>JAILYB010000084.1:0-1221971 GCA_021437785.1 Rhodomyrtus psidioides
TAGTTAGATTGAATGTCAAGATCTTAAAAAATGCCAAAATTGAAAATTAAAAGACTCAATTGTTATTTTTTCTTCAAATTCAATAATACGGGTTACAAAGGAACACCTAAAATTGAATCTGATTTTGATTTTTTTGTGAGGTCAAAAATACAAGGAATTAAAAGGAAAAATATTGGATATTTTTCCATATTTTTGTGACCTCAAATGCTATTTTTCTTGATTTTTTAGTGTTTTTCTATTTTCCAAAAATAATAAAAAATATGAAAAATGTGAAAAATTATTTTTTGGTCAAGAATGGTTCCTTGGGCTTGGCCAAGGCCACCAAGGTTGATTTTGTAATTTTTTGACTTTTTATGAATTTTTTGTGATTTTCGAAAATAAAACTGAAAAAGACTTGGTCAAAAATCAGGTGTCAATAGCCTAGAATTGTGAAAAAATTGGAGGAGAGTATACGAGATAGTAGGTTTTGCGAGCCGTTTTGGAATGGGGACGATGGATTTGAGATTAAGAATAATGGTGACACCTATGTTGTCCACTTAGATAGGAAAAAATGTTCTTGCCGAGCATGGCAATTGACTGAAATACCATGTTCACATGCCATGTGTGCCATTCAGCTGAAGAACCTCAATGCAGAGGATTATGTTGATGACTGTTATAAGAAAAATCAGTATGTTGCTGCATATCAGTTCATGATGCAGCCACTGAGGAGTAGTAAGTTTTGGGAGGAAACAAACCATCAACCCCTAAAACCTCTACCATTAAAGAAGCAAATTGGCAGGCCTAAAAAGAAAAGGAGATTGGAGGAAATTGAAAGCTGTGGTAACAAAATGAGTAGGGCTGGTGGAAGAATTCGATGTTCATTCTGCCATAAGGAAGGGCACAATAAGGCTGGTTGTCGAGCTAAGAAGCAGCACCAACAAGAACAACAATCGGAGACAACACAAGACAATTATGCAGGGACATCAGGCAACACAAGCAGCATCGCAGTTCTGACTCTAGACCTAATTCAGTCCACAAGTGTACAGCAGAGGAAGAAATATCTGGTAAGCTGTTTCTTATTGTAATTTCTTTTGACAGTAAATCTTTCATGTATTAACGTTATTGCTCTTTGTCTTTTTTGTAGGTCAGAAGGAGACCAGCTGAAGTCCCCCATGAACTCATGCAAAGGCATTGCAGGGCAACATTAACAGCCCCACAGTTCCAACTCTAGACCCAATTCAGTCCACAAGTGTACAGCAGAGGAAGAACTATCCGGTAAGCTGTTTGTTATTGCCTTTGCTTTTGACAGTAAATATTTGATGCATTAACTTCATTGTTTTTCGTCATTTTTGCAGGGCAAAAGGAGACCAGCTGAAGTCCCCCATGAAACTCATGCAGAGGCACCGCAGGGCAACATTAACAGCCCCACAGTTCCAACTCCAGACCCAATTCAGTCCACAAGTGTACAGCAGAGGAAGAACTATCCGGTAAGCTGTTTGTTATTGCCTTTGCTTTTGACAGTAAATACTTGATGCATTAACTTCATTGTTTTTCGTCGTTTTTGCAGGGCAAAAGGAGACCAGCTGAAGTCCCCCATGAAACTCATGCAAAGGCACCGCAGGGCAACATTAACAGCCCCACAGTTCCAACTCCAGACCCAATTCAGTCCACAAGTGTACAGCAGAGGAAGAAATATCCGGTAAGCTGTTTGTTATTGTCTTTGCTTTTGACAGTAAATACTTGATGCATTACTTCATTATTTTTCGTCGTTTTTGCAGGGCAAAAAGAGACCAGTTGAAGACTTTTCTCAAACTTGTGTACCACTACGTACAATACGAGCAATCGGAAAAAAGGATAAGGGAACATGGCTACGGCTTGTTCACAGACATGAATACCGGGATGACGATTTTGCATGTTGGTATCTTAAAGTGTTATACATTTGAGATATGCTATTTGATTAATCAATGCCACCTCCAAAGCAGAAGGTACAAAGGCCATCTGAAAAACAAGCTACTGCCCCAACCTCAATTCCATCTTAGTCTACAAATGTCACTACACAACCTGCTGCCCCCACAGTGCCAACATCTAGGACAGAAAGTTCGATAGGAGATAACACCAAAATGCCTGAACATCCAAGCCTGGCTCCTTCAAAAGATAAGACAGTGCAAAAGGAGACAGCAATGCAGGGTGTGAATGTAGTTCCAATTCGAAAGAGTGCTAGGATCATGAATCAAGTGCAGCCTTTAAAGAGAAAACAAGAAGGTGACAAGGTTGTTCAGCTTCATTGATGAGAGGATCTGAAGGAGATTGTTGTTTGTTGATGTGTCTTTTAGAATTTTGAAGTTGTTAGAGTTGTGTTTGATATTAATGCTACAACTTGGTTTGATAAATGTTGTGCAGCAACGTGTTGTGAAAGCTGCATTTTTGGCTTGGTATGTGCAGCAATAGCTGCATTAGTGTTTCAGCAGCGGAGTTGTGTAACACGGCATTTTTTTTTTTTTTTTGTGTAGGTGTCTTTTGAATGGCCGTTGTCATAGTTGTTGATGTAAGAACAGGCAGCAAGTAACAAATGATTGTGTTATTAGTACAAGTTATCTTGTCTTGTTGTATCTAGTACTGCTTATTGATGCCGAAATAGGTTAAAAAAATATATCTGTGATTGATCTCAAAAACTGAACCTAAGTGATCACTTTTCCAAATTGAAGAACTTAAGTGATCACTTTTTCAAAATTGAGGAGCCTAAGTAATCACTTTTCAAAAATTGAGGAACCTAACTGGTCACTTTTAAAAAATATATGGTACTTAAGTGGTCACTTTTTAAAAGTTGAGTAACCTAAGTGGTCGATTTAACTACATCTTGGCACTCAAACGATCATTCGTAAAGTTTTTTTTTGTCATTTACACAATGTACAAAAACCAGTACCGAGATGCAAAAAGGATCTTTTGTGCTCTAGATGCACATGAACATTGCATTTGCATAGCATAGAAAATTTTAACAGGTGCCAACTACTGGGCAACATTTCATATGTTCACGTCCAGTGCGTACATTATCATACATTGTTCCACTACGATAGACTCAGAACAACCTTCTCTTTAGTAGAGTCTATGTTACACGGACACATGACACGACTCGCGACACGACACGACTCGACACACCGACATGACAATTCTCAAAAAATAGAGAATTCCGACACGATGGGGCACGGTTGTATATTATATGTATATTTATATATATACACGATAAATTAATGTTTTTAGGACTTCAACATTAATGTTTTTATGATTTCAACACCAAAGTGCTCCAAAATATAGATGTAATTGATGCAATTCGCCAATAAGCAGAATTAGACGCTGAAATTTGACTGATCGAGGAAGAGTAGGCATTCTCTGTGTCCCACATTGCCTGCAAAATAATGGACGAGCTGAAAGCTTCCTATAAAAGAGAGACTCAATGCAGCAACTCAAGTGGGCCATTGTAAATTGGCTGCCAATTGGGCTAGAGGCCTGATGGGCAAGTGATGGGCTAGTGTAGATGGAAATTTGAAGTGCAAAATTTGTGCGTTATGACTTGAGGATACTACGAATCGTATCCGAGCGAGTCGGGCACGTGTCCGAGTCCGACACGTGTCCGACACGGCAAAAATTTGACAAACGGCGTGTCCGTGTAACAGAGAGTAGAGTTACATAGGCAGAACAAGCTCACCAACAATAACACCATAAGAATCACTCGATAAATATCTCTTTGATTTTTCATCCTTGAAAATTCCTTCTTCCATTGGTTCAGCAAATATTGCAGACCCTTTATCTCTGCTTCCATTGAGTCGCCATCATCTAACTCATCTGTCAACACATGTCGTCGTTGGTCTCGTTCTTGAAGTAGCTCCAAGATAACCTCAGTTGCCTGATTTGAGAATTTCGAGTCGACCCACCTACAAGAAAGTTGACAACAGTATAATGAGTTACCAAGACAATTTCGTTTATGCTTGTTGCATTAGCAGGGCAAACGACCATAACACAACCACAAAATTGAGCAAAGTTTCGGCAAACCACCATAACATGTACAACAAAATGAGCAAAGTTTCCTTAAATCCATAACATGAGAAAGCTTAAGTGCTTTGGGGATGCGCATCCGAAAGAAAGACCTTAGACCACATACAAGACTGAGAAAGATACAGCCATAGCAGTCATCCAAAAAATTGATAAGCTAGGGTGCATAAAAAAAAGAAAACAGAGTAAAACAGAGGATTGAGCACCTAAAATAACCACAATTGAAGTCTTCTCTATAATTGGCGCATCCATGGAACCTTCTCCCAGGATTATCTCTCGTCCAAGCCGTTTTTGTTGGACTTCGCAGTCCACAATAGCAAAAACATGGAGCTGCATCTTGGCTTTGCTCGTACACCCGGGGGCCACTTGCCCTGCTTCTGCTCCCCATTGCGAATTTGATGTGACGATTTGATTTTGAGAAATTCGAAGATTTCCCTTTCGTTGAGTTCGGCTCGGTAGGGTTAGGGTTCTTCAGATTTCTTTTGCGAGAATTTTTGGGAAAAAATTCGAAGATTTCCCCTTCTTGTTGAAAGAGAGGTTAGGGTTCAAGTGATTTGCCCCAATTTTGATGAAGCTTGATTGTATGGTTCAGTTCATACGACATTGTTTTCAACATTATTTGCTGATTCACCTTTCCGACAGTCCACGTGGGCTGGATTTATATTATTTTAATGCCACGTAGGATTTTCCAGTGACCCAAATTGCCGATGGAACTCAGGTGGTCCATATTTAAAAATTGTGGTACTCAGGTGATCCAAAAAAAAGTTGTGGCACTCAAGTGATTCCCGAGCAAAATTTGTGGCACTTGTACTGTTCTTACCCCCTTTTTGTTGGGTAGGTTTCGAAGCTGTGAACAGCAGATGCTGCAGGACGGGCATCATCAAACTGTCATTCTCATGCGATATGAATTCCTATGTATGTCCGGATGCATCAAAGTATGTCTTTTGGGACTCGGTGCACCCGACTGAGAGGGCTTACGCCGTCATCTTCGACGCTGTGCTACCCAGTTTCGATGCTATTGTTAAGGGCATATAGTTCTAATCACCCTTTTACAGGACTAAATCAAATTTCTGCTTAATTAATTCTCTTTCTGTAGCTTGCTTTCTGGTTATTGAAGAAGTATTATTTGTTACGTGCATGTAACTGCAATTCTCAATCTAAATAGTCATTTAAAAGTTGAGGCGATGTTAAGGCTCAGCAAACTTTGCAACATTATTGTATTTAGTCTGACTCTGACCTCCATCAACTGAGCTCAAACTCGATCGGAATCAGAGCTACTGGTGCTATGTCAGTAACAACATTTGCATTGTTGATTTGGTCGAGACTAGGCGTGCTGAAATGTTAGAGAATGATGCACTGTTACAGACTATAGCAAAGATTGAAGCACTTGGTCACCGTTACAATCTGATCTGCTTTGCCATTGTCTTGGCAGAGTATTTCCAGAGTAAATGAGAGATTCATCTTAAGAAGTCAAAAGTTGGAGTCAGAAAAATTTGCTGGGGTAATCAAATTTCATGTACACATGTTTTTCTGATTTCTTTTCCCTTGCTCATTGGTCCTTCAAATACCCAAGGCAAAATACAGCATCTGCTTGATCAAAATTTGTATGGACAAAATTTAAATCTGGCTGCTTAGTTCACCTTCTGACCTGAGTAGACTTTTGAACCACTCAACTGATGATTTGGGAATTCTTGTGAGGTTATTTTTATAATCAACATAGTAGAGTCCGAACCGAACTGTGTATCCTGAGTTCCACTCCCAGTTGTCGAGCAAAGACCAGACAAAATAGCCGCGCACATTGCAGTTATCTTGCCTGAAATTAAGACATGCTCCATGAGCTACTACCACGGCCTCAATTCTCAAGCTTCCATGTAGTGGCAGTACATACAAAACATGGATTCCGGCGTTACCTTATAGCAGCAGATAGGTTTGACAGATAGTCTCTGTGATACTCTATCCTCTTGTCATCCTGTAAAGCATTGTTCAAACCTATGTAAGGCCTATTGAGATCATCCATACCTGCATAGTTGATTCAGAGTCACCACAAGGAATGCCATATTGATATGTAGAGGTGACTTCGAGCGCCATTCATTCAGTTGTTCTGAAAATTACATGAATAATTGCTTCTATAAGGATCTATCTTCAGTGCTCGTGATGTAATCACTCACCGTTTTCTGTTATGAGGACTGGTGGGTTTCCGTACTTATCTCTGACATATCTAGCTAACTTGCTGATGCCCCAAGGCACCACGTGTAGCCACCGCGAAGCTGCCTGGAAGAGTATATGCATAAACATCCATTTTGACTAGAACCTGTTTTAACTACATTTTCCAAATCAAAGAAAAAAAGGAACATACTCTTTCTCCTATAGCAACTCCTGCTCGAAAAGCTACAATGAATGAAACCACAAAAAGATATTCAATACAATTAGCAGTTTCAATATATCCATGGGTGTAACAAGAAAATAGGTTGAAATTTTCTTGAACTGCATACCGGTTGTTATAACAGCATTATCAGAGGAAGCATCCTGAAGTATTAGCTTCCGGATATGGGTCCTGTCATTTCGGGCGTATAGTGTCGTGTAGTGATTTAGTCCAACAAAATCCAAGGAACCCATCAGGAACTTGGACATCTCCGACGAGATTTCAGGCAGTCTTTCTCCTACTAGATTCTTCATTGAAAGTGGGTATCCCCCAAAGAAAAGAGGATCAAGGAACCTGGGTCACCTTAAGCTGCTCAGACATCATTATCACTGACCACTTTTCGGTATATCCTGAAACAAGATATCTGTAAGCTACTTACCAGCCAATGCCGAAATCCATTGCTCTATTTGCAGCATCCTGGTCCTCATTGCTGTCTGATATCGGTTCGTACCATTTGGCATCTAGTGATATTCCTATCTGACCTCCTTGCTCTTCCTGCCCAAAGGCAAGTGATGAACATAGATATTTTTAAGAGGGTTTCGATTCCTGGACAAATTTGTGATTGGTAGAAGCGTGGAGTAGTACCCTGAAGTTCAGCTTATAGTTTTGGTAAACGGCAGCATGAGACAGGAGGATGTTGTGAGCCACAATGTAGGGTTCAACGGATGATTTGCCCCTTCTACAGAATAGATGGCCGAGAATAGAGCACCTCCCGGGCGCTTGAAGTCCAGTGTCGTAGCCTTGTATTGAGAAGCCATGAGGTTCATTGAATGTGATCCAGTACTTCACTCGATCTCCAAAAGCCCGAAAGCAGGTGGAAGCATAGTTCTCGAAATCTTTGCTGCAAGGGGTTTTTCTGTGAGCATGGTTCATTTAACTTTTCCTGCCAACGAATGCATTTTGGGATCAATATCAAACTCACACTATTCTTTCGCTCAGCCATCCTTCGTACTCATCTTCGAGCATCTGTGGAAGATCCCAATGATATAGCGTTACGTAAGGCTCGATTCCTGATTGAAAACCACAAGCTACCCTTAATATCATCCAATTCTTGGCGAAATCAGATGTTAAGCAGAGATTAAAAAAAAATAAGACCTTGTTCCAATAAAGCATCAATGAGTCTGCTGTAGTAATTCAACCCTTCTTTATTTGGTTCCCCTGTTCCATCTGTTTTTCAAGAATTCTGGAAAATTATGTCTTTGGTGAAAAGGATAGACGGAGAAACAGGTTATAAATGAAAAAAGAGTCGATGGACTTCTTACTTGGAAAAATTCTTGGCCAGGATATTGAAAATCTATAAGCATCCATTCCTAGATCCTTCATCAAGCTTATGTCATCCTGCAATATTTTTTAATCGGCCTAGGGTTAGTTACATTTATAAAGAATAAGCAACTATCTCTGATTGACTAGTTAAACCCTTTCATTTTTCACATGTATAAGATGTTCGTTATTCTGAGTATGCTTCAGGAAATTATAAACTAGGTGATACGTCGCTGTCGTCTGTCATTCTCATTCTTCTTTTTCACATTAGTACTATTCTAAGACTATAGTTTGCTGAAGTAACCCTCCCCTGTAATTGGTCACATATGGTTTTGGCATCCATTGGCGTCTGCAGGCATATTACCGTTTGTTCAATCTCAATATGCCGAAATTATCGACAAACTGGAGCGACGGAAGGCCAGTTGGAAGTTGATGTTAACTGTTTGTCTGATGCAAGTCGGGCATAGAGTAAATGCAATATAAGGAAAACTTTACAGTCTTGGAAGTATACCTTGAACCGGTGGTACTGATCAACAGCAGTGTCCGCATTGCTGAAATCTAGTATCTTGCCTGGTGACAACATCGATAAAGCAGCAAAAAAAGTTGCCTTGCTCTCCAGACTCGTTTCAGGAAATCATTAGATTGCTCCACAAGTAATAAAAACATATACCTGGTTGCCTCGTGAAGGTATCCCATATACTTGCTCCTTTGTTTCCTTCGTCCACAGCCCCTTCAAACTGCCACAACAGACAATCAATAGACCTTTCACAATACTCGGCTCTTCGCCACACACTTCAAGTTCTCGCAGAAATGGAATTGGGGTGTCTTGAAAGCAACCTGATAAGCCGAAGAAGCGGTTCCGAAGACGAACCCATCTGGGAAATCATCTCTGCTTATAGACTCTGAGTTTGAGAAGAAGTAGAATATCAGAAGAACAAGAATTAAGGCGACTCTCATGGTGTGAGTGATTGTCCTTGAAAGAACTCCCTTGGCTTCTTATGATGATTCTTGAGGAACCCTTATAAGAAGAACAGGGGATAAAAGCGAAGGAATGCCGTGTTTGCTGTCTTTGTTTTGAAGGTGAAGGATGAGGCTGAAGAAGTTAAAAACGCAGAAGTGGCTGGTTGTCCCTTGCACTGAAAGGTGACTTCAAATCCATAAAACCTCTCTGTCTCTGGTCCTTTTTGAGTGCACGTTGAAGGATGATGTCTACGGGTAACTGTGAGTGACAGAGGAAATGCTGAAGAGGGAAATGAAAAACGCGAGATTGGATCATGGGACAAGCAAAAGAGGTTCCTTGCTTGAATGTGCTTGTTATATGGTGAGCGTTTGTTCAAGAAACTGCAAAAGAGAGGCAATTAAGAAATAAGGAAGTCCACAAGGGAAGTAGAGAGATAGCTTGAACCTAAGGCAACGGGAAGAATCCAAAGTAGGTGGGAGGAGATTCTTCTTCATCATCTAACAACAAAAGACACATTTTTTGAGAAGACAGATGATCAAAATGAAGTGTTTACACCAAAAACAAAGAAAAAGGTGGAGATGCTTAAAATGTGGGAAAAGCTGGAGAATGAGAATTGTGGCATGAGATTTGTCCTCGAGGGCGATAATTCGCGTTTTCATTGATTAGTTTTTCACGGGATAATCTAAAAACTTGAGGACCTAATTGTGACAACGATACGCTTTAAAGGACGAATATTTACATTTTCATCTACTGACTCAAGCATTCAAGCATTGGTTCCTTTTGTTTTTGTTTTGGTCATTGAATCATTGGCTGACTTGATATGGATTGCGTAAACTTTGAAGCATAGTACTCATTCGTCATCCTTTAAATACCCCTCATCCTTTTAGCTAACAAAAACAAAAAAGTACTGTATTCCATTACATGTTATGTAGGAACAAAAAGAAGTAATCGGACCAGCCACAATGTGAAGTAAACACATGTTGATGAGAGATATCTTATCACAAGTTTAATATCCGGCGTAATAAAGTTACACATACTCATATCAGGATTGCATATACCATATATTATTCCTATTTCATGATGTATATTTTATCGAAATTCGACTTACTCTTGCCTATGTTACAAATTGTATTGCACGCAGTAAAGTTAATCTTTGTCTCTGTGCTTTTTGTGACGGGAATCGAGTTGATCTTCGTCTTTGCATAACAAATCAAACTAAATAAAAAATTTACATGATTAGTCTACTCAAAATCAAACGTTCGCAAGTTTGCAAAAGCCGATTTTAACATAATGTGGTAAACTAGATTATATTTAGATTAGATAAGATTGGATGATTGATCATTCATGTTGGCTAGGCTTGCACGCATTTCTCACTCGATAATGATTATTGAAGGAACTTAATAGAAGAAAACTCCAATTTAGATGGTGACGGTGTCATGCAGCTCGATATTATTATAAAACATCTCGCCAACCTATGTCAAACCTTGTCTAGATGCTCTTCTAATTTCTCCTAGAGATATGGGTTTGACTTTCACTTCTCATTTTCTGGTAGTGTTTCTCTATTGAATCTTATTTAACGCCGAGAACGCAGTATCTGTTGAACATTATGGTTTTAGGAATTTCGAAGAGAGTTTTGATAAGCGCCTTTTCTTGTTTGGGTTGAACCAAATAAGTAAGGGAGAGCGTTTTCAGGTGGAACCAATTTCCATATAGGTTCCACCGGAACCTATCTATTGGAATAGGTTCTTCATTTTTGGGAATCTGGATCCTACCCTACATACCCTGAAACCTACCTTATCACAAGTTGTAGGGTTTACCCAAGTTCCACCTTGATTTTTAACTGAATGATTGTAGTGAATCATTAACTTTAATGACCACCACTTGTTGCTATAATCTATTGGAGTTATCCCATATCAATTGTAGAATGGACTAGTTGGTTTATAATTGTAAATGAAAGTGTCAACGTTTGAGCTAGTTTTTGAGATGAGAGAGGCCCGAGACCACTCAACACTAATATCAGAGCCCATGTACCAACAAATCTGGACCCAATAGTCACACATGAGAGATACAGTTATTATGGCTCTGATCTAGGACTCGATGTGTGAGGGAAAGATTGTTGGGGTTACCCTAGTGGTCCGTTTTTAAGTGTGAGGGAAGGCTTTGGACACATGAATAAACATGAAATATTAACAAAGTAAAAGTCTCAGCCGGATTACACATCACCATCCAAGATCAGTCGAGCAGCACGACGCTTGTGTTGCTCTCCCACAGCCCCGTTTTCACGGTTTGTGAGTCCTTTTTTTGAGCCCTTTCTTCCATTAAATAAAGATGGTTCCATATTTTACTCTGAAACCATGCTCATCCTTGCAAATAAGCATAACTTGAAATTGTTTGGACCATCTTTCTAGTTTTTTCTTTTTGTGTTATTCCACGTTATCTACCATTTGATTCCGTAGCAAATTTGTATTTGACAAACATTTCAATTTTGATAAATGGGTAAGAGTCTGAGTACGAGTTAGATAGGATATGTGTCACTAAATTTGTGTTTCATACAAATGGATCAATTTCGATTGGATCATATTTAACCAAATCCAAACCCTACTTGATTCACTTATTTGACGCTACTTGAGGTATTGGTAAAAGTTTTTATAAAAAAGGAGACAATTAGCATAATTGAGTTTTCGAAAAAGAAAAGAAAAACATAATTGAGTTGAATCAACCTGACGAATATGCCCCCTTCTTTTTCTTGAAACCCCGAAATGCTCTCTTTCCCTCTTGCCGTCGCCGTAAAAAGTTGAATCCACGACTCATACATGGCGTTGAGACTGGTGGCGCCTCGTGGCTTAAGGAGGCTGTTCTCAACCTCATCGTTCTTTCCTCCGCGACTAATGCGGCGGCGGCTCAACCCCGAGTGGAGCCTGAGCTCAATACCAACCTATTTGTCTCAGGTGACTACTTTTTATGATGATCATATGTATCCCTCGCTAGCCTTGTCTCGACTATTTGCTCTCTTTCATTGCTAATTACTATGTTGCATCTTTTCTCTTGATGTGATGTCCGGAAGCACTTTGTCTCAGTGGCAATTTGTTTTCTTCTTGCTCAGTGAGATGAGCTTAGAAATGTTCGAGTTCGAAGCATGTTTTGCATAATTGGGTCTTCAGAAAGTGGGGAACTTGGAGCTTTTTGGTGATGCTTGGGCTACAAGAAAGCTTCAGATCAATCGATTTTGAGAATGGTGTGAGTGTTACGTACATGATTGAGCTGCAATGGTTTATCGGGCCTTTGTTGCTTGACAGGTTTGACAAGCGGATGCTTGATAAGCATTTTGCCTGAGGTTTCTACTAGTTCTTCCAGTTAAGGCATACTAATCAGATGGATAATTTATAATCAGAAAACTCTAACGTAACTTCATTTCAGAAGAAACACTGGATGAGTTACATATGCTTGCCAATCAAAGAGTTATTCTCAAGTATTTTTGACTTGCATATCTCTTCCCGAGATGGGCTGACTAAATTCTAAGTTGTAACTTGAAAGCCTTCGGTCGAGTGAAAATATTTGGACTGACGTCACCATTGCACATTTTGTTGACTCTGGGGGAGAGGGTGGTGGATGATCATTCGTGTGTTGAAAGACGATTAGATTATTCCATGTTCTTATTCTTTGCTTTATCTTTGCCTCTGCGCCAAAACTCTGGTTGCCAATTATAAGCGGAGCACACAGTCATTTGCTTGAGCTTGTCTGTTGCCTAATTAAGTCAACTTTAAATGCAATTGAATAATTTTCAACGACTATTTACTTGGGCCCTTGGCACTGACGTTTGATTGATTATGCTTTTCATTATCTGATTTGGAAATTGACAATAAACTTAGGGATGAGTAAACGTACTACTACGGAGAAACTACGGGAAGCCTGTTCTCAGTTTGGTGAAGCCGTTCATGATTTGTTCTACCTCTGAATGGTTATTTGTAAGTTACCCTGGCAAAGCTTGGAGCACTAAGTTTGTGGCATGTTGGTTCCACACAGCTAGGATGGTGTCTGATCGGATTTCAGGATATTCAAAGGGTTTTGGCTTTGTCAGATATACTACATTAGAAGATGCTGCAAAAGGTATCGAGGGTATGAATGGAGAGGTGAGTTTTGCATTTGTCTTTCTGCTTTCGCTCCTCTGGAAGTAATAACTGTGTTTTGCAAAGCGATTAACTGTTAATTTGGCATGTTTGATCCAGGCTATATGTGCTTAAGGAATTGCATAGTCCAATTATCTGTTTTTCTTTTGGTTATGAACGGAAGAGATTTTTTTTTGTTTTTTGTTTTTTGGTTTTAGACATGTATAGCTATGAACATTTCAATAGTTGGAATGAACAATTTTGACACTTAAATGGGCTTAAAGATTGTGGTGTCATGATATGTTTCCCAGATATCATAGAATTGTATAGTGCTCTAAGTCTGTCGACAATATTCTCAGAATTCCATTTAGGCTGCGTTTGGTGATCCGAATTTAAGCCCGGATAGGATATGATAAGATTGGATTAGAAATTCTCCGGATTGTCTTTTGGATATTGTAAAATCCCATCATATGTTTGATAGATGTCCGAATATGATAGGATATTCACACTTTGTCTAGGGTTTCCTCCACTCCGATAATGCCGCCTCTGAGCAAGTCCCTCCGGTTCTCCCACCACGGGGCCACAAAGGAGAGATGGTCGGAGCAAGAGAGACAGTCCACCAAATCGGGGTTCCCATGGCGATTGATTTCGGACAAGAATCTGGCGAAGAGTCGAATGAGTCGCGGAGGCAAAGGATCGAGAGTTACCTGCGATCCTGAGAGTGTGGACTCTGAAGTTCCCATGGCAAGATGCTTTCAAAAAATTGAAAGTGATGCCGGGTGCACCGAGGGGGAGTCGGAGGTCTATGTATTCTATTCTTCGCGTGTTCTCTTCTTTCTTTTGGGGGTAGAAGGAGCTGGGAAGGGCGGAATTGGAGAGATCTTGGGACAATGGAGTCAAGAGCTGGCTACGACGTGTTCCTGACTTACAGAGTAAAAGACTCTCTCGAGCTCGTTGATCCCCTTTACCATTGCATGATAGATGCCGGACTTCGCGTTTTCAGAGATGATGATGAACTGTCCATCGGCAAGGAAATTAGCCCAGCTATGCGGCGAGCGATCGAAGACTCTGAAATCTCCAAGTAAAAAAGCTGGTCCAACAGAGAGCGGAGCGGGGAGGGCCGGCGCCAGAGAAGCTGTTGTCGGAGAGGGAGCCGCAGCCGGAGCAGAGGGCGAGGCGAACGTGGCGGGCGGCGAGGAAGTTGGCCTGGTGCACCCGGGCGTCGCAGCCGCTGCACAGGAAGGCAGAGTCGGAGGAGCAGTAGACGAAGGCGGCTTTTTTATCCAATCCAAGTGTATCCTACCTCCCTCCCTGGATTTCTTATACGGTGTTTTATCCGGATATATCCGGGTTTATCTGGTCCGGACGACATCGCCAAACATCGGATAGGATAATTTGTTATCCTATTCGAGCCCAAATCCGAATCACCAAACGCAGCCTTAGTGATTATGGTGTCTTGGGATTTTGGTTCTATGTAGAAAAGGTTGTTAACACTTGATTTTTAATCAGTTTTTCTTTGAACAAGTCGTTAAAAATCCATACAAATTCATAAAATTACAAAATCAACTTTCGAAGCCTTGGACAAGCTTAAGGTTCCATTTCTGAACAAAAAATATTTTTTTTGTAATTTTGATTTTTTTATTTTATTTTTATTATAAAAATATCCAAAAACCAAGACAAATAGTAGTCGTGGTCATAAAAATACAAAAAAAATAGTCAATGTTTTTTAATTCCCTTTTTATCTAGAAAATTTAAAACGTGAAAAATTCAAATTAGGATCACACGAGTCTTCACAAATGTGAACCCAAATTGAGCCAAAAAATTCATTTGAGGCACTTTAGTCTTTTTCTCACTTCGTCCAAGTTTTGACATTTGATTCTTATACCTTTAATTGCATTTTGGTCCAATCAATTTCAATTTTTGAGCAAATTTCAAAATGGACCTATTTGCATTTTCGATTTAATCCCCGATTTTCGATTAGGGTCAAATTGAACGTTCTAACAGGGAACCCATGCATAGATAAATCTTCACCCATAAGTTGTTTGGTGTTTAAAACACTATGGTGGGTTCAAATTGACAAGAATCGGTCATTAAGGCACCTAATTGAACAAATCTCCTATTTGGGTCAAATTTTACCTTTGGGATTTTTATCATGAATCAAGCTAATCGGTCTTAAAAGTACTTTTTTTACATGGGAATCCAATTTTGATATCAATTTCATGAAAAAATATCATTTGGAAGTCCAATTTGATGATTTTCGTGAAATCGGGTCGGCGCACCAAGGGAGCAGAACATGCTCTGTTCACGCGCAAAACAAGCGGTAACAGCAAAATAGGGACGTCGCTCTCTGTTAGGAAATTCTATTTGATTTTGAAGGAAACAAAACTCACATACTTTGTTGAAAAAACTTTGCTTTATACTTTAAGGATTTACTATAAATATATCTTTGTGTTTTTTGTATATAATGTGCTTAACGCTTTTATTTTGATAGAAGCAGGCAGATTTCGTGGCAAAGACATGCTAATATGAGAATTATGACGAGATATATTTTGATAATCGATTTATCCTCATTGTTTAATCAATCTTATTCTTGATTATCTTAGCAGATTAGATTTCCCCACTAACAGTCAATTATCTGGTTAGGATTATGTTTCTAAGTTAAATTGATTGATCATCAATCACAAAGATATTCTCATTACTTTCCATATAGGGAATCTTGATTGATTGGCAATCATCATTTAGATAATTTCTTTTATTATAAGCTTGATTTATGGAGTTAATGATTTGATTGTATGAGCGAGCAAATCTTCTCAAATCTCTGATTGCTCTTACCTCAAAGACTCGTGATCTTTATTCAACAATCAACCAACGGCTAGTTTTGAAGATTGATCATCAGGTGATTCTATCCAGCGGGAAGCTTGGAAGAAGAGGAGTATATGAAGAGCACCAAGTTCGAAAAGAAGGAAGAGAGATCAAGAGATCAATACTCATATATCAAGAAAGCTTCTTCTGTTGCAATTATCTATTTGTGCTTAAAGTGAGATCTTGTGAGAGGTGTTATACAGAATTAAGTGTGTAGAGTGAGATAGTCTTGATAGAGGCAGAGCTCGCTTTTGTTGGAAGTGCTTGTGTTCAAGTAATCACATCTTTCTGGAATTTCTTACTTAATTACTTAGTGAAATCCAGCCAGTTGTTAGTGTGGGAGAGTGGACGTATGCTTCCTAAAACCGAACCACTATAATCTCTTGTGCATTGCTTCTTCTCTAAACTTGCATCTATTCAGAAGTATTGCGTGATTCTGTTAATACTTGTGCCTCTATCGAACTCGATATTTTAATTCCGCATTATTTATCGAAGTTTGATTTTCAAACATCTATTCACCTCCTCTAGATGTTAGGTCTAGCCGGGAACAACATTCTCTTCTTCTTTCCTGTTCCCCAGCAAGACCACGTCAAAATTGGGTGCAAACCAGCTCATCTGAAGGGAACCTCACTCCCTCATCCAGTGGTTTCAGTACATATGACAAAGGCAAAAGGCAAGAAACAGCAAGAGAAAAACGCAACTGGGGTTGGGGAACAAAAGCTGAGGAGTGGCTGATCTCTTTCAGAGCTTCGAGGGTACCACGCGCCTCCCTCTGGGTCTCAACAGATGGGATAAAAGGATGGAGAGGGTGAGTGGGCAAAAGAAAAAAAGGGGTTGCACAAAGAGATTTCTGGGGAGGAAATTTTCAGTCAAAAGAAAGTAGAGGAGTTAGAGGAGAGGGAAAGAGAGAGCAAAACAAAAAGACACTGAAAATGGTTTCGTTGGAGGGGAGCTCATCTCAGAGAAAAAATTGAGAGCTGAGCCCAAAGAAATATTGGGGAGGTTTGTTCTTCGTAGTCCGATGTTCCTTCCACCGGAGGCCTCGTGAAGAGCAGGAGAGAGTGAGCTTTGAAAGGAGGTTCATCAGCTGCAAACGCATAGGGAGGCTTCACTGACATCCAAAGCCATAACCACACTGATAGGAATCTTGCCCCAATTCCAGAAAAATAACTCAAGCAAACAATCCACACTAGTAGAATATAACGATAAAAGAACAAAATCAGAAGAACACACCAGAGAATTTGTTATCGAAGTTCACCCAAACCTGGGCTACGTCTCCGCGCAGAGGCACTCTGCGAATCCACTAGTTTTCGAGAAAAGTAAGAATACAACTGACGATCTTCTGACAAGATCGAAGGAAAAAGAAAACGAGAATACTCAAGAATGCCGTCACGGCCTCTCTCTCTCTCTCTCTTTTTCTCTCTATTCGCTACTTTGCGTATTTTGTCTACTCTTGCGCTTTCTGTCTGCTTTTCTATCTTCTCACATCTTCTGACGGCTACAACCTATATATCCATAATATATAAGGTGTATCTTTTAACCTAGAAGAAAAGGAAAGAACAAAAAGACAAAAAAGAAATCTTAATAATATCTTTTGATATATTTTGGCTTTATACCAACAATCTCCCACTTGAAGACAAATATATCTGATGTACCAAGCAACTTTGCATCAATCCTCTTCAAAAATTAGCAACTCGAACTTGTGCCTCTACGATACTCCTCATCAATTAACATGGAGTAATACCATAATAGTAGTGCAGAAAGTATGCTTCTCTCTGTCTACTACCTTGGTAAACATGTCAGCTGAATTCTTTGATCCATCAATCTTCTGTAGCTTTAACTCTTTATCTTTTAATGCTGACCTGATGAAGTGACAACGCTTTTTGATATGTCTAGTCCTTGAGTGATAAGCTGCATTCTTTGCTAAGTGTACTGCACTTTGACTATCACTCCACAGTGTGCTCACTGGCTGCTTTCGATGTAGCTCCTCCAAATAATCTTGTAACCACATGATTTCCTTAGAGCCTTCCGTGATCGCCACGTACTCTGCTTCTGTGGTCGATAAAGCCACTATTTTCTGTAGTTGAGATACCCAACTCACTGCTGTACCTGCAACTGTAAAGACATATCCAGTGGTACTTTTACCACTATCTCGATCACCCAAGTGATCTGCATCCACATAACCCTACAATTCTAGAGATGTACCTCCATAACAAAGAGAGTAATTTGATGTACCTGCTAGATATCTCAATATCCATTTTACTGCATTCCAATGCTCTTTGCCCGGGTTCTGCAAATATCGACTCACAACTCCCACTGCTTGTGCAATGTCAGGTCTCGTGCTCACCATAGCATACATCAAACTTTCAACTGCAGACGCATACGGTACTGCCGCCATCTCATCTTTCAAAGCTTGAGTACTCGGACACATATCCTTGAAAAGTTTGAAGTGACCTGCTAGAGGAGTCGCAACCGGTTTTACCTTGTCCATGTTGAATCTTTTCAACACCTTGTTCACATAGTCTTCCTGCGACAACCATAATTTCTTATTTTTCCTGTCCATGATGATTTTCATGCCTAAAATTTTCTTGGCCTCTCCCAAGTCTTTCATAGCGAACTGCACTGATAACATCTTCTTTACTTCTGTGATTCTCTTCATATTAGAACTAGCCACTAGCATGTCATCAACATATAAAGAGAGATATACAATATCACCATCGCTATACTTTCAAAAATAAACACAATGATTAGCCTCACTGTGTGCAAATCCTTTTTCTTCCATAAAACCATCAAACTTTAAATACCATTGTCGCGGAGCTTGCTTTAAGCCATACAAGCTTTTCTTCAAGCGGCATACCATGTGTTCTTTACCTTTGACTTCAAAACCTCTAGGTTGCGCCATGTATAACTCTTTATCTAAATCACCATGCAAAAAAGCCGTTTTTACATCTAACTGCTCGAGATGAAGATCCTCCACTGCAACTATACTCAACAACACTCTGATTGATGTCATCTTCACTGCTGGTGAAAATATCTCGGAGTAGTCGATCCATTCTTTTTGAGAAAAGCCCTTTACTACAAGTCTCGCCTTGTATCTGATACTACCATCAGCTTCATTTTTGATGCTATACACCCACTTGTTTAACAAAGCTTTTTTACCTGTAGGCAACTTGGTCAACTCTAAAGTTTTGTTCTGAATTAACGAGCTCATCTCATCTTTCATAGCATGCTCCCACTACATGTGATATGTGTCTTTCTTTGCCTCATCATAAGTTTTCGACTCTCTTGAATCTGTATATAAGACATGGCTCAGAACAATATTAGTTGAAGGATAAAAAATTACCTTTGACTTTCTCACACGTGTAGATCTCCTCAAAACAAGTACTTCAGGATCGTTAGTCTGTTTCGGATTATCGCATTCCTCTTGAACTGCCTGCTCATTAATAATGTGTTCATTTTGAACAACCTTCCCTTCAGATGTACTCTGATCTGCTGGAACCATATTCACAGGAATTGTGTCCAGCTCAATATATTCTGGTTCTACTACCGTCTCATGCTCTGTCAGACGATCTTTGTACATATTTTCTTCCTGGAACACCACATTCCGACTGCAAATGACTTTGTTATTCTCATAATCCCAAAGCCTATATCCATATTCATCGCCGTCATATCCAATAAAGATGCACTTTTGGGACTTAGCGTCAAGCTTTTTCCTGTCCTCTCTGTCAATCAAAGCATATGCAAGACAACCAAAAACTTTTAGATATGAATAATTGACCTTTTTACCTGACCACTGCTCTTGCGGTACTCCTCCATCCAACGCACTAGATGGACTCCAGTTAATCAAATATACAGCTGCATCAACTGTAGCAGCCCATAAGTATAACGGGAGACCCGCATGTAGTCTCATGCATCTTGCACGTTCCAAAATGGTTCTGTTCATTCTCTCAGCCACACCATTCTCTTGAGGAGTTCTAGGAACAGTCTTTAACCCATGTATGCCTTCTTGGCTCAAATATTCTGCAAATTCATTGCTCGTGTATTCACCACCATTATCAGATTTTAGAGCTTTAATCTGATAACCTGCTTATTTTTCTACCATGGTTTTTCACATTTTGAAAACACCGAATACTTCTGATTTTTCTCTAAGAGCATATACCCAAGTCTTTTTTGTTGCATCATCAATAAAAGTGACAAAATATCTCTTACCACCATAAGAGAGTTCTTGAGCTGGTCCCCATACATCAGTATGAACCAACTCTAACTTTTACTTTTTATTTTGTCGCCCATTCAATTGAAAGCTAACTGCTTTTTATTTTTCATAAATGCAACTTTCACAGAAATCTAACTCAACTTTCTGCAAACCTGGAAGCAACTTTCTTGAATGTAACTGCTTGACACCTTTTTCACCAAGATGTCCCAAACGATAATGCCAAAGAGTAGATAAATTACCTGTAGCCACTGTAGTTGCAACCATATCACTGATATTGTCTCCTTGGAGAAGGTAAAGTGTACCTGTACGCTTTCCCTTTGCTATTACTCTTGCTCTTGAGGTTATCTTCCACTCTTCGCCTCCAAAAATTGTTACCATGCCTTCTTGGTCAAGTTTGCTAGTTGAAATCAAATTTTTCTTCAACTCAGGAATATGTTTGGTTTCACGCAAAATTAGTCATCCACCACCTGAGATGTTCAAAATCACAGTTCCTTTTCCTACAATTGGACACATGCGGCCGTTTCCCACAACTACTTGCCCAAAATCTCTAGGCATAATCAATAAATATATTTCTTTGCGAAGTACAATGAAAAGAAGCACCAGAGTCAAGAAACCACTTATCTGTAGCCAAGTCAAGCCCTGCAGATAAACACAAGTTCTCTAACAAAGGCTCATCGCTTACCACATTAGCTCCTTGATTCTCATCTCGCAGCTTCTTTTTGTAGGCTTCACATTGAAATCTACGATGTTCCGTTTGGTGACAAAACCAACACTCATATTTTGTAACCTCTCACTTTCCCCTGGATTGTGACCTACCACGTTTGCTGAATTTTCCTCTGCTTTTGCTTCTTCCACGGTTCTCCACTGCTAGTGCCGTTGAAGATGCAGATGCCAAAATTGATCTCCACTTGAGATTTTTCGTCGCATCTCTTCATCCATGATACTGCTCACAGCAGCATCCAGAGTCAAATCATCCTTTAGGTGCTCGAAATTCCTTGCACTGCGGTGTTGTAGCTTTCCAGAAGAGAACATAGAAATAATAAAGCTTGTAACTTCATATCCAGATTTATGCCTGCGGATTTTAATTGACCTGTAACCTGCGTGAAACTGTTAATATGCTCTGCAATAGAACCTTTGTCAGATAATTTCATATTAACCAATTTCTTTAACAAAAATATCTGATTCGATGTAGATGGCTTCTCATAAATATTCGTTAGAACATCCATAGCTTCTTTTGCAGTCTTAGCTTTCGCGATGTGGTATCCTGTCTTTTTCGTCAAACCTAGACGAATCGCACCTAACGCCTTTCGATCAAGAATTTTCCATCCTGATTCTGCCGTCGGATCAACTTCCGCGATTTCAGGTTTTCAACCCTCAAGTGGTGCATAGATATCTTTCTGATAAAGATAGTCCTCTATTTGGAGTTTCCACCATCCGAAATCCTGCCCATCGAACTTATCGATTCTAATTTTATCTTCTGCCATACCGTTTGCTTTCAATTGAACATCACCGAAAAACCCTCGATGTTCTCGATTAGCCAACCTAGGCTCTGATACCAGTTGATAGGAATCTTGCCCCAATTCCAAAAAATAACTCAAGCAAACAATGTACACTAGCAGAATATAACGATAAAAGAACAAAATCAGAAGAACACACCAGAGAATTTGTTATCGAAGTTCACCCAAACCTGGGCTACGTCTCCGCACAGAGGCACTCTGCGAATCCACTAGTTTTCGAGAAAAGTAAGAATACAACTGACGATCTTCTTACAAGATTGAAGGAAAAAGAAAATGAGAACACTCAAGAATGCCGTCACGGCCTCTCTCTCTCTCTTTTTCTCTCTATTCGCTACTTTGCGTATTCTGTCTGCTCTTGCGCTTTCTGTATGCTCTTCTATCTTTTCACATCTTCTGACGGCTACAACCTATATATCCATAATATATATGGTGTATCTTTTAACTTAGAAGAAAAGGAAAGGACAAAAGACAAAAAAGAAATCTTAATAATATCTTTTGATATATTTTGGCTTCACACCAACAATTCACCATTTGATGGGAGTACGCAGCAGAAGTCCGATACCTTCTTTCGGGGAGATATCCAAGAGGGAGCCCATGTCTGAGCCCGTTAACATATCTAGTCAAACCCACCTTAACTCAAAAGCTTAAGCTAATGAGTTATGGCCCAACTTGGATATATTAAGTGCTCAACACCACATTAATTCTTTAATGTTGGACTCTTCTAACACAACTCACACGTGCATATCCTAACAATCTCCCCCCCACGTGTGAGCTCCAGTGTTAGGTTTGCTCCCCCATAATTCATGTATCCTTCTGCATCAACTTATCTCAAGTTGAATAGCCCAACTTCATAACCATGAAGTCTACCTTTGGGCCCGCTTAGTAACCGCATGGGGGACATCAACCATCGGCTCTGATACCATTTGATGGGAGTGCGCAGCAGAAGTCCGATAACTTCTTTCGGGGAGATATCCAAGAGGGAGCCCATGTCCGAGCCCGTTAACATATCCAGTCAAGCCCACATTAACTCAAAAGCTTAGGCTAATGAGTTATGAGCCAACTTGGATATATTAAGTGCTCAACACCACATTAATTCTCCAATGTGGGACTCTTCTAACACAACTCACACGTGCACATCCTAACACACACCACCACCGACGCCTTCGCAATCGCCGACGTCGTTCCTGAATGTCAGTTTTACCCCGGCTCGGATATCTTTTATTTGTAGCATAAACAGGTAAGAGCTTTGATCATGTTTATTTCGTGACTCGCGTTTCAACCTGCCCGTAAAGTAGTTCTTGCACGTCTACTTGTCCTTTTTATGCCTTGGCTTGAGCCGTGATCGTCCGATCGTATTTCGCTCGAATATCCTCGTTTGTTTTTTTGTTTTCTTGTGTGGTTGTCGGCGGTGATCGAGTTGGTCGACAATGGGACCGTTTGGGGTGGGTGATCGGAGGCGATGGATGTCGAAGTCCACGGAGAGCCGACTAAGGTCCGAGGTAATGGTTCGTGTGGGTCCTTGTTATCGTCTTCGGAAGTCATGGAAAGAGCTCCTGTTCATCCTGCGTGATGGAGCTTAGGATGAAGAAGACCACGAAGAAGAAGAGGGAAATAATAAAAAAGTGAAAAGAAGAGATAACAAAAATGAAAAATAGGATAAAGGAAAAGTTTCAAAAAAAAAAAAAAAACAAAGAGAAGCTCGGTGGAGGTGCGTGCGAGTTTGTTCAAAGCTTTCGGGTCAGCTTTGGGTTTTTTTTTTTCCAAACTAGGTGTAAAAAAATGTATTTACCAAAACATGTGTCTTTTTTATTTATTTACCAAACCGGAAGTCGCTCGACAGTCTTAATGCTGAGCGACCACCCGGTTGGCAATCAAAATGCCGGCCGGGACGGGCGCGGCCCGATCGGCAGTCTGAATGCCGGCAGGGACGGGCGCGGCTCGATCGGCAATCTGACTGCCGATCGGGATGTGAACAGTGCCCGCTTGGCAATTAGACTGACGAGCGGGCACGTATTCTTTTTTTTTTATATATAATTTGTTTGCTCCCGCTTGGCAGTCTAACTGCCGAGCGAGGGAAACCCTATGTTTTTTTATTTATTTATGAAATTGCTGTTCACTTTGGTAATCACGACATGATGAGTGGTGTTAGAATATTACGTTTTAATATTCAATTGTGGGCTTTATTAATTGTTACTGTAATTATTATTTGGTCTAATAAGAAAGAGATATATTATTTCCTAATTCAAGTAGGATATGGTGCTGGATAGTATGGGCCGAGATATCCTTATCCTTGATGAGGGGGTAGGGTTCATTCTCTATAAATAGTGCTTAAGTCCCTCCTCTAAACCCTAATGTCCACATAACCTCACATATAGAAACCGTCAGAAGCGACGCGTGAGGGGCCGTCTCATTGAAGCCAGTGATAAAGGGGGTTCATAGAGGAGAAGATCTTGAGCACAGGATCGTCGCAATTCCGCATTAAGAACGACGAATCCGAAACAGGTGTGTCAATTCTTTGACTCTATGGATGAAACATGGATTTGTGTATCTGCACGTGTGTATCTTGGGTCGCTGCATACATGATTAAATACGCAGCTTACATGTGGTATCAGAGCCTGCACGTATTAGATCACGAATCGCGTTCCCGGTGTATTTTCGAAATTTTATTTTTATCGAAATTCAAAGAAAATTATATATTCGGAAAGGGCTCGACGAGACGAGCAAAACCATATAAAGATCGCCGCCAGAAGCCGCCGGACGCGCCGCCACTCGCCGGTGGCTGTCGGGCGCGTGGCGGCCACGCGCCCCACGCGCATCACGCGCTGACTCGGGCCCCGCACGTGCGCGGCACGTGGGGGCTGACGTCAGCTGACGTCACCTTAGTCGGGCAGACCCGACCCGACTCGTTGACCCGACCCGACCCGCAGACCCGACCCGGATGGTTGACCATTGACTCGGACTACCCGGTCGGACCGGTCGTTGACCGGTTCGACCGGATCCGCTCGACCCGGTTCGCTAAACCGGTTTAAGGTAGCGGTCGGACCGGTTAGACCGGTCGGACCGGTTCGAAGACCGGCTGAGGCACTGAACACGTGCGATGCACGTGTCAGCGCGTGAAGCTCACGCGCCGAAGCTTTAGGCGGCGCGTGAGGGCGCGTGAGAGCTCCGATGGAGGTGTTACAGGTACCGGCGTGCTCGTATGCTCATGCTCTACAGGATGGTACATTTATTTTTCATGTTTGGTATTTTCATGGATGGAAATACGTACGGAACGCCAAATACGAGGGTATTTTGGGGTATTTTTGAGGTATTTTCTGGTATTTCTGTAAAGATTTGTGAAGTACAGGTACATGCTTATGTCACGAACCGGGAGTTTCTCTACCGTTCCTCACGATCCGTGCGGCCTTAGGAACGATCCTAAGTCAGCCAACACACCAACTCACACTCACTCAAGGGTCGGGTAATCCGAACCGAACCGGTAGGCACAAGATACTCGCACAAGGATCACACGACTTGGAGAGAGTGGAGGGAAATCTGAGTTTGTATTGATTCTCCGATTGATTTACAAGGGAAGGGACGAGCCCTTTATATACACACAAGGCACAGCTCGCATCATCATTGTGCCACTCACGCCTCATGCCAGCCGGGCTAGTGGAAGACCAACGGTCACCTGGCCGAACGGTCATGTTTGGTCGAACGGTCGCCTAGGCCAACGGTCATGTCCCCCACTCGCTTGGATCATGCTCGAGTGGGCTGAAGGGTCGGTTTGGGCCGGCGGTTCGGTTCGGGCCATCCGCCATCATCTTGATTAGCTCATGGGCTAGCTCCCGCATCATGTCACGGTCCATTTTGATCGAACAAATGCTTGGGCCGTGATATTCTCCCCCACTTAAATGGGCGACGCCCTCGTCGCCGTTTTCCGCATGGAAAGCCTCGATATGTTTCCGGAATTGCCACAACGCTTCTTCCGGTTCCCAGCTATTCTCGCTTTCTGGCAAACCTCGCCATTGTATCAGATATTCCTGTTTGGGTGCCCTATAGCGCTTCCGTATGACTCGATCGTCCAGCACCCGCTCGACCTCACGATCATAAGCCATCTTAGCTCCCATTGGCGCCCGCTGTGATTCCCCCCGTTCCGGTTCCACTTCGTCCATGTGAAATGGCTTGAGCATGCTCACGTGGAACACCGGATGTATCTTCAACTTCGCTGGGAGTTCCAGTTTGTAAGCCACTTTTCCAATCCGTTGCACCACACGGAATGGTCCTTCGTAGCGACGCAGCAAGGCCTTATGCACTCCCTTATATCGTAGGGGCAGCTTGCAAAGGACTTGATCCCCGATCTGGAACTCCATATGCCGACGTTTCTTGTCAGCCCATTTCTTCATTCTTTTTGAAGCTTTGTGGAGACACGTCCGAGCTAAATCGGCCTCCTCTTGCCACTCCACAGCGCTTCGAATTGCGGCCGGACTACTTCCTCGGTAGCCCGTTGCGACCGCGTTCGGAGTGAGCGGTTGCTGTCCCGTCACAATCTCGAAGGGACTTTTACCCGTCGACTCGCTCCGCTTTAGATTATACGAAAATTGAGCCACATCGATCATCTTGGCCCAATCTCTTTGGGTTGCGCTCACATAGTGTCGTAGGTACACCTCCAGTAGCGCATTCACCCGTTCGGTCTGGCCATCGGTTTGTGGGTGAAGACTGGTGGAAAAGTTTAATTCAGAGCCGAGCAATTTGAAAAGCTCAGTCCAGAATTTACCCGTGAACCGAGGGTCTCGATCACTCACGATCGTCCGTGGCACGCCCCAAAGCTTGACGATGTGCTTTAGGAACAACTTGGCTGCCTCCTCAGCCGGGCAATCATCCGTGGCCGGCACGAACGTTGCATACTTAGAAAACCGATCAACAACCACCATTAGGGTCCGACACCCTTCGGACTTCGGCAATCCCACGATGAAATCCATCGAGATGCTCTCCCATGGCTTTTCCGGGACCTGCAGTGGTTCAAGGAGTCCAGCCGGACACCTTTGCTCGAGTTTGTCTTGCTGACACACGAGGCAAGTCTTCACGTAGGCCTCCACATCATCGCGTAAGTGCGGCCAATAGTATTGATCTTCCACGAGAGCCATAGTGCGACGAATCCCAGGATGACCCGCCCACTTTGAATCGTGGCATTCTCGTAAGATCTCCCTTCGCAATTTCCCGAACGATGGAACATAAAGTCTCCTACCTTTGGTGTAGAGGAGATCGTCTTCACACCAAAACGTTCGAGTCTTGCCTTCTCGCACATACTCGAGAAGCACTTTGGTCGAAGGGTCGTGTTGCAGCCCTTCCTTAATTCTGTCAATCAAAGGACACTCGGGTCGACTTATCGTGGCCAGCACACTCTTCCGGCTCAAAGCATCAGCGACCGAGTTTGTCTTTCCTGGCTTGTACTCCAATACATAGTCGAACTCGGCCAGGAAATCTTGCCATCGAGCTTGCTTCGGGCTCAGCTTCTTTTGAGTCTGAAAATAGCTTGTGGCGACATTGTCTGTTCGCACGACAAACCGGGAACCCAGGAGGTAATGTCTCCAAGTGCGAAGACAATGGACGACGGCGGTCATTTCCTTCTCCTGAACAGTATACCGCCGCTCAGCATCATTCAACTTCCGTGACTCGAAAGCCACCGGATGTCCTTCTTGCATAAGGACGCCCCCTATGGCAAAGTCCGAAGCATCAGTCTCCACCTCGTAGGGTTTGTCAAAATTGGGCAGCACCAGCACCGGTTCTCTGGTTATCAGCTGCTTCAAGCGATCAAACGCTTCTTGGACATGTCTCGACCACTCCCACGTTCTTCCTTTCTTGAGCATGTCCGTGAGAGGGGTTGTGATGTCTGAGTAATCCCGAATGAATCGGCGATAGTAGTTCGCCAATCCAAGGAACGATCTCAGTTCCGTGAGCTTCGTCGGTGGTTCCCACTCCGTGATGGCTTGGATCTTTGCTGGATCCATCCTTACTTGTCCCCCACCAATGATATGGCCGAGGAAGGGTACCTCAGGCTGAGCGAAGGCACATTTCTCCTTCTTCACATACAACTCATTGTCCCTTAGGACTTGAAACACCTGTCTAAGATGTTTGGTATGCTCTTCGAGCGTCCGACTATAAATAACAATGTCATCCAAATATACCACAACAGACCGATCGAGGAATGGTTGTAGTACCTTATTCATGAGAGTGCAAAAGGTCGCCGGAGCATTGGTTAACCCGAAGGGCATCACCAAGAACTCATATGAGCCATACCGAGTCACGCACGCTGTCTTTGGTTCATCACCTTCTGCGATTCGAACCTGGTGGTACCCCGAACGTAGATCGAGCTTCGTGAACCACCGCGCGCTTCCGAGCTGATCGAACAAATCCGCAATGAGCGGGATGGGGTACTTGTTCTTGATCGTGAGCTTGTTCAAAGCTCTATAGTCGATGCACATCCGAAGAGACCCGTCGTGTTTCTTTTGGAACAACACCGGCGCACCAAATGGGGCCTTCGAAGGTCGTATGTAACCTGCATCAAGTAGGTTTTTGAGTTGTTTCCTCATCTCTTCCAACTCTGGGGGTGCCATGCGATACGGCGCCATGGCAGGTGGTCGAGCATCCGGGACCAGCTCGATCCGATGGTCTACCTCCCTCTTTGGTGGGAGCTTCTTAGGTAACTCGGGAGGCATGACGTCCTTGAACGTTTCAAGGACTCGCAGCACCTCTGTCGGGGCTTCAGTCTCGCCCATTTTTGGGTCTTCGGCCTTGAGAACCGCCAAGTACGTCTCCTCTCCTTTCTGAGTTCCTCGGGAGAGTTGAATTGCCGAGATCATCTTTTGGTTAAGCCCGGGCTTACGGGCTAACGGGACCACACACTGGGATCCGGGTTCCAGGATGCACAAGCAATCCATGGACGGAACTACCATGCCGTTCACTCGTTCGATGAATCCTAGACCAATGATAAAATCATAGTCGTCGAGCGGAATTACATCAATGTTCTGTTTCCCTCTCCATGGTCCCACCGCGATCTCCACATCACGAGCCGTGCCGAGAGCAGGGACCCGTTCCGAGTTCACCGTCTTCAACCAGCCACCTTGTCTTTCGACTTGCAAGCCGAGCTTCTTGGCAGCTTCTGCCGATACGAACAAGTCAGAAGCTCCCGTATCAACAAGGGCGCTCATCTTTGTGCTGCCGATCACCACTTCTGCGAACATCATGCCCTTGGGCTTGCTCGCCTTCTTGGATTGCATGGCGTTGAGGACCCTTACCGATCCCACCTTCGCCGTTTGTTTCTCTTCCTCGTCGGCTTTGAGGGTAGCCGCAACTTTCTGTCCTTTGGGGCAGTTGTCGCGACCCGTCCGGAAGCGGACGCGGCTAATGGATTACCGATCGCGGGCCCTTTGATCGGCGCGGGCTCTCCCAGGCCCATACCAAATCGCGACGGGAGTATTTTTCAGAAGGATTCGACAATAAGAGTCGATCGCTTTCGACCTTCGGTGTGGTCGTGGTGGCATGTGCAACTTGTGCATGCATTTGGAGTCGCCACCGGTCTTTCTTGGAGGGTAGACCGGAAACCTTACTGACCGATTGGGAGAGGTCGATCAGTTCTGCGGAACCAGAGATTTTGGGTTCGGGGACTTGGTTACGTCGGTGTCATTACCAACGCCCTTTCGGTACCCTACGCGAGTGATTTTCCTAGCTAAGAGTTCATGCAGGCGCAATTTTAGGTGAGGTAGGCTTAATTCAGGATTTCATACAGATTGGAAGACTGTCCCTATCAATCACAATCAATTTAAATGAAAGCGCAATCAAGTACATAAATAAATCACTTCAATGCACACCAATTCACATCACATGGCCTCCTAGTATAGCCATAAGGGTTTAGGGAAGGCGTGATTTAGGACCGAGGTAAAATGGGAAGATTTGGAGGCGATTTAGCCCGAAGGGCAAAATCGTCAATTTTTGGAAGACGGTTCGCCCAAAGGGCGAAATCGTCATTTTTAAGAATGATCGGGTTCAAAACACCCGGGATGAGTCTTGGCCAATTGATTGTGGCCATTTCCTATTTTTTTGGGATTTTTCTAGAATTTTTAGAATTTTTTTGGAAGACGGTTTGCCGGAAGGACAAAACCGTCATTTTTGGAAAGACCGGGGGTCGAAAGACCCGAAACAGGTCATGGCCAGTTGAATGTGACCATTTCCTATTTTTTGGGATTTTTCTAGAATTTTTAGAATTTTTTGGAAGACGGTTTGCCGGAAGGGCAAAACCGTCATTTTTGGAAAGACCGGGGGTCGAAAGACCCGAAACAGGTCATGGCCAGTTAAATGTGACCATTTCCTATTTTCTGGAATTTTTTATAATTTTTCTGAATTTTCCGAATTTTTTTGAATTTTTTATGATTTTCCATTTTTTATTGAATTTATTGATTTTTTTTATTATTATTACTGATTTTATTTATTTATTTATTTTTTTAAAAGAATAAATTATCCGGACCGGGTCGGATGACCCGGCCCACGCCCAGATCCGCGACCCACGAACCGACCCCCTCCTCCACGATCAAAACGGCGTCGTTTCACGGACTGAGAATGGACGTATCAGATCGAGCCACGTGGCATCTTCTAGACCGTCGGATTATTATGACCGTTGACAGTTGACCGTTGACCGTTGACCGTTTGACCGTTGACCGTTTGACCGCCGGCGACTTCGCCGGAGAAGACGATGAACAGTGTTTTCTCCGGCCAAAGTCGCCGGAACCTCGCCGGAGGACCTCAAACCGACGTGAAAATAACCATTTTAAATCCCGATTTCGATACCTTTCAACCCCTCACAAACTCTACATCGATATTTGACGAAAATATGTCGAAAACGACGTCGGGAACATGCCGGAGAAATACCCACAGGTCCGGCACCGGCGACGATTTACAGATTTTTTATTTTCCGTTCAAGCTCAACTTCAAACACTCAAAGGGCATCTAATGGCTACTAGGAAACTTACTTGAGGTCTCCTGGTGCTCGACTACCGCTCGGAATCCCCCGTCGGAGCCCTGATCCAAGTCACGGCCGGTGGAGCTCCGAACGCCATTTCATCGCATTTCACGGTTCGGGGGTTGTCAAGGGCAGACGAAGCTCCGGTAGCAATTCCTGAAGCTCGAGGATCCTCCATTTTCGCCTACCTCCCTCTCGAAAACCACCCTTTTTTTCTCATGCCGAACTCCTCCCCTGTTTCAGCTTTCTTCGCCCCCCACCATCAACACTGAGCTCCTTCCTTTTTGCCATGGCCGACCGCCTTTCCGCCTTCTTCGACCACCCCCCTTTGTCCCCCATGTTCGACATCTATTTAACAAAGTAGACGCCCCCACCTTCGATGCCATCCCCTCTCTGTTTCCCCCCCTTTTTTTTGTTTTTGGTCTGTGTGCGTGCGGGTCTGCAACTGAGTTGCAGACCCGGTTCGGACCGGGTCGGGCGGGTCTGACCCGACCGGCCCGGTTCGACTCTCCTCATCTAATTGAGCCCCAAATTAACATATTTTCATGAAATTGATGGCAAAATCGGACTCCTTGACATGTTTTCTATCAAATAAGCGTATTTTCGAGAATCAATTGATTGAAATTTAGTGAAAACCCCAAATTGTCCCTAGGATCCGAAATTGATTTTTGTTAAATTGAGGGCCCAAACGACTGAATTAGTCAAAATTGAGGCCACCAATGTATTTGTCATGATGAAAAATATAGGGTGGAGGTGTTTAATTTGAATGGGTATGCCCGCATGCAATTTAATTTCGAAAATTGTGAAACCGGGGACTAAATTGAAAGATTTTTGTGCAATTAAGCCCTTTTGTTCAAAATTGATCAAATTGGAGGGCAAATTGACCCAATTGCACTTCGAGACTTTAGAATTCAACGTCATAGCTTATGAAAAGTGAGAATTGAAAATTAAAAGACTCGAAAAGGAAATTTTTTACTCGGTTCGGGTTTATGTTTGTGAAGGAACATAGTGACCCGAGCCGAATTTTCAAGATTTAAGGTGACACACTTGAAGAGGAAATTAAAACAAAATTATTAAATATTTTTGTGTATTTTTATGACCACGAATGGTATTTTTCTGATTTTTTTTGGGTATTTTTATAATTAAATAAATTCGAAAAATTATTAAAAATTACGAAAAATATTTTTTGTTCAAAATTGGTTCCTAAGGCTAGGCCAAGGCTTCCAAAGTTGATTTTATGATTTTATGACCTTTTTTTTGATATTTTTAATTAATTTAAAAGAAAAAAAAATCACAATAATAAATGGTCAAAAATCAGGTGTCAACAGCTGCCCCTCTTTGAGAGGAATCTCGTTAGAGGTTTCTCTCAAAGATAAGGTGGCACCTGATTCTTAACCGACTCAACTGGGAAAACGAGAGAAGAAATGCTATGATATTGAATTCTTAAGGCTCTTTGATGAAAGCTCCAATTAATCCCTGGTTTGCTCTAACAATTTGAACATGGGCCGGGACGAGAGAGACTTACCTGAAGCTCACCTGTCGGATGCTGCCGGTTGTGATGACTTTCAAGAGGATGCCTAGGACTCGTCATTGAGAATATCCTAGGGAGATTAAGCTCTGACCTGTATGGTAGGCCATACCATTATGGGATTCCTAACTGGTAGGAACCTGAGGAAGGCGCATCCCCACGCTTTGGGATTTGCCAAGGATTTTGATCCGTATGGTGGATTAGACCGTAAGCGGTTCGCCTACAGTAAGGCTTACCTAGGAAAATAACTTCTTTAACAATTGAAATTAGTCAAAGTTTTGATCCGTATGGGGGATCGGACCATTGGGTTGATCCTTATGGTGGTATCTACCTTTGAGCTGACCCTTCAGGCGGTTTCTACCTTTGATTGACCCTTTAGGCGGTTTCTACCTTTGTTTTGACCCTTCAGGCGGTATCTACCTTTGTTTTGACCCTTCAGGCGGTTTCTACCTTTGTTTGACCCTTCAGGCGGTGTCTACCATCAGTTTTGACTTTGAAAAGGGGTCTCATGACGAGGGTTCTCCACGTCCGATGAGACTGCCTAAATGAAAAGGGGTCTCATGACGAGGGTTCTCTACGTCTGATGAGACTGCCTAAATTTTTGAAAATGGGTCACATCCTCACCCCTTCTTTTGGAGGATCCCGAAACTTGTCGGGAATTCTGAAGCAGTGAAAGATTTTATCTTGACAAAGCTTCACTTGAGTCTGTTGAGGTTACATTCTGGGAGCTGGGTTCTCCAGGTATCCTGCAGAAGTTTGGGCCTGAAAGATTTTTCTTCACCAAGAAAACGTTAGTAATCTTTGGGAAGACCACGGCTGTCCATTTTGACAAAACCGTATGATTTAAGTTTTAATCGTGAAACGTGCATTTTGATGCTGGAGGTTATCCAAAGCATTCTTGCAATATGCAAATGTGATCACAAATCCCTTGCATGGAAAATCTGGATCAACAGTTTGAAAATTTCCAAAAAGAGTTTGCTCAAAACATCAATTGGAATATTTCTCGACAAGGAGGCCATCTCACCTGTTTTGAGGTGATGATTTTTAGGGGATGCACTCAATTCCCTACTGACTTGTGCCTAGGTTTTAGGCTCATTCGCAGCGCATACATTTTGATCAGTCGGGAGGTCTTCCACGGGACCGTAATGTTGGGCTTGGATATTGGTTTTCAAGGGGGACCCGCTTTGGAGTCGAGGCCATCGAATGAAAATCTTCACCATCTGCTCCGGGTTTACAAGTCAAGAACCCTGCAAAATGAGAAAGAAAGAGTCTTGCTCGTACTTCTTCGAGCTAAGCTATATGTTAACCCAAGTGTCTTAGTCAGAGAAGACTGTTTCAGGGTTGTAACATTGGTAGGATTGGGGACCGAAAAAAAAAAGCTTGTTTTTGGCCCAGAAATCATGAGGGGTTTGACATTGGTGATCATTGCAAAGTTATCACATGTTTTTTCCATTTTGCATCTTCAATTTTTGAGGCATGCAACCGCTTTTGACAACTCTGTCTGCGTCTTCCACGCTTGACATCATTTGGAGGAGTAGTCTTTTTGATCTGACTCCATTAGGGGTTTCCTCTTTTCCCATCCAGCTTCATTGTGGATTAATCAAACAACTTACACGAGCATCGGCCTTGCTTTTACCAGGCACTTTGCTTTTTCTCGATGCCGTGGATTTTCTTATTTTTGAAATCCCACTTTTCTCATCTTCATGGGATTGTGTTAGACCTACGATCAAATGTCTAACAAGGTTAAGCATTAACTTAGGAATTTTTTTGCAAACCCTGAGTCTTGAACTCCTTCGTTTCTGAAGTGATGCTGCATCCGTCTTGGAATGTGCAATGATCACCAACGGGCTTATGAAATGATTTTGCAGGCTCAACTTGGCTATGCAAAGGATTCAGTGTGTGGGATAGAGAAATGAATGCTTCTCATCATCCTATGGCGCTTGGATTACCATATAAACAACACACAAAGATTAATGTTAGTCCGAGCAAGAAAATTTCTAACCATTTTCTTCTGATGCTGCTGGACTCACCTCCATTTTGCCCCGGTGTGGGGTGGCTCTTGACAAGGCTAAGAATGAAAACCGCCGTTCAAAGGGGTTATCAACGGTCACCTGTAGTGTTTAGGGGATATGAAACGAATGCCTCCGTTGTCCCAACCCATGTAATCGCTGCGAATGGTCCATACTTCCGTAGGTCCAGATTTTGCTATCTGATCCGCTCCACTTCTCTCTTAAATGTGTATAGGACGTGTTTTGACTAGGCTTGCCTCTCTTTTGAGTAAACTTCCTTTTGAATGATTTGACAAATAATCATATTTGGAAAAATTCATTTCTTTCTTTCCCAAAATTTATCCATCGAGGGGATTTTGTGATGTATCGTGCATGTCTTATTCATGCTTTGGGAAACCTCCCGATTTAAATCATGAACATCGATGCATTGGATAATTTTCATGACGGCTGAAAGTATTTTAACATTTTTTTGTCTCCAGCTAACTGGGAAAGGGATACTTACCTACCTGTCGTGGCTGCAGACCCCTGAAAATGTAAAAGAAGCATATCATTGCATGTTCACGAATTTTTCAAAAATCGAAACGATACATCCTACCCTTGGTCATGTACTCTAACGAGTAATACATGGGATGTAAAAACCTGTTCGTCTGTAAGGCGATTCCCCTGTCAAGGATAAATAACGAGTATCAATTCATATTCTCAAATTCAAGACAAATTGGAACGATACAACTTTACTCTTGGTTCTCATCCCGTTCTGATGTTGCGTATTGATATGAACAACATCTATCAAATCCGCCTATCCATTCTTGGAGTGTTTGCAACATCAATGGTTCATCTGCCCCCCAGTTAGGCAACGTCTGTTCTGTTATTCGAACAAATGGCTCCTTGAGTGATTTATCCACGTTTATCACCTGAGAAGGGAAAGAAAGGAGACATTACTTCGGTATTCGATTGAAGATCGTTTAGGAACGATACATCGTTTTACCAAATAGGTGGCTTCGCGGCCAAACGTATTTCGTATTGCAGGGGTAGATCTCATTATACTCCGCGGGTGATAGTCATTGTTCGGGGAACTTGCTCCACAGATTAAGCGATTAATCCACGGCCCTCGGCTTGAAGATGCTCAAAGGGTGATGTTGACACTCACGCGCAATTAGTTCTAGACATTAATGAAAGATGTTCCCGTGGGAACCTTACAGTGCGATCAACAACATATTCAATAGGAGTGTTCCACCCCTTTCGTCTAAGCATTTTTCATCGAGTAATCATGCCTTGCATCAGACGTTTGGTCATCTGCCTTGCGTCACCACTGTGATGGCCCTCCGGCTCCAAATTGATCGAGCCAAAGATTGAACTCATCGCCAAGGAAATTGCTCGGGTCTTCGGGCCATTGATGTTCAAGTTGGGTATCAACAATTGTTGGGAGCAGATTTCTTTCATCGCCTTCATTGTGAGGGACTGGAGTCTTTGAGCTGGAACCTTCATCATTGCCATGTTGGGGTCGAGACATACATTCCTGAAGAGTATTGATCCAAGTGTCCAGCTCCTTATCAAGGAAATCGCCTGTTCTTTCTAGCCCTTGGTGCCCATATTGGGTGTCGTCGACTGTAGGTGAGGGATTCCTCTCTTTGCTCTCGCCGTGAGCAATTTGATCCCTCGAATTGGGACTTCCTCCGATGACCGGCAGGTTTATATGTGCACTTTCTACCAATGCCAGATCTGCTTCAGGGACAGCATTAATGACTGATTCGCGCTCAAACTGAGGAATCTCTATGTGCTGGAACTGTGGCATATACTCTTGAGGAGTATTGAGATAGCTCGGCGGAGCATTCTGATTTGGGTTAGAGGAGTCGCTGACACGACTGCTAGTCCCGTCATTGCTGAAACACGGTTGGGTGCTCTTGGCTCTCCAATCATCATGGTTGTAACTCTGCCCAGCACTTGAGCTCCAACTGGCTTTATGATGGTTTAACGCTATCCTTCCATCCCTTAGCAATCTCCTATAGTACTTGAGGTGAGACTCAACGTTAATTCTAGAGAGCCCCGGCACATTCATAATCTCGAGTATGCGTAGTGGGCTAGCCGAATCAACTCCCAGTTCTCGAATTGCATCAACAAATTTGGTGTGAAGTTCATAGGTCCAGTAAAACCTTGTTCTCTTATCACCCAAAATATCGTCAATACTTCGGTAGCTATTCTCTACGGGATCTAGTCGTTTCAAAAGTTGTCCAGGGAGGGACTCACCGACTTTGGATTGGCTGGCTGCGACAGCGAGTTCGTCATTGAGAGAACTCCCCCTGTGATGATTCATATCCCATTTCTCAGAGGATGTTGGTGTTGATCCTATGGTGTTGACTTGCTCATGCAGATCTCCGGCGGTATCTGGCTGTGTCGGAAAATGTTGTGGAGAATACGGTAACAGCTGAGTGTTATTCGTCAACAGGGATGGTTCATCGAGGAACACCTCGCCGAGGACAACAGGATTACCACAATTAAGGCAGATGGCCTTGGTCAGAGCTTCCTTATATCTCGCGCTTTCAGCTTGAAGCTTCTCATTCTCCTCCTTCAGGACCAGTAACTCATGGTCTGCGTATTGCTGTTTCACCCGGGTTCGTTTGTTGGCGAACCAAAACTTGACCTTCGAAAGCTCCAATCCTATCTTTCGGCTCAATTCCATTTTCTGTTGTCTGCTTGGAGTGGGGCATTCATTGAAGAAAGCTTCGAGCTCTCGGATTTGGCCTGGAGTGTGGCGTTGTAGTTGCTTCCTTTTCCGACTCCGGTCATCATTGTATACTCCTTCTTCGTAGCTGAAACCTAGAATTTCATCGCTAGAGGAGTCAGTCTCCATGGCTTTCTGGTAGTATTCAGCTCCAGGATCTTCAAAGTCTCCCAGCAGTTCGTGCTCAGAAATGTCCAGGTCGGGCGTTTCTAGCAGATGGGAATAGCTTTTAAACATGATGGATCGGAGTATCTCGGGCTGATCTAGTTCACTCAGCTTTCTCTATTTGCTCTTACGTGTTTGCTCACTCTAGAAATTTTCTCAAGTGATTGTGCGTGTTCTAGAACCCTCCTTCAGGCTGCATATGAAGGCCAGCAAGCAAGCGCTCCTCCCGAGACCTTGTAATTACTCATCGTCTGTATTCCCCTTTCTTTTTCCTCGTGATAGGATCACAAACTCTTTTGCATTGATTCGGTTTCATCAAGTATTGCGCTCATCCCCTAGTTCAGTCTTCAAAGTGGTGGGTCTACAATCTTTCGGCGCCTTTTATGATTTGCTAGGCCCGAGAACGTGGGGAGCAGCGGTGGACCCGCAATTAATGACTCCGTTTAATTCATTTAGCTCCATTAACGCTATGATATTCTCTCAAGCCCTTTTCATCGTTCAAACGAAAGTGGCATTTTCCCTGTGCATGCTGTTACTCTTCATTTCAGCATCCCGGGCGCTTGGTGAGGAAGGAGTCCGTGGCCACTCAAAATTTTAAAGACCGTCTCTGGTTTCAGACTTAATCTAACAAGGGATCATCACAACTGAGCATGACGATGTTCGTCGATAGCGTTGGTTTTAATATAGAATTAACTATAGTCATTAAAGAAAAATGTTCCCGTAGGAACTTTACAACGGATAAAATGAGTGATCTACTCGTGAACATGTTCTTCTTCCTATGGGTGTTCGTAGTGACCGACCCATCGTGCCCCGAGCCAGGCGCTAGATCACGGCTGTCCAAGCATGCCAGCTTCCCACTGATTGAACAAGGCATCGAGCCCCTCATCGAAGAAATCGTCTGTCGTGGGTTGACCAGCGGCAGGCAGAGCACCAGCCGACTGTTGCTCGAATGGAGGAGTGCGCACTCGCTGTACTTGTGACACGCGCTCTTGAGAAGTGTTGAAATGGCCTCTTGATGCCTGAGCATTACAATGGCGGTTCCCCCTAGCTTTTGAGCTCGAGACGGATTCCTCCCGGTTTAGCTCCGCTCGACGTTGTTTTAATAGCTTTCTGTAGGCAGCAAGGTGATTCCTGACCAGCTCCTTACTAAGCCCCGGTACATTCATGGCCTTAAATATGCGCGTCGGAGTTGCTGAGTCGATCCCCATTTGGTGAACCACGCCTAGGAATCTGGAATGCAGTTCAGGGGGCCAAGCGAACCTCCTCTTATCGTGGCCCAAAAGTGCATCGATGGCTTGACGACTGATTAACTCATCTCCAGCAGGACCCGACCCTATCGAAAATTGTTGTGCATGAGGCTGATATGCTTTGAGCTGGTCGGCGGTAACGTCCAGCTCCTTGAAACTATAACTCCAATCAAAGCGACGCAAATCCCATCCCCCAGGAGGCATTTGTATCATCTTTGTAGGATCATCCTGCTCATGCGTGACTCCGGCAAAATCTGGTTGAGCAAGAGATGCCCCGAGGGAGTAGGGTGGTAAATGAACGTCTTCAATCATCGCGTGAGGCTTATCGGGGAATATCTTATCGAGGGCGACGAGGTTATCGCAATGAGGGCAAACGGTAATATTGAGAGCTTTTTCATACCTCATGTTTTCTGTTCGCAGCTTTTGGTTTTCTTCCTTTAAAATCTCGACCACCTGACGTTTGCGTTGAGCCCTCGATTTGGATCTCCTATTTTGAAACCAAAACTGGATCCTCGACTGATTAATCCCCAACTCCCGACTCAATTCGATTCTCCACTTCTTTTTCATGTAATGGCTTTTACTGAAAAGGGTTTCCAGCATTTGGGTTTCCTCCTGAGAGTATTGGTGAGGACGTCTTCTTTTCCCGAGTTGAGCATTGTGGATGTCGTCGTCGTCGTCGCTGTGATCTTGATTTCCGTTGCCAGAAGTGTTGGGCTCCATGGTTTTGGCGTTAGACTTGATCTTGGAATCTTCGAGATCCCTCTGTGGTTCAATTTCTGAGATTTTTGAGTCAGTCGCCTCTAGCAGCTGACAGTAACCTCTTAAATATGTTGGATTGAGAAATGTTTGATTGGTTCTTGCCCACTCAGATCTCTACTCTTTCTTGTATGTTCACTCCCTATAAAGTTTTCTTCGAGTGACTTTGCATGTTCAGGAGACGCTCCTCAAGTATCATTAGGCAAACGTTCCCCCTCAAGACCTTGAATTTCTCGCTTAGCTTTTCAACGTGATGGGACTGCCAAACCCTGTTAGGGCTCTCTTCGATAGTTGCGCTTCCCTCCCACCTAACTCTAATAATGGTGATCCCGACAAATCTTTTACATCTTTTAATTGATGAGCCGAAAATCGCGGACCGAAACGAATCCAATGGTTCTCGTGAGGGGACCTCCTGCTTTACCCCCTAACTGGGCTCCACCAGCATCATTACTGAGACCCTTCATCATCCTCGAGTTGCTATAAAATGAGGAATTAATGTATGGAAGGTTAACGTTTTCGCATAATCAGCTTCTTCCTTCTAATCTCTCTGTTAAACTCGTCTTATTCTCAAGCCAACCCAACGCAAATGGCCTCCTCTCCCGTACGCACTTTTTCAACTGATGTCTTGGCCCAGTGGGAAAAGCTTTATAACCTACTGGGTCGCGGTTACGCGCACATAACCGATCATTCTGCAACCGCGGATGAAATCCGTGTCCTGCTCGAGGACTTAGATACCACTTCCCTCGAAGGTACTACGCTGGGGAGGGAATATAGAACTTTCCCGACCCTCTTTGCACACTCCTTAGAGGCCTACCGTGTTGCTGATCGGGAGGTTCTCGTGGCTCGCGTCTTGCGGGCTCGTTACCAGGATCGGTCTGATCATTTGGTGCTGACCAACTATTTGGCCGATAGTCACAAAAAGGCCGTCGAGTTTGCCAATGAGAGGGTCGCGACGTTGCTTCGCGAGAGGAGAAAACTAGTGGATCAATTGGCCCTATCCCTGACCGCTGGCGAGCACGACCGCCACAATGTCCTATTGAGGCTGCAAAGCGACTGGCAGGAAGAACGGCTTGACAAAATAACCGCAGACATAGCTCACGGGAATGGATTAGTTCGGGACTTGGAAATAATCACCGAAGAACACGAGGTCAAGGTCACTGAGGTTAAGGGAGAATGCAGAAACCTTTTCCTCAAGCTCGCAGACCAGGACATGCGGAGTCGTGAGTACGGGCAGAGCATTAACAACATGGAGGGTCAGTTGGGCTCCTTTGTGTCGTTAATTAGGGCTCACTTTGGCTTTACTTTTCCGCCCCGAATTGTATGACCTGCTTCTGAAAACCCTCCGCTGAGCAAAATAAATGAAAGTTCTTGTGTGTGTGTTTTAACTTCTGTATGGTTCATTTCTTCGAGCATCCGAACATCTTCGACTTGGGTGAGCCGAACCATAATATCAATAAGCCGAGCAAATATGTCCTGATTTTATAACTCGCTCATGATCAGATGAGATAATAGCCTTAGACTTGTCCAGGAAAAGATTTCTCTCTATTACCTATTTTTTTACCTGCAAATAAAAAGACAGAATCAGAAGGGATAATTTGAAAAAGAAATCAAAAACCCCTTTCAATCCTATGCTTGCCCATGATTAATAAGGACAAGAACTTTTACAAGGGTTTTAATCTTGCGCGAAAATTTTTTATCAATATTCCTCGAAAGAAAGCATACTATTGAAAGGAATGTAATTCACAATAATCGCTTTTGATCAATTTCGAGAGGAACGAATTACTCAAAAGTGCGAGGCATAATAACGTGTTTTAAATTTAATTGAAGATACGGCATCCAAATCAAGGCCGTTTTGTTAAGAACGAGAGTAATTTGGACATCTATCTCGTCATTAAATTCAAAACAACGCCGATGTTCTCGATCAATTATCGTGGATTACCAGCGACGTAAAACATGCATGGACCAATTCAAGTGTATAATTCCTTCTAGCGAAATTGGGGTTGGATTACCCTACACGACCAAAAAGGTCGTGCAGGATTTCCAATTTTAATTTCCTCTAAAGGAATTATAAACTTGACTTGGGAGTATTCGAATGATTAGAGAAAATGCCACTATCACATTCCCATGACCTGTCAAAAGAAAAGCAATCAAGTTCCATCTAAATGTATACACCAATAGATCCCTAATACAATCACTCTAAGGGGTGAGATAGAGAAAGCCTCGATAAAAATAAACCCTATACAAGAGGACTAGTAATGGAAAATTAAACAAAGGAATGTGATCCTAACGTTTAAGGATGCCCCAAGCTCGATCTGTGACTTCCGGATCACTTGCCCCAACTCGTCATCTTCATTGGACGATATCTCAATAATGTCCATAGTAGGCTCCTTTGTTGCTCACTCGGTGCTTGTCATGGGATATCATCCTCTTCGTCTTCTATCAAGGACGTTTGGGAAAAACACACACATCTATCCTTGAAATGGCATTTAATCTAATCACCAGAATGCAATGAATGAAATGCCTATATTTATATGAACTGTAATAGATTCGAGGTATAGAGAGTCTTACCAACCAAACTCGTCGACTTATGTGCGGTTTTAGGTGTACCAACCGCCCAAAGACATGCGCATGAAACAAGTGATGGTAAACTTCTAAAAATCAGAGGGTTTGGCACCTAAGGTTAAGGTTCCCACCTCGAGTTCTGGGAAGAGCCGATTCCATTGCACAGCTATCGTTGCATTGGGACTCGATCCATAGTTCGAAGTGAGCGGAATTGAAAAGTGGATTACCCCGTGTTTTTCCTCACGGAGATTCCATTTTCAATTCCTTCTATTGTGTTCCTAAAGGCGGCGCCCGGGGTTTTAGGCGCGGTTGTGTGTGTCCATGTGTCGTGATCATCGCGATGCAAGTCATGCACAACAGTTTATCAATCAGCGCTTCAAATCATCCACACAACATACATTCCTACGCCAACCTGCATAAGACAATGTTAATCACGGACTACACCCCTTGTCACTCCAATCTGCAAAAACATATAACACCTATCATAAGCGGACTTACCTCACCTTCAAGAGCGCCTGCATGGTTAGAAAAATCACTCAGCGTTTTAATTACGGCCTAAGTCCACTTGAGGTCTAGAACCATAGGTTCCAGAACAAAGTCCCCAGCGGAGTCGCCAGCTGTCGCGACCCGTCCGGAAGCGGACGCGGCTAATGGATTACCGATCGCGGGCCCTTTGATCGGCGCGGGCTCTCCCAGGCCCATACCAAATCGCGACGGGAGTATTTTTCAGAAGGATTCGACAATAAGAGTCGATCGCTTTCGACCTTCGGTGTGGTCGTGGTGGCATGTGCAACTTGTGCATGCATTTGGAGTCGCCACCGGTCTTTCTTGGAGGGTAGACCGGAAACCTTACTGACCGATTGGGAGAGGTCGATCAGTTCTGCGGAACCAGAGATTTTGGGTTCGGGGACTTGGTTACGTCGGTGTCATTACCAACGCCCTTTCGGTACCCTACGCGAGTGATTTTCCTAGCTAAGAGTTCATGCAGGCGCAATTTTAGGTGAGGTAGGCTTAATTCAGGATTTCATACAGATTGGAAGACTGTCCCTATCAATCACAATCAATTTAAATGAAAGCGCAATCAAGTACATAAATAAATCACTTCAATGCACACCAATTCACATCACATGGCCTCCTAGTATAGCCATAAGGGTTTAGGGAAGGCGTGATTTAGGACCGAGGTAAAATGGGAAGATTTGGAGGCGATTTAGCCCGAAGGGCAAAATCGTCAATTTTTGGAAGACGGTTCGCCCAAAGGGCGAAATCGTCATTTTTAAGAATGATCGGGTTCAAAACACCCGGGATGAGTCTTGGCCAATTGATTGTGGCCATTTCCTATTTTTTTGGGATTTTTCTAGAATTTTTAGAATTTTTTTGGAAGACGGTTTGCCGGAAGGACAAAACCGTCATTTTTGGAAAGACCGGGGGTCGAAAGACCCGAAACAGGTCATGGCCAGTTGAATGTGACCATTTCCTATTTTTTGGGATTTTTCTAGAATTTTTAGAATTTTTTGGAAGACGGTTTGCCGGAAGGGCAAAACCGTCATTTTTGGAAAGACCGGGGGTCGAAAGACCCGAAACAGGTCATGGCCAGTTAAATGTGACCATTTCCTATTTTCTGGAATTTTTTATAATTTTTCTGAATTTTCCGAATTTTTTTGAATTTTTTATGATTTTCCATTTTTTATTGAATTTATTTATTTTTTTTATTATTATTACTGATTTTATTTATTTATTTATTTTTTTAAAAGAATAAATTATCCGGACCGGGTCGGATGACCCGGCCCACGCCCAGATCCGCGACCCACGAACCGACCCGCCTCCTCCACGATCAAAACGGCGTCGTTTCACGGACTGAGAATGGACGTATCAGATCGAGCCACGTGGCATCTTCTAGACCGTCGGATTATTATGACCGTTGACAGTTGACCGTTGACCGTTGACCGTTTGACCGTTGACCGTTTGACCGCCGGCGACTTCGCCGGAGAAGACGATGAACAGTGTTTTCTCCGGCCAAAGTCGCCGGAACCTCGCCGGAGGACCTCAAACCGACGTGAAAATAACCATTTTAAATCCCGATTTCGATACCTTTCAACCCCTCACAAACTCTACATCGATATTTGACGAAAATATGTCGAAAACGACGTCGGGAACATGCCGGAGAAATACCCACAGGTCCGGCACCGGCGACGATTTACAGATTTTTTATTTTCCGTTCAAGCTCAACTTCAAACACTCAAAGGGCATCTAATGGCTACTAGGAAACTTACTTGAGGTCTCCTGGTGCTCGACTACCGCTCGGAATCCCCCGTCGGAGCCCTGATCCAAGTCACGGCCGGTGGAGCTCCGAACGCCATTTCATCGCATTTCACGGTTCGGGGGTTGTCAAGGGCAGACGAAGCTCCGGTAGCAATTCCTGAAGCTCGAGGATCCTCCATTTTCGCCTACCTCCCTCTCGAAAACCACCCTTTTTTTCTCATGCCGAACTCCTCCCCTGTTTCAGCTTTCTTCGCCCCCCACCATCAACACTGAGCTCCTTCCTTTTTGCCATGGCCGACCGCCTTTCCGCCTTCTTCGACCACCCCCCTTTGTCCCCCATGTTCGACATCTATTTAACAAAGTAGACGCCCCCACCTTCGATGCCATCCCCTCTCTGTTTTCCCCCCTTTTTTTTGTTTTTGGTCTGTGTGCGTGCGGGTCTGCAACTGAGTTGCAGACCCGGTTCGGACCGGGTCGGGCGGGTCTGACCCGACCGGCCCGGTTCGACTCTCCTCATCTAATTGAGCCCCAAATTAACATATTTTCATGAAATTGATGGCAAAATCGGACTCCTTGACATGTTTTCTATCAAATAAGCGTATTTTCGAGAATCAATTGATTGAAATTTAGTGAAAACCCCAAATTGTCCCTAGGATCCGAAATTGATTTTTGTTAAATTGAGGGCCCAAACGACTGAATTAGTCAAAATTGAGGCCACCAATGTATTTGTCATGATGAAAAATATAGGGTGGAGGTGTTTAATTTGAATGGGTATGCCCGCATGCAATTTAATTTCGAAAATTGTGAAACCGGGGACTAAATTGAAAGATTTTTGTGCAATTAAGCCCTTTTGTTCAAAATTGATCAAATTGGAGGGCAAATTGACCCAATTGCACTTCGAGACTTTAGAATTCAACGTCATAGCTTATGAAAAGTGAGAATTGAAAATTAAAAGACTCGAAAAGGAAATTTTTTACTCGGTTCGGGTTTATGTTTGTGAAGGAACATAGTGACCCGAGCCGAATTTTCAAGATTTAAGGTGACACACTTGAAGAGGAAATTAAAACAAAATTATTAAATATTTTTGTGTATTTTTATGACCACGAATGGTATTTTTCTGATTTTTTTTGGGTATTTTTATAATTAAATAAATTCGAAAAATTATTAAAAATTACGAAAAATATTTTTTGTTCAAAATTGGTTCCTAAGGTTAGGCTAAGGCTTCCAAAGTTGATTTTATGATTTTATGACCTTTTTTTTTGATATTTTTAATTAATTTAAAAGAAAAAAAAATCACAATAATAAATGGTCAAAAATCAGGTGTCAACAGCAGTCTCTCGCCTTGTGAGGACCCTGGCAAAAGTAACATCTATAGGAGATCGGTCCATCTCCTCTCTGTCCACCATAGCTAGTTCCCACCTCATGACGAGCTTGGGCTGCTGGTGCTCTGTTGTTATAGGGACGATGAGGGGGTCTGTTCCTATATCCCCCACCAGTCACCTTGCCCGCCTTAGGCCGAGCATCCTTCTTCTCTGGGGCCTTGAACTCTTCGAGCGAATCAGCTACCGTCATGGCTGAAGCAAGTTCCCTCGCGTTCTGCCTTTTCAACTCGTTTTTGGCCCAGGGTTTGAGACCACTAATGAACTGATAGTAGGCCTCCGTGTCATTCATCGAGGGGATTTGGAGTTTCAGCTCCGAAAACTTCCTCACGTATTCACGGACCGTGCCCCTCTGCTCAAGACGCCTCAGCTCATCTCGAGCTTCTTCTTCCGCATAGGCAGGGAAGAATTGCTTCCGGAACTCACCGGTGAAGGCTTCCCATGTATCGATAGGCCCAGCCGCTCTATCATTGATCCGAGTACGCCACCACAATAACGCGGTTTCACTGAGGTACATTGCCGCGGTGTTGACCCGTGTGGCGTCGTCCCGAATCCCGGTCGCCTCAAAGTACTGATTCAAATACCAAAGGAAGTTATCAACATCCTTGGCCGTCCTCGAGCCCCTGAACTCTTTAGGTCGAGGGACATCCACTCTCGACGGTGCCGGAATCATCCCGTCCACACGTCTGGCCTCAAGGGCCACCACTCTGGCACGCAGGTCAGTCGATTCAGCCCGCCGTTCGTTCGACTCCGTCCGCAGCTCCGCAATTTCTGCTCGAGCAGCGGCTAGTGCGACCTCCAAGGTCTCGTTCTTCTTTTGGATATCCTCTGAGTCTTTAAGAGCACCCCCGACTTGCCCTTGAAGTGCACCCATGCTGTCTCTGAGCTCCCGCATCATGACGAGCAGCTCCTCTTTCCCAGCAACGAGTACCATCAAGTCATTGGTCAGCTCAACGACTCTGTCTTGCGACTCCGCAGTAGCCAGCTCCATCTGACCCACCCGGTTCTCAATGTCGCGCAACATATCCCGTGAAGTAGCACGATCCTTCCTGGTCTTAACAGCAACTTGCTGTTCGTTGGGTCGTTCAACAGCTCTTCCAGTTCGTTCATCATCGAACTGGACTTCGGCATCAACCACCGCTTCAACCGCCTTCTCAGCGTTCTTGGCCATCGCTTCGAAGGATGAGTGTAAACACAAGATCGACTCCGAACAGAGATCGAACTCGCTCTGATACCACTTGTCACGAACCGGGAGTTTCTCTACCGTTCCTCACGATCCGTGCGGCCTTAGGAACGATCCTAAGTCAGCCAACACACCAACTCACACTCACTCAAGGGTCGGGTAATCCGAACCGAACCGGTAGGCACAAGATACTCGCACAAGGATCACACGACTTGGAGAGAGTGGAGGGAAATCTGAGTTTGTATTGATTCTCCGATTGATTTACAAGGGAAGGGACGAGCCCTTTATATACACACAAGGCACAGCTCGCATCATCATTGTGCCACTCACGCCTCATGCCAGCCGGGCTAGTGGAAGACCAACGGTCACCTGGCCGAACGGTCATGTTTGGTCGAACGGTCGCCTAGGCCAACGGTCATGTCCCCCACTCGCTTGGATCATGCTCGAGTGGGCTGAAGGGTCGGTTTGGGCCGGCGGTTCGGTTCGGGCCATCCGCCATCATCTTGATTAGCTCATGGGCTAGCTCCCGCATCATGTCACGGTCCATTTTGATCGAACAAATGCTTGGGCCGTGATACTTACATGAAAGTATCACGTGGAATTATGTGGAAATTTTTTGATCAATTTCATGTTTATGGTTTGACATGAATTATTGAGGTATCAATGTAAATTAGCGGCGTGTAATTTTGTGGATGATTGCCCCTAATTTCTGAAATTACATGCATACGGTAGATGTGAAATATAAAGTTGTATCCCAATTGCAGATAAATTCAGATGGGTTGTGACCGCCAAAGCGGCACACTTAGTTGAGTTTAATAAAGATCAATTTACAAGTATTGGGATGTCTCTTGTTCTAATGCGTAATTATACTCCCAAAGGAGGTAGTTGCGTGTTTTTGCATGGAGGGTTACATGTACAGCATATGGTTGAGGATTGATTAGTCTAAGTCATGTCATACACCCAAAGGTAGTGATTAATGAAGATTGAAATAAGTTCTCATGGCCGCTGTAATGTAGGGAGTATACAACTACATGTCATGTTTTCTGCCCAAAGGTGATTATGTGATGATGCATGTATCTCTCAAAGTGAAATTTCACATCGTGCTGATTGAAAACATTGATTATTTTTATTTTGTCACCCTTTCTGTGAACGGCAACTCTGTTAGAATTAAGACTTATTGAGAACTGAATGAGGATTATCTGTTTACAAAGAACTAGCAAATACTTATATTACTCTTGTCAAGAAAGACCCGTAGTTCTCACCTTCATTGGTGAGAACTTTCAAGAGCATTATGTGCTTATTGGGTAAAGAGTGATCGGATTCGCTTATTTGATATGAAGTGATCCACTAAAGAACACTTGAAAAGTGTTTTCTACCAGTTAACTGCACTGCTAAGTAAGTAAAGGAAGCCTTGAAGGCTTTGAAATTATATCTCATTTATTATTAAGAGTGGTAAATATCTGCAATGACTCCTCAACATCAAGTGTAATGGTTCTATTAAGATTAAGGATTACGTCTTAAATTTGATGAAATTATATTTTGAACAGTTCTAAAATCATACTCATAAAGTATTATATTAAACCACCGGTCATTCTGATGATTTGGATCCATGAAATGCGTCCTTTGAAAAGGATGGTGATCGCTACTTCTTTTATAAGAAGAAAGATCACATAAAGAAAGACTCCAGTTAATACACAGACTTGGTTATCTAAGTATGAGCATAAAGTAATAATTTTTGTATTGGTTTGTGAATTCATTCTATCTTAGGCCTCATCAGGTTATGTGATGGCTAGATAGTGGTGCGACATATTGTGTTGCATTTACCATATAGGAATTCATAAACTGAAAGGTACCAAATTCAGGTTGAATCAAGCTCATTATGGAAACAACTATAAAGTTGACGTTAAATTGATGGGAATGTCATTCCGGATTATGGTTTTATTGTGACATTATGAAACATATTTTATGTACTATTCTTAAAGACGAAATTTATTTTCCGTATCAAGTATGGACACGTGTAGTTACTCCTTTTTTGAGATTTCAAATAAAATAATTACTATTTCTTTTAAAATAAAGTTGGTTACTACTCTATGTCCAATGGATTGTACAGATTATGTTTATCTCCCAATGAATTATACGTAACTTATACAGCTGAAAAGTTGTTTACAAAATTTATCTGCCTAAGGAACAATCATGCGTATTATGGAATAAATTTCTTGGTCACATCAGTAAAGAAAGAGTGAAAAGACAGATAAAGGCAAGCATTCTGCTCACTCTTAAAAGTGACCTAGACACATGCGTAGATTGAAGCAGATATAAGATAACCAAGATAAATGGTGAAACTGTAGTCGATAGTTATGACCTATTGAAGGTCATTTATACTAGTATAAGTGGATCTTATATGGTAATATTGTGTAGAGTTTTTATCACATTTAAATGATGATTTTTCTCTATGTGTTTTTCATACTTGGTTAAAGAAAATGTTTATTTCCGTGACAAGTTCAACATATTTTTGACTATAGTTGATAAATTTATTATTTAAAAAAAAATGTCATTTTTGACTAAGGTGGTGAGTATCATGGTTGACATGGCAATGCTGGATAGCTTAAAGAAGCCACTTATCGAATACTTAAAAAGGATCCTGGGATAGTGACTTAGTTTGCTATTCTTGATGTTCTTGAATCAAAAGGGGTGGCCAAAAGGCATGATCACACCCATAAGGATATTATGATGAGTATGATTAATGAAACCCACTTATATGTTTTTTCTGTGGGGTAAAACTTTGAAAAATAACCCATTATGTTTCTATCAAAATATTTCATTGACTTCTTTTGAGTCATGGACTGGATGTTAATCTAGTTTGAACCATATTAAAGTCTGAGGTATTCATGCAGAAATAAAGTTACATAATCCAACATTAGATAAGTTGGACTCCAGAACCACTCGGTTTTACTTCGTGCCTTACCCATATCATCTAAAAGGGGCATTGATTTATCATCCCAAAAGAGGAACAAGAATTGTGGAATTACAGATAGCTAAATTGCTGGAGCTTGATATAGCCGAATAATGGTAGTTGCTCACAGACTATTAAAGGTAACAGTATGGTAGGGACAATTGTATCGTTTTTCTCTGTCTATACAGATGATCATGGAGCATTCTACATTATAGTATGATTATGTGTGGGTTCAGGTTCTTATTATTAAGATAATACCTGATGAAGTTTATCATACCCTACAAGTACAGAATAAATGTTAAAGTAGCTCTACCTAAAAGATCTATCATGCAGAGACGATCAGTTGTATCAAGTCACATTGTATAGTCTATCCGGAAGAGCATGACTACAAAATCGACTATGTAAATAATCTAGTAATTTATACAGTCGCTATTTCTTGTTCTTAATTATAATTGTGATTGGGTGCATGGTAGATGAGATATAGACTATAAAGCATGCGGTGTTTGAAAGCTTATTAGTATGCCTCAAGGTCACAAGTCCATCTGCTGCAATTGGGTGTGCATAACTTAAGGAACTCCAGATGAAAGTTTTTTTTGTCTACTTTATTATATCAAATTATATTTTGATCAATGTTTTTTATTTAAGAAGTTTAAAGACAGATTGGTAGCGAAATTTTTCGCTCATAAAGAATGAGCAGACTTAAAATAATTTTTATTCAGTCTCTCATAAAGAGTTTTTCAGAGTGATTAAGGTATTAATAGCTCATTATTATAAGGAGCTTTATCATACAGGTATTAAAACTTCTTTTTAATTGGATACTTCGAGGTAGTCTTTTTATGTAACCCGAAAGTTTTGCAGCAGATGATTTAAATAAACTTGTGCATAAAGAACGAAGAATCTCACAAAGTTATCATGGAATAAAGTTTGATCATATTTATGGAGATTCTAGACTGGAAAGTCTATTTTATGGGATCGAGTATGCTTTTAGACAATTGTGGCTTGAAGTTTCATAGTATTGTAGCTTTATCATGTTTTGTCAAGAACAAAGTAAATTAGTATATATATATACTACAAGATCAGTGGGAGGAATTTATTTTCCTTGTGTTCTATGCAGACGATATCTTGCTTGAAAGGAATTTTCTTGAATTATTGCATAAGATGAAGCAGATATTGTCGAAGCATTTTTTACGTGATTGATCTTGATATAGAGTGTTTTGTCCTAGGCATTGAGATTCGTATGGATCATTCTTGTAATGTATTGGTTAAATCCAGGACACGTTCACTAGGTGATTACTAAGAAAGTTTTGAGGTACTTAAAGAGGACAAAAGACTATATGCTAATTTACAGACATATTCAGGACCTGCATTAGTAAAGTATTCAGATTCAGGCTTTGTTAGCTGTCAGGATAATGTGAAGTTGACAACTACAAACATTTATATGTCAAAAGAAAAGTGCAGTATTACAGAAAAGCGTAAACATAAATCTATGTAATCCTCAATCAAGAAAGCGGAGTTTGTAGTATGCTTGTCAGCTGCTATTCAGGTTATTTGGCTCCGGAATCTCATTAAAGAGTTGACCGTATTTACTTTGTGGATAGACCCATACAGTTGTATTGTGACTATAATTCTGCAGTGTTGTTCATTAACAACAGCATGAGTCGCAAGGGGTCTAAACATCTAGCGGTCAAGTTTTTGACCATAAAGGTAACAGATGAAAGCGTGACACTACAGTAGAGCTTATTACACATATGATAAGACTGCAGACTCACTAACTTAAGGTCTCTTCCCATACGCATTTAGATGACATGTCACAAATATAAAAGCATCGTGGGATGCTGATATGACGTGTTAATTGATGGGTTGAGTAAGCATCATGAGATGCTGTTGTTCAGTGGGAGTTGCATTCGATATTTGCTCTAATAAAGTTTACAATGTTATATTACTTTTAGTAATGATTTTGATATGTATTGAACTTCTACATTCTTTGAAGTTTTTTGAATGTGATATTGAATGCATATCTGTTAAAAATCTCAAGGAATTGTGTAAACCTTGAGTGATGGCTGGGGCATATATTTTAGCCAAAAGGCATATGTCTTGTTACACGTAAAGCATAGTTAACTATAAATGTGAGACATATGTTGGTTCGTTGGAACCGTAAAGATGTTCTCTCGTGACACATCCGGTTTTGTGACACATAAAGTGAGAGAATGGTGACTGACAATGAGGATAACATATAAGGCGTCTCTATTATTTGAGATGTTATCCGATTGCCATACTACCATATCAAATCCATATCAATAAAGTTAAGAGTATTTGTGATTGTGGATGGCTCTGTGTCTTCTGATGCAGTTACTAGCATGGTCCGGTACTTAAGACTTTATGGGATCGGATTGACTGTTGGGAATTATCTCTAGACCAATATAAAGATGCGCATATACAGTACAATTTCAATTAATTTAGCCCAAGTGGGAGAATGTTAGAATATTACGTTTTAATATTCAATTGTGGGCTTTATTAATTGTTACTGTAATTATTATTTGGTCTAATAAGAAAGAGATATATTATTTCCTAATTCAAGTAGGATATGGTGCTGGATAGTATGGGCCGAGATATCCTTATCCTTATCCTTGATGATGGGGTAGGGTTCATTCTCTATAAATAGTGCTTAAGTCCCTCCTCTAAACCCTAATGTCCACATAACTTCACATATAGAAACCGTCAGAAGCGACGCGTGAGGGGCCGTCTCATTAAAGCCAGTGATAAAGGGGGTTCATAGTGGGACTTATTGTCACCCAAGCCGCTCTTTTGTCCAACTGAAATGCCGAGAAGGGATGACGCAACTTTGACTGACGAAGGCAATGATACTGTATCCACTCCATCGGCTAGTGCATTGTCTTACGAAGTTTCCCACTTTGAGTATACTATTATTAGTATCACACAAGTATAGACGCATATCAAAACCATTTGATACCGTCACATATGTGGCAAATTGAAACATGATGTTGATGAAGTTTCATGTGTAGCTCCTCTTTCTTGGCCATCATCAAATTGTAGATGTTTAATGGATCTTAATTACGCCCTGTTGATCCTTTAGCATTATTACATTAAATGATGGATGGAGATACATGTCATTTTTATTAAAACTAGGTCTGAATATTCTACTCGAGTTTAAATTCATTTCTAATGTATGTGAGTATGTTCGTATTAAGCTTTAAAGATCGTGTTAACTTTCCCAAATGCTTCCTGCTAACATTTTTAAGCGGTTTATCGCTATTCGTATTAAATTGAATGAACTAGAAATGGACTAGGTCAAACAAAATCCTACTTTAAAAATGGATGCGAAATTTTTTCAATGTGAATTTAGTTTTGCCATTTTCCAAAATTAGCTTTGTCCTGTAAGAGCAAAAGTAAGCACTGCTGGAGTTGGATAAGCTTGGCTTTGACTTTTCAGCCGACCATTATCTGTCAGAGATTTTTCCTCGTTATTTCAAGAAACATAGCAACTCCAATTATTCCTCTAATCTATTGCATAAGCTATGCACAAAGATCAACTCCTTGTCGTCGTCGTCGTTGTTGTTGTTGTTGTTGTTGTTGTTGTTCTACATCGATCTTTTAGTATTGCCGTCGAAAATGATCAGTGCACCACCTCGTGTAGCGAGATCACAAACATAAGCTATCCGTTTCGGCTTAGAGGCGACCCTCACTATGAGCTACCCTGCGTAAACAACCGCACCATTCTCGATTTGTACTTGGGCGAGTACTATGTACGGCACATCGACTATACCATCTACATGATTAGGGTTGCTGATGTTGGGCTGCGAGAAAGCAAACTCCTCGTCTATTCTTCTCCGCTTCTAGTCGTGCGGCTGCTTTCGGGATTGTTGGCACCCGAATTTCGACCAAGTCTTTTTCAGATTTATTTTTTGAAAAATCACAAAAAAATCCATAAAAAGTCAAAAAATTACAAAATCAACTTTGGTGGCCTTGGCCAAGCCCAAGGAACCATTTTTAACCAAAAAATAATTTTTCATATTTTTCATATTTTTTAGTATTTTTAGAAAATAGGAAAATACCCAAAAAATTCAAGAAAAATAGCATTCGAGGTCACAAAAATATGGAAAATATCCAATATTTTTATTTTTAATCCCTTGTATTTCTGACCTCACAAAAAGTTCAAAATCAGATTCAATTATGGGTGTTCCTTTGTAACCCGTACTATTGAATTTGAGAAAACAAATATCAATTGAGTTTTTTAATTTGCAATTTTGGCATTTTCTAGAATCTTGACATCTATTCTAACTATCCCATATTGAAATTTAGCCCAATTGTGTGTACAAATTGCTCAATTGCATGAATTTGGCAAAATGGCATTTTTAGTCCTCGAAAATGAGCATAATTGAAATTACTTTCAATTCGAGGGCTATCATTGCAAATTAAACATACAACTCAATGGGTTTTACCATTTTGAATCGATTGGCACAGGTAATTTGACCCAATTTGATCATTTGAACCTTCAATTGCATAATTCCCCAATTTGCAATTAAAAGGAAATTTGGGGTTTTTATAGAAATAGATGTAAACTTTTGGGCAAAACCACATTTCTAGATAAAATCCATGCTCTAGATTCGATTTTGAGGTTCAATTGCAAAATTTTCCCATTAATTTGGGTTTAATTTGGAAAATGGTAAATCGGAACCGGTTCTGACCGGTCAGACCGCCGGTCGGACCGGTCGAACCGGTCCAGAACAGTGTCTTCGTCTTCCTCAAAGAACCGTGCGAATGAACAGTGTCAGGGTCAATTTCAATGGCAAAATTGAGGGTGAAAACGACCATGATTGGAAGAGTTTGAAGAGGGGTTTTGTTCCTCGAATCATTACCCATCGATTTGAACCTAAAACACGAGCAATGGTCGCCGGAACGGAGAATAATCGGCTGGTCAAGGCTGCGGCACCTGCGAAAGTCAACGGCGACAGAACTCAGATGAAATTTGTCCAAATTCATGCCAAATTCCCTTGAAATAGAGCTCGCCGGAGGACCAAACGGGACTGGACAGAATGCCCATCCTCCCCGACGCCGTTTTGACCTAATTGCACGTGATCACACGTGCAATTGAGGCCGGTACACAGTCCACCGTTCGGCGCCAAAAATCCAACGAGCTATATAAGCTCATGATCGTTTTCTGTTGAAAAAGGAGGTGGATTCAGTTGCAGAGGGCAAAACTGAATCGAGAGAGAGAAAGAAAACGTGAGAGAGAGCTCGTTCTCCGACCCCCCGTCGTCGAGAACTTGAGCTCGACTGCAAGGCGCTGGTCGGGCCGTTTCCGGCCAAACCGAAGCTGAAGAAGACCGTCAGAGGTTCGCTTAGAGTGCCAAGAAGCAATCGCCACTAGCCGCGCGGCCTATCGCTCCGAAACAGATGAGTTCAACCTTCGAGCTTTCTCACTGTGCTTTAATGGCGGAACTTGATTCCGATTATCATAGTTCGAATTAGAGTAGGCGTTTTATTCCCCGAACATCACTGACCATCGTCGCATATCTTTCTTGCATCGATTTTGTCTTAATACATCGAATCGAGTCTTCCAATTCAACCTCCATTGCCGAACACTGTTCATTCTCACCCAGCCAAATCTGGGCCGAGCGAGCTCGATCGGAGCTCGAGGTAAGTCTCCTGAACATTGAATGATGCTTCCCTGTTAATGAATTGGTTTAATACGCCATGAATCGAGTGATTAGAGTATATGTGTACGTACTGGTTCATGCTTGCTCGCGCTCGATCCTGTGAATGAAACCGTGTAATCTTGCGATATGGTGCATACGAAGCATAGACGAGTCGATTGCCGCCGGTCTCATCCGATTCCGTTAAGGTTCCACCGTTGGATCATCGCCGGAGAGTCATGGCCGTTCGTTCAGAGGTGGTCGCGAGGTTGAAGACGACGCATACGTGGCAGGTCAACGAGTCAAGGGTCTAGGTGGCAACACGTGATTGGTCCACGTGGATGTCGAGTCAGCTCGACCGTTAGTCTGTTAGGGCGAGTCAGCTTAGATCGGACGGTCTAGGTTAATCGAGTCCAACAAATAGTGGCCGTCCGATTGAAAATTAGGATAATTCGAAAATGATTTTAAATCGGAAATAAAAAATGATGGAAACGGCGTCGTATGGGTTAGTTGGGAGGCGACGTCGTTCAGGTTAGTAGGATCGGACGGTTCAGATCAAGTCTTAGGATCTAATCGTGGCCGTAGGTTTAAATAATCCGATCAGACGGCCCTGATCGGGTCTTCGCCTAATCTGAACCGTAGGTTTTAGTAATCTTATCTGGCGGTCGTGGATTAGCCGCGCGGTTCAATAGGAACCGTCGGATCAAGTCTAAATAATCAGAAAAATAAAAACGGATAAACGGCGTCGTTTCATGGTTGTGGGTCGCGCGGGTCCGGGTCTGGGCCGGGTTCCGACCCGAGTGGGTCGGGTCGACCCTGTCCGAATCATATTTTTTTAAAAAATAATCAGAAATGATTAAAAAAAATCAGAAAAATCTTAGAAAATCCAAAAAATGCTAGAAAATTCCAGAAAATTCCAAAAAAATGTGGAAAAATTGTGGGAAAATCCTAGACATTCCAGAAACCCCCAAAAATCGAGGGTTGACCACAGACAACTGGTCAACCCTATTTTTGGGGTTTCTTATCCAATTTTCCGAGACTTGACGATATTATCCTTTAGGGGTAAGTCGCCTCTGCTGTGTATGCAAGATAAGGCCGATAACGCCAAGGTAAGAATTAGGGTCGATCAGACGATCAATTCTCGAGTTTGGGTTTCGAGTCCCGCACCTTTTCTCAAAATGACGATTTCGCCCTTCAATAGGAAAATTATCTTTCTTGTCTCAATCGAGTTCTGAAAATTGCTTAAAGTTAGGTTTTGGGTCAGGTGGACGACCAACCCTAATATTTGAGATTTTCAGTTCTCGTCTTTGTCCAAATGACGACTTTACCCCTCAAAGGGTAAAATCACTTGAAAATTCCAGAAAAATCCTGGAAATTCCCGAAAAATAGGAAATGGATTGGATTGATGGCTAATCCTATTCCCCCTGTCTTTTGACTTCCCGATTCATCTAAAATGACAAATTTACCCCTTTCGAGATGAATTGTCCCCGAATTGTTCAATATTACGATTTTGCCCCTCATGGGCAAATCATGCCAAAATCATTCCTAAGCCTTGATTGATATTTCTCTAGGCTAATAGGGCCTCATTAGGGATGCCATGCTGATTTCATGTGTTTTATCCGCATGTATTGATTCCTTGATTTGCGCTCTTATTTTTAATAATTGTGAGTGATAGGATAGTAATTCCCATCTGCACGAACTCCTAGATTTAGGATCTGTACCCCACTCATCTGTATGAAATCCTAGGATCAGATAAACCATTCAGCTTAGGTACCGAAAGGGCGTTAACTTTGACAGTCGACGTAACTAAGTCCCCGAACCCAATTCTCTGGTTTCCGCAGAATCGGATAGACAGCTCCCAACTATTCGATAGGGTTTCCGATCGTACCTTCCACAAAAACGATTGGTGGCGACTCCTTGGCATGTACACTCATCACATGTCACTAGACCACACTAAAAGGTCGACCACGTATATCCAGCAGTTGCGATTTGGGTAATGGACCTTGGGAGAGGCCCGCGTCCGATCCAAGCCAACGATCGGGCGGCCCATTAGCCCCGCCCCGCCTCGTGCAGGAGGGAGGGTCGCGACAGGGATGAACTGGATCGGTATAGATGCGGGCAATACATGGACTCGGGTCTATGTTTTATCAAGACTGCGGCAATCATGGACTACACGAAAGCCGTCGAATCTCATTTTTACTTCGACACTGTGTCGTACCACTTTAGGGTCGAATTTTCGAATTTCTCTAGTGCGGGAATGTGAGTATATGTCGTGGTCGATGCGAGTGTCTCGTATGTGGAAGCTACATGCACTATAGAGCTTATGGCAATGATACCTGGGTAGGTTGATGGCAAATGATCTTCGTTCCTATGCGCAAATTCATCAACTAATAGTAAAACTGATGAAATAGGAGAAATACACATTTAGTTTAGATCAATCAATCTAATGATTTTTATCAACCTTTTCTAAACGTTGTTTGTTCTTCTTTTTGTGTTTAGATCGGAGAAGTTTACACGTTCATTGCTTTTTCACGTGTCTCATCTAAGATCCAAGTATTTTAGACAATTTAGTGATCGAAAATTCTAGTTTAAAAGAATATCGATAAAGTATTTATTTACAATGTCTATCTAAAGTTCATTGTGGCATAACTCCCTAGAGTATACAATTCTTTAGTTCAAGCTTTTCTTACGGGAAATTCGTTAGTTAAGGTTGTGAACTCTTTGCGATTGTAATTCATACATAAAATATGTTAATTAACAAAGATCATCAATAATGTTTAAACCCATTAGAAATATTCCTAAGCAACTTGAGCACATTAGTAAGTATAAGAAAGGAAATGAAGTCTATACTCATTGCTTGATTATGGTTTAAATATTCTTCAGCTTTCACTTGTCACATACTCAAATCTCTTTTTCAGATGGAAATGTGTTCTTTTCCTCCCAGTTTATGGAAGTGATCCCGCTCTATGCCATCGGTAACATTTCTACAATCTTCTCATTGTGAAATCAATTTAGTGTTTCTAAATTAACACGCCCACAAATTGGCTGTACGTGTAACAATGAAGACATCATTTTGTCATTTCTTTATCTAGTAAATAGAACCGATACACTTAGTTACTTGATTATGGTCTAAATAAGTGTCTTTAAAATTTATTTAGGTGTCACTTTTGGCAAATTTAACCTCCGTTGGAGAATAGCGGACAAGTTGGTTACTTCCCCGCGATGCTCCTGTTCTTTGCCATCGGTAACACTATTACAATCTTCCCCTTATGAAGTTGACTCAATGTTTCTAAATGCAATGATTTGACATGCCCACAAATTGGTTATCGGAAACATAACACACCCACAAGTTTCTTACGTTTTCCCCAAAATGCAGTGTTGGCGTGCATGGTTGCGAAATTCATCTTGGGAGCCCCGTGGGTGATGATGTTGCTAATACGCAAACGGAGGAGAAGACACTTTGTTGTAATATAACGCGGAAACTATCAGGATCTTGCAAATACGTCAATGTGAAAGCACGAAAATAATAACGAGGAACGATAAAGGACACCGGATATAACGTGGTTCGGTCCGAATATCGGTACCTACATCCACGGGGAGAGCCAGCAAGAACAATCCATTAATCGGAGAATCAGGAATTACAATCGCTCAATACGCTCGTGTTTCCCGCACCTAAATTATACTAAAACCCAGTGTTTACAAATAAACAACTCTCAATTGGATATAATAATAAATGAAACTCACGCACAAATCTGTCGCATTCGGAAACCCTCCGTACGGCCCGAAACCAAGAACATCAAGTTCTCGGTATTCCTTCTCCTTCGAACGGAGGCACGTCGTGTGGCCGTCTCGGCTGAAGAACCCGTAGGCTTCGTCCAGCACTGTGTTCGTGAGGCTGCTGCAGTGCTCTTTCTATTTTGTGCGGCTCGGTCTCCTATTACAAAAAAGAGAATCCCTTTTCCCTTTTGTACGAATTCTGCAGGTATCAAAAGAAAGAAGAGAAAACCACAATTTGTTTAGTTCTCTATTTTCTTTCAATGGGCCCAGAATACCGAGAACTTGATGTTCTTGGTTTCGGGCCGTACGGAGGGTTTCCGAATGCAATAGATTTGTGCGTGAGTTTCATTTATCATTATATCCAATTGAGAGTTGTTTATTTTCTCTGGGCTTGCGCATTGACGTATTTGCAAGATCTTAGTTAATTTTCCGCGTTATATTACAACACACTTAGCAATGGATCGAAACCTTGAAGAATTCTTGCAATCTAACAATAACTTTTTTGTCGATAAGGTACTCCTATTTGGACATCAAGAAAATTATGAGCGGTCTTAAGGACAAACTAGGCGAGGGTGTGTACGGTTCCATTTTCAAATGCAAACTCTAAAGTAGCCGCGATTTGGTGGTGAAGATTCTGAAGAAGGGGAAACCGAATGGGTAGGACTTCATCACAACGAGACTACTATCAGGAGAATACATCATGTTAATGTGGTTGGACTCATTGTTTTTTGCTTTGAGGGCTCGAAATAAGCTCTCATCTATGATTTCATGCACAATGGGTCTTTGTATAAGGTCATTTTCTCACAAGGATAAGGCACTTCTCTTGATTGCACAGAAGCGTATCAAATTGCTCTTGGAGTCGCAAGAAGGATCTAGTATCTTCATTGAGACTGCGATATGTAAATTCTACACTTTGATATTAATTGAGCTTCACAATATTCTTTTGGAGAGGCATCATTAGTCGAAGGCTGAGCCCAATTCACCCCAACTAGAAAACAACAATAGTGTCGTTTGGTCGATAGTTAGTCCGAAAAAAAAAAAAACCGACAGCCGAGTAAATATTATTTTTATTTTAGCTTATTTAAAGAGGGCAAGCATTGACAGAAAATCACACATTTTCCTTTGAATGGAAAGTCCAATGACAGGCCAGATTGGTGTTAACCATAGTCATTATTATTATTATTAGTTTGGAAGGTATGCCACGTCCTTTGCATGACAGTAAGTCCCACTCATCATGTCGTGATTACCAAAGTGAACAGAAATTCCATAAAAAAAAAAAATAGGGTTGCCCCTGCTCGGCAATTAGACTGCCGAGCGGGCCCGCTCGGCAGTATAATTGCCGAGCGGGCACTTTTCACATCCCGATCGGCAGTCTGATTGCCGATCGGGCCGCGCCCGTCCCGGCCCGCATTTTGACTGCCGATCGGGGGGCCGCTCGGCATTAAGACTGCCGAGCGGCTCCCGCTTTGGTAAATAAAAAAAAAGACACCCGTTTTGGTAAATATTTTTTTTGACACCTAGTTTGGAAAAAAACCCTCGGCTTTGAGGCTGGCGCTTGGCGTAGGTGCGGGCGGTAGTCGGTGATGGTTGAAGTCGACGGCCGGTGATGACGGGTAGCCGTGACAGTGTCGGGTTGGGCAGTCCAGCGAGTCGACGGACATTTCTGACGTGAGCGAGGTCGATGGGGGTGGAAACCGGTGGCCGATATTGTCCAACGAAAGGTCACAGTAGGCATTACATGGATGAACGTCGGGAGGAAACAGAGTCCACGAAGATGTGCTCGTGAAGAGCGGTCCCATGCGCAAAAAAAATAAAAAAATAGGAAAGGGCTAAAAAAAAAAAAAGAAATGCAATAATAAGAGAAGTTTCGACCATGGCAAGGTCCGTTTCGTTCTCAGTGAGAACCAGGGAGAATAGCCCATGAAGCAGAAGATGAGCGTGGAGGAAAACAAAAAAACATAGAAATAAAAGAAGCTACGGAAGAATGAGACGTTGGATTGGTTCTGGTGGTCCAAGTGGGCTTGTCTTTAAATTGGGCCACGCATTGCACTTTGGGAGGGGGCCCAATGGAGGAGAGACTAAAGAAAATTGGGCCAGATCTGGTGTTAGTCCAACTGGGCTTTAGAATAAAAAGTGGGCTTTTCTTAAATTCATTAAAAATGTAAATGTGGGCCTAGCTCCAAATTCATTTTCTGATCTGTGACTAATTCACATTCAGGCCCTTAGGGCTTGAGATGGGTGTTTACGGGCCGGGTCCGAATAATTTATTAAATAAAAAATAAAAAATCGAAAAAGTATAAAAAATGGGGAAAAAATTAAGAAAAAAATTCTAAAAATTCCGAAAAAATTCCCAAAAATTAGGAAAAGGGTCATTTGACTGGCCAATCCTATTTTTGGTGATTTTGCCTTCCGATTCCCTCTAAAATGATGATTTTACCCCTCATGGGTAAATCGCTCCGGAAATTCAGAAAAATTCTAAAAAATGTCAGAAAATAGGAAATGAGTCATTTCAACTGGCCATTCCTATTTATGATGCTATTGCGTTCCTATTCCCTTCAAAAATAAAAATTTTCCCCCCTTAAGGGCAAGTTGTACCCCTATTTTTCCAAATTGACAATTTTGGCCCTCATTGGCAGATCGTCCCTAAATCATTTCCGAACTTCTTCCGAACACTAAATACCCTTTCTCCAAGCCATTAGGGCTTTACTAGGGATGCCATGTGTTGTATTGATGTATCTTATCCGCACGTCATTTGATCTTTGGTTTGCGCTTTTTATTTTACTGATTGTGGGTTGTTAAGACAGTTACTCCCATCTGCATGAATTCCTAAATTTTAGGACTCTCACCTCAAATGGTCTGCATGAAATCCCTCGTTAGAAAAATTATTCAACTTAGGTACCGAAAGGGCGTCAGTAAACGACATTGACATAACTAAGTCCCCATTTCCAAATATCTGATTCCGTATGAGTCGGGTGACTCCTCCCACCGTCCGACGATGTTTCTAATCCACCTTCCCCAAAGATTGGTGGTGACTCTAAATCATGTACACTTATCCACTTGTCACCCGACCACGCACGTTAAGGTCAAAACTGATTTCTAAATCTCGCCGTCGCGCGAGGTGAGGACTTGGGAGAGTCCAAGCCGATCTGTGGATGACCGCGGATCCGTAGAAATGAGGCAATCACCCCTAAATCCATCCTTCCGGATGAGGGTCGCGACAAAGGTTAGTCTCAATAACATTTTGAACCATAAGTCTCTTCACAAAAATTAAAGGCACTACATTAGCATGGAATGAAATGATACCATCTCTTGGTGAATGGGCAAAAGGACCCATATCTGCTATGGCAATGGGATAATTCTCGAAGTAGGTGTTGGCACTATTAAGAAAGAAATGTTCGGCAAAGTTGGTGGTTCTGTACTTTACCTGGCATGGTAACTTTCCTTTATTGTGAATATATGCATTTTCATTACCGTTGGCTATGGGAACATATGGACATTCGAAATCTGTTTCCTGGAGAGTAATTCAGTCCATATTATGCCTTGTAATGCCATTTAGATATAAAATCACTCGTGTTTTCAGAAACATTTCGTCTGATATGAGAAACTGAAGTAGGGGTGTAAAAATGGTCCTGGTGATTTGACAAGTTCATATCTTTCATCATTTGAACCACTGACAAGATATTTGCTAATGGAGCTGCTGTTCTCGTCATAGCACAACCTTGAAGACCCATAAACGTGCCCACTCTCTCTGTTCTTTCGTTGAATTATTTTGTGTTATGCAGTAGCTAGATGGTTGGATCATATTTGTCGAGTACGCAAGGCCCCCGCCATCACCTACCTCACCTCCAAACAACGGGTTTCCTTCATACAATCATCAATGTTTTTTTTTTTCTTCCAATGCTGGTACTTCTGCCAGACTGCCACGCCAACAGCTGATGGACCTTTGAGGGTGGAGTATCTCTGGCAGCTATAGCCCAAGTCATTTTTTATTGGCATGCAGTTTTCCAATTGTTGGGGATTAGCCTTGTACGAGAGAAGGAACATAATCAGTGAAATGGAGGCAAACACTTTCGAAATCGAAGAGTCTGTTTATCTGCTAAAATTTCTCATTTGCTCGAGTCTTATGATCTTTCCTTACATATGAGCTGTGGCGGAAATGCCAAGAGATGCGCAAATTCAAGCGCGTAATAACAAAGATGAAAGCAAAATAAAGCACGACACACGATATACGTGAAAAACCCAAAACAGGAAAAACCATGGGGAGAGAGGGGTTTCACTATTTTTAATAACGAGTACAAGCGTACAATCAAAGATCGAAAGATCTGACAAGAAGAAAGTAAAAATAAAGGTTTCAGGGCAGAAGCTAAAGTAAGCATCTTCTTTGTGATATGCAAGATATCCTTTTTATAGCCACCATCAAAGAAACCCTAAAACAAAGCGAATGATCCCAAATAACCTTATCACTAATTTGGAAGTCAGAATATAACAAATATCTACCTTGACTTCAAATCTCCAGAAGAGCATTTTACCAAACGCCACAAGGCCTCTCTCCCTCACCTTCAAGAGTGACCACGTAAGGCCACCCGCCAAATGGCAGAATTGACGGCGTACACCCCTAAGCCTACATGAGCGTACTCGATGTAGGAAACAAGGGATGAACCACCATCAACACCGCCTAAGCAACTCAAACGATGAAAACACCAACCAAATCCAAACAATGCTTGAACTTGGTCAAATGAATTGGTTTAGTCAACATATCTGCTGGATTGTCCGCTGTAGGTACTTTCTTCATTGTTACTGTACCTTTAGCAACCCCATCACGCACAAAGTGATAACGAATATCGATGTGTTTCGTTCTCTCGTGATACATCGTGTTCTTGGTCAATTGAATCGCACTTTGGTTATCGCAAAAGATAATGGAGGTTCCCTCCTGCTTCACCCCAAGTCCTGTAACCAAACGCTTCAACCAAAGAGCTTCCTTTGCTGCTTCCGTTGCTGCCATGTACTCTGCTTCGGTGGTAGATACAGCAACTGTATCTTGTAAAGTTGCTCTCCAACCAACTGCGGAACCACCAAGCATAAAAACATAACCTGTCAAAGATATCCTTTTATTGAGATCACCTGCACAGTCAGAATCAACGAAGCCAACAACTGAATGCCTTGTATCACAACCTCTATCAAAGACCAAACCAACATCTGAGGTACCCCGGATATATCGAAGAATCCACTTCACTGCTTGCCAGTGAGCTTTACTCGGATTTACCATATACCTGCTCACAACACTAACTGCCTGGGAAATGTCTGGACGAGTGCACACCATATCATACATAAGACTACCTACAACACTAGAATATGGAACTTGAGATATTTCATCTTCTTCTTCTTTGGTTTTAGGTGACAAAGAAGCAGAAAGTCTAAAGTGGGACGTCAAAGGAGTACTTACCGGTTTAGTATTCTTCATACCGAAACGTTCAAGCACTTTCTCAATATACTCCTTTTGTGAAAGGTATAACTTCCCAACCTGTCTATCTCTATAAATTTCCATACCTAGAATTTTCTTGGCAGCTCCAAGATCCTTTATCTCAAATTCCCTGCTAAGTTGCTTCTTTAACAACTGTATTTCTGACATGTCATTTGCTGCAATAAGCATGTCATCCACATACAATAGCAGATAAACAAAAGAACCATCACTCAATTTTTTATAGTACACACAACTGTCATGCGCATTTCGCGAGTAGCCATGACTTAACATGAAGCTATCAAACCTCTTGTACCATTGTTGTGGAGATTGCTTGAGACCATACAAAGAGCGTTTCAACCTGCAAACTTGATCTTCTTTACCCTCAACAATGAATCCCTCGGGTTGAGACATATAAATTGTCTCCTCAAGCTCGCCATACAAAAAAGCGGTCTTGACATCAAGTTGCTCAAGTTCTAGATCATAAAGGGCCACTAAAACGAGCAACACACGAATGAAATTATGTTTCACAATTGGAGAGAACACTTCGTTGAAGTCGATCCATTCCTTTTAACTAAAGCCATTCGCTACCAAACGTGCCTTGAATCTTTCATCTTCAACCCTTGGAATTCCCTCTTTTCTTTTGAAAATCCACTTACATCCAATAGCTCTTTTGCCCTTAGGCAATTTCACAAGATCCCAAGTTTGGTTCTTATGAAGAGATTCTATCTCTTCATTTATCGCAACAAGCCACTTATCAGATTTAGAATAAATAGTAGCTTCATGAAATGTAGAAGGTTCTTCAATACCAAGCTCTTCAGCGACTGTAAGAGCATATGCTACCAAGTCAGCAAAATCATACCTTTGGGGATGCCTAATTTGTCTTTTAGCTCTCCCTGCAGCAAAAGTCTGAGGTTGTTCAACTTCTTCTACTTCTTCTTTAATTGAATCTGAGTCTTGTTGCTCACTATCACTTTCTGGCTGAATAAGAATATCTTCAGAGGTTCTTTGTCGATGCTTTACACTAAACTCAACCTCTTTCGCTATATTCTCTCCCTGAATATCTATAGACCCAACAACTTTTCTTTGATCAAGTATAGAATTTTCATCAAAAGTAGCATCCCTACTAATTATAAACTTTGGTGACTGAGGGTTAGAACACCTCAATCTATATCCCTTAACCCCATCTGCATAACCAATAAAAATACATTTCTTGGCTCTAGGTTCAAACTTACCATCTTTTACATGATAATAAGCGGGATATCCAAATACTTTCAATACAAAATAATCAGAAGGTTTACCATACCATACCTCGTTTGGAGTCTTACATTCAATTGCAGTAGAAGGAGAACGATTCACCAAATAACATGCTGTGTTCGCGGCTTCAACCCAGAAATCTTTATCAAGTCCAGCATTAGAAAGCATACATATAGCTCTTTCTAAAAGTGTTCGGTTCATGCGCTCTGCCACCCCATTCTGCTGAGGGGTATACCTGACTGTTCGATGTCGAACAATCCCTGAATTTTCACAGTACTTATTAAAATCACCTCCGCAAAACTCAAGACCATTGTCTATTCTGAGACTCTTTATTTTTTTACCAGTTTGATTTTCAATCAATATCTTCCACTTCTTGAACGTATCAAAGACGTCACTTTTACGCTTTAAGAAATAAACCCAAACTTTCCTAGAAAAGTCATCAATAAATGTCAGAAGATAAACTGCACCACCTTTAGATGTAACCTGTGCAGGTCCCCACAAATAGGAGTGAATATAATCAATTCTGCCCTTCGTTGAGTGCACCCCAGTACTGAAACTAACTCTGCGCTGTTTTTCGTAAACACAATGCTCACAAAAATCAAGTGGAACTGCATGCTCCCCACAGAGTAAACCACGCTTACTCAGGATAGTCATTCCTCTTTCGCTTATGTGGCCCAACCGCATATGACACAACCTTGATTTATCAGAGTCTGAAGAGAATGATATATTTAAAGAACCCACAACGGTACTTCCCTGCAGAATACAAAGACTATTCTTTTTGTTATCTCTCGTCACAATCAAGGAGCCCTTTGAAATTTTCAAAACTCCACATCCACCAGTATACATGCATCCAGTGGAATCCAAACTGCTCAAAGAAATAAGGTTCTTCTTCAAATCTGGGATATGCCTAACATCTGTCAAAGTTCTTACTACATTGTTATGACATTTGATCCGTACTGTACCAATACCCACAATCCTGCAAACTGCATTGTTACCCATCAAAACTGAACCACCAGTGACTTTCTCATATGTGTTGAACCAATCTCTATTTGGGCACATATGGAATGAACAAACCGAATCCAAAATCCATTCGTCGTCTACACGAAAATTTGAAGACAAAATAGTAAGAACATTATCTGCATTAGCAGACACATTATCCTTTACTAGACTAGCCAAATCAGAACTGTCCATCGACTTTTTCCCCTTAGCTTTGAGCAAAAGATACTCAGTTTTATAGTGTCTGAACTTGTGACAATAGTAACATTCAACCTTTTTTTTGTTCTGGCCTGATCTAGATTTTGAACGCCCTTTATTATTACCGCATCTATCCCGATGATTCGACCTTCCCCTAACAACTAAGCCATCTGCTTTATCTGCACTACTACTCGCATTCAACTTTGTACGCATCTCTGCGGAATTCAGCGAGGCCTTCACATCCTCAAGAGTTATGGATTCTCTTCCATACAACATAGAATTCACAAAATTCTCATACGAGCTCGGTAGCGAGCATAACACAATTAGGGTTTGATGCTCATCATCTAACTTCAAATCTAGATTTTTCATATCCATAACGATTTTATTAAATTCATCTAGATGTTTTTGGATAGGAGTACCTGCTTGCATCTTTAATGTATAAAGACGCTGCTTCAAGAATAATATCGTCGTAAGAGACTTATTCATATAGAGACTTTTTAGCTTTTGCCATAATCCCGAAGCCGTTTCTTTATCAGCAATTTCACGAAGTACCTTGTCAGACAACGACAATTGGATGGTGCTATGCGCCCTCTCTTCCATTTCCTCGATTTCTGCCATCGTCATGTCATCGAGATACTTCCCATCCAAGGCTTTAACCGAACCTTCCCGACGCAGCAAAGCTTTCATTTTGTCCATCAAAATGTGCCACTTCAAACTTGATAGATGCCATCTCGAACAAAAGATCGAAATTCATTCGCACTGATACCAATTTGTTGCGGAAACGCCAAGAGATGCACAAATTCAAGCGCGTAATAACAAGGATAAAAGCAAAATAAAGCACGACACACGATATACGTGAAAAACCCAAAACGGGAAAACCACGGGGAGAGAGGGGTTTCACTATCTTCAATAACGAGTACAAGCGTACAATCAAAGATCGAAAGATCTAACAAGAAGAAAGTAAAAATAAAGGGTTTCGGGGCAGAAGTTAAAGTAAGCATCCCCTATGTGATATGCAAGATATCCTTTTTATAACCCCTATCAAAGAAACCCTAAAACAAAGCGAATGGTCCAAAATAACCTTATCACTAATTTGGAAGTCAGAATATAACATGAGCCCAAGAATCACTAGAAGGTTTTTCCCATTACATGTATCTGAAAGAGTTTCATTGGATGTACATATGTCCCCGTTGCAAAGGTCAGTTCTTCCTCTTGCAGTAGTCGTCGCAGCAAAAAAAAAAAAAAAAAATCTATGGGATAAGAGCAAATAAAAGAAAAGTTTTGCATATGATCTTCCAACTCGCGACACTCGAAAGGGAAAGGCAGGATAACCATTTATATTTTCTTGCATTCAACAAAAAGTTCAACGAGAGAATGATTCGAGTAGTGGAACAAGAACGTACACATAGTATGGCCCATTGGCTGTCTTTGTACGAAATTGTCACACGACAGCTGCGAAAGATCAGTAGAAATTTCTCTTTACGGACTCAACCTTTTGCATTCCCTCTCAGGATCTACGGACGGGAGACAAAGAACTTTCTTCGGAGACGTCGCTGTAAGTGCAACTGGGAATGATGATCTGGCGCAAGCATCATGAGTCACCATGTTATTTGTCACTAACTGGTGGTGCTATGTGTGTGGCCTGAACATGGCCAACACGAAGAAAATCAAGTTTCGGGGCGTGCCCTCTCACGGAAGCAACGAGAAGAAGCAAAAGAGAAGAAAAGAGAGAGAGAGAAGAAGAAGAAGAAGCTCTCAAAAAACGATTGATGGTAACAAAACCAAGTTGGGATATTTTAGGGGTTTCTTCCGAACCAGAAGAAAGACAGCTTGGATGGCGTCTTCGTTTTTCAGCAGTTATGAATCGTGCGTTTTCAGCATCTATTCTTGCGACACGACTCATCGCAGATTCTGTTGGGGTGACGGAAGGGAAATTTCTAGAGGAAAAAATATGGGACGACATGGACTGCGTATTCTGGAAAATGCTGTGGTACATGCTGACTCAGGATAATGTCCTGTGTAAACATGTCTGGTCCATTTCTGGCTGGGGACCCCCAACACTTGCAGCCAAAGATGAAAGATATACTTGGAAAAAAAAAGGAGGATCTGATAAACCTTGATCAGGCGTTGTTGGTTGGGAGTGTCGAGGGATTTCCAGCTCAAGGGTCCTCATTCAAATTCTTGCTAATTATGTGCAAACAAATCCTGGTCGGGGCCGCCACTTAGATCACTAGCTTGCACTTGACCGGTTCATGAGATTGGAGGATGTGCCGTAGAGTCGAACGACAACGAAGGTAGCTACGCCTCCATGCCCGTGATCCTGGATTATTAAAAAAAATAATAACAACAAAAATAAGTGCGGTAAAGAGATCCAAGGTTGAATTATATTGCGCTGACATGAAAATAGCCTCGCCATAGTATGTCTCAAAAGTGAGAGCTTTTTTCCAAAATAATATTACAAAAATAAATATTTACAAAATTAATTTTTAAAAAAAATATTTATAATTTTAAGTCTCTCTCGACAATTGAATTGCCGAGGGAAAGGGAGGGAGCCCCCATGGGCCCCTCTCCCTAGAAGAGGGGGCGTTGCAGCCCACCATGTGGGGCTGCAACCCCCCTCCCCTCCCCTCCCCTCCCCCACCCCCCTCTTTTTCCCCTCTTCCTTTCCTCTCTTTATTTTTTTAATAATATAAAAATAAAAATATTTACTATATTATATTAAAAAAATAAAATTATTTAAAATTTTAGGTCTTGCACTTTTAATTTATTTGGTTTGCTCGACAGTTGGACTGTCGAGCAAAATATTTTAATTTTTTAATTTACGTAAATATTTTTTCGACGCCGTCTCGTCGCTTTGCGATCCCGTCGTAAAAAAAATATTTACGCGCTTCGACTAAAAAAAAATGAGCTAACGAGCGAGGCAACAACATTTGCGATCATATTTACGAAAAAAAAATATTTACCCTCCTGGCTTTTCTCGAAGCAAGGTATGATCGCTCTGTGACCCCAGAGCGAACGCCAACGCCGTCACCTCGCTCGTTCGGGCGTTCGCTTGCTTTTCTCAGAGTCGAGACGCATAAATATTTTTTTTTACGTAAATATGATCACTTCGCAGCCCCACGAGCGAATGCCGTCGCCTTGCTCATTCGCTCGCTTTTCTCAGAGTCAATGCGCGTAAATATTTTTTTTTACCTAAACATGATCGCTTCACCGCCCTGTGAGTGAACGTCATCGCCTCGCTCGTTCGCTCGCTTTTCTCGGAATCGAGGCTCGAAAATATTTTTTTACGTAAATATGATTGCTCCTTGGCCCCATGAGCAAACGTCGTCGCCTCACTCGTTTATTCGCTTTTCTCGGAGTCGAGGCGCGCAAATATTTTTTTTTACATAAATATGATCGCTTCGCGGTCTCGTGAGCAAACGTCGTCGCGGCTCGCTTTTCTCGGAGTTGAGACGAGTAAATATTTTTTTTTACGTAAATATGATCGATCCGCAACCCCGCAAGCAAATGACGTCGCCTTGCTCGTTCGCTCGAGGCGCATAAATATTTTTTTTTACATAAATATGATCGGTCAGCAAGCAAATGCCGTCGCCTTGCTCGTTCGCTCGTTTTTCTTGGAGTCGAGGTGCGTAAATATTTTTTTTACGACGGGACCGCGAAGCGACGTCGAAATAATATTTATGTAAATTAAAAAAATTAAAATGCCTTGCTCGTTCGCTCGTTTTTTCGTAAATATGATTGCAAACGTTGTTGCCTCGTTCGTTTGCTCATTTTTTTTAGTCGAAGCGCGTAAATATTTTTTTTACGACGGGATCGCAAAGCGACGAAATGGCGTCGAAAAAATATTTACGTAAATTAAAAAATTAAAATATTTTGCTTGACAGTCCAATTGTCGAGCAAACCAAATAAATTAAAAGTGCATGACCTAAAATTTTAAATAATTTTATTTTTTAATCTAATATAGTAAATATTTTTTTTATTTTTATATTATTTTAAAAAAATAGGGAGAGGAAAGGAAGAGGGGAAAAAGAGGAGGGGGTTGGGGTAGGGTGGGGGGGGGGGGGGGACGGGGGGTTGTGGCCCCACATGGGGGATGCAACGCCCCCTCTTCTAGGGAGAGGTGCCCACGGACCCCCCTCCCTTTCCCTTGGTAGTTGAATTGCCGAGGGAGAGTCTCCCTCGGCAATTCAACTGTCGAGAGAGACCTAAAATTGTAAATATTATTTTTTTAAAATTATTTTTGTAAATATTTATTTTTTTAATATTATTTTGGAAAAAAGCTCCAAAAGTGACGTTGAACTATTTCCGATATTTGTACAACTTGCTCGCGCCATCTTAATATTATCAAAAATTTGTTTAACCGTTTCTGAGCCGTTGAGAAAAAATGACACAGCTTGTGATGCAGAGGTCATCTTTGTATGCTAGGCATCACCGGGTGAAATGTCAAAATCCCTCTCCGGAGGTACGTGGAGGCTGCCCCAGTTCATCAAAGCTCGACCAAACTCAATTAAATTAAAAGATCAATTGAGTGATTTCTAACTTAGGAACTCGAGGTTATATATTCAAATCTTTCCAACTAGATATAAACTACTTTGGGTCGTGACCACCCCTACAGGTCAAAAGCTCGGATTTAACTGGTTCTTGAGGCTTTCTGGCTGTTGCTCGAACCTCCTAATAGCGAGGTCTCTATGCCCTGTATCTCTGAATTACTAATAAAAGGAAGAAAAAAAGAGAGACCGATTCAAGTATTGAAAAAGAGATTGAGAATTACAATATTTTTTTTCATCGTATAGTGTTGTGATTATTGCATAAAGAAATTTGGAACAACATGTTTTCTCTCGTTCCAAGTTGCATGGGAATGTCCTTTTGGTTCATTTTGTCAATGAGTTCACCTTCTCTTCTGCCGGTTTTGCATTTCTTGTTTTGTGCTCCATCCAAGTAGTGCGGTGCGCACTGATTGGGAGATCTGTTGAATCTTCGAGGAAAGCCGCATCTTACCTAGTGTATTAGAAAGAGAAAAATAAAGGCGCTCATGGCCCTGTGAATAGTGTTCACAACATGATTTTCATGTGCGAAGAACAAAGTATACATAGTAAGAAGCAATGTCGTCAAAGAGCAAGGATCGACTTACATGTTTGCAAGACTGATAGAAGTCCCAGCCGAGCCGACAAGTAGTCCTACTCCTCCTCCTCCTTCGGGAGTAGGCTCCATTCTCTTTCTCGCCCTCTCACTTGAATACAATTCGTACAAGATAAACGCACTAAAGTAGTAGAAGAAAATTACCCAAATGGGCATCAACCTATTGCATTTTCGTCACTTCAATCCTAAATCTTTTAATTTTGTCAATTGAGTCATAAACTTTTTTTTTACATTTTGACCATTGAGTTCATCTGATCAATTTTAGCCGGAAACCACTGACGTGGATGCTCGCCGTTCTACGTGGCACGACCATGCGCCGACGTTGACAAATATAGTAATATTTTATTTTTGTTTTCTTTTTCTTTTTCTTTTCGTTTACAATGGCCGGCGACCCTCGCCTAGTGACCGGCATGGGCACTCCAACCACTATAAAGAAGAAACATAAAGAAAACAAAAATAAAAGCAAAAAAAAGTATTATTATTAAGTTTTGTCTACGTCAGCACCGGTTATTCCATGTAGGATGGTCGGCGTCCACGTCAATAGTATTCGATTAAAATTGGCTGGATGAACTAAGTTGGTAAAACATGAAAATGTTTAGGACTTAATTAACAAAAATGCAATAGGTTTAGGATTTTTTGGACAATTTTCCCTTCCAATCAACTGAAAATTTGCTTATGCATGAGCTAGTCATGTGATATGTAAATTTTACTTGTTGCAACGCCTCGTTACAATTTGTGATACCTAAACCAATTTCCAAATTCAATACCCACTTTTCACACGACCAAAATAACTTCGCCTCATTTTAATTTCAAATCTTCGTACTTTAATAGAGCATTTACCTTATTCGGTTGACTTGTAGTTCTCAGTATCGCTTCTAGGGTGGGCCAGTTCCTACTCTATAATTGGGAACCAGACTGGACATGGTCAATTTTTAGCCTGTAGAACCGGGAACCTTTCGTATCCACCTTGGGAAAGGATTGGACTGGTCGGTCTCGATTAGATTTCGGAATCCAGGAATTGACAGTGTTTTTTTTTCTAATGATTTCTTCTATAAAAGAGTATAAAAATAAACTAGAAACATACTACTTCATTAACACTTTGTCTTCAATTTTTTTTTATGAGATTTGGTATATATAAAAAAGAAAAAAAGCTGGCTTGTTCTGCCGGTCTGGTTCGGTTGGTTGGTATATTTCCTTCCTAGGAACCTATGAATCGGATTGATTTGGGTGGGAACTTACTCAAAATTTACCGATTCGATTCCCGGGTTGGGCCGGTATAAACGCATTGTTTGCACCTAATATATATAAACCGCACGAGCCCTTTATATCAACTAAAAGCCAAAAAAAATAAAAAGGGAGAGCGGACAAGAATTCGTTTTTTTTTTTTTTGGCTTTTTGGGCTCCGCATAATAAGTTGGGACAATCCACGTGGAGACAAATGAGGGCGAGACGAGGTGTCTAACATGAAGCCGTTGGGGCCCACCACCAACGTAATCCCAATTTACCGACAAAACCAACAAGGGACTCCTCCGTAATTTTCCATTTAAAAGAATAGATGGGCTAAAATCTTGAGTCCCTCTACTCTCCGGATAAGACAAAGAAAGGCTCTCTCTCTCTCTCTCTCTCTCTCTCTCTCCTCGCCATGGACGTGGATGACGAATCCAGTCTCCTCCCTCTATATAAACCAGCCCAGAACAACGCAACCGCCTCCTCCTTCTCCTCCTTCTCCTCGTCGTCTTAACGAGTTCGTCCACCAAACTTCACCTCCCTCGCTCTCCACACAAGATCCTCGATTCCCAGATTCGTTCACCCCCCCCCCCCCCTCCCTGCCCCGCGGAATGAAGTCTCTGTTCGAGTTCGTCTCGTGCTGCGGGTCGCCGCGCAAGGATGGGGAGCGGATCCAGGCGGCGGCGCCCCCCCCATCGGAGGGCGGGGAGGAGGAGGAGGGGCGGAGGTGGACGAGGCGGAGGAGGAAGAGGAGGAGGGGGGCCACGCCGGAGTGGAAGCCTTCGCTGTGCGCGATATCTGAGGACGTGGTGGTGGTGACGGTGGGAGGAGCAAGGGAGAGGAGGAAGAAGGCGGCGGCGGATTCGGATTCGGAGCCAGAGACGTCAGCCTCGAGGAAGAGGAGCGGGGGGTCGGGCGCGAGAGTCCACGACCGTTTCTTCGACGGCGACAAGCACGATCAGCGGTGACGACTCTGTCTCTGATTCTTCGTCCTTCCGATCGTATGCATTAGTAATTCTACGGATCTGATTGATTTGGGTGAACAGATGTTGCGTTTTCTGTTCTTTTGGTTTGGTTTGGTTTATTCGATAAAACGAAAATAGACAAAAAGAGTGGGGGGGGGGGGGGGGGGGGGGTGAAAATGGTGACAACGCTATCGACATCATTGGAACAGAGAGATTAGATTAGCAGGTGAAGGTTTGGTTATGGTGGTTGCGTTGCATTTGATAGCGGGTGCTGACGTGCGAACTAATATTTGGTCATCCGGAGGATCTTAGAGGTGATTTTTGTAATTAAAAACTTAAATCAACGTTCAGTAAAAGATGAACACGTCGGTTTGGAGTGCTAATTACACTTAGGGGCCTCCAAGGCAATATCGAAAAGAGAATCACAAACGTTTGGTAACTTCAACTGTATAAAATTTTTATTTTAAGTCGAGGAAAAGTGACGAAAAAAAAATAAAGAAAAAAGTGAGAGATATGCAACTTCACACTGTTTTGTGTATCTAAATAGTTATTCTTTTTTTAGAATTAATTTTTTTTTTCTCAAGAACTGTTTTCGAGAATAGAATCAGAATCGTAATTATCAATCACGTTTCTTTTCCTTTTTTTTTTTGTTTCGGAGAACAGAATCAGAGAATTGGAATTGTTGCCATATAGGCCCCTTCAGGGCCTGACCTGTAACTGTACCTGCTTCTCTAATTTCCGTTCTCTTGTTTTCGTGAACGGAAATCTACTTCGTGATGTCAGATAATTTTCCTGTTTCAGAAAAACAGATCAGTGATCATGGAAAAGATTTAGAACATAAACGAGAAATCCAAAAAAAAAAAAAATCTACTTCTCTGTTTCCGGAATTAGGACAAATCATTTCGGTTTTAGAAATTATTTTTGGGAAAAGAATTGCTGTCGAACGGGCCTTTGGTGATCGCTATTTTGTTAGTAATTTGTAGAAGAACACACATATTAACTTAAATTAATTAATTGTTTCAGGAGGGCTTCCTTTCAGGCGGTCATTCCAGCTTTCTCTCCTGCTCCGTTCATGTTCTGAAGTTCTTGGTGTACAGAGGTGAATATATACATATACATGCATGCATGAACCAATGGAAAAGGAAAAGAAAAAAAGAAAGAGCGTTGCTGTACAGTTTCTAAGTTTGGGTGTGGGAAGTGGAGGCCAAAGAGTAGATTTTGTTTTTGTCAAGTCCTATCTTAAAATATATATATATTTGCCTAATTTTTGGCATGCATTTTGTAGTTATGTACAGTGTTTCTTAGTCCAAAAAAATTCATGCGGACAACGATGCGACCGACAATCCTGTCGGGAAAAAAAACTCATGAAAATCCGATCGAATCCCAGTGTAGCCCGACCCGACTTCGGGAGTTTCTTTTTCTTTTTTCGCTCTCTTTTCCCCTCTTGACAAATGGGGAAAAGAAAAAAAAATGGACTGCTGTAATTTCTCCTTTTGCCCCACTTTTTTTCCCTCCGTGGTGGTTCAAACCGCGCAAGTTCCGAATCGACAAAAACGGGTTGGTGAAAAGTTGACGGGCGGAGGTTTAATTTAAAGCTTATGAGAAACCAGGCTTGAAGCCTTCGTCAGCTTGCTCAGGCCAAACTGATATATTTGTGACAAGTTTATTTCAAATTATTTTTTTAATCACCGAAAATTCTAAAACAGTACACTTATGATAAATATATTTGAGATCATGGCTAAGGTATGCGATTTAATTTTCGAATGGTTTAGGCACAATGTGAGCATATATTACGGGCATGTTTGTTCAAAATCGTGTAAATTTCATAACAAACAAGCAAGACAAAACATGACAAAAATAAAATAAAAGTGAGTCAATTAAAGCTTCAATTTCAAAAATTTGAGAGGAATGGCTAAAAATATGATATTGGGTTGCATCTTTCCTCATCCGAAATCTTGTTCAATTAAACATGATTTTTGATTGATCAATATATATTTTAGTAAGCATGCTATCAGTCAAATAAACATGAACCAATGGTGAAAAAAGCCAAGAAAAATTACCCTTTTTAGAGCAAATTCTAGTGCACAAGCGGTTTCAAGATCGCCCCCAAAACAGCCTCTTTCGAGCAATTTTGAGCTCTAAATATTCAAGGGATCCTAACATCAAATAATCGCAGGATTAGTAATTCAATTTCAATAAAAAGTAATGTTGAATCAACCTCAAATAGGGGCTGATCAATGGTCGGACAACAACTCAAGTCTGGTGGAGCAGTAGGCTAGAATCGAGCTGCAGGGTTGTGACTTCAAAGGCTTGGACGGGAAACTTCCGACGTCGGATCGATGCGCCACTTGTGACTGGTGATAGATCGTCGAGGGCTGAACATTTTGATATCTGACACGAGTCAATCGGAGCACGGACGGCAACGCATGATGAATTGGCAAGAAACTGCTTCAGGCCGCTGACGGGTTGGGATTCGGCCGTGCTTCCTCTTCTCTCCCTCGAATTTTCTATATTCTTTGGCTGTGTATTATCAGATTGAATGGCCTCCCCCAACCCTACGCTTAAGCATTGTATTTATAGATGCATTGTCTAACTTGATGGACAAGAACACAATATTCAATATTCATTTTTGAAGAGCGTATTTTAAAATTTTGAATATTTGATAAATATCTCCTGCCCTTAAAATGCAATTTTCGGCCATTAGACATATGCAAGAGAGATTGTTCGAATATTACATGTACATCTTTAAATATTTGCCAAATCTTCCTTTTTTTTAGAATGCAATTTTCCGCCACAATTGAAGTGCACATGGGATAGCTGAATTTCACATGTCTTTCCTATTTTATGATGAAATTTTTGGCCATGAGGAATGGTGACATGGGCCATCCGAAAATTATGTTCTTGCGGGGCTCATTCGTGCGAGTTGAGGGCCAAATCGGGATTTAATTAACTAAATAGATAATTAATTAAAAGCCTCACATAAATTCAAATTGAGTCTGAAGCCATATAAAATTCGGCACCCCGTCTTGGCCTTAGTCGAAAATTCATGATGCATCCTGGTCCAACTGCTTGTGAAATTAAGCTCAATTGACTCACCTAAATTCAATGGCACAACTGACAGAAAATAAATACGCAATGCATGAAGAATTTATTTTTTAGTGAGAATTATAATTAAATCTCATTTTATGCTTAAAAGATTTTTCTAAAAATTAAAATTAAAATTTAGGCGTCAACAGTGCGCAATCAATTAAAAGAACATCCAGAATTCAAGATAATATGTAGGGAGCATGCGCCAAGCAATGTTATCTCTTTTTGGGTTTTTATTTTTAAATGAAATCTAATCTATAAGCGATGCACGCATTCTGATCTAAATGCAATGACATAAATAAATGCAAACTATCCTAAGAATGAATCAGGCTAAACTACATGATTATCCTAATGATATGCAATTAAGTAAAATTAGCCCTAACGTGCAATCCTCATGAGGAATTAATTAACTTGACATGCAGCTCGGAATGACATAGTTAAATAACGTGGCAACTATGACATGTATGCATGATGATACGGAAAAGAAGACATTTTTGTTATTTTTTGGATTCAATTATGGCCCTAAAATAAACTATACCTAAAAGATAGTTATCTTACATATTTTAGGATTAAATTGGCCTAAACCCTAATCCATTAAAGATAAACTATTTTAAGCATAATTATCTATCTAAACATGCATATTCTAACCTAGAATGGCATCTAATCTAATTTATTATAGAAATCAATTAAACATGCAAATTATCTAAGTGATCATATCCTAAGGATGCAATCTGTCTTAAACATGCGATTCTATCTAAAATGATATGTAAATCTAATCTATATGCAAAGATTATCTATATGCAATATTTTTTTAGAGATTTTCAACTTGCATTCACATATTACAAAAAAAAAAAAGATAGCAATCCAATTAGTTCAATTCAAATATGGAAAGCAAATAAATCATATTGAATATTTCGCAATTTCTTTGGAATTAAGTTTTGATCTAAAGCTTGATAGATTGATCCTAAAAATTCGAAATACCCCTATGTCGTTAATTCCATCTAAAGCCTTATAGATAGAATTAATTCCATATGTGCAGTTGCGAATTAGGAAAAGACTTTCCTAATTAATCACCTGCACTCAGAAGATACACAACTTGTGGGCTGGTGACCGACTCGGGTGGTTCTTGATCGCTGTGGGGGCTCAATGATCATGGATGCACAAGAGCAGCAACGATGGTAGACTCAAGCTCGCATCGACAATAGGATGATGTTGACCAAGGACGTCAGTCTTGTGGCTAACGAACGGCTACCTCAATGATTATTGACAGTGTCGATATATAAACCCGTGCGTGTCCGACAGTGGCCAGCAAATCTAAAGGGATTTGTCACCGTAGACTGCAAAGAAAGAAATCGCAACTCTGACAAACAATGAACAAGTGTACTGCGTAGATCAAGACCAAAAGCTTCTGCGCACAACTCGAGTTCTACTTTGACCAAACCATAAAAATTCAATAACCACCGCTTGCTATCTCTTTAACTGGGATTGACTGGTGCATGAGACCATAGAAGAATGGACCATCAACCAAGGGAGATCTTGTTCGTTGGGGCTGCTGCTTTGGAAAACCACTGGAATTCGTGCTAATCGACAAGGACACCGCTTGCACTTGGATCGTCAATGGGAATTCGCTGGACTCCTGTGCCGTTAGTTCTGAGAACGAAATTTGCTCCCCTCGATCTCTCTCTCTCTCTCTCTCTCTCTCTCTCTCTCTCCAATGGCGTCAGACCCCTCTTTCTCTCAATCTCATGGCCTTTTTTGTGTGTGTGTGTCCTCCTGCAATTTAATAAACTGTAAAAAAGAAATAAAGCACCAAGACCTTCCTCAAGGACAAATGTTGTTCTCTTTCAGAAACTCTTCCATGGAAAACGTGGCTGTGTAGGCAACGTGGATGAAGAGCTCTGATGGAAGGGACTCTCGTGGTTGAGTGGATGATTAATACGTGCAATATATATATCATTTGAAGTGCCCTTTTCGTTGTGTTGGTTTTCGTTGTGGGTTTTGTTCGTTGAATTATTTCAAGTATTCAAATGTCGAAACTAATTAAATCTTGTCATAAGATTGTGTTTAATTTGTTCGTGAGATTGAGAGATTATTTCTTGAGTAATTGTGGGACTAAATACTAGTGGGTTATTGATTGTAATTGAGCTTGGGAAACACTGAGACTGTTTGAGTGACTCGAGTGTGGTTTGGAATCTGCGTTGTATCAGTTGATCTATGGTAGAATTCGTCCTTATGGACGTAGGTCTCTACAACCGAATCACGTATATCTGGTGTCCGACTTATTTTTCCGTTCCGTCTTTTATTGTTCGATCTTACTTCCACACAACACTAGTCACTTACAATGACCAAACTGGTGCGTCAACGTTTGGTCCAAATTTCACATCGGCAAGGGACTGACGAATAGCGATGTCACATAATCTTTAAGCTTGGTTCCAGAATGGGTATAATTATCTCCATCGCTGTATAACACATCCATCACCCGGGATAAATTGAGCATTCGGGTGAGGATCGGCATCGGGATCGCTGTCGGACGAAGGAACTCTTCATTCATGTCCTTCTACGCGTCGACGTCTCCTTTCTGGAGTTCCTCTCGTGCTTCTTGCTCCAAGAGGCCACGATATTTCATGAGCAGCTCCATTGCAGATAAGACGTGCCCCCTCTCCTACTCAAACTATACGGTCGAACGACATCCGTGCTATTTTAGATCAAGCGGTTGTCGATCTGATTCAATCAGATTACTGGAGTGATAAATTCTGTTTTTGTTATACCTGGTGAGAGGAAATGTCGTCCATAAGCCTACAGATAGTTTGTGCAGTCTTCACAATCTTGCAGTCGCCGATCGACCATTCAAAAGCATGTTCAGTGACCACATCGCTCATTCCCGCGAGTGACAACATGCCGTAGCCAGTGGTTATTAGTTGAAGGGGCATGTACTCCTCCAGTGTCAGTATGTAGTCGGTATGGAACCATTTGGCTTCATGGAAGTATGCCCTTGCCAGTTTCTTCATCTGAGAAATTGAACATGACTAATAATGTTGGGTTTTTCTAAGTAAAAATTGCATTCGATGTGTATTAAAGTGTACCGATGATGCTGCTTACGACTTCTTTTGCATAGACGAGACGGTACGATCTTCCTTTTGCGGCAGTTCATTCCCAATGTATTCATAGATATGGAGGAGCTCCTTGTAATACGCTTGCATGTACTCTGGTAATCCATCCATGGCATCAACATCCCACATGAATTCAAAGTCCTGGAAAATGACACACTCGACTCTATACAAGACTGATTGAATTCAGAAGTTTTGAGAAAGAGAATGCAAGTTCCATAGTTCTAGATTGCTTCAGTGAGGAGTACAAGTTCTTCCTACGTGCCATAGACGTCGTAGATATCGTCGAGAATGGAAGTCAGGGAGATCACTTTGGTTAGTATCTCTCTGGCCATAGCGAACTTCGGCTCAAAATATACTCCCAAGATCCAGAAGAATAACTCCACAATCCTGTCTCTAGCGAAAGGAAACTTTCTCAGAACCTCTATATCCTTCCACCACCTACAATTAAGCGAACATAAGCGTAACTGAAAGTACTTTAGCTCGGTGACTTCGCATAGTTTAAACTCCTCATTTCACTAGTAATGGACTTTGAAAAGCACTATTGAGAAGGGTAGATTGAAACAAGACGAGTTAACCTTTGGAAAACACAAGAAAAATCGATGGTTCGGGCATTGTTAAGGCATAATCTAGAAGCTAATTTAGATTATGCGATCACATGAAGTTAATAAATCTAGTAAATCTTGCCAGTTCCTTCTGGTGTTGCTCTTGTAGTAAGTTTAAATCTAGTTTAGCCAAGGCGAGCAAGACTTCGTCATGTGAAGGCTCTTCTTGGTAGAGTGGAATGTAACGCCTTGCCTCGAGCCTCGAAAATCCTTTGCGAAGTGGCCACTTTAGGGCATGACTTACTTGCTTCGGGGGCAGCGCAGGATGCGGGGATTCGGGGGCAACGCCCCCGACACGGGTGTCCCGCTGCCAGTCAGCGGACGGCTGCCCCGCTCGCCGGTAAGCGGGCAGGGGGTTCGGGGGCCGCCCCCGAAACCTCAACGGGTTTGGGCTTTTATTTAAGTTAACCAGTATATTGTGGGCTTAATAGAGGTTTCACATAGATTTATGTTTTTGGCCCGTTTGGGGCATATATATTTTGCTTGTTTTTTGCTGATCATTGTAACGAGTTGGGGCTGTAAACCTAAACATCACAGTGTGATCTCTTTGCAGGACGTAGCCCTATTTTGGGGTGAACTGGGTAAACTCTGCGCCATCTATTTTTCTTGATTCTTTGTGATTTGTTCTGATTCGGTGTGCCTTAAATCCTATCAATTGGTATCAGAGCCTTGTGTTCGAGGAATTAGGGTTTATCTAAGATGTCAGAAGGGTCAAGGGCTTATCTAAGATGTCAGGAGGGTCACGGGTTGAGATCGAAAAATTCGATGGGACGCGGTTCGATCTATGGAAGATGAAGATGGAGGATCTACTTTGTGATTGAGATCTTTGGTCGGCAATCGTAACGGAAAGGCCTGTTGCTGCGAAGCCTGGTATCGTGATAAAGGAATTGGGGAAGGATGATGATTCAACTTTCAAAAAGGCACATCCAAAAGAGATTGAGGATTGGGATCGGATCGATCGGAAAGCAAAGGGCTTGAACCGGTTTTGTCTCGTAGAATCGATTTTGACGAAGTGATGAGCGAACCTACAGCCAGGGATTTATGATAGAAACTGGAGTCGTTATATCAAAGTAAGTCGTTGGTTAATAAGCTATTTTTAAGGAAAAAACTATATAATCTTCGGAAGCATGAGGGCAACTCGTTTTCTACACATCTATATAACTTTAACACATTGATTAGTGAACTCGTATCGATCGGTGTTAAGTTCCAAGATGATGACAAGGTGATAACACTACTCTGTTCATTGCTGGATTCATGGGATAACCTGATTGTGGTGATCAGTGGTGGGGATAAGGAATTATCGTATGAGAATGTGTGCTTGGCTTTGTTATCAGAGGAGACATGAAGAAAGAATCAGGAAATTCCGGTAGAGAGGCGCCGACTGCAAGGGGTAGGCCAGTAGAGAAGACTCTAAGTCGGAGAGGGTCCAAATCCAAATCTCGTTGGCGATCGAAGAGTAGGGAGATGAGGATACAGTGTTGGAGATGTGAAAAGTGAGGCCATGTGAAGCGGGACTGTAAAAACAAGCCAGTTTTTAAGAAAGAAGCTGAATCATCCTCGGGAAAGAAAGAGGTCGATGCAGGAGATATGTACTTAGCTGCTGCATGTATGGCACAGTCAGACAAATATATTTGGTTGATCGACCCCAGTGCTTCATACCACATGATGCCTCATAGACACTGGTTTCGTGAATATGAGCAATATAATGGTGGAGATGTCATGCTCGGAGATGATACTGCAGTTCAGATTGTCGGGCGTGGCAGGGTGAAGCTGAGGATGAGTAATGGCACGGTGAAGACTCTTCCAGACATGATGAACATACCCTTGATGAGCAGAAACCTGTTATCAGTATGTACGATGGCTGATTCAGGGGTTACTTTCAGCTGTGATAAGAATTCGTGCAAGATGACTTGGGGTTCTATTGTGATTGTACGATGAGTTCGTTATGTGACATTGTATAAGCTGCACGGGGAAACAGTGACTGTTGGTAGTGGTTTCATGTTTGAAAAGGCTAAGGAAGATGGATATGATATGTCCATGTTGTGACATCAAAGGTTAGGGAATATTGATGAAAAGTGACTGTTTACCTTAGCTTCGAGTCAAATGGTAGACGGAGTACCAGATTGCCCTATGGGCTTCGAGTTCTATGAACACTATCTCCAAGGAAAACAGAACCGAGTTAACTTCCAACACATTGGTGTCGCGACCTAAAAATTAGGCTAATTTCCAGGCTAATGGATTATTAGGTTAATTAACCTAATACGGACACTCCCAAACCCTACCAAATCGCAACTTAAATTGATCAGAATAATTTAGGATTTGGAGTCGCCACTAATCATTTTTGGTAGGTTGATTAGAAACCTAAGTAAAATAGTGAGAGAACCATTTTACTTCTACGAATCAAAGATCGTGGATTCGGGGACTTGATTACATTAGTTAATTAAAACTAATGCCCTTTCGGCACCTTAATTCCAAATAGGATGTCCTAAATTAACAACTCAGATTGAATTTAATTTTAAAGCTCGGGCAATGAAGTTCATTCTTTGGGATTTTCGCTTTTTATATGCAATGCATGAATAATATAAATGTGGAATTAAAGTCATGTTTTCCTATATGTAAAATTTAACTAATTAATTAAGTCATGCGAAATGACATGACATAGAAATGCAATAATGCAAATGCGATAATGATTCTCGAAAAAATGATGATGCATGGGCATATGCAATTTCGAAAATATGATGAATGACATGGCAATGGATGAACATTTTTTTTATCTTTTCTTTTATTATTTTTCGGCAAAGGGAATATGCATGAAACAAAATATAATTTAAAGATATGCAAGGATATTTAAAAATACGGAATGCAATAAGTGATATTCAAAAATATATTATATGCACAAGATATGCTATAAAATTCAAAAATATGCAAAGACATGCTACCTAATGACATGAGATATGCAAGACGACAAGATGTGTTTTTGGATATGATTTTTTGCTCTTCTTTCCTCTTTGAAATTTTCGGCCATGGTGGAGATATCTTTGTAGATTTTGTTATCTTGACTTAACTGCCTAAGCTTTATGAGATATGGCTTCTAGGAAACCTCATCTTCCTAAAAATTTCAATTAGATATGATTTCTAGGAAACCATATCTTACTAAAGTTTTTTAGGAATTTTCAGAATATAGCAAACCAAGTCAGGAAAACATATCCATCAATAATCAATCGAGATCACAATCCCCCTGTTTACTTTTCCCGAAAAATTTGGCATTGCCAATTTGAGATCGACTTTATGAAGATAACAAATCGGACCTAAGTGGCGATAGGTCAGATTGACTAAATCCAAATTTGTGACAAAATTTAGGTTTTGACAGTTTGGATAAAAAAAAGTCGCTTATCTTGAATTTCCGAGAAAAATTTCAGTTTTGCTTCGATTATGGCGTCAAAACATGTGAGAATAGATTTACTTCGAATAAAAATCAGCATGTCAATAATTACAACGAGCAAACAACAGCCAATCGCTCTACGAACATACTTGAATCAATCTTCGAAAGCATAAGGGAGTTACCTTAATCCGCAGGGCTTTAAACGATGATGCACGAGCCAATGGGAGTCGTTGTCTACTGAACAAGTCGAATCCTTTGATCTTTGCGAGTCTTCATCTAATTCTCTCTTTCTCTTCTATGGACTACTTTTGAGTTGCGTCCCAAAGTTGTCTTTTTCTTGTTTGTCTTCTTTCTCCCCTTTTGTGCAATGTTGGCCGTGCATGAGCATCCTTCAATAACATCAAGACCCGAAGAGGGGGGGGGGGGGGGGGGGGGGGGGTGCGGTACGAGCTTTTCTCTAGATGGTGGATTTGTTTCTCCAAGCCAGCACCTCCGTTGTTCTTCAAAGGAAACCTGGATGCCTACGGATCTCACGAAAAAGAAAATTTATACCAGGCCACGGATGATTGTAGGATGCGGCTACAAGGGTCAGTGATGTTCGGCAAGGCTGGGCCGCTCGTTTTGGCTTAACTCGTATGGCACTGGAACAACGGAGGTAGGTCAGCCGCTTCGCTCACAGATTAGGCCTGCAAAATAGAACCAAGTGATATTCTGAAGAAGGAGGTACATTAGAAGTAGCCTCCACAGGATTCGTTGGAGGAGGCAATCACGATTGGCCTTGTAGCTACTGGATGCACCGCTAGGTGAAGTAATGGACCAAGACAAGGCAGATCCTTTTTTTTTCTCTACATCTCCATCTGCCGTGTACTCGATTGTGTGGCCTCTCAACTTTGACCACCGAATCAAAATCTTCTTTTTCTTCACTGGATCCCACCGAAGGACCTGACACAAAATCTTCACGAGGCAACAACAATAGTGAGCTAAAGGGGAAAGCAAGAATTAGAAGCAAAAGAGAGTTGATCGGTGCCAGAGTTTAATAGAAGGAAGAAACGACTTGTCGTAGATACGAAGATTCACTGGAACTCTGACGAGAGTGCTTAGTGGATGGCGTCGATGTAGGGAGCTGGCGAAGATTTTTTATTTTGGTTGTGCAGGACAAAGGCACAATCTTGAAGGTGCTGCAAGTTTTTCAGCGTTGGTGAGGCAACCAGCATGGTATGGGCACGAAGAGTGGCAAGCACCACAGGGCACGACTTCTCCAGTTTTTTTTTACGTCATCTTCCTATGAAGATTACCCTCGTATGGCCTTATATGACAATTGTGTTGCCCCCCTTTTGTGAAACCTAAATGCTTTATTTATAGCGTACGTGAGGTTTCTTGCTCTCCAACCCTAATGTTTGTGGGCTTACAGGCTTTATTCGAACAATTAGACAATTAATTAAAGCCCCTTTCAAATGTAATTGAGCGAAATGAGCTGAATTAAAAATAGGTCCAATCCCCTCATGGATATTTCGGCACACTTCTTGAAATTTTCGAATTATGCTCGGCCCGAATCGTCTGTCAAACTAAGCTCGAATGACTCGCCCTCATCTGAATGCCAATGCATGACAAAAAAATAAATATGCAAATGCATGGAATTTATTTTTGCGAGAATTATAAATAACTCTCATTTTGTGAATAAATGAATGAATTTCTTAAAATTAAAATTTAGGTGTCAACAGCTGGTCCGAGAGCAACAGAGGTTCTCGAGTTGATTCACAGCGATGTTTTCGGGCCTACTCCGACTCCATCTATTGGAGGATCCAGGTACTATGTATCATTCATAGATGATTTTTCGAGATATGATTGGATTTATTTTATAAAAATTAAATTAGATGTATTCGAAAAATTTCCAGAATTTAAGGTTTTGGTTGAAAACCAATTGGGCAAGAAAATCAAGATATTTCGTACAGATAACGGAGGTGAATTCTGTTCGGACAAATTTGAGCAGTTCTGTGTAGACAATGGTATTGCAAGGTAGAGACGACCCCATATACGCCTCAATAGAACGGTGTGGCTGAAAGATTAAATCGGTTACTCATAGAAAAGACAAGATGCATGCTGAGTTGGACAGGTTTAGGGCATGAATTTTGGGCAGAAGCTGTAGCCACGGCCAGTTATTTGAAGAACAGGTCACTGACATCATCAGTAAATGACCGTACACCCTATGAGGTAGCGTTTGGGAAGAAACCGAATCTGTCACATGTTCGGGTGTAACGCATATGTGTTGAGAAAAACCCTAAGTGATTTTGAAGTTGACAAAACGATCCCAAGTACTCTTAAGTTTCGAGATAATGCCATGGAATACATATTTTGCAGATTATCCTTTGGTGCAAGGATGCACAGGATTGAATCTGTCAAAAAGATTTTGCTTAGATAGGATTTCTGAGGGACTCAGATGTTGGTTGGAGCTCAGATGTTGAGTGGGAATAACTCAGACGTTGAACATTGAGCGGGGACAACTCAGACATTGGACTGATGCTCAAGTTCTGAGTGGCGTATTCACGTGCAGTAATCAGAACTTGAAGATGACTTTCAAATGTGCTTATTTGATACACTACAACGGATACAATCGAGGTGGATCATTCTTGAGGATTCTCGGGGATAGCGATCAATCAAGGAGACAAACATACGACTTTCCAAATGAGTGAAATCATCTATGGAAACCCAGGATCATAATTGTATGGGCGATTTAATCCGAACGAGGAAGACTTTCCTTTGGCGATCTCCAACAGTTACGAGATCTTCTTTTGGTATGTCTTGTCCAAACGGGAAGTTTTGGAGAGACCTCTTCTGGAAGCCTTGCAACGGTTAGATTGAAGGTGAATGAGTGTAAAAGACAACTTAAGGTCGAAGGGACAACAAGGTCGGCGTTAAGAGGGAAAAATCTTTATAATTCTTAGATCGAGAGTACTTCATTTTAAACATACTTCTTCATTCATCCATTGTAATTGTGAGGAGGTGTACATAATAGTATTGAGCGCTAGGTGGGGTATCCTACGTGTCAAGGAGATCACTAAACTGTAACCTCTCGAGCAGTTTACTAGTGGAATCCGGTCGATTGATTGATAGCCGAAGAAGTGGACGTAGGCTTAATTAAAGTCGAACCACTATAAACCTTCTGTGCAGTTTTCTCTATCCCTACTCTGATCATATTATATAATCTGTGATAGTAGAACTGCATACGAACTGTTTATATTGATATGCTGTGTTGCCATCGTCTGAGACATGATAGAAACGCCTGTGCAATTAATATTCCGCGAAAAAACACTTAAATTGCACTATAATCACCTATTCACCCCTAGGTGATAACGCTAGCCACAATAATTGGTATCAGAGCCTGGTGCTCATATTTTGTGAAGTGTTTTTACTTCCGAGCTAACGATCTTTATGGCTAGCAATTTCTCTCCCACATGTACCGAAGGTGAAAGCAACAACAGATCACCATACTTTGATGGGAAGGAGTACAACGATTGGCAAAACAAATTCAAAGCATATCTTAGATGCCAAGATCCTCATATATGGGATGTTGTACAAAGAGGAGTGAATCCAACTGCAAATGCTACGACCACATCAAATGCAGGGGATAACAATCGAACGCCGACTGCTACTTTCTCAACTACCGAGATTGCCAAGAGAGATGCCCTTGATGCAAAAGCCATCTATTCATTTTATAGTGCTTTATCTTTTACTCAATACAAACGTATTGCAGATTGTTCCCCATCGAAAGAGATCTAGGATAAACTCTACATTACCTATGAAGGAATAGATAGAGTGAAGGAGACCAAAGTCGATTTTCTTCTCGGCCAATATGAAGCATTCAAAATGAAGCCTGGAGAAACTGTAAAACAAATGTTTGACAGATTCACAAAAATAGTGAATGGTCTTATATACCATGGGCAACCTGTTTCAGGACCAATGAGAGTTAACAAGTTACTAAGAGCTCTCACAAAGGAATGGGACAACGTCAAAACTTCCATTCGAGAGACTCAGAGGATATCTCCTCTATCTATGGACGAACTTATTGGGACTCTTCAATCCTATGAGGAAGAGAGAGTTAATGAAGATACAATGTCAAAAGGTAAGAAGTCCATTGCTTTAAAATCTAATGCTGATTCTGATGTTTTAGACTCAAAAGATGAAGATGATGAGGAGCTAGCACTCATGGTTAAAAGATTTAGAAGAATGGATAAGAAAGGCAGGAACTTCAAAGACAAAAAGGATCTCAGACGATATGATGAGAAACGATCATCTCATACCAAAGGCGAGAGCCAAGAAGTCATCTGCTACGAATGTAGAAAGAGAGGTTATATTAAACAAAATTGCCTTCTATTAAAGAAGAAAGGCAGGGATGAAAAATTCAAGAAAGCCTTGAAAGCAGAGACTTGGAGCGACGCTGAATGTGAAAGTGACGAAGAGTATGCGAACATACGTCTCATGGTCGACTCAGATGATGATCTTCAGGTAACTCGTTCAAATATTCCTGTTGAGGTATCAGAATACATAGTCGAGCTATGTTTAGAATATAGAGCGACTCTTAAGAGACTTTCTGAATTGAAAAAGGAAGTAGCCATCTTTAAATAGAAAGATCTTTCATAAAAAGATAGGATCAATTTTCTCGAAAAGGAATTTTTCCAATTGAAAGAGAAATAAGATTGTGTGTCTAATGAGAATATTCGTTTGAAATCTGAAATTGAAGATTTTGAGAAAGAAACCGATTCCTTAAAAAAGAAAAGAAATCTTTTTGATACAGAGAAGAACTCTTTGAAAAAGGAAAGGGATATTTTAGAAAAAGAGAATGTTTCGTTAAGGAAGGAAATTTCAAATATTCACAAGAAATTTTCCACCGGTTCTAGAACGTTACAGCACATACTTTCCAAACAAGTCTCGTATTATAATAAATCGAGTTTAGGATTTAAAAAAGAAAGTGACGTGGAAAATCATTTTCCTCCTATTAACGAGAGAAGACCTCCTAAGAAATCCTATGAGAATCATTTTAGAAAACAGTTTTTGAAATTCAAAGGTCAAGATTTATATGCTTATTCAAACTGTGGCGACACTAGACACTCTCGTAGTTATTGTTAAAAAATTAAGAGATCCACTCGAGATATTCTTAGATATGCAAATGTTGCTAATCCCAAAGGACCCAAACAGATTTGGGTACCAAAGAAAACTTGAATTTTATCGATTGTTGCAGGTACCAATGAAAAGGGAAAATAAATGGTACCTTGTGTTGACACCTAATTTCGAATCAGCCTTTTCTAAACTTATTCTTAGAAAATTCATAAAAACTCCATAAAAAGTCAAAAAATTACAAAATCAACTTTGGTGACCTTGAGCAAGCCTAAGGAACCATTTTTTTTTACCAAAAAATAATTTTTCATATTTTTCTCATTTTTTAGTATTTTTAGAAAATAGGAAAATACTTGAAAATTCAAGAAAAATAGAATTCGAGGTCACAAAAATATGAAAAAAATAGTCAATATTTTTATTTTAAATCCTTTTTCTTTTTTACCTCATAAAAAGTCCCAATTCAAATTTAATTTTATGTGTTCCTTTGTTACGCATATGATTGAATTTGGCAAAAAAATGTCAATTGAGTCTTTTAATTTGTAATTTTGGCATTTTTTAGGATCTTGACATTCAATCTATGCGTCCCTAATTGAAATTTAGCCCAATTGTCTGCACAAATTGCTCAATTGCATGAATTAGGGAAAATTGCTTACTTAATTGCATTTTAGTCCTTGAAATTGGACATATTTGAAATTATTTTCAATTCAGGAACCACCATTGCAAATTGAAGTCACTGTCCAATGCTTTTCATCATTTTGAATCGATTGGCGAATTACAATTAAGGACAAATTTGGGGCTTTTATAGAAATTGACATGAACTTTTGGGCAAAATCACATTTTTAGAAAAAATTCATGCCCCAAGTTCGATTCTAAGGTTTAATTGCAAAAATTTCCTACCAATTTGGGTTAATTTTGAAAATTTTAAGCCGGAACCGGTTCGAACCTGTCAGACCTCCCTGTTAGACCGGTCGAACCGGTCTGAAACAGTGTCTTCTTCCCCAAAGCTTCCCACGCCAATTGCAGATTTGGAATGTGAGTTTTGATTGCAAAATTGGACCATCAATCGGGTTCAATTGGTAAAATTGATGGAGGTGTTTTGTTGGCCAGGAAGTTCTCCGTCGATCGAGATCGGTTTGACGATCTGGGTCCGTCGGAGCAGCGCTGGCGAAGGTCAAATATCCACCGGCAGTTTTCAAACCAAACACAAAACCAAATGCAGGTGGAATTCGAGCGAAATTAGCATTACCGGATGACCAGAGTTAGTGGCCAATTCGTCCCGGATGTTCACCGGTGTCCGGTGACCATTTCGCACGTGATTGCACGTGTGAAGGTCACCGGCTCACCTCTCTCTCCCCCCCCCCCCCCCCCCCCCCCCCCCCCCCCCGAACGGCCAAATTTTGGAAGAGGGGGAATAAAAGAGAAACATAGGGGATTCTTGGAAAGGGGGTTGGTTCTGTTGAGGAAGGAGAACAGAATCGAGAGAGTGAGAGAACGAGAGAGGAAGAGCTCATTCTCCGGTCCCCACCATCGAGAGTTCGAGCTCAAAACCAAGGCACTAGTTGGGCCATCTTTGGCCAAACCGAAGCCAGACAAAGCCCTCAGAAGCACGCCTGAAGCAGTAGGAGTTGATCGCCATCGGCCACTGTTGATACCTGATTTTTAATCATCTTTTGTGTCGATTTTATTTCTAAAATTAATTAAAAATAGCAAAAAAAGTCATAAAATTACAAAATCAACTTTGGAAGCCTTGGCCTAGCCTTAGGAACCAATTTTGAACAAAAAATATTTTTCATAATTTTTAGTATTTTTTCGAATTTATTTAATTATAAAATACCCAAAAAATTTAGAACAATACCATTCGTGGTCAGACAAATGCACAAAAATAGTCAATAATTCTATTTTAATTGCTTCTTCAAGTTGGTGTTGTTAAATCTCAAAAATTCGACTTGGGTAACTATGTTACTTCACAAACGCACACCTGAATCGAGCATAAAAATTTCTCTTTGAGTCTTTTAATTCTCAATTTCTACTTTTCATGAGCCATGACATTTTGATCTAGAGCCTTGAAGTGCTATTGGGTCAATTAGGCCTTTAATTTGATCAATTTTGACAAAAAAGACTTAATTGCACAAATTTCTTTGCAATTTAGTCTCCGGTTTCACAAATTTCGAAATTAAATCCTCGCTAAGGACACCCATGAAAATCAAATACCTCTTCCCTATATTTTTCATTGTCCCGAACTCATTGGTGGCATCGATTTGAACTGATTTGATCGTTTGAGCCTTTGATTCGGCGAAAATCATTTTCGGATCCTAGGCGCAATTTGGGGTTTTCATTAAATTCCAACTCAATTGCGCACAAAAATACTCATTTTAGATGGAAAACATGTCGAGGAGTCCGATTTTGGAATCAATTTCGTGAAAAGCAGTCAATTTGAGTTTCAATTGGGCGAAAATTGATGGTCGTGTCGGACCCGACCCGACTCGACCGGGTCTGCAACCAAAGGAGACAGAACCTGTTCTCCTTTCACATACAGTAAGGCAGGGGAGGTTGCAGAGGGAGCAGAGCAACGTTGGGGGCGACCAAAACCGAGGTTGGCAGTTCTTTTTGCAGAGGGGAGGAATGCGTGGTCGTTCTCGGCATTCCGGACGGCCCTCGGCTATAAGGGTGAGAGAGAGAGAGAGAGAGAGAGAGAGAGAGAGAGAGAGAGAGAGAGAGAGAGAGAGAGAGAAGGGGGTTCTCGGTTCCACAAAAAGAACAGAGAGAGAGAAGGAGGCCTAGAGCTGGTGGAGGTGGATTCGGGTTGCGGCGAAGCTCGAGCAGACGTCGTGACTCCTCAGGTTAACGAGCTCACCACCACCGAAGCCCCAATCGTCACCGGAATCGCGAGAAAAGGTTGGTAATTCCTCGGTCTCGATTTCCCCTGTTTTCCCCTGCTTTCAAAACTCGCTGTAGGTTCGGCTCCGTTTGGTTTCCGGCCAAACGGAGCCGAACTGATCGTTGTCCGACGACTATTCATGTCTCTATTAGCATGTTTGAAGATCATTTTGTCTCGGTTTAAAATGGAATGCCGATATTTCTAGCTTGAACGTCATTTTTCGGACGCATACCACGTGCTTGATGAAATGCTCGCCGGACCATCCCGCTTGTTTAACTCTCGGCCTCATCTCACCCGACCTTTCTTAGCCATGTTTAGGCCTCATATACATGCTAGAACCGACTCTAAGCATCCTGTGATGTTTATTTTGCATTGAATGGCGCCGAAAATGGTGGCCGGAGCTCCCCAGGGCATACCCGAGCCGAGGACTCGGTCCGGCGTAAGCGGCGGTCGCCGAGGTCCAAGCGACCTCAGGTAAGTCTCTAAACCTCTATTAGATGCTCTCTGAATGGTCGAAACAAGCTTTGAACGACAGAATTTTTTTTCGAAAAACTCCTCGCCGGAACCGAATCTGTGGGGGTTCGGTTCGCCCGGTTTCCGGTGTGTTTTTGGACGTAAACGTAACATATGTTAATGTGGGGTGTTCAAGGAATTGAATGGCGCAAGAATTGTCGAAAAACATGATAATTTGGGCTCAGTTCGCATTTTCCGGCGACATCGCCGGAATAATCACTGTTTTGGAGAGGCGCCGGTCGTCTTCTCCGGCGAGGGAATACCTGGTCAGCGGGTCAAAGATGACGTGGCGTGTCATGTAGGCAGCCACATCGACTTCGTGGGGGCGGTTAAAAAAAACCTAGATTGGACGGTTGGAGAGGTGCCACGTGTCGCGATCTGGAAATTTTCAAAATTAATAAATGATTTTGTAATAATAAATGGATTTTTAGACATGATAAAAAAAAAAAAAAAACCTAGATCGGATGGCCGTGGGAGTGCCACGTGTCGCGATCCGTGTTTTCAAAAAGCCCTAGATCGAACGGTCGTGGGCGTGCTAGGTGTCGCGATCCGATGTTTTCAAAAACACCTAGATCGGACGGACGGGGGTGCGCCACGTGTCGCGATCGGCATTTTCAAAATTAAATTGATCCGGCGGCTAGGGAAGTGCCACGTGGCAAGGTGGAGACCGTTCGATTGGTTTTGATTTTCAGAAATTTGGATAAATCAGAAATTGGTTTTAAAATAATAAAAAATAGGAAAAAATTCAAAAAAATAAAAAACAGCGTCGTTTTGACCGGTTTTTGACCCGTACGGTCGGGTCGGGCGCTCGAGAGGCGCGGGCCAAGTTTGACCAGGTCCGGAAATTTTTAAAAAAAATCAAAAAAATTATAAAAATTCGAAAATTTAATTAAAAATAAGAAAATTATTAAAGAGAAAGAAAAATTCATAAAAATTCATAAAAAATCAGAAAAATCTAAAAAAATTCTAAAAAATATGAAATAGCCACAATCAACTGGCCATGACCTATTTTGAGTCTTTTGAAACCCCACCCCTTCCGAAATGACGATTTTGTCCTTTTAGCAAATCGTCTTCCAAAAAAAAAAAAAATCGGAAAAATTCTAAAAAAATTCCAAAAAATAGGAAATGGCCACAATCAACTGGCCATGTCCTATTTTGGGTCTTTAGAAACCCGATTCCTTCAAAAAATGATTTTTCCCTTTAGGCAAATCGTCTCCCAAAAATTGAAGAATTTCAGAAAATTCCAGAAAAATTTCACAAAATAGAAAATGGCCATATTCAACTGGCAATGTCCTATTTTGGGTCTTTTGAATCCCAATCCCTTCAAAAATGATGATTTTTCCCTTTGGGCAAATCGTCTCCCAAAAACTGCAGAAATTCTGATAATTCAAAAAAATTTCAGAAAATATAAAATGGCCACAATCAACTGGCCATGACCTATTTTTGGTCTTTCGAATCCTGATCCTTTCAAAAATGACGATTTCTCCCTTTTGGCAAATCGTTCCTCTAGAAATCCTGAAAAATCCGAAAAAATTCTCAAAATAGGAAATGGCCAAGATCAACTGGCCACGACCTATTTTGTTTAATTCGACACCTGAACCTTCCAAAAATGACTATTTTGGCCTTCGAGCGAATTGTCGTCAAATATTCCCAGTCTATCCCTAGTCCCAAATCACACATTCCCTAAGCCCTTAAGGCTATAGTAGGAGGCCCTTAATTTGAATTGATATGCATTGGCGAGGTTCATTTATGCATTTGATTGAGCTTTTCTTATATTGATTGTGATTTGATAGGACTAGTCACCCAATCTGCATGAAACCCCCTAAATCAGACTTACCTCACCCAAAATTGCGCATGCATGAAATCTTAGTTAGGAAAATCACTCACGTTAGGTACCGAAAGGGCATTGGTAATGACACCAACGTAACCAAGTCCCCGAACCCAAAATCTCTGGTTCCGCAGAACCGATCGATCTCTCCCAATCGATTGGTGAGGTTTCCGGTCTACCTTCTAAGAAGGATCGGTGGCTACTCCAAATGCATGCACACATAGCACATGCCACCACGACCACACCAAGGTCGAAAATGGATCGACTATTATCGTCGAAACCCCCGTAAAATTTACTTCCGTCGCGATTTGGTATGGGCTTGGGAGGGCCCGCGCTGATCGAAGCCCGCGATCCACATCACAAAGTGGGAGGGCCCGATCGGCAATCCATTAGCCCGAAAACAGCGGGTCGCGACAGACTGGCGACTCCACTGGGGACCGAACCTAGAATCTCTAGTTCTTGACCTCAAGTGGACTTAGGCCGTAATTAAAATGTTGAGTGATTTTTCTAACCCTGCAGGCGCTCTTGAAGGTGAGGTAAGTCCGCTTACGATAGGTGTTATATGTTTTTGCAGATTGGAGTGATAAGGAGAGTAGTCTGTGATTAACATTATTTTATGCAGGTTGGGTGTAGGAATGTATGATTGTGTGGATGTTTTATATTGAAGCGATGATTGTTAAATAAGATGCATGTTTATCGCTTTAGCACGACACCAATGACACACACACCGCGCCTAAAACCCCGGGCGCCCTCTTTAGGAACCAATAGAAGGAATCGAAAATGGAATCTCCATGAGGAAAAGCATGGGGTAATCCACTTTCCAAATTCCGCTCACTTCGAACTATGGATAGGGTCCCAATGCAACGATAGTTGTGCAATGGAATCTACCCTTTCTAGAAATCGAGGTGGGAGCCTATAGTAAATGCTAAAGAAGTTGTTGATGAAGGAATTCTTGTTAGTGATCATCTGAGAGAAGATGATGATGAAGGAATCTATGCTCACTTTCAGCCTATAGTGATGAAGTTTCTGGCTGATGAAAAGACTGCAGCTAAGTTGTTTAGAACAACAAAGCACAGGAAATACTATCAGACATTGCTTGCTCAAGGTGTCATGACCAACCGAGCTGTTGAGTTTGATTTCTTTGAGAGAAATGACTTGCAGATTCTTTATCCTATTGCGAATCTACATCTGCAACAATTTTGCTCATTAGCCACTCCTTGCTATCCTGAATAAGCTGCATATTTTTACTCTAACTTCACTATGATTGATAGAGATGCAATTCAATTCTCATTTCGTGAGCAAAATATCATTCTAAGTGCTGCAGACTTTGCAAACATTCTTCAGTCTGAACTATTCACTTTTACCAAAATTCCTATCTCTGATGAAGATGTCTACAAGGAGCTGTTTGGGAATCCTAATCTCTCTAGATCAAACAAACGCCACGTTGAACATCACCTCTTTCCACTGCGAACCATAATTCTGCATAAAGTAGTCATCAGCTGCCTTAGGCCTAAAGGATCCTCCAAGACTGATATCTCTAGGTATGAGGCCAAACTCATTTGGGCTATTCTAAATGGCAAACCCTTCTCTCTCCCACACTTAATCTTTCTACACATGAGGAGAGCTGTGAAAAAGATCAAGGGTCAGTTGCCATATGGTTCACTGATCAACAGAATTTTCGAGTATCTGAGGTTACCGATCCCTTTAGAACTCAGATCAGTTGAGATGCCTCAAAGCAGCACTGGTGAGACAATGCTTACCAAGATGAGATATAAGGTTGATGATAGAAAGTGGACGGATAGAAAAAGGCAAACAATGCTTGTGGATTTGTCACAGATCAGTGAGAAACCTGCTCAGAAGCAACCTATTGCCAAGACTCCATAACCTGAACCTGCAAGACAATCTTCAAAATCCACTCGCAAGAAAAGGATTAAAATGATTGATCACAAATCGACCAAATCAGCCCTCAAGAAAAGGAAGCTGGCCAGAGTATTACTTGACAGAATTGAGAAAGAACATGACTCTAACAGCTCACTAGTGAGTGAAACTGAGTTAGAAGATTTGGTAAGGACCGTTGTGACATCAACCAATGATGATGTCCCTACAAAGGATTTGGAGCAGTAGCAGGAAGCAGAAGCCAGAGAAAAAGAGAGAAAGAAGAAGGAACAAGTAGAGAGAGAAAAGCTAGAAACGAAAGTTGTAGAAGAGGCTCGCAAACAGGCTGAAGAGATTGACCGAGTCAACATATCTGACTTTCTCAGAACTGAAGGGGTAATTCCTCCAAGAGCTATGTCTGAAGGGGAGGATGTTGAGATGGATCTCCATGCTGCTGATGTTGCAGATTCTCCAGACAAGTCAGTATCATCATCTGAGCCACCAGTTAGAACTCAGGGAGAGTCTTCACACGTGGGTACTCAAACTGATGACACCGATCATGCCATAGACTCAAACTTTCTCAGAGAACTGTTACTGAATCAGAGAGCTCTGGATCAGAAATTGATTAACATTCGAGACTCTGTACACTCAAAGATTGAAGGTTTGAATGTTAAGGTAGAAGTTGCAATACCATTGCAAAGGACCACTGCTCAGATCTTATAGCTTCTCAACTTGTTCAGATGGACATGGCTATTCTTCAACTAAAGGAGCAAATTGATCAGAAGTTTAGCCAAATCTCTCAGTTTGTCCTGGTCCAGATCTCCCAAAGCCAAGCTCAATCAACCTCTGCACCATCTACCACTCACCCCACTCCAAAAGATTAAAATGATTTTTTCAATATTTTTCATCTTTTTGATGTGTTGTTTTTGGTTGATCGTTTGACAATTTTATTTATCGGTACTGTACTTGAATATTTTAGATGGTTGTTTGGATATTGTTTCAATTAATTTCATGATTTTCCTTTTGTTACTCTCCATCTTTACTGCTACATCATTCAGGGGGAGTACTCATTTTTCTTTATGTTACCCTTTATGCTTTACTGGATGAATCATATGCTCAGGAGGAGTATTACTCCATCTATGCGCTTTAGTTTCTATGCTTGACCTTCTCGGTCATTCATTTTCCCTTTTGTGCTGCTGACAAAAAGGGAGAGAAAAGGTTACACAAAAGTTAAGTAAAAAGGTTACACAAAAATAGGGGGAGAAAGGAGAAAGGACATCTGTGACAGCAAGTCATAATGTTGCATACAACAGGTTACAAGACATGCAAAGTTCACACAAATGTTTATCTCTGTGGATATATCTATGAATATTCTGTGAATATTGTTTCAGGTACAACAGTTATGTGAGAATACATACAAATAGGATATTGACACAGGTTTTCACAACTGAAAATATGAGAACACTAGTTCCCATGTTCAGTAGGAACAAGATCTGAAAAGAAATATAATTTCTTTCCTAAGCTGAATAGGTGAACAAGTTCTTTATTTCGAGCATTTTATTAATCTGTATGTTTGGTAACATATTTACCAAAACATGTTAACTTGAGCATGTTATAATCATCATATTCTGAGCATGTGTTAAACTTCAAGTTCTGAGATATTATGTAGCAATTCTATATCACAAGCAATATGCTCACATTTATCATGCTGCTCAAGCTTATTATGCATGTGATTAAGTTCTATAAAAAATCAAGTAGAATCACATATCTATGCTCTGAAACTATATTTGCGCTTAATCTCTAAATCTTAAGCATTATCGCAAGTTCTGAGACTACTTATATTGTTAAATATTGACTTCAGAACTTATTCTCGCTAGAAGAACAAAGGACAGATTGTTGAAATTCATTCTTAGCTAGATTATAATTATACTGAGAGTAACTAAATACTAGTTGCTCACTCATTTATTAGAATCGTTGTTACTTTTGTGGATAGTTTTGTCATCATAAAAAATGGGGAGATTGTTGAGAAAAACCCTAAGTGATTTTGAAGTTGACAAAACGATCCTAAGTACTCTTAAGTTTCGAGATAATGCCGTGGAATATTTATTTAGCAGATTATCCTTTAGTGCGGGATGCATAAGATTGAATCTGTCAAAAATGTTTTGCTCAGATGGGATTTCTGAGGGACTCAGGTGCTGGTTTGAGCTCATACGGTGAGTGAGGATAACTCAGACGTTGAACGTTGAGCGGGGATAGCTTAGACGTTGGACTGATGCTCGAGCTCTAAGTGGAGTATTCACATGCTGTATTCAGAACTTGAAGAGGACTTTCAAATGTGCTTATTTGACACACTACAACTGATACAATCGAGCTGGATCATTCTTGAGAATTCTCGGGGATAGAGATCAATCAAGGATACGAAATCAAGGAGACAAACATCGGACTTTCCAAATGAGTGAAATCATCTATGGAAACCCAGGATCATAATTGTATGGGCGATTTGATCCGAACAGGGAAGACTTTCCTTTGGTGATCCCAACGGCTACGAGATCTTCTTTTGGTATGTCTTGTCCAAACGGGAAGTTTTGGAGAGACCTCTTCTGGAAGCCTTGCAACGGTTAGATTGAAGGCGGATGAGTATAAAAGATATCTCAAGGTCGAAGGGACAATAAGGTCGGCGTTAAGAGGGAAAAGTCTTTATAATTCTTAGATCGAGAGTACTTCATTTTAAACACACTTCTTGATTCATCCATTGTAATTGTGAGGAGGTGTACATAAGAGTGTTGAACGCTAGGTGGGGTATCCTGCGTGTCAAGGAGATCACTAAGTTGTAACCTCTCGAGCAGTTTACTAGTGGAATCCAACCGATTGGCTGATAGCCGAAGAAGTGGACGTAGGCTTAACCAAAACCGAAGCACTATAAACCCTATGTGCAATATTCTCTATCCCTACTCTGATCATATTATATAATCTGTGATAGTAGAACTGCATACGAACTGTTTATATTGATATACTGTGTTGCCATCGTTTGAGACGTTATAGAAATGCCTGTGCAATTGTTATTCCGCAAAAAAACACTCAAATTGCACTATAATCACCTACTCACCTCCCTCTAGGTTATAATGCTAGCCACAATAATATGTTCATGTGCCCAAGGAAAAACGGGGCAAGCTTGACAATAAGTCTGAGAAGAACATACTTCTCGGATACAAGGAAGGGGTCAATGGCTATAAACTGTGGAATCCGAAATCAAAGACCATTATATACAACAGGGATGTTATCTTTCGTGAATCACAATCCCAGGTTGGCATTGTTGCGATCCTCTCGAGCATTGCCTGGGCTCTCGAGGGTTAATGGGCCGTCCTATCTAGCTGGACGCGGGCCTCTCCCAAGGCCCATTACCCAAATCGCAACGGAGGTATGCGTAGTCGACCTTCAGTGTGGTCTGGTGACATGTGCTAAGTGTGTACGCCATGGAGTCGCCACCAATCATTTTGTGGAGGGTATGATTGGACCACCCTATCGAATAGTCGGGATTTTCTATTCAATTCTGCGAAAACCAGATAAATGAGTTCAGGGATTTAGTTACGCCAACTGTCAGAATTAACGCCCTTTCGGTACCTAAGTTGACTGAATTTTCTGACTTAAGATTTCATGCAGATGAGTGGGATACGAATCCTAAATCTAGGAGTTCGTGTAGATAGGAGTGACTATCCTAGCAATCACAATCAATAATAAAGTGCGCAAATCAATGAATCTGGGTATGAAAAATAATCATATCAAGTCAACATGAAATTCCTAATAAAGCCATATTAGCCAAGAGAAGTATCAATCAGGCTTAGGAAATGATTTAGATATGATTTTGCCCATCAGGGGCAAAATCGTAATTTCGAGACAAAGGAACGATTTGCCCAAAAAGGGAAAAATCGTCATTTCGAAAATGAATCCGGAGTAAAACAATGTCGAAAATAGGTTTGGTCGCTCAATTGACCCATTCCGCATTTTTCGATGATTTTCAGAATTTTCTAGAATTTTAGAAATCGATTTACTACCTGAAGGGTAAAATATTCATTTTTTCAAAATGGAAATGAAATGTGGAAACCCTAGACATAAGGTTTGGCCACCAACCTAACCCATCGTCGAATGCTGAGTGATTTTCACAAGTCATTGGAATATCAAAGACGATTTACCATTTGGGGGGTAAAATCGTCATTTTGGATTAAACTGGAGAAAATCTCGAAAATGATAACAAATCAATTATTTTTGGTCATTTTCAACCTTGGGAATTTTCTAGAAATTTTTAGGAATTTTCTACAATTTTTTTTTTTGTATTTTCCTTAATTTTCTATTTTTTTGGAATTTTTCTGATTTTTATTTATTTATTAATGTTTTCGAAAAATATTTTAACATAAGCATTTCTTTGACAGTATACAACACTTAACCAAATAACAAAGCTAAACACTAGAGTGAAATAAATACATGCAGATCAAATCTATAATGACAATATTTTAGAAAAATAACTCTGATACATGGACCGGGTATGCAAAAATAGACCTGATTGGACACCGGTCTTCAATCGTCCAGCCCCAGCATGCGACCGTCTCCGTGCATGTCACCTGTCGATCACCAGATTAGCATATTAACGACCAATTTTACATATTAAGATCGGCAATAAAAAACAAAAAGCTCGGACACGGTCCGATCCGCCCCGACACGGCCCAGACTCGGGCGAAACCCTTAAAAACAGGGGAATGAGGGGAGACGCGGCAGAACAGGCGGCCGACGGACGACGACCGGCTTCGGGATCGACGATTGAGGTTCGAGGGAACGTCGGGGACTTGAGGGTGGCAATAGCCGTGGCAGCGGACGGCCGGAGACGGTCGAATATCAGCGGAATAGAGCGAGCCAAAATAGGGCTTCGCGGCGCCGAAAGACAGGGGAAGGACTCCGAGCGATTTTTTCGGCCTCCACGCGCGGCGGCAGGCTTCCACGAGCTTAGGGATGTCGGAGAGAGGTCTTAGGAGGTCCTCGATGGCGGCGGGGAGCGACGGTGACACTGGGCTTGGCCGGATCTAAAGAAAATCCGAGCCAGCCATGAAAACAGGGCACCGAGGCTTCGGGGTTGTTCACGGCAGTTCCGGCGGGCTACGACCGGGGATGTGGTGGCCCGGGAGTCGAGGGGAGGTAGGTGGACGACGGTGAGGCGGTGGGTGGTGGAGACGACGCCGCGCGTAGCCGGAGGAGGATCGATTACTCTGGGGTTCAAGGGATCCGAAAAAGGGGTAGCTTCCGCGGCAGTTTTCGTGGCCGTCCAGCGGCTGGCGATGGCAACGGAGGGGTAGGCAGTGACGGCGAGATGCTGCTGGAGGTGGTGGTGGCCGGAGGTGTGACGGTCAGCGCCAAAAATCACCGGAGGAGGAAGGTGGAGGCTCGGTCTCCCTGTGTGTGTTCCCGATCCTAAAAACGCAGGGAGCGGGGGAGAGAGAGAGAGAGAGAGAGAGAGAGAGAGAGAGAGAGAGAGAGAGAGGAAAATGAAAATAAAATAAAATAAAATAAGTAAATAAATAAAATAAAAAAAGCAAAAGACACAATTATTAGTCAAACGTCCCCTTTTTCCTTTTAAATGATGATGTTTTCTCCTTTTCCTTTTTATTATTACTAATATTTTTGCCCAAATTTAATCTTATAATTATCAAAGAACACATAAAATCGAACCTGAATTTTACTATTTATGAGGTAAAAAAGGAAAGAAAACATAAAGAAAATAAAAATAAAAATATTAACTATTTTTTTATATTTTTGTGACCTCGAGTACTATTTTTAATGATTTTTCACACATTTTTCTATTTTTTGAAAATATAAAAAATATAAAAATTTGAAAAATTATTATTTTTTTCGTCAAAATGGTTCGTTTAGCTTGGCCAAGCTCACCAAAGTTGATTTTGTAATTTTTTACTTTTTATAGATTTTCTATGAATTTTTCAAAAATAAACCTTAAAAGATTGATAAAAAAAATCAAGTGTCAATAGGCACACAGAAAGGTGATGAGCCCAAGAAAGTGGTAGTGCTTGAAGAAAGTCATAAAGCTGAAACTGTGGAGATGGTTCCACAAGGTACGCCAGTAGAGTCTGATTTTGAATCGGAGCAAGGGGACTCGATTAATGAAGTCGATGATGCAGACTCGGATGAAGACTCAGATACAGATAGCATGCCGGCTCTTAGGAGATCGACGCGGGAAAGAAAGGTACCACTTCGATACTCACTTAGTGGATTGAGTACGTTTCATGATTTGAGCATTACCAGAGATGATACCAGTTCTGTAAAAGAAGCGAGATCCATGGATGATGCGAATCAGTGGGAGCACGCAATGATAGATGAGATGCAGTCGCTTGATTATAATGAGATATGTGGCTTGGCTTGTGTAAGTTGCCTAAGGATAGAAAGGTAATTGGGTGCAAATGGATGTTCAAGCAAAAGCTGAAACCGGATGGGACTGTAGAGAAGTACAAGACTAGGCTTGAAGCCAAGGGGTATTATCAGATCGAGGGAGTTGACTACGATGAGATCTTCTCTCCCGTGGCGAAATTGACCTCGATATAGTTTGTTATGTTCGTAGCAGCTGCATACGATCTTGAGGTGGAACAGATGGATGTAAAGATGACTTTCCTTCATGGGAACTTGGAGGAGGAGATATATATGAGGCAACCAGAAGGCTTTGAAGTAAAAGGAAAGGAGAATCTGGTGTGCAAATTGAAAAAGTCATTATATGGGCTAAAGTAGTCACTAAGGATGTGGTACCAGAAGTTTGACACGTACATGCTCTAATTTGATTTTGTGCGTTCAAATTCTGACCATTGTGTTTATGTGAAGAGGACGAGCGATCAATTTGTAATTCTCACGTTATATGTGGATGATATGTTGTTGATCGAGAATAGCGTGAAGGTGGTGAAATCTGTGAATAGTTTGTTGGCCAAGAAGTTCGAAATGAAAGACTTGAAGCCTGCAAAATTTTATTTTGGGCATACAGATTAGGAGAGACAGTGAGAAACGGAAGCTGTGGCTAGGGCAGGAGAAATATATCAAAGAAATAGTGAAGAAATTCAATATGATAGATTGCAAGCCGTTTGGTACCCCTTTAGGGACCAAGCTATCTGCGGAACAATGTCCTAAAACAGATAAAGAAGCTGAAGAGATGGCCCGAGTTCCATACACGAGTGCAGTGGGTAACTTGATGTATTCGATGGTGTGCATACGTCCGAATATAGCCCAAATAGTGGGAGTCTTGAGCCGATACATGTCTAACCCAGGTAGAGAAGATTGGAATGCGATCAAAAGAGTTTTCGGGTATCTTCGTGAAACTTCGAATTTTTCTTTATGTTTTGAAGGTATAGGGAATGGAAACATGCTTGATATCGTAGGCCATGTAGATGCCGATTGGGGTGTGTCGCGACCCGTCCGAAGGTGGACGCGGCTAATGGATTACCGATCGCGAGTCTTGGATCGGCGCGGGCCCTCCCAGGCCCATACCAAATCGCGGCGGGAGTATTCTTCGACGATAAGAGTCGATCGCTTTCGACCTTCAGTGTGGTCGTGGTGGCATGTGTAAATTGTGCATGCATTTGGAGTCGCCACCGGTCTTTCTTGGAGGGTAGACCGGAAACCTTACTGACCGATTGGGAGAGATCGATCAGTTCTGCGGAACCAGAGGTTTTGGGTTCGGGGACTTGGTTACGCTGGTGTCATTACCAACGCCCTTTCGGTACCTAACGCGAGTGATTTTCCTGACTAAGAGTTCATGCAGGCGCAATTTTAGGTGAGGTATGCTTGATTCAGGGTTTCACACAGATTGGGGAGACTATTCCTATCAACCACAATCAATTTAAATGACAGCGCAATCAAGTAGATAAAATAAATCACTTCAATGCACATCAATTCAGATCAATGGCTTCCTAGTATAACCATAAAGGCTTAAGGAAGGTGTGACTTCGGACCAGGGGTAAAATGGGAAGACTTGGAGACGATTTAGCCCGAAGGGCAAAATCGTCAATTTTTGGAAGGTTTGGATACCGAATTACCCAAATTATTCCATGGCCAGTTGTTTGTGGCCATTTCCCATTTTTTGGAATTTTTTTTAGAATTTTTCTGAATTTTCCGAATTTTTTAGAAATTTTTTATGATTTTCTATTTTTTATTGATTTTTGAATTTTTTGTTATTTTATTATTATTATTATTATATGTATATATTTTTAACTTAATCCTCTATTTTTTTTTGAATGATTTTTATAAAGGCCCCATTATACTCTAAAACCTAAAACCCAAATATCAAACTAAGCCCACACACTAACCTAAAACCCAAAACTCAAAACCCATCCACAGAAACGTATCCGCGCAAATATAACCCACAATTCATTCTTTATTCTTCTTTGGCTTTCTTTTCTTTGATTTTTTTATTCTACACAAATCCCCCACACGAACAATCAAGGAAAAGTAACATGCATTCATTATTCCTCACCTTCTTCACACGTCGTCTTCTTCACGGATCCAATGGCGAGTTCGGGTCTCCAGATGACATGGTGGCGATTTTAGCGCTCCAGGGGAAGCTGACCAAGATGAACGCCTCGTACTAGTTCTCCGAGGCGGGCAATAAAGAGAACGCCACGCCCTCGTCCAAGCCTCCGAAGAAGACGGAGGCTGCCCTTCTCATCGCTCCACGATACCTGCCGCTGATCGTGTCTTCTTATGGTGGGGGTGACTGGACAAAACGACGATGGCTGGGATCTCATAGCGGTTGGGCACAGCGGCGCAAACCGCGTTAATCCTTTCAGACCGACGCGGGAGTGGGTTGTGGTGATGGTAGTCACGGCATGGATGGGATGGTCTTGAGTTTTTGGCCGCCCATGGTGGGATGGAGATGAAGGAGGTCGCCGTGTCCAGGAGCTCCGCTAGAAGAGCAGGTCGGCAGTGGAGTGGTGGTCACTGGCGGAGCGAGGCGGTGGTGATGGGAGGAAGCAACAACAGCGTCGGGCAGGGGAATGGGCGTCGCTGACGACGTGCGAGGCAGACGGAGGATCGACGGGCTGGTATTTTCGGGCTCGGATCTGGCGGGCTCGCGGAGCTGGCCGAGCTCGGTGGGGATGACAGCACCGATGGGCGGCTGGTGGTGGTGCGTTCGGCGAGGGGGAGATGCCACAGAAAAGAAAAAAAATCAACCAGCAGAAGAAGATGTTCGCGCCTGATGAAGAAGAACCCCCCCGAAGAAGAAAAAAGACGTCGTCCGTAGATTAAGAGAGAAAAGGGAGAGAGAGAGAAAAAAAAAAGGTCCGGGAGCGTGTGTGTGGAAAAAGAAAGAAAAAGGAAGGAAAAGGAAAAAGAAAAAGAACAAAGGAAAAGACAACAACAACAATAATAATATAATAATAACAATAAAATAAAATTAAATAAAGTAAAAACAAGACAACATCGTTGGTCAAATATTCCTTCTTCCTTTTTTTGTATTTTTCGAAAAAAAAAATAATAATAATAATAAATAATAATAATAAGAATTATTTTTTTTTTGTCAAAATGGTTTCCTTAGCTTGGCCAAGGTTACCAAAGTTGATTTTATAATTTTATGATTTTTTTTATTTTTAAGATGAAAATCACAATAATAGATGGTCAAAATTTAGGTGTCAACAGCTGCCCCTCTTTGAGAGGAATCTCGTTAGAGGTTTCTCTCAAAGACAAGATGACACCTGATTCCTAACCAACTCAACTGGGACAATGAAAGAGGAAATGCTATGACACCGGATCCTTAAGGCTCCTGATAAAAACTCAAACTAATTCCCAGTTTGCTCTGACAATTTGACCATGGGCCGGAGTGAGAGGGGCTTACCTGAAGCTTACCTGTCGGATGCTGCCGGTGGCAACGAGTTTCAAGAAGATACCTAGGACTCATCATTTTATCCTAGGGAGATTAAGCTCTGACCTGTATGGTAGGTCATACCATTATGGAATTCCTAACTGGTAGAAACCTAAGGAAGGCATATCCCACGCTTTGGGGATTTGCTAAGGATTCTGATCCGTATGGTGGATCGGACCATATGCGGTTCGCCTACAGTAAGGCTTACCTAGGAAAACAACTTCTTCAACATTTGCGATTAGTCAAAGTTTTGATCCGTATGGTTGATCGGACCGTTGGGTTGATCCTTATGGCGGTTTCTACCATATTTGACCCTTCAGGCAGTTTCTACCTTTGGTTGACCATTCAGGCGGTTTCTACCTTTGTGTCGACCCTTCAGGCGGTTTCTACCTTTGGTTGACCCTTCAGGCGGTTTCTACCTTTGGTTGACCCTTCAGGCGGTTTCTACCTTGAGTTGACCCTTCAGGCGGTTTCTACCATGAGTTGACCCTTCAGGCGGTTTCTACCATATTTGATTTTGACTCTAAACTGTTAGGAATCTAAGGCTGACGTACCCTGTCTGGTTGGGACTAGTCAGAGACCCGATCATTCTGTGGATCGGTCTCGGAAGAGGTTTGCCTACTAAAAGGCTTCACCTACAGGTAATTCTGGGATTTAGGGGTTACCTGAAATCTCACAGAAGCTGAATTGTCCTTTCGACATGCGAGGTACCTTTCTGGGATCTGGGGACTCCAATTATCCTGCAGAAAGCTGAAACCTGCGAGATTCTTATTCACCAAGAAAACATCAATAGTCTTTGGGAAGAGAGCAATTGTCCAATTGACATAATTTTATGACTTAAGCTTTGGTCATGAAATGTGTATTTTGATGCTGGAGGTTACCCAAAGCATTCTTGCAACATGCAAATGTGATCACAAATTCCTTGAGCGGAAAACCTGGATCAACAGTTTGAAGATTCCAAAAAGAGTTTGTTCAAAACATCAATAGGAATATTTCTCAACAAGGAGGTCTTCTCACCTGTTTTGAGATAATGGTTTTTATAGGGGATGCACTCAATTCCCTACTAACATGTGCCTAGGTTTTAGGCTCATTCGCAGCGTGTACATTTTAATCAGTCGGGAGGTCTTCCACAGGACCGTAATGTTGGGCTTGGATATTGGTTTTCCAAGGAGGACTCACTCCTGAGTCGAGGCCGTTGAATGAATGTTTTTCATCACTTGCTTCGGGTTTACAAGTCAAGAACCCTGCAAAATGAGAAAGAAACAGTCTTGTTCGTACTTCTTCGAGCTAAGCTATATGTTAACCCAAGTGTCTTAGTCAGAGAAGACTGTTTGAGGGTTGTAACATTGGTAGGATTGGGGACCGAAAAAGGCTTGTTTTTGGCCCAGAATTTACGAAGGGATTGACATTGGTGATCATTGCAAACTTGTCACCTGTCCTTACCTATCTGCATCTTCAATCTTTGGGATGCGCAACCGATTTTGAGGTGTGCACCAACTCTTCAAAGAGCGTTTCGTCGTATTAAGAGACTGATGACTCTGTCTGCGTCTCTGCTCCACGTTTGACACCATTTGGGGAGTAGTCTTTTTGATCTGACTCCTTTAGGGATTTCCTCTTTTCCCATCCGGCTTCATTGCGGATCAATCAAACAACTTACACGAGCATCGGCCTTGCTTTTACCAGGCACTTTGCTTTTTCTCGATGCCGTGGATTTTTCTCATTCATTTTTGAAATCCCACTTTTTCTCATCTTCATGGGATCGCGTTAGACCTATGATCAAAGGTTTAACAAGGTTAAACATTAACTTAGGAATTTTTTGTTTTGCAAACCCTAAGTCTTGAACTCCTTCGTTTCTGAAGTGATGCTGCATCCGTCTTGGAATGTGCAATGATCACCAACGGGTTTATGAAATGATTCTGCAGGCTCAACTTGGCTATGCAAAGGATTCGGTGTGTGGGATAGAGAAATGAATGCTTCTCATCATCCTATGGCACTTGGATTACCATATAAACAACACACAAAGATTAATGTTAGTCCGAGCAAGAAAATTTCTAACCATTTTCTCCTGATGCTGCTGGACTCACCTCCATTTTGCCCCGATGTGGGGTGGTTCTTGACAGGGTTAAAAATGAAAACCGTCGTTCAAAGGGGTTATCAACGGTCACCTGTAGTGCTTGGGGGATATGAAACGAATGCCTCCGTCGTCCCAATCCATGTAATTGCTGCGAATGGTCCCTACCTCCGTAGGTACAGATTTTGCTATCCGATTCACTTCCCTCGTCTCTCAAGTGTATGTAGGATGTGTTTGGACTGGGCTCGCCTCTCTTTTGAATAAACTTCCTTTTGAATGATTTGACAAATAATCATATTTGGAAAAATTCATTTCTTTCTTTCCCAAAATTTATCCATCGAGGGGATTTTGTGATGTATCGTGCATGTCTTATTCATACTTTGGGCAACCTCCCGATTCAAATCATGAACATCGATGCATTGGATAATTTTCATGACGGCTGAAAGTATTTTAACATTTTTTTTATCTCCAGCTAACTGGGAAAGGGATACTTACCTACTTGTCGTGGCTGCAGATCCCTGAAAATGTAAAAGAAGCATATCATTGCATGTTCACGAATTTTTCAAAAATCGAAACGATACATCCTACCCTTGGTCATGTACTCTAACGAGTAGTACATGGGATGTAAAAACCTGTTCGTCTGTAAGGCGATTCCCCTGTCAAGGATAAATAACGAGTATCAATTCATATTCTCAAATTCAAGACAAATTGGAACGATATAACTTTACTCTTGGTTCTCATCCCGTTCTGATGTTGCGTATTGATATGAACAACATCTATCAAATCCGCCTATCCATTCTTGGAGTGTTTGCAACATCAATGGTTCATCTGCCCCCAGTTGGGCAACGTCTGTTCTGTTATTCGAACAAATGGCTCCTTGAGTGATTTATCCACGTTTATCACCTGAGAAGGGAAAGAAAGGAGACATTACTTCGGTATTCGATTGAAGATCGTTTAGGAACGATACATCGTTTTACCAAATAGGTGGCTTCGCGGCCAAACGTATTTCGTATTGAAGGGGTAGATCCCATTATGCTCCGCGGGTGATAGTCATTGTTCATGGAACTTGCTCCACGGATTAAGTGATTAATCCACGGCCCTCGGCTTGAAGATGCTCAAAGGGTGATGTTGACACTCACGCGCAATTAGTTCTAGATATTAATGAAAGATGTTCCCGTGGGAACCTTACAGTGCGATCAACAACATATTCAATAGGAGTATTCAACCCCTTTCCTCTAAGCATTTTTCATCGAGTAGCCATGCCTTGCATCAGACGTTTGATCACCTGCCTTGCGTCACCACTGCGATGGCCCTCCGGCTCCAAATTGATCGAGCCAAAGATTGAACTCATCGCCAAGGAAATTGCTCGGGTCTTCGAGCCATTGATGTTCAAGTTGGGTATCAACAATTGTTGAGGGCAGATTTCTTTCATCGCCTTCATTGTGAGGGACTGGAGTCTTTGAGCTGGAACCTTCATCATTGCCCTGCAAATTTATACGTGTATCTCTTGCTAACACTGGGTTCGCCCCTGGAAGAGCACTAACGACAGGCTGGTGTTCATATCGTGGGGTCCCTATTCGCGGGGATTGTGGCAAATAATCTTGTAGGGTACTGAGACGACTCAAAGGGGAATTCAGCTGATCGACCCATGGATGAAGGTCTTCATCACGGAAGTCTCCAGGTTCTTTGAGTTGGGCAGGTATCTGAGTACTGGACGCAATAGGTTGATCGCTAATGGGAAGAACACTGGTGACCGACTGCTGTTCGAGTAGAGAAGTGTCGCGGTTGTAGGCATACCAGTCGTCTACATTCAGACCGGCCCTTTTCAGCTTTAGTGCTACCTTGCCTTCTTTCAGCAACCTCCTATGGTACTTAAGGCGGTTCCTAACGCTTGTATCAGCTAGCCCAGGTACATTCATGATCTTGAGTATTTGTCGTGGACGCGCCGCGTCGATCCCTATCCGCCGAACCGCGTCAATAAATTTATCTTCAATTTCAGGCATCCAACGCCGCTTTATCTTTTCACGGTCGGGAACAAGATCCGATTGTCTCGAAAGTTGTGCAGGGGGGCGAGACGATGAAGGAGCGTTATCGGTCCCCGAACATGACTCGTCTAGGGATATTTCACCAAGGGCGATAGGACCGTCACGGTTAGGACGAGGAATAGTGTCAAGAGCTTCTTTATACCTTATGTTCTCCACTCGAAGCTTTTCGTTTTCCTCCTTTAGAATGGCAATTTCTTGTCGTCTGTTTCGGGCTACTATGAAACGAGGAGTTAATGCAGAGAAGGTTAGTGCTCTCCTTCGACCAGCTTTCACTTTCATTCGTTCCATTGCACTCGTCTTCCCCTCCATCTTCCAACGAGAAATGGCTTCATCTTCTGCTTCTTCCTCTGACTCTTCCCATGCTTGCGTCTTTTCAATCGCAGTCCCGGCCCGATGGGAAAAACTCTATAATCTCTTGGGTCGGGGCTATGCTTATATAGCCGATCATCCGGAGATCGAGGCTGAGATTCGCGTTCTATTCGAGGCCACAGACGCTACTTCCATCGAGGGTACTGAGTTGGAGAAGGAGTATAAAACCTTCCCAGCCCTCTTTGCAAACTTTCTGGAGGCTTACCGTGTTGCTCACCGGGAAGTTCTCGTGGCTCGTGTCTTGCGAGCCCGCTACGAAGACCGCTGTGACTGCCTGACGTTGACTAACTTCGTGGCTGACAGCCACAATAAGGTTATGGAAACTGCCAACGAGCGGGTCTCGACGATGCTTCGTGAACGGGGGAATTTGGTGGAGCGTTTGGCTTTGTGCCTGACCACCTATGAGCACGATCGTCGTAACATCATGTTGAAGTTTCAGAGCGATTGGCTGGAAGAGCGACTCGATACTGTTACGGCGGATGTATCCCGTGGGAGGGAATTGGTCCGGGACTTGGAACTTGCTGCTGAAGATCACAGGGCCAAGGTTGCTGACCTTAAGAATGAGTGCAAGCGCCTTCTTCTCCAGCTCGCGGATCATGATATACGGAGCGGTGAGTGTAGGCAGGGAATCAACCATATGGAGGGCCAATTGAGCTCCTTCGTGCTGCTGATTAGGGCTCAGTTCGGCTTTACTTTTCCGCCTCGCTAATCTGTATTAATCTGTTTTGAAAGTCTTTCGATTGAGCGAAAGTGAATGAAAGCTCCTGTGTGTGTGTGTTTTAGCTTTTATATGGTCCATTTCTTCGAGCATCCGAACATCTTCAACTTGGGTGAGCTGAACCATAATATCAATAAGTTGAGCAAATATGTCCTGATTTTCTAACTTGCTCATGATCATATGAAAGAATAGCCTCAAATTCATCCAGGAGAAGATTTCTCTCTATTACCTATTTTTCACCTGCAAATGAAACGACTGAATCAGAAGAAATAATTTGAAAAAAGAAAGTATAAACCCCTTTCAATCTTATGCTTGCTCGTGATTAATAAGGACAAAAATTTTTACAAGGGTTTTAATCTTGCGCAAAAAGTTTTTTATCAGTATTCTTCGAAGGAAAGCATATTATTGAAAGGAATGTAATTTACGATAATCGCTTTTGATCAATTTTGAGAAGAACGAACTAGTCAAAAGTACAAAGCATAACGACGTGTTTTAAATTTAATTGAAGATACGGCATCCAAATCAAGGTCGTTTTGTTAAGAACGAGGGCAATTTGGACATCTATCTCGTCATTAAATTCGAAACAATGCCGATACTCTCGATCAATTATCGTGGATTACCAATGACGTACGACATGCATGAATCAATTCAAGTGTATAATTCCTTCTAGCGAAATTGGGGTTGGATTACCCTATACGACCAAAAAGGTCATGCAAGATTTCCAATTTTGATTTCCTCTAAAGGAAATATAAACTTGACTTGGGAGTATTCGGATGATTAGAGAAAATGCCACTATCACATTCCCATGACCCGTCAAAAGAAATACAACCAAGTTCCATCTGAATGTATACACCAATAGATCCCTAATACAATCACTCTAAGGGGTGAGATAGAGAAAGCCTCGATAAAAATAAACCCTATACAAGAGGACTAGTAATGGAAAATGAAACAAAGGAATGTGATCCTAACGTTTAAGGATGCCGCAAGTTCGATTTGTGACTTCCGGATCACTTGCCCCAACTCGTCATCTTCATTGGACGATATCTCAATAATGTCCATAGTAGGCACCTTTGTTGCTCACTCGATGCTTGTCATGGGATATCATCCTCTTCGTCTTCTATCAAGGACGTTTGGGAAAAACACACACATCTATCCTTGAAATGGCATTTAATCTAATCACCAGAATGCAATGAATGAAATGCCTATATTTATATGAAATGTAATAGATTTGAGGGATAGAGAGTCTTACCAACCAAACTCGTCGACTTATGTGCGGTTTTAGGTGTACCAACCGCCCAAAGACATGCGCATAAGACAAGTGATGGTGAACTTCTAAAAATCAGAAGGTTTGGCACCTAAGGTTAAGGTTCCCACTTCGAGTTCTAGAAAGAGCCGATTTCATTGCACAGCTATCGTTGCATTGGGACTCGATTCATAGTTCGAAGCGAGCGGAATTGAAAAGTGGATTACCCCGCGTTTTTCCTCACGGAGATTCCATTTTCGATTCCTTCTATTGTGTTCCTAAAGGCGGCGCCCGGGGTTTTAGGCGCGGTTGTGTGTGTCCACGTGTTGTGATCATCACAATGCAATTCATGCACAGCAGTTTATCAATCAGCCCTTCAAATCATCCACACAACATACATTCCTACGCCCAACCTGCATAAGACAATGTTAATCACGGACTACACCCCTTATTTCTCCAATCTGCAAAAACATATAACACCTACCATAAGCGGACTTACCTCACCTTTGAGATCGCCTGCATGGTTAGAAAAATCACTCAGCATTTTAATTACGGCCTAAGTCCACTTGAGGTCTAGAACGATAGGTTCTAGAACAAAGTCCCCAGCGGAGTCGCCAGCTGTCGCGACCCGTCCGAAGGCGGACGCGACTAATGGATTACCGATCGCGAGTCTTGGATCGGCGCGGGCCCTCCCAGGCCCATACCAAATCGCGGCGGGAGTATTCTTCGACGATAAGAGTCGATCGCTTTCGACCTTCAGTGTGGTCGTGGTGGCATGTGTAAATTGTGCATGCATTTGGAGTCGCCACCGGTCTTTCTTGGAGGGTAGACCGGAAACCTTACTGACCGATTGGGAGAGATCGATCAGTTCTGCGGAACCAGAGGTTTTGGGTTCGGGGACTTGGTTACGCTGGTGTCATTACCAACGCCCTTTCGGTACCTAACGCGAGTGATTTTCCTGACTAAGAGTTCATGCAGGCGCAATTTTAGGTGAGGTATGCTTGATTCAGGGTTTCACACAGATTGAGGAGACTATTCCTATCAACCACAATCAATTTAAATGACAGCGCAATCAAGTAGATAAAATAAATCACTTCAATGCACATCAATTCAGATCAATGGCTTCCTAGTATAACCATAAAGGCTTAAGGAAGGTGTGACTTCGGACCAGGGGTAAAATGGGAAGACTTGGAGACGATTTAGCCCGAAGGGCAAAATCGTCAATTTTTGGAAGGTTTGGATGCCGAATTACCCAAAATATTCCATGGCCAGTTGTTTGTGGCCATTTCCCATTTTTTGGAATTTTTTTTAGAATTTTTCTGAATTTTCCGAATTTTTTAGAAATTTTTTATGATTTTCTATTTTTATTGATTTTTGAATTTTTTTGTTATTTTATTATTATTATTATTATTATATGTATATATTTTTAACTTAATCCTCTATTTTTTTTGAATGATTTTTATAAAGGCCCCATTATACTCTAAAACCTAAAACCCAAATATCAAACTAAGCCCACACACTAACCTAAAACCCAAAACTCAAAACCCATCCACAGAAACGTATCCGCGCAAATATAACCCACAATTCATTCTTTATTCTTCTTTGGCTTTCTTTTCTTTGATTTTTTTATTCTACACAAATTCCCCACACGAACAATCAAGGAAAAGTAACATGCATTCATTATTCCTCACCTTCTTCACACGTCGTCTTCTTCACGGATCCAATGGCGAGTTCGGGTCTCCAGATGACATGGTGGCGATTTTAGCGCTCCAGGGGAAGCTGACCAAGATGAACGCCTCGTACTAGTTCTCCGAGGCGGGCAAGAAAGAGAACGCCACGCCCTCGTCCAAGGCTCCGAAGAAGACGGAGGCGACTGCCAAGAAGCCGAAGGAGGCGGCTCCTACTGCGAGAGCCAAACCGACGAGGAGGCTGGAGTCAGCCAAATCGGCGAAGAGGGCTGCGAAGAAGCTGATGAAGATGGCGGCGGCTGCCCTTCTCATCGCTCCACGATCCCTGCCGCTGATCGTGTCTTCTTATGGTGGGGGTGACTGGACAAAACGAAGATGGCTGGGATCTCATAGAGGTTGGGCACAGCGGCGCAAACCGCGTTAATCCTTTCAGACCGACGCGAGAGTGGGTTGTGGTGATGGTAGTCACGGCATGGAAGGGATGGTCTTGAGTTTTTGGCCGCCCATGGTGGGATGGAGATGAAAGAGGTCGCCGTGTCCAGGAGCTCCGCTAGAAGAGCAGGTCGGCAGTGGAGTGGTGGTCACTGGCGGAGCGAGGCGGTGGTGATGGGAGGAAGCAACAACAGCGTCGGGCAGGGGAATGGGCGTCGTTGACGACGTGCGAGGCGGACGGAGGATCGACGGGCTGGTATTTTCGGGCTCGGATCTGGCGGGCTCGCGGAGCTGGCCGAGCTCGGTGGGGATGACAGCACCGATGGGCGGCTGGTGGTGGTGCGTTCGGCGAGGTGGAGATGCCACAGAAAAGAAAAAAAATCAACCAGCAGAAGAAGATGTTCGCGCCTGATGAAGAAGAACCCCCCCGAAGAAGAAAAAAGAAGTCGTCCGTAGATTAAGAGAGATAAGGGAGAGAGAGAGACCAAAAAAAAAGGTCCGGAAGCGTGTGTGCGGAAAAAGAAAGAAAAAGGAAGGAAAAGGAAAAAGAAAAAGAACAAAGGAAAAGACAACAACAACAATAATAATATAATAATAACAATAAAATAAAATAAAATAAAGTAAAAACAAGACAACATCGTTGGTCAAATATTCCTTCTTCCTTTTTTTGTATTTTTCGAAAATAAAAAAAAAAAAAATAATAATAATAAATAATAATAAGAATTATTATTTTTTTGTCAAAATGGTTTCCTTAGCTTGGCCAAGGTTACCAAAGTTGATTTTATAATTTTATGATTTTTTTTTATTTTTAAGATGAAAATCACAATAATAGATGGTCAAAATTTAGGTGTCAACATGGTGGAGATATTGATAGTAGACGGTCCACTAGCAGGTATGTTTTCACATTGTTTGGGGCTGCACTAAGTTGGATGAGTAGAAGGCAAAGCATGGTAGCGCTCTCTTCTACGGAGGCTGAGTATATGGCTCTTACTTATGTTGGAAAAGAGGCCGTATGGTTACGGCAGTTGTGCTTGGAGCTCGGTTTTGAGCAAGGTGCCGTAGAGGTGAGATGTGATAATCAAGGAGCTATTTATTTAGCTAAGAATCCAGTGTTTCACTCACGCACAAAGCACATTGATATGCAATATCATTTCATCCGAGAAAAATGTGGAGAAAAAAGAGGTTCGTAAAGGTCGACACGGTGGAAAATAGTTCAGATGTCCTTACTAAAGCCGTCACAGGTGCGAAGATTAAAGAAGAATGATATTGGAAATGCTCTCATTTGCGCGAAGTATCCACCAAGTAGGAGAATGTTGGAGTTAGCGAATACTTCGGGGACCCTTGTTTCTCACATTGGGTACGCCTACATGAGCTTAAGGAAACCAAAGTGTTATCTGACGACATGTGACCCATGCACGCGGGATGCGGGGGTTCGGGGGCAGCGCCACCGACACGGGTATCCCGCTGTCCGGTTAGCGAAACGGTTGCCCCGCTTGCCGGTAAGCGGGCAGGGGGTTCGGGGGCAGTGGCCCCGAAACCTCAACGAGTTTGGATTTTTATTTAAGTTAACCGGTATGTTGTGTGCTTAATAGAGGTTTCACATAGGTTTATGTTTTGGGCCCGTTTGGGACATATATATTTTGCTCGTTTTTTGCTGATCATTGTAACGTGTTATGGCTGTAAACCTAAACATCAAAGTGAGATCTCTTTGTAGGACGTAGCTCTATTCTGGGGTGAATCTGGGTAAACTCTGCGCCATCTATTTTTCTTGGTTCTTTGTGTGATTGTTCTGATTCGGTGTGCGATAAATCCCATCAATGTCATTCCTGGACTTTTGATTAGTTCGAAATGCTCAATCCCGTCCCTAGACTACATGAAAAATGTTCAATTTCATCGGACTCGATGTTTCACCTAGAGGAGCTCCTGTCTTATTTGTGAAAAAGAAAGATGGAATTGTCGAAATATGAAGATACATTATTTTACCTTAATTTTTTGCTATCTCTAATGAGATTCAGATGCTTGACTGATAACGATGAAGTGCATGAGAGGCTTTTCTGTGAGTGCCAAAGACCTTATTGATGGGTAATTCATAGGCAAGGAACTACATAGCAATTTCAGCAATTGCATTGCTAGCATAACAGTCTTTGATTGTGAAAGTAACATATTGTGAGCCACATATCCTTGAAGGAATAGACTGAATAATAATTTTTAATTATTAATTATTTACTTTTTATGGCTCAAAATAGACTGATAATCTCTCAATGAATTAAGGATGATCACATAATTGTTTTTTTATTGCAATATCATGGGGTTTTATGTGGAAAGGAATGGGGTATTTTTTTTTTTCAATAAATCCCACAAAAAGAGGGATACGAGCATATGGGGCCGACTGATTTGCACATGTAGGACCTGGATCATCTACCTTGGTTTTTCTAAGGCAGAGGGATCTCCACCCTTGAAATAGGGGGGGAAAGTTTTTTATTGCTATTTCAAGGGTGGAGATCCTCTACCTTAGAAAAACTAAGGCAGAGGATCCATACCCGCACATGTAACATGTGTAGCGTACAGAATTTTGATAAGGCCGTTTAACCAGCGAATGGTGCAGACTGTCCGAGCTATCATGCATCAGTACGTTGTGTCTTTGCTTCTCCATCGTTCATTTTCCAATCGGAATTTACTCCTGCTTTGTTTTCGCTTGTTGCGTACCTTCTCAAGAATGGACATGTTCATCATGTCGTGTGGTTCCTGATTTCGAAATAAAACGTGAAGGTGATGGTGGATGTTGTGTAAAACGTGAAGGTGTATGTGTGTAGAGGAAATTCGGAAGTCGAGGAATTGTCAAGTGTTGGAAAAATGTTAGATAATATATAAAAAATAACAATTGTAGGAAATATGCTGGACAAGACAAGAAAAATAAGAGCAATTGTCTGAGGCGTGCAAGCACCGTCCTTAAGGATAATTCTACCTCTCGGAATACGAAACTTGGTGCGTAAGATTTCTAGCGGCTATCCTCCCAAGATACAACAGACTTTCTTTTATACTTCGCACTGAGTATTAGAAGAAACATGAACAACTTGCATCAAGACGTGATCAATCTCACTCGCAAAGTGGTGCGCAATGTCTAGTCGTTGTATTTGATCAATCATGTCCAGATTCAGGGACGGTTTGTCCACATTAGCGTGTAGCGACCTCTTCACCTCGTCCTTCAGCTTCTGGATTTCTTGTTCCGCCTGCTGATCATGGCCATTATCCTGCGTATAACAGAGAAAGACATATGTCAATTTCTCTCTGACACTGAATGCGTGACAAGTTCATTGGCCCAAGATCTATTCCCATAATGCGCATTTTGCAAGGCAAAATTACACTTGGCTCTTTTCATTAGCATTAAGACGACGATTTACTGAATTTTCTAGAGACATTTTTTTTTTGCCCTCGTACGTAGATGTGAGACCGATACAAAATGGTGAACCATAAAAGCAAACATGAGATGTGAAATTGGACGCATGAGAACCAAGATCATATGAGAGGAGTGGGTCAATGCCGTAATGAGATGTTTCTTGTAGCAAAGGACATAAAGGAAAATTACCAAAAAAGTCTTAAATTTATTACACATGTGCCAATTTCAGTCATATTTTTTTCATTTTGCCAATTGAGTCCCTCCAGCCAAGTTTGACTGAAAATTGCTGACGTGGACACTAGTCATCCTTCGTGGCACAGCCGGCGCTGACTTGAACAAAATAATATTTTTAATATATATTTTAATAATTTCTTTTAGAAATTTCTTTTTGTTTTCTTACTTTTTTTCTTTTTTCCCCTAGACTTAGGGCCGACGAGGGCCACAGTGCCCTCGCTTGGCCAGATTTCTTGACTCTCGCTGTCATAAGTCTGTGGGTAAAAGAAAAGAAGAGAAAACAGAGTGAAATTATAAAATGAATAGAGAAAATATTATTAAAATTTATCCACGTTAGCGTCGGCCGTGCGACTTAGGAAGGCTAGAGCTACGCTAGCGATTTTCACCAAAATTGACAAAATGTGAAAAAAAAATTTAGGACTCAATTGGTACAGTGAATTTGACAAAAAAAATTGGTACGTTGAAATGTTTCGAACAAGAGAATTATCAAGAAATAACCAAGCCTATTACAATTGTGCCAATTCAATCCTAAACATTTTGCATTTGTGTCAATTCAGTCCATCCTATTAATTTTGGACGGAAATCGCTGACATAGACGTCAGTAGTCTATGTGGAACGACCCATGGCCAGTGCTAATGTGGACACCTTTAATAATATTTAATTTATTTTTCAATTTTCAATTTTTCTTCTCTCTCTCTCTTTTTTTTTTCCCTTTCTTCTTTCTCCAGTTTCCGGACTTCAGTGACGGGCCAAAGATGAGGGCTAGCAAGGTCTGGCAACCTACTAGCGGAAGAAAGAAGCAGTGAAAGAGAAAAAAAAAAGGGAAAAAAAATAAATCAATAAATAATTCAAAAATATTTTAAATATTAACAATTATCCATGTTAGCATCTGAGATGCGCCCTTAGGACAGTCAACGTTCATGTCAACAATTTTTTTGCCCAAATTGGCTTGGTGGATTGAATTGGCACAAATGCAAAAGGTTTGAGACTCAATTAGAAAAAAAAAAGACTGAATTGGCACGATTGCATTAGGTCTGAGACTTTTTTGATAATGTTCCTGATTTTAGACCGAATTGGTACACGTTTAATAAATTTAAAATGTTTTTGGTAATCTTCCGAGGACATAATGTGGAATTGTTGTTTTTCAACCTTCTTTTGTCTTCTTATGATTTCCACTTTTATCTTTTTTGCGCGGAGTAGGGAACACGTTTATATAGGAGATCAATTGTTATATATCATATAAGCGATGTAGTGGAACTGAAGGAAATCGAAGTAAGTCAACAAAATGCAACTGCGAGAAAACAAAAGAAGAAGATGACAGAAGATTACTAGCCACTTAGTTAGAGGGAGAAGCATATTTAAGGAAGTAATCTCCCCATATGCTCGATGATAATCCGCTCATTGACGTTCGATCGCATGGCCTGTTCCTTTACTCAGAGTAGAAGTTGGAACCGCTGAAACTTGCGACATCTCCTCTCTCTCTTCCTTTATGTTTCGATTGCGGATGTCGGACCAATACACGAATGGAAGAGCAAGGAAAGGTTTTTCTTTGCGTTTCAAGACATTCAAAATTTGAAGGGTAAGAAAGTGCATGCTCCTAGGCCAAAAACGAAGTGAACATAGTTATTGGTTGTGGTGCCCAAAATTAAATTCACCTGTTATCAGCATAGAAATTACATTTGACGAGTCATGGATACTAGAGAAGTAATTGACACAACAGTTGCTGTAACTGCTGATATTGATAGGGTACGTATTCCGTCTCTTGGAAGATATGGATGTAATGATGATTTTGTTTATCTGTAATTAAGGAGCTTGTGTCGGTAAGTTAAGGAGCTTGTGTCGGTAAGTTCTTGCGAAGCAGTTAAAAGGTGCATGTGTTGGATATAGCAATATCACCTAGAGGGGGGTGAATAGGTGAATCGACAACTAAATTGAAATTTCTTGCGGAATTAATGAAAATTTCAATATGTGATTAGCAGGAGATAGTATAAAATTCTAACGCAGCAATAAAGTAAGGAAGAGAAGAGAGCACACTGAGTTTATAGTGGTTCGGCTTATCAAGCCTGCGTCCACTCTCCCACGATGATAGCCGATTGGCTGGATTTCACTATGAAGAATCAAGAGAATTACAATCACTCAACCACTTGGTTTCTCTCTTACAAATTCTCACAATGAATGAGATTTTTAGCACTCAGAATGATTTTAGGTACAATTCGAATCATGCTTGCACTTTTGGATTGTTGTTCTTCTCATCTTCTCTGATTGCCATGTTTCTTCTTTTATACACCACTGCCTCCAAACTAGCTATTGGATACCTGGCCAAGAGATCGCTCTTCAATCCTTGATTGGACGTCATCAATCGTGATTGAACGAGACTGTATCTTAGAAGATATGAGAATCGTTGAAGAAGATATTAAACCATTCTGATTTAGTCGCCCATACAACTAAATCTCCAGTTTCCATAAGTGTAGTAAATCCGTATTGGTCCCCGAAGAGATATTCTAGGAAAGTAATAATCAATTGTAGAAAATCCCTTGATTGTTTAGAAGGGACATCATGTCAATCAAATATCACAAATTTTCATAAGGAACCTTGCCTTGGTCGGAAACTTGCCATACGTGGGTCTTCATATTTTGGAGATGTAGAAACTGACTAGAATCAAGTTTCGTCTTCATAAAGATTTTCCTAACTCTCAGAAGCAGTTCCATTTGACGGTCGTCAGAAGCACTCTATCTGACCTCGTCAGAAGCACTTCCATCTGACCTCGTCAGAAGCACTTTTATCTGACCCTTGGTCCAGAGACACTCCATCTGACCCTTCGTCCAGAGGCACTCCATCTGACCCTTCGTCCTCGTGACAGAATTAGATCCACACAACCTGCTGCTTACTCATTCTTTCTGCATCGTAAAACATTATACAATTCTTTTGATAGTTTTGTTAGAATCAAAATATAGGAGAATTTCCACAACAATCTCCCCCTTTTTGATGATGACAAAACTACAAAATCTAATGAAACACCGTATGTCAAAAATTGTAAACAAATAATATAATCACTCAATTTTCTCCTCTTGTAGGTAAACATAATCAGAAATTGGAAATAATATATCCTGCACACATGATATCCTGTACTGAACTAAAAGTAAATAGATAGAGTAATCTCTCCCCTTTTTTGTCAACAGCAAAAAAAAATGTATATAAGAAAGAATATGAGTGTAGAAGGAATTGTTTAGAAAATGAAATGGCATAACAAATGACATCCTTGTGCCTTAAAAAATTTAAGAAGGTGGGGGCATTTTGGAAGAAGAGGGGGCATCTTGAGGCTCTGCATCAGTCTCTGCTGAAAAGGGTCTGACATACTCTTCTCCCATTCTTTGAGCATGACTTCTGACAGCTTGAGATGTAGGTAATGCTGAAACTGCTCTGTCAGTCCTTACCAGTGTATACGAAGGTAAATTTACAATCTCAGCACAAAACATTCTGCCATACAAATCAATAGACTTCTCTAGATTGGTCACCTGATTTGCCATGCCGTGAAACTTTCCATCTACCTTCTGTTCAAAGTTATGCAGTTTCTGATCTAGCTTGGTTTCCATAGCAGCCAGAGTCTGGATGAGGATTTGTTGAAGATTTTCCATTTGCTTATGAACTTCAACTTGTGGTGCTGTAGGAGATGGTTTTGGATTTGAAGTGTCAATCCTTTGTCTTTGCACATTCTCCCCCTCAGATTGAGCTTTAGGGAAGGCTTGAGAAGCAAACACTTCTGTCAGAAAGACGTCAGAGGTTGCGGGCACAAGCTCCCCCTGAGTTATAGCCTTTTTTCCCTTTAGCTTTTGTACTTGGCACAGAATCTATTTCTTCATCAATGTCCATTGGTATGGACTGAGCACTCGAGAGTTGATCCTCTCGTGCAATTGCTGTTGCCAAGCTTGAGGCACCTTTATGAATAGTTAATCGGGTAGATGATATGGAGTAAGCCTCAATATCATCTGGCTCTTCCACCTGTTCATCTGAGACCATCTGTGCAAGTACCTGTGCTGACCACTGCTGATAGTCGAAGGTGAAAAGAGTATCACCATACTCTGTTTCATTTTCTTTTCTCGCAGCGTCATCATTAGACCACATAGTGAGGAATTCTTCCTCAGTTAAATCACAAATGTACACAACCTTTTCTTTTAGTTGTGTTTCATTTTCATCTCCTCCTTCTTCAGCACTTTGACTCTGACTTCCAGTTTGACTTTTTCCATCTGAAGCACCTTTGGATTGAGTAGCTTCAGAATCAGATTCTGTCGTGTTTCTTCTGTGAAGATCATCAGGTGAAGTGTCTTCTTGTTTACCCTTGATAGCCATAACTTTCCTCATTTTTGGAGACTTCTGTTTTGACTCATCCTCAAACTCCACAAGAACTGGTTCATTGTTCTTGGTCCTCCATCCAGCAGGTGTCATTTTGAAACCCATTTTTCCCACCATAATTTCACCAGCAGTCATCAAAGGTATCTCCTTTTTGATAAGTTCTCCAGAAGCCTTGATCTTAAAATAATCTATTATTTTATAGATCAAACCGGCATAAGGTAGATGTCCCTTTGGTTTGAGGACTGATCTGTACATGTGAAGTAGAACTGTGTGAGCAAAAGAAATTTTCTTTCCCTGCAGAATACCCCACAACAATTTAGCCTCATACTTAGAGATGTATGTCTTTGAGGCTGCTTTTGGTCTGAGGCATTCAATGACAACCTTGTGCATCATGGTGTGCTTCAGAGGAAAATCACTATAGGCTATGTGAGATTTGGACTCTTTGGAGAAACTTATTTTTCCAGTGAGAAAGCAGAAAGCTTCTTCAGCAGTAATATCCAGAGGTTGGAAAGCCCTTTTTCTGGTTCCCATAATGGATGCCAATTCATCAACATGCAACACATATTGCTTTCTACGTACAGTGAAAAACATAGTGTTGAAATTGGAAAAATGAAGATTGGAGTAGAAATAGGCTACCAAGTCAGGAAAGGTGAAACTCCTTTGGGTTACAAAGTGCTCTAGGTTAACCTTCTGAAGATGTTTCCTAAGAGGAATGCCATTCCTGTCGAAGTACTTCAAATCAAATACCCTGTGTGGTATGATGCCTCTCTGTTTCAAGGACTCGAATTTGTCCTTATATGCTTGACTTTGAAAGTCAGGATCAGGAAAGCTTTTATCTATAATAAACCCAATGTTTTTCACAAAGTCATTGAACAGGATATCATCATCATCTTCGACCTTTGCCTTAGTGCCGCCAGGCCTAATTGGAGAGGGTTTTCGTGTAGTTGCTTTCAAACTGGGCTCTGCTACTTTCTCTTTTCCCTTTCTAGAGGCAGATTCAGGTTCTTTAACAGCAATTGATTCAACGACCTTTCTAGGCAAACTAAAGAACTCTAGCAATTCGCTCTCACTAGCAAATTTGTGAATATCCAGGAGTTTTCTAAGTTGATCACCAAAATCCCATGCTGCCTTAATGCTATTGTACATTGGCTTAACAGTGTGTGCCATGGCTTCTTTCTCTTCGAAAACAGATAAAGACAAACCTTTTGCCAAACGGAATGCCTCGCGCTGTTCGTTGATTTCAGTTTCCGTAGGTTCGGTGGTGCTTGCAGTTGAAGAGGAGAACTTTCTCTTCGTCTGAGGAGTCTTCTTCGAGTCGGAGACTGATTTCGGAGCCATTTGGATGAGAAAGTTTGAAACTTTGGAAGAGAGTGTATTGATTTGAGAAAGAAATCGAGAGCGAGAGAGATTTTGAACACAGTTTAGGGTTTCGATTGAGAGTGGTCTGAAAGTGAGAGACCAGGGGTGACGGTTCGGTGTTTTATAAAAGTGGCGGTTACTTTTGGAAACAAAAATAATTTTTTTAAAAGAAATAAAAAAAATTCCTTTAATAAGACAACTGATCACTGTCAATCAGATATACGAAAAGATATGAAAGGCTTACCTTAAAAACAATTTTAGGAGATAACTGACCTTCGATTTATTAACTTCCCTTAATAAGAATGATGACTTCCTTCTTACGTTCCTTCTGACTTTCCTTTTGGGTCTCCTTCTGATGCTCCTTCTGACGTTGCTTCTGACGTTTCTTCTGGCGTTCCTTCTGACGTTCCTTCTGACGCTCCTTCTGGTGTTCCTTTTGACGCTCCTTCTGGCGTTCCTTCTGACGTTCCTTCTGACGTTCCTTCTGATCTAAAATATGCGTAAGACATAGGGTTAATGATGGCTAATTTTTTTCTAATAAAATTAAAGGAATCCTTATCCAAGGGTTTTGTGAAAATATCTGCTAACTGATTTTTTGTATCAATATATTGAATATTAACATCACCGTTCTGAACATGATCACGAATGAAATGATGTCTAATTTCAATGTGCTTTGCTCTTGAATGAAGTATTGGATTCTTTGTAAGATTTATGGCGTTTGTGTTGTCACACTGAATTTCCACATTTGTATCTTCGACACCATAATCTTTGAGTTGTTGTTTCAGCCAAAGAATCTGAGCACAGTAGCTTCCAAGTGATACATATTCTGTTTCGGCTGTGCTGAGTGCCACTGTACTTTGCTTCTTGGAATACCATGATATAAGCATGTTTCCCATGAGCTGACAAGTTCCAAAGTGCTTTTCCTATCAATTTTGCAACCTGCAAGATCTGCATCTGAGTAACCTCTTAGTGTAAAATCAGAAGTTTCAGAATACCACAACCTATAGTTGGGATAAGTCCAATGTATTTGATTATTCTTTTGACGGCCGAAAGGTGTGATTCCTTTGGGCTTGACTGAAATCTTGCGCATAGGCAGACACTATATAAGATGTCTAGTCTTGAAGCTGTGAGATAGAGTAGTGATCCAATCATGCTTCGATATAGCTTGGGATCAACTTCCTTTCCATCTTCATCTTTGTCCAGTTTGGAGGAGTGAGACATGGGAGTTTCTGTCTTCTTGCAGTTTTCCAAACCAAACTTTTTCACTATTTTCGGTGTATATTTTTCTTGAAATATGAATGTTCCTTTTTGAGATTGATGAATTTGAAGTCCAAGAAAGAAACGCAATTCTCCCATCATACTCATTTCGAACTCATCCTGCATCACTTTAGAGAATTTCTTGCAAAGCAGCTCATTAGAAGAACCAAAAATTATATCATCAACATAAATTTGGATTAGAAAAATATCCTTACCTTGTCTTTGGATAAAAAGGGTAGTATTTACATTACCTTTAGTGAAGTTGTGTTTGGATAGAAAGTTACTCAACATTTCATACCAAGCACGAGGTGCCTGTTTGAATCTATATATTGCCTTTTTTAACACATAAACCATATCCTTTTCTCTAGGTTCTTCAAAGCCAAGGGGTTGCTCAACATAGACCTCTTCTTTGATGTAGCCATTGAGAAATGCACTTTTCACATCCATCTGAAAGAGTTTGAAGTCATTGTAACAAGCATAAGCAAGTAACAGTCTGATAGCTTCTAACCTTGTAACAGGTGCGTAAGTCTCATCATAATCTATTCCTTCTTCTTGAGAATAGCCTTTTGCTACAAGTCTTGCTTTGTTTCTTACAACTTTTCCTTTGTCATCCAGTTTGTTTCTGAATACCCACTTTGTTCCAATTACTGGACGATTTTTGGGTCTGTTGACTAATTCCCAAATATTGTTGACCTTGAACTGATGTAGCTCTTCCTGCATTGCATTTATCCAGTTCTCATCTGCTAGTGCATCTTCAATTCCCTTCGGTTCCAATTCAGATACCAATGCTATGTTACTCATTGATTGCTTAAACTTGGATCTTGTCTTGATGCCATCACTTGTGTTTCCCATGATGAGTTCCTTTGGATGACTTGACTTATGCTTCCAGTTTTTGTCGAACCAATCATTTGAAGAAGTTGTAGGTTCATTCTGTTCATCTACTAGCCTTTCTTCATTTGAGTGAGCTTCCTTCTGAACATTTTCCGAACCAATATTCGCATCTGAGTCTTGCTTTTCTTCTGATTCTTCATGTAAATTTGAGACTTGAGGAAGTATATAACTGGATTCGGGTTCATCATTCTGACAATTCTCATCAAACTTGATGTTCACCGACTCTTCAACAACACGAGTATTTTTGTTGTTGACTCTGTTGGCTTTGCTCGTTGTTGAGTATCCCAGAAAAATTCCTTCATCTGATTTCTCATCAAACTTTCCAATTCAATCATTAGCATTCTTTAGAATAAAATATTTACAACCGAATACATGAAAGTATGCAACAACATGCTTTCTTTCTTTGAAGATTTCATAGGGGGTTTTCTTAGTGAGAGGTCTGAGAGAAATTCGGTTCCAAATATAACAAGCTGTGGAAATAGCTTCTGCCCAAAAATGAGATGCAATCTTACTCTCAATCAAAAGAGTTCTTACCATTTCTTGCAAAGATCTGTTTTTCCTTTCTACTACCCCATTTTGTTGAGGAGTATACGGAGCAGAGAAATTATGTTGAATTCCAAATTCATTGCAAAAATCTGAAAAACTTTGATTTTCGAACTCTCCCCCATGATCCGTTCTTAAAGAAGAAATGGTACAGCCTTTTTCATTTTGAATTCTTTTTGCCAATTTTGAAAAAGATGTAAAAGCCTCATTTTTGTGAGCAAGAAACAACACCCATGTAAATCTAGAGAAATCATCAACAATAACAAGACAATATTTCTTACCTCCAAGGCTTAAGGCCCTGTTTGGTCCAAAAATATCCATATGAAGCAACTGCAAGCATTGCTTAGAGGAAATTTGATTTATAGACTTAAAAGAACTTCTTACATGCTTACCTAGTGTACAAGCATGACATAGTCCTCCTTTTTCAAACTTCGTTTAAGGTAACCCTCGAACAAGTCCCTTTTTGGAAAGCTTTGACAAATGCTTTACACTAATATGACCTAACTTTATGCGCCAAAGATCAGATTCATCCTTAACATAAATAAGACATTTTGCATTTTTAGGATCAGAATTAATATCTAAGAGATAAATGTTTCCATGCCTTTGACCCATGAAGGATTGCTTCTTGTCCTTGCTCGTACCTATGCACTTTAGATCTTGAAAGCATATTTCATAACCAGAGTCACAGAGTTGACTTACAGATATCAAGTTGTAGTTCAGTTCTTTGACAAGAGATACATCTTTAATCGTCAGATTTCCAATCTTGACATTGCCTTTTCCAATGACTTTCCCTTTGTTCTTTCCTCCAAATGACACACTTCTACCATCACATTCTGAAAGAGATATAAACATATTTGGATTTCCAGTCATGTGACTCGAGCATCCACTATCCAGAAACCACTTGTTTTTCTTTCTCTTTGGTACCTGCAAGAAATGAGCAGCTCACTATTTCTTTGGTACCCATGCTTTCTTGGGTCCTTCTATGTTAGTAAGATTTGACCTTTTAACAGGTCTCCATACTTTCTTGCAAGAGTCTTTAGAGTGGCTAGAATCACCGCAATTTATACAAGGCTGGTGTATGTGAGATTTGGTAAACTGTTTGTAAAAATGCCTTCTATAAACAGTAATAGTAGGTTTGTAGAAATTCGTTTTAGAAAAACAGTTTTTGAGAACACTTCCCTATTTAAAACCCAAACCAGATCTATCATTAAAAGGTATTTGTTTAGAGATAATATTGTCCAAAATCTTTGAACTTTGTGAAAACCTTTTTGAAGTCTCATCAATTTTCTCTTTAAAAGAATCATTTTCTTTTGTAATGAGATCATGGCTTTCTTTCAACTGATGAAATTCGTGTTGTAAAAACTCAATTTTTTTCTTTTTGAGAAATATTTTGCAGTTTTAAAGAAGAGTTTTCCTTTTTCAAAACAGAAACTTTTTCAAGAGTTTCTTTGTAACTTTTGCAAAGCTCATCAATATACTCTGTAACTTCATCATGAAGATTAGATGGACTTACCTCAGTTTCTGAATCTGAACTTGAATCTGATTCTGAGTCTGACTTTGCCATCAAACAAATGTTTGCATAGTCTTCACTTTCATCAGAATCACTCAATGTTTCTGCCTTTAAGGCTTTCTTGTACTTCTCATACTTGAGCTTGTCTCTCTTTCACGTAGGCCAGTTCGGCTTGATATGTCCTGCTTTCTTGCAGTGAAAGTATATTACATCTTTGCTTTCTTGAGATTCAGTTTGAGAGAGTTTTTTTATCAAACTTCTTCAAAGGTTTCTTTCCTTTGAAGTTTGTTGCCTTTCTAGCCATTTTTCTAAATTTCTTCACCATGAGTGCAAGTTCTTCATCATCTTCATCTTCATCATCTGTGTCAGACAAACATTGAACAATTTCAGTTTTCAATGCAATTGATTTCTTACCTTTTTTATCTCCATTTTTGCTTGATCATTCTGTTTCATAGGATTGTAATGTCCCAACTAGCTCATCCACCGAAAGCTGTCTGATTGTTTGACATTCTTGTATGGAAGGTTTGACATAGTTCCATTCATCTGTGAGTCCTCTTAGTATCTTTCTCACTTGCATCGCCTCAGCAACTGGTGCACCTTGTCTTGCAAGTCCACTTGCTAGACTTTGAAACCTGTCTATCATATCAGCAATAGATTCGTCAGATTTCATTTGAAATGCTTCATACTCACTCAGTAGAATGCTGAGTTTTGTTTCCTTCACTCTATTTGTTCCTTGAAAGGTGATATGAAGCCTATCCCATATTGCTTTGGCAGATTCTTCCTCTGAAACACGGTTATAAAGAGGAGTTGATAAAGCGCAAAATAATGCATTGACAGCTTTGGAATCCAAGCTTCGTCTTTTGGCTTTTTCAGTTTCAGTCATGATTGTGGTGAGATTTGCTTCATTTCCAGATGTTGTACTTGCAGCGGCATTTGCTATAATACCATTTGTTACAACATCCCACATCAAATCATCATACACCTTAAAGAACCATTTCATTTTGTTGCTCCACATATTGTATTCCTTCCCATCAAAGTATGGTGGCTTATTGGCAAAGTGCGAATCGCCTGCTCTTGAAGAGTGATTGCTAGACATAGTAGATCGTTAGCTCTGAAGTTAATAAACACTTCGTAAATATGAGCAACCTGCTCTGATACCAATTGTTGGATCTAGCAATATCACCTAGAGGGGGGTGAATAGGTGAATCGACAACTAAATTGAAATTTCTTACGGAATTAATGAAAATTTCAATATGCAATTAGCATGAGATAGTATAAAATTATAACGCAACAATAAAGTAAGGAAGAGAAGAGAGCACACTGAGTTTATAGTGGTTCGGCTTATCAAGCCTACGTCTACTCTCCCACAATGACAGCCGATTCGCTGAATTTCACTATGAAGAATCAAGAGAATTACAATCACTCAACCACTTGGTTTCTCTCTTACAAATTCTCACAATGAATGAGATTTTTAGCACTCGGAATGATTTTGGGTACAATTCGAATCACGCTTGCACTTTTGGATTGTTGTTCTTCTCATCTTCTCTTATTGCCATGGTTCTTCTTTTATACTCCCATGCCTCCAAACTAGCCGTTGGATACCTGGCCAAGAGATCGCTCTTCAATCCTTGATTGGACGTCATCAATTGTGATTGAACGAGACTGTATCTTAGAAGATATGAGAATCGTTGAAGAAGAAATTGAACCATTCTGATTTAGTCGCACATACAACTAAATCTCCAGTTTCCATAAGTGTAGTAAATCTGTATTGGTCCCCGAAGAGATATTCTAGGAAAGTAATAATCAATTGTAGAAAATCCATTGATTGTTTAGAAGGGACATCATGTCAATCAAATATAACAAATATTCATAAGGAACCTTGCCTTGGTCGAAAACCTGCCATACATGGGTCTTCATATTTTGGAGATGCAGAAACTGACTAGAATCAAGTTTCGTCTTCATAAAGATTTTCCTGACTCTCAGAAGCAGTTCCATCTGACGACCGTCAGAAGCACTCCATCTGACCTCGTTAGAAGCACTTCCATCTGACCCTTGGTCCAGAGACACTCCATCTGACCCTTGGTCCAGAGGCACTTCCATCTGACCCTTCGTCCAGAAGCACTCCATCTGACCCTTCGTCCTCATGGCAGAATTAGATCCACACAACCTGCTGCTTACTCATTCTTTCTGCATCATAAAACATTATACAATTCTTTTGATAATTTTGTCAGAATCAAAATATAGGAGAATTGCCACAACAACATGTGTAGTTTGTGTTCTGATGAAATCACAATTACGGCTAAGTTCAAGCGGGGCTTCGAATTGGATTATGTCTATGGAGGTTGAGCCCATGGTGGTTGTGGGAGAGTAGTAGGTGAAGCTCAAACATCGAGCCAATGTGGAGATTATTAAATTTCGAAAGTATATCTTGATCGTGAAAGTTAAAGGATAAATCTTAAAGAAAAATTATTTGCATGTTGAAGATGTTATAAAAATCGTACAATATGTATATTAATCTATACAATGACAGAACCAAACCATAAGCAATGAAATGAAAGATAGGTTTATAACAGACATGTCATGGACTATGTCATTTACCATAAGTCTCACTAATCTTCTTCTTTGAAAATTTGCAATCCACAAAGCTGTGATCTATCTTGTCACAGTTGAAGCATGTACCTTGATATCTGTACTTGGCCACTTTAACTTGCAATCAATTAAACTTCGAATCGCAATAATAAATGTGACCAAGCTGCCTCAAACATGAAAACATTAAGTTGGCAGAAGCACAAAATTTGATCCTTCAGAAGCAGTATTCAAAAATCGTCAGATGCAAAAATTCATCAGATGCAACTGCATCTGAACCCGTCAGATGCAACTGCTTCTGAACCCATCACATGCAGAAATTCGTCAGATGCAGAAACTCGTCAGATGCAACTGCTTCTGAACCCATTAGATGCAGAAATTCTACAGATGCAACTGCTTCTGAACCCATCACATGCAGAAATTCGTCAGATGCAGAAACTCGTCAGATGCAACTGCTTCTGAACCCATTAGATGCAGAAATTCTACAGATGCAACTGCTTCTGAACCCATCAGATGCAGTCCTTCTGGACCCGTCAGATGCAGTCCTTCTGGACCCGTCAGACGCAATCCTTCTGGACCCGTCAGATGGAGTTCCTTCTAAACCCGTCAGATGGAGTTCCTTCTGAACCCGTCAGATGGACCCTTCAGATGGAGTTCCTTCTGAGGCTCCTTCTGAGTCTCCTTCTGAGGCTTTCTTCTGACATTCCTTCTGAGCCTCCTTCAGAGGCTCCTTCTGAGCGTCCTTCTGACCTTCCTACTGACCTTCCTTCTGAGGAACATAATCCAAACGGAAATATGACAATATAAATAATTGAATTAAAAGAATACCGAGGCCTGTGTTCGACACAGTTTCCTTAAAACAGATTCGTCCCCTCCAGTACGTGCTTTGAGGTTTCGTGGACGTTTGTCTCCCAGGATACAACGGTTGAACAGCGATAGATGCTAGCACAGCACTCCAACGCTTTTGGCGAACTTGAACAACACGAGAACACTATCGAAAACAATGCAAATGCATAGAATCGGAAAAGAGGGAGAAAAGTTTTTCTTTTGAGATTGTAGTGTTTTCCTATCTCACTTTTTTCTCTCAAAACAGAATGGAAAACCACATATTTATAGGCTAAGTGGGGCATTGCGGAAATAACGGCTAAATTAATTCTGCCGTTTAGAGCCGTTATGTAATTAATTCTGTAACCACATAATTATAACAGCCGTTACTTAGTTAATACCATTAACACACTGGTAATTAACTTAAGAACGGTTAACGGCTTGAGTTGGAAAAATTAAAACAGAAGGCAAAAATGGGCTTGTCGCGAGGCCCACTTTCCGGTCCCGCATTCATGTGCTCACGCACAAGTTTCAACTTGTCGGGCCTCCGTCGAGGTCCGGGATTTGCACCCCTCCTGCACGTGCACGCGAGGCATAGTACTTGTTACAATAGTTACCACTCAAAAAGGAGTGTAACCATATATAAAGCACTTCAAGGCCTTCTTCCTTTCCTATGTGGGACTAGTGTTTTGTCACTTCCCACTTCCAACTCAATGAGTGTTCTTTGAGAAACAATTTCTCATTCACTCACCCATCAAAATACCTCATATTTTCCAACAGAAGATAATGTCAAGATTGGATGTAATTTGTTTTTGAACCCGTGAAATTATCCATGTGTTATTTGAATCAGCCAAAGGAAATCCAAAGGGAAAGTCCAAGGTTTGGACCGTTGACCGAAATCATGGATTCCATTCCACGTTGGAGTTGGCTTTGCAAGTGTATTTCGACAGCAATATATATTCTGATGGAAGGGACTTTTGCAGTTGAGTTGATGATTAATACGTGCAATATACGTAATTATTTGAAGCGCCATTTTCGTCAAGTGCTCGGCAAAGATTTTCTATGTGGGCTTTGTTCGTGGAATTTTGTCAAGTATTCAAGTGCCGAAACTAATTAAATCTTGTCGTAAGATTTGTGTTTAATTTCTTCGTGAGATTAAGAGATTGTTTCGTGAGAAATTGTGAGGCTAAATACTTATGCGTTATTTGATTGTAATTGGACTTGGAAAACACTGAGAGTGTTTGAGTAAGTCGAGTGTGGTTTGTAATCTTCATTGTATCGCTTGATCTATATTGTGGAATTCATTACTGCTCTCCCTATGGGTACAACTGAACCACGTATATCTGTCCAACTAATTTTCTCGTTCCGTCTTTTATTGATCGATCTTACCTCCGCACAACACTAGTCATCTACAATGTCCAAACTAGTGTGTCAAAATTTGGTCCAAATTTCACATCGGCAAGGGATTGACGAAGAGCGATGTCACATAATCTTTAAGCTTGGTTCCAGAATGGGTGTAATTATCTCCATCGCTATATAGCACATCCATCACTCGCGAGAAATTGAGCATTCGGGTGAGGATCGGCACCGGGACCGCCGTCGGACGAAGGAACTCTTCATTCGTGTCCTTCCACGCGTCGACGACTCCTTTCAGGATTTCCTTGTCGGCTTCCTGCTCCGAGAGGCCACGGTATTTCATGAGCAGCTCCACCATAGATACGGCGTGCCCCCTCTCCTGCTCAAACTATACGTCCAGCGACATTGGTGTTATTTTAGATCAAGTGGCGGTCGATCTGATTCAATCAGATTGCTGGAGTGATAAATTATGTTTTTGTTATACCTGGTGAGAGGAAACATCGTCCATGAGCCTACAGACAGTTTGTGTAGCCTTCACAATCTTGCAGTCACCGACCGACCATTTAAAAGCATGTTCAGTGACCACATCGCCCATTCCCACGAGCGATGTTGTCGCTAACATGCCGTAGCCAGTGGTTATTAGTTGAACGGGCATGTACTCCTCCAGTGTCGGTATGTAGTTGGTATGGAACCATTTGGCTTCTTGGAAATATGCCCTCGCCAGCTTCTTCATCTGAGAAATCGAACATGACTAATAACGTCGGGTTTTTCTAAGTAGAACTTGTGTTCGATGCATGTTAAAGTGTAGCGATGATGCTACTTACGACTTCTTTAGCATAGATGAGTCGGTATGATCTTCCTTTTGCGGCTAGTTCATGCCCAATGTATTCATAGAGATGGAGGAGCTCTTTGTAATACGCTTGCAAGTACTCTGGTAATCCATCCATGGCATCAACATCCCACCTGAATTCAAAGTCCTGGAAAATGACATACTCGACTCTATACAATACTGATTGAATTCAGAAGTTTCGAGAAAGAGAATGCGAGTTCCATACTTCTGGATTGCTTCGGTGAGGAGTGCAAGTTCTTCCGGCGTGCCGTAGACGTCGTAGATATCGTCGAGAATGGAAGTTAGGGAGATCACTTTGGTTAGTATCTCTCTGGCCATGGCGAACTCTGGCTCGAAATACACTCCTGAGGTCCAGAAGAACAACTCCGTAATCCTATCTCTAGCGAATGGGAACTTCCTCGGAACTTCTATATCCTTCCACCACCTATGATTAAACAAACATAAGCGTAACTGAGAGTACTTTAGCCCGATGGTTTCGCATAGTTTAAACTCCTCCTTTCACTAGAAAAGGACTTTGAAAAGGACTATTGAGAAGGGTAGACTGAAACAAGACGAATTGACCTTTGGAAAACACAAGAAAAATCGATAGTTCGGGCATTCTTAACAAGCTAATTTATATTATGCAATCACATGAAGTTAATGAACCTAGTAATCTTGCCAAGTTCCTTCTGGTGTTGCTCTTGTAGTAAGTTGAAATCTAGTTTAGCCAAGGTGAGCAAGACTTCGTCATGTGAAGGCTCTTCTTGGTAGAGTGGAATGTAACTCCTCGCCTCGAGCCTCGGCAATCCCTTGCGAAGCGGCTGCTTTAGGGCATGACTCACTTGTTTCGCAAGAATAGTGCTCACTTTGCTTTCATCTATCGATTCAAGGTGAGTTACAGCAAAAGGAAGTGCTTCCTCTAAAACAGAATCGCCATGACACCTTAGATGGCATGCTTCATACAAGCTCAGCAATCCGCGTGCATCGGTGATCAGCGATTCTCGAAATTTCCCTTCACTATCCTTGAATTTGTTAAAGACCTCTGTGAAACCAACCAATGTGGGAAAAAAGATGCAATTGATTAGAAATTAGGAAGGTGATACGCCTAGTCAGTGTTCTAGATTTTCTTGTACATGTTTCTCTTGAAATTCGACTGAGCAATAGAAGGATTTCAATAAGTATCTTTCTACGTTTTAAAGGCATACCTGATGAAACATAGTAACCTTGTTGTCGCAGCAGTCGAAAGATAAGAGCGACCATGTGAAGGTCATCTACCTTAAAATCTTCATGATAAAGTCGAGAGTAACTTTTGTGGATCTGTTCTAATTGCTCATCTATTTCATGCTCGAAATGGTACTCAATTCCCAGGCGTTGGATTTGATCAATCAAGTGAAGCTTTTGTAAAGGCTTATCCACGATGCCAGCCAGCATCTTCCTTACCTCTCCTTTCAGTTCCTCAATTTGTCTCTCCACGCTTCCAAGGAATTTGAACTTCTACAAAAATATATTGTACGTTATTTCAAATAAGAGCAAGCATGAAATACGTATACTTTACAAAATAAACTTGATTTTGATGGCCCCGTTTGTGTACCCTAGTTAAATATTTCGATGTTTATTTTTTTAGCTTTATCTTTCTGTACGGAGAATGGATGATGTATATACATATGAGACCAATTGGAATCATATAAGCAATGTGGTGGAACTAAAGGAAACCAAAGTAAGTCTCTGAGATGCAATTGCGAGGAAACAAAAGCAGAAGACGATAGAAGGATTACTAACCACTGAGTTGGAGGGAGAAGCATATTTAAGGAAGTAATCTCCCCATATGCTCGAATGATAACCCGCCGACCGACGTTCGATCGCGTGGCCTGTTCCATTACTCGAAGAAGAAGTTGGAACTGCTGAAACTTGCGACATCTTCTCTCTCTTTTACTTTATGTTTCGATTGCGGATGTAGGATCAATACACGAATGGATAAGCAAGGAAAGTTTTTCTTTTGAGTTTTGAGACATTCAAAACTTGAAGGGTATATATAGGCGTCCTGTTCATAACTACCTCGTCTTGTACTTATTTTGAGACCACCCTAGCATGCCAACTCATACACGAGTGAGATCACCAATGGCTTAAGATTTCATAAACCGTCACCATTTCAGGAAAGCTTCGGCAATCCTATGTATTGTTAAAGTCGCTCCACGCTTTTACCAAACTCAAAGTGACTTTTTTTTGCTAACAACCACCGGCATTTAATACACATATGTTAAAAAGTTTTGCCTAAGAGTCTCTAAAATGGGCTGGTAATTTGATTTGACATTACTTACAGAGATCTATGTGTATCTTGTACGAAGAGAAAATGACATAATGATGCATGATCTTTTTTTGGCTAACAACCACCGGCATTTAATACACATATGTTAAAAAGTCTTGCCTAAGAGTCTCTAAAATGGGCTGGTAATTTGATTTGACATTACTTATAGAGATCTATGTGTAGCTTATACGAAGAGAAAATGACATATTGATGCATGATCTTTAGCCCAACGTGCAATGTCATTTTTTGATTTTAGAGTTGTTCCACGTGGTTCATTAGTCATTACTAATGCTCAATCCCCCCCCCTCCCCCCGCGACTACATGGAAAATGTTCAATTTCATTTCATCAGACCCAGTGTTTTACCTTGAGGAGCTTCCATCTTATTTGTGAAAAAACAAAGATGGAATTGCCGAAATCTGAAGAGATATTTTTTTTTAACTTAATTTTTTGCTTTCTCTAGTCAAATGTTTGAACGATAAAGATCAAGAGCTTATTGATTGGTAATTCATAGGCAAAAAACTACTTAGCAATTCTACGATTGCTTTGCTAGCATAACAGTTTTTGAGTGGTTGTGCAAATAACATGTTGTGACCACATTGTTGACACCTGATTTTTAATCATTTTTTTATTTTCAAAATTAATTAAAAATAGCAAAAAAGTCATAAAATTACAAAATCAACTTTGGGAGCCTTGGTCTAGCCTTAGGAACCGATTCTGAAGAATATTTTTTTTTCATAATTTTAATATTTTTTCGAATTTATTTAATTACAAAAATAAATAAATAAATCAGAAAAATACCATTCGTGGTCTGAAAAATGCACAAAAATATTCAATAATTTTATTTTAACTCCCTCTTCAAGTTGATCAATTAAAATATTAAAAATTCGATTTGAGTCGCTATGTTCCTTCACAAACATAAGCCCAAATCGAGCATAAAAATTCATTTTCGAGCCTTTTAATTTCCAATTCCCACTTTTCATAACCTATGACATTAGTATCTAGAGCCATAAAGTGCAATTGAGCCAGTTTTCCCTGATCAATTTTAATCAAAAGGGCTTAATTGCATAATTTTCTTTCAATTTAGTCTCGGCTTGACGAATCCCAAAATTAAATTCTCCCTAGGGACACCCATAAAAATCAAGCACCTCTAACCTATAGTTTTCACCGTCCCGGACTCCTTGGTGGCCTCAATTTGGACTGATTTGATCGTTTGAGCCTTCGATTAAGCAAAAACCATTTTCGAATCCTAGGCACAATTTGGGGTTTTCACTAAATTCCAATTCATTTGTCTGCAAAAATATCAATTTTAGATGGAAAACATGTTGTGGAGTCCGATTTTGGCATCAATTTCGTGAAAGATTGTCGATTTGAGGCTCGATTAGACGAAGAGAAGGAGCCGGATCGGTCGAGTCGGACACGGCCGGACCGGGTCTGCAACCTTTCATTCTTTTGGCATAGAGAACAGAGATTTGTTCTTTTGGCACATAGAACAGAGGATAGAGGCAGAGAACGGAAATCCCTACATCCCCTTTCGTTTCTTCAACAAACACAATACCAAAGAAGGTGAAAAGTTCCTTACCAAAAAAAAAAAAGAAGGTGAAAAGGATCTGGTTAAGCTGAACCCCCGATCCCATCCGTCCCTCCAGTGATTTTCTAAGCAAAAGAAAAAAAGGAGGGGAGAGGACACGGCAGGGTTTTGGCCAGACGAGAGGGGACACGAATTGAGGGGACTACGAATTTTCAGAATGGGGAGGAGAGCGTGAAGCTGCTCTTCGACCCACAGAGACCGGACAATACAAAAGGGAGGCCGAGAGAGAGGGGGGGGTCGATCGACTAAGAAAAGAGAGGGGTTAAAAAAAACAGAGCACATCCGACCGAGAGCGAGTGTGAGCTGAAGGAAGGAAGATCGAGCGAGAGCGCGCCCACACGAGTTCTACCACGACGCCAGACGACTGATACCGCCGCTCGCCTCCGTTTTCGCAAAACAGGTCGACATCTTACCCCTGTTTTATACTCTCTCTCTCTCTCTCTCTCTCTCTCTCTCTCTCTCTCTCTCTCTCTCTCTCTCTCTTTTAGCTACTGTAAATTTGGTCCGGCTTGGTTTTCGATAAAACCGAACCAAACCGAGCATATATCGACGTCATTTCCAGTCTTGCTAGTGATGTTTGAGTGTTATTTTGGTCCGGTCTAGCATGTGTACCCCTAAACTTCTGTCCGAATGTCGGTTACCGTACGTACGCTAACTGTTTGATGAAATGTGGCCGTTTGTTTTGATGCCTCGAGGTCACAGTCGAGCCATAACTGAGTTTCTTTGGCCATATCCTCGTCCATAACGCATTCTAGAACCGACGTTAAGCCCTTTTTACTTTTTATTATGCTTCGAACCCGTTGGAAATGGTGGTCGGAGCTCGCCAATCATAACCTGAGCCAAGACCTCGCGCCGGCGTGATCGACGGTCGCCGGGCTCTAAAGAGGCCCAGGTAAGCCTCTAAACCTTGATTGGATGCTCTTTGAACAAATGAAATCGGGTTTGAATGTAAAAAAAAAAAATCACAAAAAAACCTTCACTAGAGCCGGGACCGTGGTGGTTTGGTTTGCCGGTTTTCTACCTATCTCCGACCATGAATCTGATATATGTTGACGTGTGGAGTCTGTGGTGTTGATTGGCGTCGAAACGGCATAAAAAACGTGAGTTTTGGTCTCGGTATGGACATTCCGGCGAAGATTCTGGCGAGTCGCCGGTCATCTTCTCCGACCAGAGGGGCTGACCGGTCAACGTTTGACCAGTCAGCACTGACGTGGCACGCCACATAGGCGGCCACGTCGGCAAAAGTGGGGGCGGCTCCACTAGTAAATAAAACATGAATCGGACGGTAGTGGTTTTGCCTTGTGTCGCGATCTAGGATTTTCAAAAAATATATATAATTTGTTTAATTTTATAAATGATTTTCAGAAATAAAAAAAAAATCAATCCGATCGTCATCGTGATGCCAAGTGGCTCTTAGTGGACCATCGGATCTAGGGTTTCAATCTGACTATTTTTAAACCGTGATCGAACGCACCAAGGGAAGCCACGTGGCACGTCCTAGATCGTCCGATGGGATAAATTTTGGATAATCAGAAAATTCATTAAAAAATAGAAAATTGCTTTAAAAAAATTCAAAACTACGTCGTTTAGGCCGGCTTTCTACCCTACGGTCGGGCTGGGTCTGACCCGGTCAGAAAAATGTTTTAATGATTTAAAAAATAAAAAAGTATAAAATTCAAAAATTAAATAAACATAGAAAAATAAAAAATATTCAAAAAATTTGAGAAATTCAGAAAAATCCAAAAAAAATCAGAAAATGGGAAATGGCCACAATCAACTGGCCATGACCTATTTTGGGTCTTTCGAACCCTAATCCTTCCAAAATGACGATTTCGCCCTTTTGGCAAATCATTTTCCAAAAATTGAAGAAATTCAGGAAAATCCAAAAAATTCCAGAAAATAGAAAATGGCCACAATCAACTGGCCATGACCTATTTTGGGTCTTTCGAACCCCAATCCTTCCAAAATGACGATTTTTCCCTTTTGGCGAATAGCCTTCCAAAAATTGAAGAAATTCAAAAAAATCTAAAAAAAAAAAAAACTCCAGAAAATAGGTCATGGCCACACTAGCCATGATCTATTTTGGGTCTTTTGAAACCCGATCCTTCCCAAAATGTCGATGTTGCCCTTTTGGTAAATCGTCTCCCAAAAGATTGAAGAAATTCATAAAAATAAAAATAAAAAGAAAATCCAGAAAATAAGAAATGGCCACAATCAACTGGCCACGACCTATTTTGGGTCTTTTGAACCCCGATCCTTCCAAAAATGATGATTTTGCCCTTTTGGTAAATCGTCTCCCAAAAGATTGAAGAAATTCATAAAAAAAAAATCCAGAAAATAGGAATGACTACAATCAACTAGCCATGACCTATTTTGGGTATTTTGAACCCCGATACTTCCCAAATGACGATTTTTCCCTTTTGGCGAATCGTTTTCCAAAAGATTGAAGAAATTAAAAAAATCCAAAAAATCTCAGAAAATAGGAAATGGTCACAATCAACTGGCCATGACCTATTTTGAGTCTCTCGAACCCCTATCTTTTCAAAAATGATGATTTCTCCCTTTTGGCAAATCGTTTTTCAAAAATTGAAGATGAAAATCAATTATATGGATACCAGCCGTCTTACATGGCGCAACCCACAACTGATACTTTCAATTTATTTTTCTTTTTTCTTTTTTTCTTTTTTCCTCCAGCCAATTGCCGGACTTTAGCAACTAGCTAGAGGTGAGGACCAGTAGATTCTGGCAACTGGCTAGACGAATAAGGAAGCGAAGAAAAGAAAAATAGAAAGAAAAGGAAAAAAGGAAAAATAAAACCAATCAATAAAAAATTTAAAAATATTATTAAAAATTTTCCATATTAGTTTCTGGGCCATGCCACGTAGGATAGCCAACATGATGTAGAACAGTTGGCATGCGATTATCTTGATAAATTGGATCGTCAGAAGTCTGCGCGATTTTACCGATAATTTCGGATCTTGGGTCAAACGATCTCGGATCGCGCTCAAAATTGGTTGGTTGCAGCGAAACGGCTGTCTAATTCAAAGTCACACTTTGCTGTGAGATACGATGGATTTTGGCATTCTGGAGTCGTTTAGACCACTTTTTAGGCAGTTTCCTATTTAGCAGTTTTGAATTTTTGCGTAATTTTTGAGATTTCAATTTGATTCCTTTTAGATAAGATTAGATTTGAGTCGATTAATGTTATCTTTAGTTATCTGCATGCCTTTAGGAGTCCTATCTATATATATGGACGTCATGTCTTTGTATTATTCAGACTTCATTCAATCAAATTTCAGATTTCCTTTGGAATTGCTTTCCAAGATATTGCTTCCCTGCGTCATTTGGTATCATAGTGAGGTTTCTCCTTGTGACGATGACAAAGAACGTGAATAGACAAACCTCCGCAGCTGAGGGCGATGAGCCTGTTTCGCGTGAGGAATTTACCCAGTTCGTTGAGGAGAATCGACAATTTGCTGAGGGGACTCGACGGACTCTGCACGACCACCAACGGACGATGTAAGAATTGCTTGCCGCCATCCAACGGTTGTCTGCCAACCCTAACCCTAACCCTGGCGTTCTTCCAGCCGAACGAATTCCTGTCGTCCGTGATCCCGAAGTAGCTGTGGAGCGAAGGGCGAATCCCTGACAAAGACGACAAGGCTATGTCGAGGATTCAGAAGCAGAATATGAAGATGAATTCCTGGATGTTCCTGTTCGTGGAAACCGTCAATATAGGGATATCCTGGACAAACCTGTTCGTGACGGTTGACGACAGAGAGGATATAGACGAGGGCCCGAGCAGTATCAACTAAAGGTCGATCTTCCTACTTTCAACAGTAATTTAAATATAGAAGATTTTCTGGATTGGCTTTGGGAGGTCGAAATTTTTTTTGATGCCATGGAAATCGAAGAAGATCATCAAGTGAAGCTTGTGGCGTATAGACTGAAGGGCGGTGCTTCGGCCTGGTGGTAGCAGACACAACTTTCCCGGTGTCGACAAGGGAAAACCCATGTTCGAACTTGGAATCGCATGAAGGAATTACTGAAGGATCGGTTTCTACCTCCTGACTTTGAACAGGTTTTGTTCCAGCAATTTCAGTCTTGCAAGCAGGGGAGTCGGACTGTTCAAGCCTACACGGAAGAGCTCCTTAGGCTTTCGGCTTGCAATAATCTGGTTGAATCCGAGGCACAACAAACCGCTAGGTATATCCACGGTCTTCGCTTGAACATTCAAGATCGTGTTTCTTTGCATCGTTTGTATTCTGTTGAGGATGCACAAGAGATGACTAGAAAAGTGGAATTACAGCTGGAGCGAAACAACTATTCGAACAGAGGGGGAAATTACACTCCACGAGGGCAGTCTGCACGAGGAAAATCTCTGGAGGCGAGCGAGTCCTCTGGTCGGCAATTCAATAATACAAACCGAAATGCGGGGAGTAACGTTGAAGCGCCAAAACCTACTGAATCCTTTGCATCAAGGGCTCGTGAAGTTGCGCAGAATCCCTATGTAAAGCCATATCCAGGAAAGTGTTTTAAATGTAATGAACCTGGACGTCGTTCTAGTGATTGTCCGCGGCAGAAGATGGCAAATTTGGTCGAACCTGACAATGAGCTTTATGAAGAGGATTGGGGGGACAAAGAAGAGATAGTCGATGAAGATGGAGAACATGTTAATTGCGTGGTTAGGCGGCTGCTGTTAACCCCACGGAGGGAGGATTCACAGCGGAACATTTTTCGTACCCGATGCACTATAAGTGGTAAAGTCTGCAACGTTATTATTGATAGTGAAAGTTGCGAGAATATTGTATCATAGGCACTTGTCGATCATCTCAAACTGAAAACTGAAGCTCACCTCCGCCCTATACGATTGGATGGATTCGTAAGGGACCAGAATTAAAGGTAACCCAGATTTGCCGTTTGCCTATTTCTATTGGGAAAACGTACAAGGATACAAAAATCTGTGATGTTGTTGAGATGGATGCATGTCACATCTTGTTGGGACGACCATGGCAATATGACGTTGATGTTACTCACCGAGCGCATGAAAACGTTTATTCGTTTGTGTAGGGGAGGACGAAGATTACCATTCGTCCCTTGGATGAAGCTGTTCGTGTTTCGCAACCCCCTCATAAATAGACTAAGGGTGGTGAGATTGGAGTTTTACTTAATGTTCGTAAGAGGAATGGTATGTATTTAATTATTGATGATGGGTTTAAGCAGGAAACCATTGTGATTCCAAAAGCTCTGCAGCCTTTATTGAAGGCTTTCTCTGGTATTATTACTGAAGACCTACCTGATGGACTACCACCATTGCGAGACATCCAGCATCAGATTGATCTCCTACCCGAAGCTAGTCTACCTAATCTGCCATATTACCGTAAGACCCCGAAGGAGAATCAGATACTAAGAGAGAAGGTGGAAGAACTTCTGTGAGAAGGCTTTATCCAAAAAAACATGAGTCATTGTGTTGTTCCTGCTTTACTTACACCGAAGAAAGATGTTAGCATACGAATGTGTGTGGATAGTCGAGTGATTAGCATGCGGATGTGTGTGGATAGTCGAGTGATAAATAAAATTACTGTGAGGTATCACTTCCCTATTCCTCGTTTGGATGATATGCTTGACAGGTTGTCTGGGTCAAAGATCTTTTCGAAGATCGATTTGAGGAGTGGTTACCATCAAATTCACATGAGGCCTGGGGATGAATGGAAGACGACATTCAAAACCAGCGAAGGACTTTATGAATGGTTAGTCATGCCATTCGGGCTTACCAATGCGCCCAGCACTGTTATGCATCTGATGACGCAAGTTCTTAAACCTTTCTTGGGCAAGTTTGTGGTGGTTTATTTCGATGATATACTTATCTATAGCCCAGATGAGCAGCAACATGTAGAACACCTTCGAGATGTTTTGTAAGTTTTAGAGGAAAATCAACTTTATATCAACCTGCCTAAATGCAGTTTCATGACGAATCAACTGCTGTTTTTGGGATATATTGTTAGTGCGGATGGGCTTCGAGTTGATGAAACGAAGGTTGCTACCATTCGAGGTTGGCCTACGCCCAAGATTGTTGGGGAGGTGTGGAGTTTTCATGGACTGGCGACATTTTATCGCAGGTTCATCCGTAACTTCAGTACTATCTTAGCACCTATTACATAATGTTTAAAGAAAAAGCCAATTTAAGTGGGGTGAAGAGGCTGAGGCGAGTTTTTCCTTGATCAAAGAAAAGTTATCTACTGCTCATGTTCTTTCTTTGCCTAATTTTGATAAGTTGTTCGAGTTAGATTGTGATGCTTTTGGGGTAGGAATTGGCATGATTTTATCGCAGGAAGGGAAACTAGTTGCTTATTTCAGTGAGAAGTTGAATGAAGTTCAACGACGATGGTCCACCTATGAGCAAGAATTCTATGCAGTAGTTCGAGCTATTAAGCACTGGCAGCCTTATCTTTATCAGCGTGAGTTTATATTGAACACTGATCACCAAGCGCTCAAATACATCAAGGGACAAAAGCATTTAAATAAAAAGCATAAGTGATGGGTTTCATTCTTGGAGCAATTTAATTTTGTGCTTCGGCATAAGGCTGGTCATCTGAATAAAGTGGCTAATGCTCTAAGTCGCCGAGCTGCTTTACTTGTTACCATGACAAACGAAGTAGTGGGCTTTGAAATTTTATGCGACCTTTATGCTGAAGATGAATATTTTCGAGACACTTGGGCGAAGTTTCAAGCTGCTGGTTCTACAGGTGATATGAATATTCATGGTAATTTCTTATTTTATGGCAACAAGTTATGCATTCCGCGTAGTTCCCTTCGTGAGAAATTGATTCGGGAATTACACGATGGGAGCCTTGGAGGACATCTTGGGCGTGATAAGTTCATCGCCTTGGTGGAAGAGCGTTATTTTTTTCCACAATTAAAACGCGATGTGGGGCGTTTTGTGCAGAAGTGTCCTGTTTGTCAAGTTGCAAAGGGCCATTCTCAGAACACTGGCATCTATACATCGTTGCCAATACCAACTGGACCTTGGGTGGACATATCCATGGATTTTGTTCTGGGACTACCGCGAACACAACGAGGTATGGATTCTGTTTTTGTGGTAGTGGATAGATTTTCGCAGATGTCACATTTTATACCATGTAAGAATACTTCCGATGCTTCTCATGTTGCTGGTCTATTCTTTCACGAAGTTGTCCGTTTACATGGTGTTCCAAAGACGATTACCTCTGATAGGGATACTAAGTTCCTCAGTCACTTTTGGAGGACTCAGTGGAAATTATTTGGTACTAATTTGCAGTACAGCAGTTCTTTCCATCCTCAGACCGATGGGCAAATCGAGGTAGTTAATCGGACAATGGTGGACATCATTCGTTGCCTTTGTAGAGACACGCCAAAATAGTGGGATCATTATCTAGCTCCAGCGGAATTTGCTTTCAACAATACAGTTAATCCTTCCACTGGAAAATCACCATTTGAAGTTGTTTATGGTCGTGTACCTCAACATACACTTGATCTGGTTCCTCTGCCTAAGATTCCTGGTTATAGTGTGGCGGCAGAAAATTTGATGATGAAAGTTGTGGAAGTTCAAGCTGATGTTACACGCCAACTTGCTAAGTCCAACGCAAAGTATAAGGAGCATGTTGATAAGCGACGTCGTTCCAAGACTTTTGAAGTTGGCGATGAGGTCATGGTCTTTCTACGCAATGAGCGATTCCCCGTTGGTACTTACAACAAACTGAAGAACAGAAAGATAGGTCCTTCCAGAATCATTAAGAAGATCAACGACAATGCCTACGTTATTGATCTACCTGGCGATCTTAATATTTCTCCAACATTCAACGTGGCGGACTTATTCGAATATCACTCTCCAGACATTCCGCTTTATCCTGATGATAACTCGGGGGCGAGTTCTTCTGAAGAATGGAGGAATGATTTAGAACAGTTAGCATGCGGTTATCTTGATAAATTGGATCGTCAGAAGCCTGCGTGTCTTTACCGGTAATTTCGGATCTTAGGTCAAACGATCTCAGATCGCGCTTAAAATTAGTCGGTTGAAGTAAAACGACCGTCTAATTCAAAGTCACCGCTTTGCCATGATATACGATGGATTTTGGCATTCCGGAGTCGTTTAGACCACTTTTTAGGCAGTTTCCTATTTAGCAGTTTTGAATTTTTGCGTAATTTTCGAGATTTCAATTTGATTCCTTTTAGATAAGTTAGATTTGAGTCGATTAATGTTATCTTTAGTTATCTACATTCCTTTAGGAGTCCTATCTATATATATGGACATCATCTCTTTGTATTATTCAGACTTCATTCAATCAAATTTCAGATTTCCTTTGGAATTGCTTTCCAAGATATTGCTTCCCTGCGTCACAACATCAAATGTAAGTGATTTTCGATCCAAATTGGCTTGGTAGATTGAATTGGCACAAATACAAAAGGTTTGAAACTCAATTGGCGAACAAATATTTACGATTGAAGTAGCACGATTGTATTAGATTCATGACTTTTTCGGTAATTTTCTCGTTGTTAGATTGAATTGACACAAATAAAATAAATTTAAGACGACTTTTGTCTTCTTATGATTTGCAATTTTATCTTCTTCTTTTTTTGTGCGGAGTAGGGAACGTGTTTATATAGGAGATCATTACTTATCATATAAGCGATGTGGTGGAACCGAAGGAAATCGAAGTAAGTCTAAAAATGCAATTGCGAGAAAACAAAAGAAGAAGATGACAGGAGGATTACTAGCCGCTGAGTTGGAGGGAGAAGCATTCGCAAGAGATAGGCGCTCCTATTGTTATAGCACCACCTGTCACTTTTGTCAACATTCACGAAAATATACTCCTAGCAAGCTGCTATGGCCCTCCTATTGTTATAGCAACTCCATCCTTCTACTAAATGCCAACTACAAATGACATTTTTTGGTAACAACAACTGGCATTTAATACACATCGGTTAAAAAGTCGTCTAAAAGTTCCTAAAATGGATTAGTAATCTAATTCGACATTATGTATAGAGATCTATGTGCCCCTTATACGAAGGGAGAATGACCTAGTTGGTCCTTGAGCTTTGATCCAATGTGCAATGCCATTCCTAGATTTTTAATTCGTTTGATATGGTCCCTTAATTTTTTATTAAATGTTCAATCCCATCCCCCTGACTGCATGGAAAATGTTCAATTTGATCGGACCCGGTGTTTTACCATAAGGAGCTCCTATCTTGTTTGCGAAAAAGAAAAATGGAATTGCCGAAATCTGAAAAAACATTTTTATTTTTATTTTTCCTATCTCTAATGAGATTCGGAACCAATAGAGATGAAGAGCACAAGAGGCTTTTCTGTGAGTACTGAAGACCTTATTGATGAGTATTTATATGCAAGGAACTACTTAGCAATTCTAGCGATTGTATTATCAATTTTCCTTCCAAAAGAGTTCTGTTAGTATAACCATCTTTGGGTGACTTTGGTGAAAGTAACAAGTTATGAGCCACAAATACTTGAAAAAGTGAACCCAATAATAATTTTTAAATGTTTGTTATTTAGTTTTTTTGTGGTCCAAAATATATTGATAATTTCTCAATGAATTAAGAACAATCACAAAATTAATTTTTTTTTTTTGCGTCTTCATCAGGTTTTATGTGAAAAAAAGGGGGGTTACAAGATGTGTCTTTGCTTCTGCACCCTTCATTTTCCAAACAGAATTTTTGGAAGAATAAGTGCTTTGTTCCCACAACTTTTCGCTTGCACGGGCCCACACGGTGTGTGATCAAGAATGCACATGTTCATCATCTCGTGTGAAGGTAACATTGTGGGGCTAGGATTTCCTACCATAAAGATAGGAAATCATTAAGTTTCCCAAAAACTTAATGATTTCCTATCTTTATGGTAGGGGATCCGGATCCAACATTGTGTGTCACGACCTCCCGCGAGGAAATTCGGAAGTCAAGATTGTCAAGTCTGGAGACTCGGCTTGAGCTCTCGAAAGCCCTACCCATCAAAATTTGGAATTTAATTATCATGTCAAATTCAATTCATTTAGGAGTTGTCGCTAGTAGGCTGCGAACTAAAGATTATGAGCACGAGAACTTAATTACGTTAGATTACTCTAACGTCCATTCGGCACATTTTCTAATTCATTTCGAAACGAATATTTTGTCAAGCAAGTTGGATTAGCTTTAACCTAGTCACTAACATATGAGATGATCATGCGGGTGCGCAAACATTAATGAACAGTCAATAAATCAAAGCAATAAATATATTTATAGCATATGGAAGAAATTAGATATCTCAATGCAAGCGCATTAATTCCCTAACTACCACGAAGCATTTATTCTAATTGCTAAGCTTAGACTATAATCATTCTATGGTCTAACAACTCGAATTAATTCATTTTATGTTTTCTTTCATCTAAATGAAAACTATACTACGTGCTATGCATGAATGCAAACATTTGCTAAATGCGAATACAATAAATTGACGGGAAAGATGCTCACTATTCTAGAATGTTATGAAAATCATCTATTTTAATAGCCTAATTTTAACGAATATAAAAATGAATGTTTATCTTGAATATCATGTAACCAAATGAGCGTAACAAGCGATCTAAATGGCACACAAATGATTAACCTAATATGCAATATAAATCATGCAACTAATAGTGACATGGCACACGTGTGATCTGACATGGCAACATGTGAACAGGGCATGAATGATATGACATAGTGAGAAAGAAAGATTAAAAAAATTAAAATAAAGAAGAAAATTAAAAATTAAAAATTCATAAGAAAATTGTAAAACCATCAACGTCGACACTGACTATGCCATGTAGGACAATCAATGTGCGCATCTGAGATTTTCGGCTAAAATTAACCGGATAGACTCAATTGGCAAACTGTGAAAAGGTTTAGGACTATGTTGGCATGATTGGTGTCGGTCTATCTATTTGGGAAGAAATTATATAGATTTGTTTTATTTTTGTATTTTTGGGAGTTGACTTTTTTCTTTAGGTTTTCTTATTGTCTTCCTTTCCTATACTTCATCAATAAAATGGCAATCTCTCTCTCTCTCTCTCAAAAAAAAAAAGAGAGAGAAGAAAAGCTTAAGAAAGGATTACCCGAGGACGTAGGCACATTGCCAAACCTCGTTAAATCGCGTCTTTTTTCTAATTTCTTCATGGTATCAGAGCACGTTTGTACCTGTTTACATGTTTGATCCACCTGTGTCCTTCTTCTTAGTGTATGCACAGTTGTTGTTCAAATCATGACTGATTTGAGTTCGAACAATCCCGAACCCTACTCCACCGCTACCGGCCAGCAACTATTGCTGAATAAGAAGAACTTTCTTCCATGGTCTCGTGCTACTACAGTGGCCCTTGGGGTAGATCAAAGCTTGGTCATATCAATTGCTAAATAAAAGCGGCTCGTGAGAGGGATGCGAAATTTGATGAATGGCAAACCAATAATAGTTTGGTTATGTCTTGGATTTTTAAGTCTATGGAATCTCAAGTGTTTGAGATTTTTGCTTATTCCCCTACAGCTCAAATCTTGTGGGAATCGTTGAATAGGATGTATGGACAGCCTTAGAATGTATCAGGGGTATTCGAATTGCAACAAGCGATTGCTAACTATAAGCAAAAACCCTCTCAATATTTCACTATCCATCTTGGAAGTATGAAGAGAAGGTAAGATGAGCTTCGTCTATATAGGCCAACAACCCAAAGTATGGCTGATTATATTCGTCGGGAAGAGCAAGATTTCTTCTTCCAGTTACTAGCCAGCATTCAACCTGAATACGAAGACGTGAGAAGACAAATTCTGATGAGCCCAAACTTGCCTACGTTTGATGAAGTCTGTGGTTTGATTCAAGGAGAAGAGACAAGGCGTCGAGTAATGAATGTCTCTCCTAATCTTGATAAACTGATCTCTGAAAATTCTGCTCATAATGTTGTGATGAACATCCAGCGTGGCGAATCTGTGGTGAAATTGGCAAAAGGAAAAAATAAAAGGCCCGTTCGGTTTCGTTGTGACCACTGTGATAGAGATGGTCACTCCAAAGATAGGTGTTGGGTGCTCTATCCTCATCTTCATGCCAACAAAGATAAAGTTCAAGAAGCAAAACTTGTTGTTCCAAGAAACTCTACAGAGTTCCAGTCGAAATTGGAGTCCTTGGCACAATAATTTCGATAGCTGCTTCAAATGCAAGGACAAGGAGTGATTGGTTTGGGATCTTCTGGTCCTTCATCAGATTCGACTAACATTGTTAAGACATCGGGTACTGCATTTTTAACCCAATCTATTGCTCAATTTATCATAGATTCTGGAGTTACAGATCACATGTGCAACTCTGCAGATTTATTTTTTAATGTTTTCTCAAGTGCCTTGTATCCACCAATTACTGTGGCTAACGAAATGCAGGTTCCAACGCAAGGAACAGGACATCTTAAGTTGTTCTCATAGAATTATGATGTTCTGGTTGTACCTAATTTATCTTCTAATTTACTTTCTGTGAGCAAGTGCACTAAAGAATTAAATTGCAATGTTATCTTTTCTTCTTCAAAGGTGTTGTTTCAGGATTGCAACACCAAGAAGACGATTAGTGAAAGATGGCTGTAGAATGGCCTCTACATCCTTTACTGTCATATGAATGCCTCAATAGCAAGTAAAAATGCAATTGAGGCTTCAAAGCTATGGCAGATACGCATGGATCATTCTTCTGACCGTGTGTTGCAAGCTATTTATTTCATAATTGCAGTGCTTGTGACTCTTCCCATTATGCTAAACAACACGGATTACCTTTTCCTCAAAGCTCTGATTTAGCTTCTGAGGTATTTGATTTAGTACATTCGAATTTTTAGAATGCTTCAATTGACACGAGATGATTTTCAATATTTTGTTTCCTTTATGCATAAAGGTCTTACGCACTGACAATCACACAGAATATTCTAATCAAACCTCCAATCTTATTTGAGCAGCTTGGGCATTATTAATCAAAGTTCACGTGTAGATACCCTCAGCAGAATGGGGTAGCCGAACGAAAGAATCAGTACCTTCTTCAGGTGATTCAAGCTTTTTTTATTTTTTGGAGCCATGCCAAAGACTTATTGAAGTGATGTTGTTTTAACTATATGTTATCTTATTAATCGACTTCCTAGTCATGTTATGAGTTACAAGACGCCTATGGAAATCCTTCACGGAAGCAAACTTAATATCCTACATTTGAGAGTTTTTGGGTGTGTGTGTTATGTAAACTCTCAAAGTGGAGGTAAGCTTGATCCTCACACCAAGAAGTGTGTGTTTTATGGGCTATTCATCAACAAAAAAGGGGTACAAGTGCTTTGATCCAACCATTAGGCAGATGTATATATCGTGTGATGTTACATTTGATGAATCTACTATGTTTTTTCACTCCAGGAGTCCAACTCAGGGGGAGTACAATGAGTTGACAATTGAATTAGCTCCCATTCAGGATGAGTTGAACAATGTCCCTAAAATTGGAAGTAACCAGCGAAATGATCCCAAAGGAATAGATGAGACTGAAGAAGTAATCAGCAATGATAGCCTGAATCAATATCCACACCAAGGATAACTTCGGATGGGACAACTGCCGAATTGGTTCCCTCTACTTCGAAACCAGTTCCAGCAACTCCAGCTCTGTTTCAGAGATCTACCCGTGTATCTAGGTCCCCAAAATGATTTCAAGACTTCACAACTTATCACACGGTACAGTATCCCATCCAGAATCACATTGGCTATGACAAGTTATCTTCTAGTTTTGTTTTTTTTTTATCTGTTCTTGAAGAGACCACTGAACCTAATAATTTTGAGGAAGCTAGCAAGCAAACTGTATGAGTTGAAGCCATGAAAGATAAGCTACAGGCACTTGACAAGAATAATACTTGGGATGTATTTTGCTTGCTTGAGGGAAAGTGCACTGTTAGGTGTCGCTGAATTTATAAAATTAAATATAATAGTGATGGCTCGATAAAGAGGCATAAAGCCAGGTCGGTTGCTAAGGGATACACTCAGACATATGGTATTGACTACAAGGAAACTTTTACACATGTTGTAAAATGAATACTGTTAGGATTCTTATGTCGGTTGCAGTCAATTGCGGGTGGCCTTTATTTCAAATGGATGTGAAGAATGTATTCCTTCATGGTGATCTCGAAGATGAAGTTTACATGGATCTTCCGCTTGGGCACCGCCTGCGAAGAGAAGAAGGGATGGAGTGTCAACTCAGGAAGTCTATATATGGACTCAAATACTCTCCTCGGGCTTGGTATGAAAAACTTGCACTTCTCTTCTTTTGTTTGGATATAACCGGGGAGCAGCAAATTCCTTTATGTTTGCCAAGGCTAATGAAAATGATCTTGTGGTTCTACTTGTATATGCCGACGATACTGTCATCACTGAGAGTAATCGGTCAGGGATTGATGCGCTCAAATCTCAATTGCACCACGAGTTCGATATTAAGGATTTTAGATGGCTGAAATATTTCTTGGGTATTAAAGTGGAAAATTCTAGCAAAGGTATGTTTCTTTCACAACGAAAATATGCTTTAGATCTATCAAAGGAGACTGGCAAGATAGGTGCAAAGCCAACTAATGTTCCTATGGACTGCAGAAAGAAAATGATTTCGGATGACTTTCTTTTGCAAGATGTGGGTCAATTTCAGCGTCTCGTGGGCAGACTAATCTACTTAACTATTACCAGACCTGATATTACTTATGTTGTTAGTTTCATGAGTCAGTTCATGCAAAATACTACACAAGGACATATGTGTTTAGTTAATTATCTGCTGTGTTACTTAAAAGCCACATCAGGGAGAGGTTTATTGATGAAGAACAATGGTCATACAAAAATAGTTATATATACAGATGCAGATTGGGTGGAAGCCCTCATGGCAGAAAGTCCACCACTGGATTCTGTATGTTCGTAGGAGGTAATGATGTCACGTGGGAAAGTAAGAAACAATCTATGGTTTCCTAGTCAAGTGCTGAAGCAGAGTATTGGGCAATGGCATCTGCTACTACTGAAACGTTATGCTACGACTGCTTGTTTAGGAATTGGGTTTAGGTCATTAAATTCACCTACAAAATTTTTGACAACTAGGTTGCTACTCACATCACCTCAAACCCTGTGTTTCATGAAAGAACTAAACACATTGAGGTGGACTGTCATTTCGTATGGAAAAAGGTCCAAGACAAAAAGATTGAGACAACTTATATCTGGAGTAGAGAATAATTGGCGGATGTGTTCACCAAAACTCTTCCTAAGGGGCCATTTGAAGAGATAGTGAGCAAGTTGACCTCTGATGATATCTTCGCTCCAATTTGAGGGGAAGTGTTGGCGTGATTGGTGTTGGTCCTCTATTTAGGAAGAAATTATGTAGATTTGTTTGATTTCTGTATTTTTGGGAGTTGCCTTTTGCTTTAGGTTTTTTTATTGTCTTCCTTTCATATACTTCATCAATAAAATGGCAGCCTCTCTCTCTCAAAAAAAGAATAAGAAGAAAAGCTTGAGAGAGGATCGCCCGAGGACGCAAACACACTACCGCACCTCGTTAAATCGAATCTTCTTTTCTAATTTCTTCAGACTCAATTTGCAAAATCGAAAGATTTGGAACTGAATTGGTCAAAATGCAATAGGTTTAGAACATCTTGAAGAATTTTCCCTAAAAAAACAAACGCACCTTGATTATGCGGATGACAACCCTTCATATAGAAGGCATAACTCTCTAAAGACATTAACACTCTCAAACCTCCATCTAAGTAGCAAAATATGATGATGTGGCAAGATGACATGGCAAACAATGATAGCATGGCATTTTGACATGTAGGATAATAATATAGCAAAGATGGATGACATGGCATGTTGACATGCCATCTGAATGTTCGTGCCGGCGACTCGACTTCACGAGTACGGCAGGAGAGCTAATGTGTTAGAGCTGCTAAATCTTGGGGAAATCTTTTTTTTTTTTTTTTTGAAGAGCTCACAGCAAAACTCGTCGAATGTTGAACGTTAGAGTGCTGGACAGCAATCCGATTTGAATCAGCTTACCAAGACCAACAACGCTGTCGGGAATGGGTCTCGGTGGAGTAACAGGGCCTCTCCCACGGATGTGGCCATGAACAAGGACAGAGAAGCGTATTCTTGTGAGAACGTGATGTTTTTGAAAAAAAAAAATGTTTTTTGAAAAATTTATTTTTCAGAAAAATAACAATATTTACCGGTATTTGACTGAGACCTGAAAATGAACTGAAAAATAATTTTCGTTGTCTGATAAGGAAAATCTATTTTTATTTTCCCAGCACATTCTCCTCAATAAAAATCTTTTTATAGACTCAAGTTTTTTAATCATCTCCACTGTCTCTAATTTCTTACTTTACTACTTTATTCGACCGAGTCTTGCCATAATCATGTCATGAGCTTGAGCTGGGAGATTTATTCTTCGCTTTTCATTATTTGGCACCCCCAGAAATTTTATGACATAATTACCCATTTGCTTCTCAAATTTTGATCAAACTAACATAATCTGTCCATATTTAGCAACCCACGTGCATGTGCAAAATATCGGCCATTTTTAAATGATTAATGGACTTGGCCATGTTTTCAATCCACGGGCTCGGTTCCATTCGTTAGTCAAGTTCGGAACCTTAAGTCCGGTCACCCCCGGTCCAATTAAAATGTACTTTTTATGAGTCTATATATGTGCTCCTAGAACTATGTGGAATTAAACGACATTGTTTTGGTCGGGGCTGAGGTCGAACCCTAATTTTCTACGCAATAAACTCCTAAAATGATTAGCCAAAATGTAGGTGGCGACAATGCGCAGTGCTTCTAATCTGTGGATTGGCAGAGAGCGTAGATACTGCATTTCTTGTGGATGGGGATTGGCCCCGTTGTTCTTGGTCTGGTCATTCACAATCTCCTCCCTCTCTCTATTTTGCAGTGTTTTCTTAGCTCATCGCATTGGGACCATCCCACCTCTCAAAGCACTCAAGAAGGCCTGCCTCTACATCATTAGTTTCTTATTTCCCCAATTGGATTTCGCATTGCTTTTAGACAGTAAATACCAGTTAAGAGTGCCAAACTCTGGAAACCTCATTTTGAATGTGTCGAGAGCTAGAGTTCACGGGGACCCTTAGTTCGTTTTTTTTTTTTTTTTGCTCAACTTAAAAAAAAAATTTGCAACAAAGCCTTTGCCCAAGACAGGTCCGGAGCTACTTTGGAAAGTTCCATTCTCAAAATGCAAGTAGACATTTTTTTTTCTCTTCCAACTTTGACCTAGCTCAACTTCGGGAATGTCCACGAAAATCCTAATTTGTTGGCAAAGGCCTTAGCTACTGGCTAGCCTCCCCTGAGATCGCCTTGGGTTCGGCGACCTCAGGCAACGCCTAAGGTCTGGCGACCTCAAGTGACACCCAGGCTGGCGGTTGAGTTCGGTCAACAAATAATTTGAGATTTTCTTTTTTAAGATATATATTAACAAAGGTCCTTTGTAAAGTGTAGTTTTTACCAATTGTCAATAAAGTCAAAGTTGCTTCCCTATGTAACATTACTTGCATATCGGAAAAACCCCTATAGTCCAAAGACATTTGCATTTTCCTAGAGACATTCTCCCAAAACTTAACCAAACAGGCTCTATCTCAAATGTGGAAGAAGCTTGGTCCTGTTATGAATGGAACAAAAAATAATATGTTTATTTTTCTATCTTGAACTAACGGTACAAAAAGCCTTTGTATAGGCTGCCTTAGAGTGCTATCTAAAGTAACTAACAATTACAAAATCAATCACAATTAATTAGTAGAATAAATAAAGGAAGATTATGATCCTATCGATATCTCTGACATTCCCCCTCAAACTCAAGGTGACATTGAAGATGTCAACTGGAGTTTGGAGAATAGTTCTTGAAAACGTCCAGGTGAGTGTGCCTTAGTGAAGATATCAGCCGTCTGATCAGTCGATGAAGTGGTGACAAGACCAATAGTACCTTGAAGGACGTGAGATCGTACGAAATGACAATCTATTTCAATATGCTTGGTACACTCATGGAATACATCATTATGAGCTATCTGAATAGCACTCTGCTTGTCGCAATAAATGATCGTTCCACTATGATGACGGACTCTCATCATGTCGTATCAGCAAGAGCGCGATATTCTGCTTCTATGCTAGATCGAGCAACAGTAGTATGTTTCTTGCTCCGCCAGGAAATAAGGGAGTTTCCTAAGAAGAAGCCGTAGCCTGTAGTGGAGCAACGATTGAGAGGGTCACCAGCCTAGTTAGTATCTGAATAAGCTCTAAACTCTAAGGTTGAGTTTGCAAAAAAGTGAAGACCATGAAATAAGGTACCCTTGACGTAACGAAGAATGCGAAGAACTGCAGCAAAGTGGGTTGTTCGCGGCCTGGCCATGAATTGACTTACAACATGGACAGCATAAGCGATATCAGGATGGGTAACCGTGAGATAAATTAGAGGAGTCCCATCTTTGTCATCAAATTTGACATTAGTCTTAATGGGTGTTGAAGCAATCTTGTTATCAGTAAGTCATGTCCAAGAAATAATATCAATGGCATATTTTGCTTGAGAAAGATAGTACGTAGAAGAATTTGAAGCAACTTCCAAGCCTAGAACATAGCTAAGTCGTCCAAGATCTTTCATTTCAAAATGTTGACTCAAATACGGTTGCATTTTGTAATTATCACTAGTAATAATCATGTTATCCACATATAATAGTAGTAGAATATTCCCACGAGATGTTTGTTGAACGAAGAGAGCATTGTCGTAGGGACTAGAGGTAAATCCAAGACATTCCATAGTAGAGCTAAACTTGGAATACCATACATGGGGAGCTTGCTTCAAACCATATAATACTCGGCGTAGTCGACACACTTTATTAGCAGTTTGAGTGTATCCAGGGGGAGGCTTCATATAAACTTCTTCAGTGAGATCTCCATTGAGGAACGCATTTTTAACATCCATTTGGACTAGAGACCATCTCTTAATAGCAACAACAGCTAAGAGGCTGCGAACAGAAGTAAGATGTGCAACTGGAGCAAACTTCTCATCATAGTCAATGCCATACTTCTGAGTAAAGCCTTTGGCGACTAGTCTAGCTTTGTAATGTTCCACCGTACCATCTGCCTTTATTTTGATTTTATACGCCCATTTACAACCTATAGTATACTTTTCAGGAGGTAAATCAACCAAGTCCCAAGTGTGAGATTTTTCCAGAGCTTGCAATTCATCGGCTATTGCTTGCTGCCAAAGAGGATTAGTACAAGCTTCTTTATATATGCGAGGCTCGTAAAAAGAAGCAATGGCAGAATAACAATGAAAATCACGAAGCTGAACAGAGGGTTGACTTACACGTATGGAACAACGAACAGGAGAGGAAGGAACATCCAATGGTGGAGAATCCGCGGATGAAACAGACGTGTCGGGAGCTGCCGAAGTGGGATTTTCAGAGATACACGCATCAAGATTAGGAGTGGACAACTCCAAATGGGAAGATTCATGTGTGTCATTTTCTAGAAAAAGGTCAATATAAGGATTGATGAAAAAGCGAGCAGTCGGTGAGGATGTAAAAGGATAGAGAGCCGAAAACATCTTATGTTCCCAGAAGGTAACATGACCAGATACACGAAGTTAATTAGAAATAGGATCCCAACATCTAGACCCCATATGCTCAATGCCATATCCAAGAAAGCAGCATAGATGAGCACGAGGTTCTAATTTCGTGCATTCATTAGGAAGGAGATGCACAAAACATGCACTATCAAATACTCGAAGTAGATTGTAATTTGGAACACTGTCATACAAGCACTGATAAGGAGAAATGTTACCTATAAGAGGTGAAGGAATACGATTAATAGTATATACAGGAGTATGACAGGCTTCTCTCCAAAACTGTTCTGGACAGGATGATGATATAAGAAGAGTACTTACAATGTGACAACCCAATTTCAGTAACCCCTGAGTGGTATAGAAAAGCCGAAATGGATTGGAAAGCTAAGTCATGAGGAAGAATTCATACCATTGACATAAGTTCAAGGAGCTAAATTAAGACTCTAATCAATTTTGTGGGACACAAGAGGATTGATTTGGAGTTTATTAACAATATGTGGACGGGGTGGCTAAACTTCGCATTCAAGAGGATTAAGAGATGGTGAAAGGTTATCACAATCTTGGATTATATGTGATTAGTCACCAGAACTTAGTTGGACTTCAATATAAGGTGAAATTGCATAAAAACGTCCCACGACCTGAGAGCCCCGCATTCTCAGTTTTCAGCGCGCGCCGAAAATAAAACGGCTCGTTTGAGCTTGTCCGGATGCTAAATTGAGCTTCATTTTTTTTCTACGTGACCATAAGATCATGAAGAATGTGAATCTGAGGTTTGATTGTCAATAAAATGGATGAAAATTTGTCAAGTTTGAAGGGAACGAATCTGAACGTGATTGTGTATGAGATTCAAAGGACAGCTCGTCGTTGCCTGCAAGCCAAGTGTCGTTCCTCTCCCTCTCCTCTTGCCAAATGGTAATCCAATCATTGCATGTTCCATAAGTGTCGCTAGCCTCTACCCAAGTGGCATTCTTTGGTAGCCAAGTGGCATGGACATAGAGGCTAGGACATATTCTTAAGAAAACTTGAAATCTGGCTTTTTTTCTTATTGGTTTACTTGGGGAGCAAGTTACAACCTATTGGCCGCAAGTCACATCCACTCTCTTACCCCAGCTATATATAAGAACGTACATGAGACTGAAGAGAGGCTTTTCGCTCTTCTCATCTTCGCCATTTTCCATTTCCCTTCAGTGTACAACAACTTGACGCAAAGACCAGCAACCCGAAGTGCAGATTGCTGGCGAATCAGCAACTGATCGGGAGGAAGACTGAGCTCAAGTGGTTGTCCTTTATCCCTACATGCCTGCAAAGTCAATTAAGGCAAGAATTTCCCCTGATCACCTCATGTAATGTTAGTATTCCTAAATTAAAAGAGTTGGATTAGGGTTTAGACCCATTGTAGCACAAGCCGAAGGACTATGTGAATGAAATCTGAGTACAGTGAAACTGTTAAATAGATTGACACTCGAAAACGCAAGTGATAGGCTTGTAGAAGAAAGATGAACAAGAATGGGATAAGGTGAAGGAAACATGTTAGGGTAAGCTATAGACGAAAAGGGCCGAGAGGTTGGAGTATTTCAAAGTAATTAAATCTGGTGAGTAAGGAAGAAACTAGAATGCCATAGGTTCGGGTGAGAGTATCAGATAATGGTGGACTAGATGGAAGTTAGGGCCTTGTAATGACTAGTAACCTTGGTTTAAGGTAACGATCATAGAGTAAGAAGGAAGAGGCCTCATTGGAGGTGTGATTTGTAGCAAAATGGAATCCTTGAGACTTGAGAAAGGGAAGAATGGTCTGTTTATATCTATTTGGTGGCCTTAGTGAATTCAATAAGCATAATTCTGAATGATTGATGAGCAATATGGTTTTATCTAGTAAAACGTACACAAGTTTAGGAGTTTCTTACAATTGAACTATGCCTGTGATGCATATGAAGACTATCTAGATGAATTATCATGGACAGTGAATTCAAGGGTAGTAATGGCAACCGAAAGAAGGGCTGGATTATAGTATACTTGACATAGTGGAACGAAGGACATATATAAACAAAATGTTGTGCCTATTTCACGATCTGTATTCCATGATTGCATGATACTTGATGTGTTGCTTGTGTTGAGTGACATCGAGTGCAAGATAATGTTGCGGTGAACCATCCTTATTTAAATATTGCATAGCGTCGCAAATGGAATCATTCACGTGTTGGATGTGCATCGTGAGGCACTCATGATTGAGTGTGGGAAAATGCTATACTGATATCCGGGGACCCTCGAAGGAGAGGGTAGCATGTGAATGGAGCCTCGGAGTAGAGGATGAAAATTGGAGTGTCGCAAATGAAAGATCAACCGTGGGTTGATGGAGATTTGTGCATTTGTGGATGACATTTCAAGCATATATTGTTGGCATATAAATCATACATGCGCACTTGCGTGTAGATTCTTGCATGAGATAAATTGTTATGTGAATCAATTTATAATGTTCGTTCACATGTTATGTTTCGAATATGTGTTAATTTAATTAGAATTGCCATTCAGCCTTGTCCATGTTATTATTTTATTTCAATGAATGTAGTAATGTGGATATAGGTTAGGAACAATTCAATTGGGCGTTTTTCTTGCTAGCCTCGTGCTAACCCACATTGTGGGAATTTTTTTTCCAGCTATCGCATTTTGGGTCGGTATCGGAGTAAGAAAGGAGGTTCAGGTTCGTTACATACAATATCTAAGATATTTTTGTGTTTGCACTCCGCTCGACGTTGGGTAGTTCATGGACAAGAACGATCAATAATGGTACCGTTCTGAGAAAGAATTTGAAGGAACTCTTTTTCCCTATATTCCATGGCGTTATCAGTACGACAGATCTTGATGTTTTGGGAAAATTGTGTTTTGATCATGACAACAAATTTATTAAAGATATCAGTAAGTTCTTATCGATTCTTCATAAGATAAAGTCACAGAGTAACGAGATCCTCCCATAGTAGGAGTAGGAGGTGGTCCCCAAATATCTGAATGAATCAAATCAAAAGGAGTAGAAGAAATAGATTCACTGATATTGAATGGTAAAGCATGATGTTTTCCCAACTTGCAAGACAAGCAATCAAATGTTTTGTTGTCAACGGAACCTAAATTATCACTTAAAATCAAAGAACTTAATCTAGAAAGAGAAGGATGACCCAATCGAGAATGCCAAGTTTCGGAAGATAATGTGGCAGCACAACCAATGAAGGAATTGGGAAGCTTCAATGACACAAGCTCAAATAAGGGTCCCAATTTACGGCTTGTCCCAATTATCTGTCCCGTCCGTAGATCCTGCACATGACAACCATTCAAAGAGAAATGAGTGTCAAAATAAAGTTCACAAAGTTGTCCAACAGATATCAAGTTTAAGGAGAGTTTGGGAACCATAAATGTATCAGGTAAAGACAATTTGAACGTCAAAATATTCCTTGTATGACTAACTATCATCTGGGAGTTTTCAGCTGTATGAATGATGGTGTTTGTGAATTGTATGATTTTGACTTAATAAATTGGAATTGGAGGTCATGTGATTACAACAAGCAAAATCGAAAAACCACAAATCAGGAGTACCTGGGGTAACTGATAGAACAGAAGAGCTAGAAGTACCAGATTCTTGAATTATGGAACGGACTGTTGATCAAAGATCATCTAACAATAGAGTAACAATCGAACTTTTAGAGGAATCCTCAATGGAAGCAGCAGCAGTGGATGGGCATGGATGTGGACCTCTGAATCGAGATTGGTTGTTTGCTCCTGTAGGTTGCTTAGGCTGTAGCTGATAACAATTGGAAGCACGAAGACCAAATCGGCGACAGTGAGTACAATAAGGCTTGTGCCCTGAGGAGGAACCCGGATTAGCGAGTACTGCATCTGTATATGTGGAGATTGATGAAGTGGCACGTTGCGCCTTTGAAGTAGCAAGTTGAGTCTTCTCAGTTAACAATTCCGATACAACTACCTCAAGATGAGGTAAAGGATCTCTTTGCATAAGTGAAGCTCGCACCCGCTCAAATTCATCATTAAGTGCCATCAGAAATTGCATAATACGCATCACAATATTCAACGAACTTACTAGCATCAGTATTTGAACTCCATTTCAGTTCAGATAAAGCCAGCTGGTCCCATTTAGCATGCATGGATGATAAAAAGTCATTAATAAACTGACATTTCTCCTGATGCATGCGATGTAAATTTCCTAACAGTTGATATTGATGGGCAACGTCTGATGTGGAATAACGACTAGCAAGAAAATCCCAAGCTTCCTTAGCTGTATTTAAGCAGCCAAACTAAAGTTTGATAGATGGAATCGAAGTATTTCGAATCCACATGAGTATCTGATGATTCTTACTGTCCTACTCCTCCAATTGTTCAGCAAATTTATTATCAACTTCACTAGTAGTCTGAGTACGCGCACGAATATCTCCAGTGACATAACGCCAAAGCCTATGTCCTCTTAGAAAACTCGATATTTCTTGGGCCCATAGAATATAATTCGATCAATTCAAATTGTCTGAGTAGGTATTGACACTTCTACATTATCCATGATAAGTAAACAGTATAAATCCAGTAGACTTCTATGCCGATTTCAATACAAACTGGCCCTTCCAGAGCTGATAAAATGCCGAAAATAAGGCCAAAAAAGAAATAAGTCACGAATACCTTCAGAGATGGAAGTCCCCGCACTAGTGCTCACGAGTCAGCGGGCTGTTTTGGTGAACTCATATGCTGGGCAGGGTATTCACGGCGTGACTTGTGACTGATTTTGGCGATGTTCACAATCGGGGACAGCAGAAACGATCAAGGGCAGCAGCAAAATCAGCCGAACAGAGCAGAATCAAGCTGAATCAGCAGTGATTCCAGAGCAGATGCGCAGGAGAAAAAAAAAAATTTGCACCGAACGGCAGTAAAGCTGGGGCACCGAACAGCAATAAAATTGTGCAGAATGATAGTGAACATTTACACTAAAATACGTGTCGAAAGGCGAAGACACATGTCTAAATGAGGGCAAAGACTCCTCCCTTGCAATAAAATCCCATCATATTTGCTCTCAAGACTCAAGGCAAGTGGCTATTCTGCAGAAAAAATTCAGATATAATAACAGGATATCTCTGCGTGTTGGACTACCACGATAATTCCTGCATGTTGGCCAACTCGCTGAATCTTGACGGTGGCTACTCTCCCTCGCTCTTGCGCTCTCAGATTCGCATGGTGAGATCTTGCTTCAGAATCTCTGAATCCTCGTCCTCGTCGTCCGTGTGCGGCTGTGTCCCGACAAGCCAGAGTTTTCTCCCCCCTTTTTGCTGAGCCTTCATCGAAGTTACTACAGATCGGCAAGGGTTGGCATTAGTTCTCCGCGACTCGAGAAATCGAACGTCTTTTTTCGCCGCTTGCTCGGAGAAACCAATCTCTGATAACATGTTATGAATGGAGCGAAAAATAATCTGTATATTTTTCTATCTTGAACTAACTATACAAAGAGCCTTTGTATAGGCTGCCCTAGAGTGCTATCTAAAGTAACTAATAATTACAAAATCAATTACAATTAATTAGTAGAATCAATCAAAAGAAGATTATGATCCTATCGATATCTTCACAGGTCTCTATCGCAAATGGAAATGGTGGGATTCTCTTGTTACATTTTTGTATTGAAATTATACGGGACCAAGTCCATCTAGGGAGAGCTTTCATTGGGCACTTTCCGACTCAGTAGCATCACTCTGTGCATTAGAATCACAGCGAATGACCCTAGAGGAAGAGGACTTAGGTATATGGCTGAGAAAAAAAAGAAGTCTGTACGCCGGCCTTCGTAGTTGTACCTGGTGTTATTCCCGCTTGACCTCCTCATTTTTCAGGTAAAAGAAACCCTTCTCTCCTTTCCATCAACTACTACTCTATTCACGTTTATTTGGGAATTTATGATTGCAGGGTCATCCTAAGATGTGATTACTCAGTCGCATTGAATAATGATACAGATGAATATAATATGACGAAGACTATGCAATGCAGGTTAGGCTTTCATTTCCATTCGATATCGTAATAGCGTACTAGGACTGTTGTATACATATGTCAAATATGAAATATCTTTGACATTGATCAAGAAAATGAACCACACATGGTATACAACATTAATATGTTGCAACGTTCACATTTCTTACGGACTCCTCTTGTTTTATTTTATTCAAAATAAAAAAGGGGGGGCCGCGCTCAGGCTAGAGGGGCAATGATCAAGGGTCGACACAACATACAGTTCAAATCGTACACAAAGCAGGTTCGGAAATGCCTAACGCAATTGATGACGGCGCGGCAATTAATCATGTTCTTCCAACCCATCACGTCACATTGGCAATGGATTGACGAGCAGACAAGTCACGAACTCTTTGAAATTGGTACCAGCATTGACGTAGTGATCCGTTTTATCTTCATATACCGCGTGTGTGGCTCGTGCGAGATTGATAACTCGCATGAGAACCGCCATGGGGACAACAGTCGGACGGCGCAGCCCCTCATTCATGTCCTTCCACGCATCGACCACCAGTTTACACAGCTCCTCATTCGCCTCTTCCTCCGTAACTCCGTGTTGTTTCATGAAACACTCCACAGAAGATGCCACGTGACCTCTCTCTTGCTCAAACTATTAAAAACAAAAAAACAAAAACATCTTGCGAAAGTTAAGTTTTTCTCCGATTGATTAGAACCTACGGGACATAACTTACAGATAAATCAATTTTGTTCAGTTCAGTTGTGCAGCTTTTGTATACCTTGTGTCCGGCAATGTCGTTCATGATCCGGCCGACTGCTCGCGCACCGTTCACTATATTGGGGTAGCGGTATACCCATTCGAAAGCATCTTTTGTTACAACATCTCCCATTCCCTGAAACGATGTCACAAACGTCAGTTCACAGCCGATGCCAGTTAATGCAATGGGCAGGTACTCCTCCATCGTCGGTACGTGGCTTTGGTGGAACCAATTGGCTTCGGCCAAGTACGTTCTCACTTGGATGTTCATCTGAGAATTCATTATCAAACGCAAAGCCACGTCAACATTCGAGCTTTAAATGTATTCGGTGGACCTAGATATATGACCGTCTCCCATCCTTATCCAAAAACTCGCATTTGATTGATGGGACTGTCGAATGGCTTACCGCTTCTTTAAAATAGCTGAGGCGGTATGATTTTCCTCTTCTAGTCACTTCGGCGCCGATTTCATCAGAGAAATCAAGAAGCGCCTTGTGGAACACTTGCGTGCGCTTTGGCAATCCTTCTTTGGCATCATCATCCCACCTGAGTTCAAGTTTAGAAGATATAAAACTTGACCCTAGTCAACAGTCGATCACATTATAATAAGCAAGTTTAGAATCGGTAAACTGAGAAAAAGCCTCTGTTGGGGAAAAACGGGCAGCACCTCGGCACAAATATAGCCAATCCAGGATCAAATAATAACCCCCGACACTACTCCAATACAATCCAGCTAAATATCAACCTCGCGGCAACGAATATAACAGCGGAACAATAAAGAAAATATAACACCAAGATTTACGTGGAAAACCCGAATCGGGAAAAATCACGGACGACCCAAAAATTTCCACTAATCACCAAGAATAGCAAAATACACCAAGTATTTCCCTCTAGTCACACACTAGAGCTCAACAACACTATTTCAGGAGCAATTCCTCAAAATGGGCTAGAAACCCTAACCGCAATAGGAAAGTTCGGAGACAAATCTCAACGAACGAAACCAATCAACTTGTAGACCTCGGCTTCACGAACAACATACCGAAATTTGAGCTGATTCCGGTAATGTTTGGCCGCCGAAGTCACACCGGAAGCCGCTGCTCTCTTCCTTCTCCCCTGCACGAAACACTCTCGGTCTCTCTTCTATTCTCACTTCCGCTCCCTCTTTTACAAAACACACGCACACAACACACAAAACACTAAAGCAAAGGAATGGTGGGCAGCCATCATTTTGTTTCTTTCTTTTTCTCTTTTTGATTTCTTTTTCTTTCTTTTGCTTTTTTTTTGTCTTTTGCAAACAAATAAAATAAAATTGGTTGGCCCCCACAAGTGGCGTACCAGCTAACAAATCTCCCCCTACGCCTCATGTGGGGAGTTCCATCATACCTGCTTTTCTTTGACAAGAGTCAAGTTTCACCATGGCCAAGGCTTTGGTCATCATGTCGGATCCGTTGTCGTCAGTACGGACCTTCTCAAGAAGAAAAGACTTTTCTTCTAACTTCTCTCGAACCCAATGATACTTCACATCGATATGCTTCGATCTTGAATGCAAAACTGGATTCTTGCTAAGATAAATAGCACTCATGCTATCGCAAAATAGAACGAAATTTTCTTGCTTCAAACCCAACTCTTGTAAGAATTTCTGCATCCACAAGAGTTCCTTGCTTCCTTCGGTGATAGCTATATACTCCGCTTCAGTCGTAGACAAAACAATGCATTTTTGTAATCTTGACTGCCATGAAACTGCTCCCCCTGCAAAAATCATCATATAACCCGAAGTAGACTTTCGGGAATCACTATCTCCGGCATAATCAGAATCTGAGTAGCCGCTCAACTCAGGCTTTCCACTTCCATAACATAAGCAAAATCTGGACGTGCCTCTAAGATACCTCAAAATCTATTCCACAGCATTCCAATGCTCTTTACTTGGATTTGAGAGAAATCTACTCACAACACCAACTGCATGAGCAATATCTGGTCTTGTGCAAACCATGGCATACATCAAACTACCCACGGCAGATGCATAAGGAACTTTCATCATCTCTTCCTTCTCTTTCTCACTCGTAGGACATTCATTGCTACTCAATTTAAAGTGACCAGCAAGTGGAGTACTTACCGGTTTACATGTGCTCATGTTGAATCTTTCAAGCACTTTTTCAATATACTTCTCTTGAGATAGCCATAGTTTTCTATTCTTTCTATCACGAGTGATTTTCATGCCAAGAATTTGCTTAGCTGACCCTAGATCCTTCATTGCAAAAGCCTTACTCAACTCATTTTTCAAGCTCTTGATTTTGTTAGCATCATGACCAACTATCAACATATCATCCACATAAAGCAAGAGGATAATAAAATCATCATTTGAGAATCTTTTCATAAAGACACAAGAGTCTGAAATGGTCTTACCATATCCATGAGCTTCCATGAATGAATCAAACTTCAAGTACCACTGTCTTGGCGCTTGCTTGAGACCATATAGACTTTTTCTCAATCTACATACAAGATGCTCCTTGCCTTTAACCTTAAAACCCTCTGGTTGCTCCATGTATATCTCTTCTTCTAGGTCTCCATGAAGAAAAGCTGTATTTACATCAAGTTGTTCGATTTCTAAATTCAAACTGGCGGCCAAACCAAGAACAACTCTAATAGAAGACATTTTCACTACCGGTGAAAAAATCTCTTCAAAGTCGATTCCCTTCTTCTGACGAAAACCCTTCACAACAAGCCTAGCCTTGTATCGTGGCTTCAAACTGCTTTCGTCTGTCTTTAACTTATACACCCACTTATTTGTGAGTGTCCTCTTGCCCTTAGGCAACTTCACCAACTCAAATGTATGGTTGTCATGCAAAGATTTGAACTCATCTTGCATAGCTTCGTGCCACTTATTCTTTTGATCGCATGACATAGCTTCTTCATAAGTTTCAGGCTCTCCTGCATCAGTAAGTAGCACATACTCATGTGGGTGATATCTTTGTGAAGGTCTACGCTCTCTATCTGATCTTCTAACTTGAGGTTGGACTGCTTCTTCTTGTTCAACTGTTTGCTCTTGCTCAACTGATTGTTCTGTCTCAACTGTTTCACATGTCTCAGCTGAAGAACTAACATTCTGTGAGGATTCATCTACTTCATGATTTTCCTGCACTTCTCCCCCGTGATTTTCACCCAATACGGTAGGAGGATTTGGGCTAAAACTGACACTGTGTTGAGCTGCATTCTTTGGCTTCTCTGACTTGTCTATGTCTTCAATGGTCTGATGCTCAAAGAATACCACATCTCGGTTTCTAATGACTTTCTTTGTAGCTGGATCCCATAATCTGTAGCCAAACTCTTCATGTCCATAACCCAAGAAGATACACTGTTTAGACCTGTTATCAAGCTTGGACCTTTCATCTCTTGGAACATGCACAAATGCCCGGCATCCAAACACCCTCAGATAACTGTAGGAGACATCTTTCCCACTCCATACTCTTTGTGGAACATCTCCCTTAAGAGGAACTGATGGAGATAGATTTATCAAGTCAACTGCCGTTCTCATCGCTTCGCCCCAGAATGGCTTAGGTAATTTCGCATGAGACAGCATACACCTAATCCGATCATTAATCGTTCGGTTCATTCTCTCTGCTACTCCATTTTGCTGTGGTGTTTTCGGAACAGTCTTCTCAAGCTTGATACCATAGTCCCTGCAGTAATGTTCAAACGGTCCTCTATATTCACCACCATTGTCAGCTCGAACACATTTTAGCTTTTTCCCTGTTTCCCTTTCAACACTGATATGAAATTGTTTGAAGGCTGCAAGCACCTGGTCTTTTGATTTCAAAGCAAAAGCCCACACTTTTCTAGAGCAGTCATCAATAAATGTGACAAAATACAATGCACCACCAAGTGTTCTAGCATCCATGCAGCAAACATCAGTGTGAACTAAATCAAGTACATCAGATTTTGTGTGTGGAGACGAACTATGAAATGAGAATCGATGTTGCTTACCCGTGAGGCAATGAGTACACTCCGTCAGATTTTTCTCCTTTAATGATAGAAGATTCTTCCTAGCAAGAGTTTCAAGTCCCTTCTCGCTAAGATGACCAAGTCTCATATGCCATAGATCAACTGAGGAATCCTCCACTGCATTTACCTCTTGTCGCATCAAATTTGCTTGCATGATATAAAGACTGCATGTCTTCTTGCCTTTTGCCATCACCATAGAGCCTTTAGTCAATTTCCATTTGCCATCGTAGAAGGAGTTGCAATAACCGTCGTCATCTAAGGCACCTGTGGAGATCAAGTGAAGTCGAATATCTGGAACATGTCTCACATTTTTCAAAAGTAAAGTACATCCCATATCAGTCTCCAGATAAACATCTCCCATGCCAATAACCTTGGAAACACCAATGTTTCCCATCCTAACACAACCGAAATCACCGCTGCAATAGGATGTAAAGAAGTCACGACGTGAAGTGACATGATAAGAAGCTGCAGAATCAACAACCCAGCTAGAATCTTGGCATGTGAGATTTACATAACCGTCATCACAAATGAACACAATATCACCGTCAGTTGCAACTGCTGTTGTAGGCTGATTTTCTTCTTTCTTTTTATCTCCATTTCTATCATGGGATTTATCTCTCTTCGATTGCCAACACTCTTTGGCATAATGTCTCATTTTGCCACAGTTGAAGCACTTCACACTTCTTCTTGGCCTTGACTTCGATCTTCCTCTTGACTTGCCCCTGTCATTACTTTGAAACTTTCTTGACTGACTTCTGCCTCTATGTTCTACGACAAGTGCTTCCGATTTGGAAGCATAATTCAAACTTTTCCTCCTTGTTTCTTCATTAAACAAGCTTTCTTTAACCATGCTCATAGAAAGCACACCGTAAGGAGCAGAATTATTTAACGCCACAACCAAGGTGTCCCAGCTATCAGGAAGTGTACCAAGCAATAAACAAGATTGCAATTCATCACCAAGGTCAATCTCAAGATTTGTCAATTGATTTACAACATCTTGAAATTCACTCAAGTGCTCCGTCATGCTACTCCCTTCCTTGTATCTCAAGTTCACAAGTCTTTCACTAGAAGAGCTTTATTTTGTGGAGTTCTCCTCTCATAGAGATCTTGCAATTTCTTTCACAAAGTATCCACCTTCGTTTCTTGAGCAACATGTTGAAACACACTATCATCAATCCATTGTCGGATAAACCCAACCGTCTTCCGATTCATTCGCTCCCACTCTTTATCTTCCGTATCTCCTTTAGCTTCATCGCCTTCGACCGTATCATACAAATCTTTGCAATATAATACGTCTTCCATCCGAGGCTTCCATATAGAGTAATTCGAGGCATTTAACTTAAACATAGTGCCACTCGTATTCTCCAACTAATACTAGAATCTCAACTCTAGCTCTGATACCACTTTGTTGGGGAAAAACGGGCAGCACCTCGGCACAAATATAGCCAATCCAGGATCAAATAATAACCCCCGACACTACTCCAATACAATCCAGCTAAATATCAACCTCGCGGCAACGAATATAATAGCGGAACAATAAAGAAAATATAACACCAAGATTTACTTGGAAAACCCGAATCGGGAAAAACCACGAACGACCCAAAAATTTCCACTAATCACCAAGAATAGCAGAATACACCAAGTATTTCCCTCTAGTCACACACTAGAGCTCAACAACAATATTTCAGGAACAATTCCTCAAAATGGGCTAGAAACCCTAACCGCAATAGGAAAGTTCGGAGACAAATCTCAACGAACGAAACCAATCAACTTGTAGACCTCGGCTTCACGAACAACATACCGAAATTTGAGCTGATTCCGGTAATGTTTGGCCGCCGAAGTCACACCGGAAGCTGCTGCTCTCTTCCTTCTCCCCTGCACGAAACACTCTCGGTCTCTCTTCTGTTCTCACTTCCTCTCCCTCTTTTACAAAACACACGCACACAACACACAAAACACTAAAGCAAAGGAATGATGAGCGGCCATCATTTTGTTTCTTTCTTTTTCTCTTTTTGATTTCTTTTTCTTTCTTTTGCTTTTCTTTTGTCTTTTGCAAACAAATAAAATAAAATTGGTTGGCCCCCACAAGTGGCGTACCAGCTAACAGCCTCCGAGTGCCAAATTTACCTTTGAATTGCTTCCGTGAAGAGTTCTAGTTCTTCCCATTTACATCGTAGATGTCGTCGAGAATGGAAAGAAAAACAAGCATTTTGGTGACTATTGCTCTAGCGATCTTGTACTCCGGCTCGAAATAAACTCCTACCATCCAGACATACAGCTCCGCAAGCCTATCTCTAGCAAATGGGAACTCCCCCTCTATATCTAAATCGATCCACCACCTACAGTTTACCAAAAAATCCAGTTTAAGGCAAAACACATCAATGATGCACAAAGTACTTTAGACCGATGATCGAAAGAGATCAACACTCCTTGTCACATACAAACGATTTAGGATAGATTGCAATCATACTAATCAATCTACTGGAAATTTAGTGTTTTTAGAACATCTAGCTACTTCAGACATGCTATCATGCAGTTAACCTTGTAAGGTTGCCGAGTTCCCTTCGGTATTGCTTTTGTATTGAGTTGAAATCGTGCTTAGCCAAGGAGAGCAGGACTTCATTATGCGAAGGATCCTCTTGGTAGAATTCAATGTAACGCCTGGTCTCTAGCCTTGGCAGACCCTTGTGGATTGGTTGATGTAGGGCATTACTCACTAGTTTTTCGAGACTAGGGCTAGCTTTTGTTTTATCAATTGATTCAAGGTGAGTTCTAGTAAAAGCCAGTGCATCCTCCAACATGTCCTCGCCGTGATAGCTTAGATGGCAAGCTTCATATAAACTTAGCATTCCCTGCACGTCGGCGATGATCGATTTACTGAAATTCCCTTCGCTGTCCTTGAACCTGTTAAAGATGTCTGTACGGCCAAAAGGAATGTGGGAGAAGATTCTATCATGAGATGCTATGAAAAGCACCATGTTCAATATCTATATCAATTGGAAACGATGGAAGAATGACATACTAAACCAAGGAATTAGGAAAAATGACTGTTCACCTTTCAAAGCAAAAAAATTTGAAGAACTCAGGATATGAGAATTATATACAGAAAAAGGTTAACGAACAAACAAATCAGCATCAGAGTAAATTAAACATGGTAGTGATATCATTAGTTCACTCTAATCAATCAAATGGATTATCAAGCTACTATCTGCAATATGATTTCACCAACTCATCCATCAATGAAGTTGGAATATGACATACCACAGGGAACATTGTAACCTGTTGTCGAAACAATCAAAAGAGAAGAGCGACGGTGTGTAGGTCGTCTTCGCTATCACCGCAGTGAAGCTCAAAATAGCTTCTATGAATTTGCTCCAGCTGCTCATCTATCTCAAGTTCAAAATGGTAGCCAATTCCCAAGCGTTGGATTTTATCAATCAAGTTCAACTTCTGCGAAGGCTTATCCACAGCACCTGTCAACATCTTCCTCACTTCTCCTTTCAATCTCTCAATCCGTTCCTCTACTATGCCATGAGAGCTCTATGATCAATACAAAAACAGAAAGTTCAACAACAAAAAAAATTAATAAGAGGAAAATGACATGAATAAAGTAAATCAGGTTGCCTAGGACCCGCTCAACCACGATAAGTATGAACTGAAATCGCCTAAAGATTACACCATTAAGACTAGTCTCGTTCATAGTTGAGAAGTTCTTTCCCATGTCTGTTAAGTCATATCGTATGGGCATGCCAAATGGAGTTTCCAATCAACTGGAACTTCATTTCTTTTTGCTTACTAAATGCTGTGGGATGATCATCATTAATCCAAGATAATTATTATTTTGTGCCCTCAGTTTTCTGAAGGCATGCAACTGACAAGTTTACAGAAAGTAATCCAAGAAGGGGAAAAGAAAAACTTAAAATGCTACCATGAAGTTGGAGTCAGAAGCATATTTGAGAAAGTAATCCGCCCATATGGTTGGATGAAAAATTCCCGATGGGCGTTCAGCCTCTGGGATTTTTTGCTGAGCAGGAGAAGAGGATGGGACTGCTGAATTCTGAAGAGACATTTCTGTTCTGCTATTTTCCGCCGAGTATGGATAAAGAGAACTCTGGGGGGAAGGTAGAAGGTTTTCTGGGGAATCCAAACCTTCTTGATGGGTATTTATAGGCGGGAATTCGTTATATAACCGCCTTTGGATACTTTTGCCCTAATATTCTATTTTTAGACACACACAAAATAATTAACAATCCTTACCAAAAAAAAAATTAACAATGTATAAATAAATGTTATGGAGTCCACTTTAGAATTTGTATCTATAGCATCTAGGAAACAGAAAAGGCAATAGTTAATTTAGGGTCCGTTTATTTCGCGAAAAATAAATGATTTGAAAAATATTTTCCTAAAATGGATGGTCTGTGTTGCTTGAAAGAAATAGCTAATGAAAAATGTCTTTATTATCGGCCATAATTTATGTATGAACATTTTCATAGACGAAGAAAATATCTTCCATTCATTTTTTTTAAATGAGAAAGTCGCTATTTTTAAGAAAATTTCTCCAATTTTTTTTCCGCGAGACAAATAGATCCTTATTAAAGCACCTTTTTTCCCTATCTATTTTCTATTCGTCACGTGAGCGTGTGCATATCATGTCTTGAGTTTATTAGATAATTTGATCTGATAAGAATTATGCTCAAGAGTGATAGGCGGGAATGCGGGATCCGGATCCCCTGACATAGAGTCAGGGGATCATGGGGAGGGGGGCCGTCCGATCACTGAGGCAGGGGTGATCGGACCGCCCAAGGGGCTAATGTCACGGGATCCTGACCCGAGAATACGATAATGCCTCTATCAATGTCGGACTGGGATTTCCCAACATTGCTCATTGTCAAATCCGAGCCGTCGATGGACGGCTCGGATTTGATAATGGCACCTAAGCAATGTTAGGAAATCCAAATCAATGACGCCACTCCACCACCTGGTAGCTTGACTATGGAAAGAAAGACAGAGAGACCATGATGGTTCTGGTTGGCCGAATGTGAGCCATTCGTGTGTGGGGACTGGTTGGCCGAATGTCATAATAGCTGCTTGCTTTGACTAATCTATCTCAATTCAGATCCTTAGAACAAAACATTAAAATAAAAAAGTCATTCCCAATATCAGGAAAGTCGCCGGTCACTTAATTCATTAATCTATTGCCCTACTTGTTAGATGTGCAGTTACGGAGCATTCAATTTAGAGAGGCAGTTTTGATTAATTACTTGAAGGGTTAAATCGGATGGCGCAGGCTGATGAGAATTTACTTTGGAAACTAAAAAAAGAAAGTTAAATTCATTTGGACTATTTTGCTAATCCACGTGTAATGTTATTGAAGAAACTGACAGGACCTTGCAATTTAAATGGACGTGAAATCACCAGAGAAACACAACAAGCTACAGAAACAACAACAGAGATTTACGTATTTCGATCCGAGTAGACATGGCCATGGGCCGGTTTGGGCCCACAACTGGCCCGGGCTTGTTGATCGGGCCCGCGGTTCCAAACCGGAACCGGCCCGTGCCATATAGACACGGCTACGATTCATCCGGAACTTTGAACCGGCTCGTAACCGACGGTTCCGAGCAGTTCCGAACCAAAAGATGATTGGGACCAAAAAAAAAAAATTTAAAAAAAAAAAGAGGAAAGAGCCGTTGCTTGGCAACGGTCACTCTCCCCCTCCTTTTTTTTTCTTTTTATTAGTTTCTCACTTTCTTAACCATTATAAATACTCATTCCATCTCTCATTTTTTCCTCACAATTTCTCTCAAATTCTTTCAATTCTCTCGATCCGCTCAATTCTCTCAATTTGCTTTCCGCTCAATTCTATCTCTCAAAAAATGACAAGTGGAAGTAGAACTAGTGACAAAGAAAAGAACAAGATGGGGGAATCCAATTGTCCTCTTGATCCTCGTGATTATGCAGATTGAGGAATCGATATTAATGATAAAATCAACATTATTCCCAATGTGGAGCACATCCAAAAGCAAGAAAGTCTTCATCCTCCTACCAGTATCGAAGAAATGTCAACAACAAAGGAGTCGAAGCGGGAGTTTACATCTGACGTATGGAACCACTTCACGAAGACGGAAAGATTTGATTTAGGTCCAAAAACGTTTGATGTAACTTGTAAACATTGTGGGGCAATATATAAATATACAGGTAGAGTCGGTTATGGAACATTTAAACGGCATCTTAAGACGAAACATCCAGCCCAAGCGGGAATTGACATCAAGCAACAACAAATTTTCGAGTAGGCCAATCCTAACACTTCTCCGTTATTTTGTTACAATGAAAGAACTTATAAAGAAGAATTAGCTAAATATTTTTTCATTTAACATTTATCATTTAATTTTGGTGAAAGATTTTATTTTAATCAATTTATACAAAATGAAAGTGTTCCACAAGCAAAATGTGTTCCTAGAAATACACTTAAACGCGTAATTAAAGATCTTTATAGAAAATGGAAAAAAGATTCACAAAACTTTTTTACGAATTTTACTGGACGTGTGCATATAGGTAGCGATATTTAGACTGATCATTGACGAGTTCATTCTTATATGGGTATAACAAGTCATTGAATAGATGATGATTGGAATATTCAAAAAAGAGTTATTGCAGTTAGAGGTTTTTGATGATAGGCACACGACAAATAATATTTATAGAATAATTAAGCAAATTGATTTTGACAAGGCCGTGGCAAATACCACTTCAATTGGTGAACTAGAAAAGATTTGTAAACATGTTTTTGGTAGATAATTTTTTCAGTTAGGTGTGCTTGTCATGTTTTAAATTTATGTGTACAAGATGATTTTAAAACTCTTGATGTTTTTCTCGAGCCAATAAAAATATCAATTCAATTTTATGGAAAATTTCCCAAATAATGAAGGAATGGTTAAAATTTTGTAAAGCAAATGGAAAAAGACCAAAAAGGTTTTCAAGAGATATTCCAACTCGTTGGAATTCTAACGAGTTGCTTAATAAATCTTTTGGATATAAAATTTTATTATGTGCATTTATTTCAAATAATATAGCTCAAATTAATTTATACCCACAAGAGCGGGATATTTGCAAAAATATTTTAGATGTTTTAAAAGTTTTTAATGATGCAACTTATAAATTAATTTTTAAACTAAAAAATCGTAACCGAAACCGGCGGTTCCATTTTTGATTTTTAACTGTAACCGATCCCGAAATCGTCAGTTCAAAACCGGAACCGGAATACCCTAATTTTGGAACCGGAACCGCCGGTTTCAGTTAGGTTGCCAACATCCCTATGGCTGTACTAACAAAAAAAAAAAAAAGTCAATTGCATATGGCCTATTTTCTTAATCCCAATGTAATGGTACCAGATCTAGTATGAGTTAGCGATCAAAACTTATTTTTCTTCCTAGGTTAGGTTGCCAACATCCCTATGACTGTACGAGGAATCTTTTCTGTTATTATCTGTCTTACTATGGACTCAATATTTTTTTCTTATACCGAACCAGTTGATCTAAGAAATTAGATAAATTACTCCTGACGGGTTACATCCGAATGGCGCAATTTGATAATGTTACTCCGGAAACCAAACAAATAAAAGTAAAACAAATTTAGACTATTTCCTCAACTCCAATAAAATATAACTTGTAGTGGTGATATTCTTCACACGTGCTGCCCGCATGGATTGATGGCATTTCTGCTGCAACAATGCCACAATACACTTTTGAGGGGGAGAAAAGAGTCCAGTTTAGAGAGATGTATAGTTTATTTGTATGAACTAAAGAATCAGGCCATCACCGGTTTGGAAAATAGCATAAAACAATTGAAGTGCAGGATCATTTCGCATTGAAAAGAGATTGATGGTAAAATTACCAAAACAATTCTAAATCTATTGCAATTGTGCTAATTCAGTCCTAAACATTTTGCCATTGTGCAATTCATTCCATCCGGCGAATTTTGGCTGGTCGGAGCAGGCGTGGGCGCCGGCCGGCCAAAGTCCTAATATTATAACATTTTTTATTTTTTATTTTTTTCTTCCACTTTCCCCTCCCTCTTCCCTTTCCATGTTCTCCCATGCCCAGACCTTCCCCTTCCCCATCCCCATTGCTATGCTACTTCTTCTCCATCGGTTGCCGTACCTGCACTACCGGCCAGAGGACGACCGTCGAGGCTCACCTCGCCAGCCCAGATCTGACGACGTCGAGCCTCGCCCATCCAACTTCGTTTCTGTGGTCTGTACCATCGTTATGACGCATAGGTTTGTTTCCTCGTCTTTTGCTGCGACGCTCCCGTTCCTCTATGAAACTAACACCTGTTTTCCAAATCCTTCGACTTGTAATTTTCTGAGCCCAGATCTAGGGAGGGTCGACCTCGCCCGGCCAAGGTGAGGTCGGGTCTCGCCCGACCATGGAGACCTGCGAGAGCCTCGCCGGTTGTCCTCTATCATCGTCGTTGGTCGTCTAGCCTCGCTGGTTGTCCACGGTATTAGAAAATCTCATGGGAATGGGAGAACATGGGAAGAGGATGGGGAAGACGAAGGGGAAAGTGGAAGGAAAAATTTTAAAAAATAAAATAAAAAACTTAAATATATATATATATATATATATATATATATATATATATTATAATATTAGGCAGCCGGCTGGCCGGCGTCCATATTAGCGCCGGCTGCCTGATGGATTGAATCGGCCAAAAAAAAAGTTTAGGATTAAATTGGCACAATTGCAATAGGTTTAGGACTTTTTTGGTAATTTTCCCGAGATTGACAGAGTATTGAATTTAGGGAGGAAGTTTCATTTTGTAGTACAAAAAAGCGGGTTGTTATGGCTGGATTTAGCTGCAACAATATCGTATCCCGAAGAAAAAAGGATTATAAAATGAAAACATGGAAGAAATAACATAATGGGCTGTGACGCGGGAGAGTCTAATACCGATGGAAGATCATATAAAATGGGATATTCTTGTTTTAAACCTAACCGATTTGATGTAAAAAATTAGATGAATTACTTCTAAAAGGTTACACCAGAATGGCGCTAGTTGATGAACTCAATATTCTTACATTAGACCCGACCAATTTGATCTAAAAGATTTGAATAATTATTTGAAGGGTTAAATCGGATGGCGCAGGCTGACGAGAATTTACTTTGGAAACTAAAAAAAGAAAGTTAAATTCATTTGGACTATTTTGCTAACCCATGTTGTAGTGTTATTGCAAAAACTAACAGGACCTTGCAATTTATATCGACATGAAATCGCCAGAGAAATACAACAAGCAACAGAAAGAACAACACAGATTTAAGTGTTTCGGTCCGAGTGTTGATACCTACCCATGGGAAGAGTCGGCAGCAAATAATCCCCAATAACCACAGAATCAAAGTAACGATCAATCAATCACTCACATGCTTTGAGTGTTTCTCACACTTGGATTACATCCAAACCCAAAGTATTTACAAATAAATATTACAAATCGAGCGTTCAAGCCCATCGTTTTCCTTTTACCTTCACGGCGGCTCCTCTTTCTCTGTGGAGCTTTCGTTCCCGGCACGCTCACACATGGACGAACGAATCTCCAAAATTTGTTGTTCGTTATTTCGACTTGTTCGTACCAGCCATAAAAGGAGAACGCAAAACTCGATGATAGATACTGTGACATTCTGAATTTTCTGTCATTTTGAGACTATTGAATGAGAAGTATCTATCGATGTATCTGATCAATCCTAAGTAAACTAACCAAAAGGGAAAGGCTAACGCACGACAAGGTATGTGGACCTAGGAAACTCGAAAAAGGAAATGGCGCTTTGGCCATAATGATTGTCGAGGGAGCATTTGGAACCAATAAAGGCTAATCAAGCAACGATTAAGGAATCCATTGCTAGCATTATACGATTGGAGCGCGGGTGATGCCATTTAACCAATGTATAATTTGTGAAATCTTCCTAAATCGAACTGTGACGATCGAGACCGCCGAGACTAGCAATGAACCCTCGCAATTACATGACAACCAAAGTCGCCGTAACTTGAGTCGTCCTAAGTGTGACGAGAGTCGCAGAGTCGATACGTGTAACGTCTATAAAAGCCGGCCGTTAGTTCGAGATAAACTGAAGATACGATTGACGGAGGATCGATCATGAAATGGAAGCTCGAAATTGACAAATGGAAATGAAGAATTCCAGCATTAGAAAAGGATTTGACGTCGCCCCGCCAATGGTAATTTAAAATTGAAAAAGTGAAGTTTCGGACGGAAAGTGCAAAATTATCATTTTGCCCCTCAAGTCTTAGCCTTGCCTTAAGAATGAGTAAAGGATAATTTGGTCATTTGGACTTCCATGGGCTGCCGAAAATGAGGGAGAAGAGTGGTCAAAGAAGGTCAAATGGAAGCTTGGATATTTATTTGCTAAGTGACAAGTGTCACCCTTTGGGTGATTAAGCATTAACACCCCCACCAACCAATCTTGTCACTTGAACACCTCCAATTATTTGTGGAAGACTTCATTTGACCCTTGCTTGAGCCGTGGATCACCTCTCTCTCCCTTTCCCTTCATTTTCTTCTTCTTTCTTCTTTGGTCGAAGCTATCTCACCCGACCAGCCCACTGCCGCCCGTTCGCTGCCATCAACAGCAGCTTTCGACCGGCATCTCGTCGTGCGCCGGCCATCAAAACCTCCCTCGACCTCTCCTCTATCCATCCCCGGTGGTAGCTCAACGTTTGGTGGAGTGGTTTGTCCTATCCAGCCCCGAGACCAAAAGTGAACAGATTTGGAGCAAGTTGAGGTAAAGCCGTCGTTCTCCATCTTAGAGCCTTCGATTGACTTCAAACCTTCTGTGGGATCTTCATAACACCTAGTACTCAAGTTTGCTTAACTGTGGTTGCACGTTTAATGGAGATTTAGGGTGTTTTCATGGCTGAATTACGATGGTTTCTTAAAACAGAATTCTGACCGTTTGAGGACCGTGAGAAACCGAGCTGTTCGAAGGCCTTTATGGTGTTGTTCCGTGACGAAACTCTTGGTGAGTTTCCTAAACATATGGATTAAGGTTCTAGCAAGTTAAATTCATGAGAAGCCTAGGGTTGAATTGCGGACTGAATAGTGTGGTTTAGAGCAGAACCGACTCTGCCCTGTGTATATGTTGTTTGAATCGAACACTTTGGGGGTTCGTGGAGGTGTAGCTGTGATATCCCTCCCCTAGTCCCACATTGCCTAGGGGGGAGATCTTGGGTGGCTTTATAAGCCTTGGGGGTGCCCTTGAATTGCATGAGGCCTTTTCCCGGCTGAGTGCTCGGAAAGCAAAATCGTGCGGGTTGCAAAGCCCAAAGCGGACAATATCGTGCAAGTGGGACCCCAGCCATTACAAATGGTATCAGAGCCGACCCCCGACCGCATGTGTGGACAGCGGCGGAGTCCGCGGGCGGCCCGGGCACAACGGGGACGTTGTGTCCGAAGGGGGGGAGATTGTGATATCCCTCCCCTAGTCCCACATTGCCTAGGGGGGAGATCTTGGGTGGCTTTATAAGCCTTGGGGGTGCCCTTGAATTGCATGAGGCCTTTTCCCGGCTGAGTGCTCGGAAAGCAAAACCGTGCGGGTTGCAAAGCCCAAAGCGGACAATATCGTGCAAGTGGGACCCCAGCCGTTACAGTAGCCATGTCTTAAAATGATCGTTAAGACATCGTAGGTTGTTGATTGTTATGTTATTGAGGTATTGGTGTAGTGGAATTGGGATTCGAATGAGTTTTGATGCGAAATTGATGAAATTTCCTAGGACCGTGCGTGATCCTTGCTTGGGCCGTGAACTTGCTGAGTTAGGAGGATCATTTGGTTTGGAATTTGCTATTCGATCAAAGGGTAAATGTCCCTTAAACCTTTACTCGAACATTAGGACACTACTGGATAAATTGGTTGGATGATTTTGGCGATGTTCACACGTCGGGGACAGCAGAAACGATCAAGGGCAGCAGCAAAATCAGCCGAACAGAGCAGAATCAAGCTGAATCAGCAGTGATTCCAGAGCAGATCCACAGGAGAAAAAAAAAATTGCACCGAACGGCAGTAAAGCAGGGGCACCAAACAGCAATAAAATTGTGCAGAATGATAGTGAACATTTACACTAAAATAGGTGTCGAAAGGCGAAGACACATGTCTAAATGAGGGCAAAGACTCCTCCCTTGCAATAAAATCCCATCATATTTGCTCTCAAGGCAAGTGGCTATTCTGCAGAAAAATTCAGATATAATAACAGGATATCTCTGCGTGTTGGACTACCACGATAATTCCTGCATGTTGGCCAACTCGCTGAATCTTGACGGTGGCTACTCTCCCTCGCTCTTGCGCTCTCAGATCCGCATGGTGAGATCTTGCTTCAGAATCTCTGAATCCTCGTCCTCGTCGTCCGTGTGCGGCTGTGTCCCGACGAACCAGAGTTTTCTCCCCCCTTTTTGCTGAGCCTTCATCGAAGTTACTACAGATCGGCAAAGGGTTGGCATTAGTTCTCCGCGACTCGAGAAATCGAACGTCTCTATATCGCCGCTTGCTCGGAGAAACCAATCTCTGATACCATGTTATGAATGGAGTGAAAAATAATCTGTATATTTTTCTATCTTGAACTAACTATACAAAGAGCCTTTGTATAGGCTGCCCTAGAGTGCTATCTAAAGTAACTAATAATTACAAAATCAATTACAATTAATTAGTAGAATCAATCAAAAGAAGATTATGATCCTATCGATATCTTGACAGGTCTCTATCTCAAATGGAAATGGTGGGATTCTCTTGTTACATTTTTGTATTGAAATTATACGGGACCAAGTCCATCTAGGGAGAGCTTTCATTGGGCACTTTCCGACTCAGTAGCATCACTCTGTGCATTAGAATCACAGCGAATGACCCTAGAGGAAGAGGACTTAGGTATATGGCTGAGAAAAAAAAGAAGTCTGTACGCCGGCCTTCGTAGTTGTACCTGGTGTTATTCCCGCTTGACCTCCTCATTTTTCAGGTAAAAGAAACCCTTCTCTCCTTTCCATCAGCTACTACTCTATTCACGTTTATTTGGGAATTTATGATTGCAGGGTCATCCTAAGATGTGATTACTCAGTCGCATTGAATAATGATACAGATGAGTATAATATGACGAAGACTATGCAATGCAGGTTAGATTTTCATTTCCATTTGATATCGTAATAGCATACTAGGACTGTTGTATACATATGTCAAATATGAAATATCTTTGACATTGATCAAGAAAATGAACCACACATGGTATACAACATTAATATGTTACAACGTTCCTCTTGTTTTATTTTATTCGAAATAAAAAAGGGGGGGCCGCGCTCAGGCTAGAGGGGCAATGATCAAGGGTCGACACAACATACAGTTCAAATCATACACAAAGCATATTCGGAAATGCCTAACGCAATTGATGACGGCGCGGCAATTAATCATGTTCTTCCAACCCATCACGTCACATTGGCAATGGATTGACGAGCAGACAAGTCACGAACTCTTTGAAATTGGTACCAGCATTGACGTAGTGATCCGTTTTGTCTTCATATACCGCGTGTGTGGCTCGTGCGAGATTGATAACTCGCATGAGGACCGCCATGGGGACAAGGGTCGGACGACGCAGCCCCTCGTTCATGTCCTTCCACGCATCGACCACCAGTTTACACAGCTCCTCATTCGCCTCTTCCTCCGTAACTCCGTGTTGTTTTATGAAACACTCCACTGAAGATGCCACATGACCTCTCTCTTGCTCAAACTATTAAAAACAAAAACATCTCGCGAAAGTTAAGTTTTTCTCCGATTGATTAGAACCTACGAGACATAACTTACAGATAAATCAATTTTGTTCAGTTCAGTTGTGCAGCTTTTGTATACCTTGTGTCCGGCAATGTCGTTCATGATCCGGCCGACTGCTCGCGCACCGTTCACTATATTGGGGTAGCGGTATACCCATTCGAAAGCATCTTTTGTTACAACATCTCCCATTCCCAAAAACGATGTCACAAACGTCAGTTCACAGCCGATGCTAGTTAATGCAATGGGCAGGTACTCCTCCATCGTCGGTACGTGGCTTTGGTGGAACCATTTGGCTTCGGCCAAGTACGTTCTCACTTGGATGTTCATCTGAGAATTCATTATCAAACGTAAAGTCACGTCAACATTCGAGCTCTAAATGTATTCGGTGGACCTAGATATATGACCGTCTCCCATCCTTATCCAAAAACTCGATGTTGTGCTTCAAGTGGACAGAGTAAAGAGCGCATTTGATTGATGGGACTGTCAAATGGCTTACCGCTTCTTTAAAATAGCTGAGGCGGTATGATTTTCCTCTTCGAGTCACTTCGTCGCCGATTTCATCAGAGAAATCAAGAAGCGCCTTGTGGAACACTTGCATGCCCTTTGGCAATCCTTCTTTGGCATCATCATCCCACCTGAGTTCAAGTTTAGAAGATATAAAACTTGACCCTAGTCAACAGTCGATCACATTATAATAAGCAAGTTTAGAATCGGTAAACTGAGAAAAAGCCTCCGAGTGCCAAATGTACCTTTGAATTGCTTCCGTGAAGAGTTCTAGTTCTTCCCATTTGCCATAGACATCATAGATGTCGTCGAGAATGGAAAGAAAAACCAGCATTTTGGTGACTATTGCTCTAGCGATCTCGTACTCCGGCTCAAAATAAACTCCTACCATCCAGACATACAGCTCCGCAAGCCTATCTCTAGCAAATGGGAACTCCCCCTCTATATCTAAATCGATCCACCACCTACAGTTTAAGGCAAAACCCATCAATTATGCAGAAAGTACTTTAGACCGATGATCGAAAGAGATCAACACTCCTTGTCACGTACAAACAATTTAGGATAGTTTGCAATCATACTGATCAATCTACGGCAATTTGGTGTTTTTAGAACATCTAGCTACTTCAGACATGCTTTCATGAAGTTAACCTTGTAAGGTTGCCGAGTTCCCTTCGATATTGCTCTTGTAATGAGTTGAAATCGTGCTTAGCCAAGGAGAGCAGGACTTCATTATGCGAAGGATCCTCTTGGTAGAATTCAATATAACGCCTGGTCTCTAGCCTTGGCAGACCCTTGTGGATTGGTTGATGTAGGGCATGACTCACTAGTTTTTCAAGACTAGGACTTGCTTTTATTTTATCAATTGATTCAAGGTGAGTTTTAGTAAAAGCCAGTGCATCCTCCAACATGTCCTCGCGGTGATAGCTTAGATGGCAAGCTTCATATAAACTTAGCAGTCCCTGCACATCGTCGATGATCGATTTACTGAAATTCCCTTCGCTGTCCTTGAACCTGTTGAAGATTTCTGTACGGCCAAAAGGAATGTGGAAGAAGATGCTATCATGAGATGCTATGAAAAGCACCATGTTCAATATCTAGATCAATTGGAAAAGATGGAAGAATGGTCAATTGGAAAAGATGGAAGAATGATCAATTGGAAACGATGCAAGAAAATTTGAAGAACTCTGGATATGAGAATTATATACATAAAAAGGTTAACGAACAAACAAATCAGCATCAGAGTAAATTAAACATGGTAGTGATATTATTAGTTCACTCTAATCAATCAAATGGATTATCAAGCTACTGTCTGCAATATAATTTCACCAACTCATCCATCAATGAAATTGGAATATGACATACCATAGGGAACATTGTAACCCTGTTGTCGAAACAATCGAAAGAGAAGAGCGACGGTGTGTAGGTCATCGTCGTTATCACCGCAGTGAAGCTCAAAATAGCTTCTATGAATTTGTTCCAGCTGCTCATCTATCTCAAGTTCAAAATGGTAGCCAATTCCCACGCGTTGGATTTGATCGATCAAGTTCAACTTCTGCGAAGGCTTATCCACAGCACCTGTCAACATCTTCCTCACTTCTCCTTTCAATCTCTCAATCCGTTCCTCTACTATGCCATGAGAGCTCTACGATCAATACAAAAACAGAAAGTTAAACAAGAAGAACAATAATAATAATAATAATAATAATAATAATAATAATAATAATAATAATGATGATAAGAGGAAAATGACATGAATAAAGTAAATCGGGTTGCCTAGGACCCGCTCGACCACCATAAGTATGAACTGAAATCGCCTAAAGATTACACCATTAAGACTAGTCTTGTTCATAGTTGAGAAGTTCTTTCCTATGTCTGTTAAGTCATATCGTATGGGCATGCCAAATGGAGTTTCCAATCAACTGGACCTTCGTTTCTTTTTGCTTACTAAATGCTGCGGGATGATCATCATTAATCCAAGATAATTATTATTTTGTGCCCTCAGTTTTCTGAAGGCATGACAACTGACAAGTTTACAGAAAGTAATCCAAGAAGGGGGAAAAAAACTTAAAATGCTACCATGGAGTTGGAGTCAGAAGCATATTTGAGAAAGTAATCCGCCCATAAGGTTGGTTGAAAAATTCCCGATGGGCGTTCAGCCTCTGGAATTTTTTGCTGAGCAGGAGAAGAGGATGGGACTGCTGAATTCTGAATTGACATTTCTTTTCTGCTATTTTCTGCCGAGTATGGATAAAGAGAACACTGGAGGGAAGGTAGAAGATCTTCTGGGGAATCCAAACCTTGTTGATGGGCATTTATAGACGGGAATTCGCTATACAACCGCCTTTGGATACTGTTACGCTAATATTCTATTTTGAGACACACAAAAAATAATTAACAATGAATAAAAAAATGTTATGTAGTCCACTTAGGAATTTGTACCTTATAGCATCAGGGGAATATAAGGCTACGTATGGTAGCGTTTCTGTTCCTGTGAGTATTTTTTGAACAGAAACATTTTTTTGTATTTTTATTCAAAACTACGATTTTTGGGAAAAAAACACATTTGGTAAGTAAAAAAAAAATGCTTTTTTCGATCGGCGGCGGCTACGAGCGACCGGCGGCGGCGGCCGGCGATAGAGGCCGCGGCGTCGGCAACCGCCGCCGATGATCGGCGTCGGCAACCGCCGCCGATGATCGGCGGCGGCATCGGCGTCGGCAACCACGGTTGATGATCGGCGGCCACGATGGCGGCCAACGGCCGATGACCGACGACCGGCGACGGGCGTCCGGTGACCGCAACCGACGACAGGCGTCCGGCAGCAGCGGCCGACTTTTAGCGAGGTAGTAGGTGGTAGCCGCGTCGACGACGATGGATGGTGGTTTCAAAAGTGTTCCAAAAATCCAGAAACAAGTTTTCTTTTGTTCCTTCAAAAGTGTTTACTGGCACAAAAGTGTTCCGCGGAACCTTTTTGAACCATACGCGTTTCTGTTCCAAAAGTGTTCCCGGAACACTTTTGGAACAGAAACTATGAGATTTTGTGGGACCACTTGCCAAGTGCTCTAAAAGCTTAAGCTATTAGAAGAAGGCGTGGAACACTTTTGGAACAGAAACTGTGAGATTTTGTGGGACCACTTGCAACTGCTCTAAAAGCTTAAGCTATTAGAAGAATGCGTGGTTTAATATTTATATATTCCAACACTCCCCCTCACGCTTAGTCTGGTCTTTTGCCTAGATCTAAGCGTGGACAAATTAATTGGGGAGGTAAATAGGGGCCTGGAAAGATTTGAACTCAGGACCTCATGCTCTGATACCATGTGAGATTTGGTGGGACCACTTGCCAACTGCTCTAAAAGCTTAAGCTATTAGAAGAAGGCGTGGTTTAATATTTATATATTCCAACAGAAACATTTTCCCTAGCTACCATCCATACGCAGCCTAAACTGCACTAGTCAATTTATGGCCCGTTTCTTTCGCGAAAAATAAATGATTTGAAAAATATTTTCCTAAAAACGATGATCTATATTGCTTGAAAGAAATAACTAATGAAAATGTCTTTATTTTCCGCCAAAGTTTCTGTGTGAATATTTTCATAGAGGAAAAAATATTTTTCATTCATTTTTTTTTTTAAACGAAAAAGTTGCCATGGTTACTAAAATGTTCGGGAAACAAACAGAGCCTCGTTAAAGTCCATCTATTGTCTGTTCATCGCGTAGGCGTGTGCGTAGCATGTTGGAATTGGACTTTGTTGGATATATATAGAATTGATTCCGTACTGAATTTGGCGAGAAAAAGTAACATGGGCAAATAAATCTGTTTGCCACTGAGCTGTCAGAAAAGGAAGATTTAAAAGAAAAAGACGAAAGTCCAACTTGGACTGTGAGTTCACGGAAAGACCATGTTTCCTTTTTGAGGTTCTGTCGGCCATTGAACGCGTCCTTTTCTAGGGCACGTAGAATGTAATATTATGGGCTTTCTTGAGCCGTGGTTTGGTTGATAGACAGTGGCGGAGAGGGTCTTCGTCAAATTACGTCCAAGAAGAGTGTTTTTGAAGTGCCGTTCGGGCGCTTGACACTGAATATTCTTCGTGGACTGCTTCCATCGGTAATTAGTGTTCAAGCTAAGAAATTCTTGTGGTAAGAATTTGCACTTAATTTATTTATGAGATTGAGATATCATTTCGTTAGGAATTGAGGCTAAACATTGTATATGTTATTGAATGTAATTGGGACTGAGAAACATCGATAGTATTTGAATAACTCGAGTGTGGTTTGTAATCTCCGTGTATCGCTTGATCTATAGTGGAATGCGTTGCTTGACGTAAGTGTCGCAACCTAAAATTAGGCTAATGGATTATCAGGTTAATTAAATTAACTAACTTAATGCAGATCCTCCCAAGTCCTACAAAATCGCAACTTAGGTTTATTCACAAAAAATATTCAATTGGAGCCGCCACTAATCATTTACGGTAGGTTGATTAGAAACATATATAAAATAGCGGGAGAACTATTTTATCTCTACGAACCAGAAAAATTGAGTTCGGGGACTTGGTTACATTAATTTTTCAATTAATGCCCTTTCGGTACCAATTTTCATGAAAAATTCATTTGGTGATTTGACTTGATTTTTTAGGATTTTCTCTTATTAAATGCAATGCTAATGCAATCTCACTATATGACCTGTGAGATGTAATGACATGGCAAAAATGCGTGACATGGCATGAAGACGTAGCAAACATGCATGACATGAAAAATATGATAATGCAAACTAAATTATCTAATATGCAATGCGAATGACGTTTTTTGGTATTCTTGTGCATTTTCGGAATTATGAAAATTTAACGTAAAAACTAACCTAAAGTGAAATAACACCCAAGTTAATTCAAGAAATTGATTTATCAAAATCCTAGGGGTTATTACATGCAAAGGTATGAGGGGACATGATTTAACTTAAGAAAATGTGACATCTTTTTTTAAAATTTTTGGGAATTTATTTCAAACCACAAAACAAGAAAATTTTGAACAAAAATAAATAATATTGCCCATAAAACACCTTTAAATCCGAAATTTCGATTTTATTCACAACATTCCTCGATATTAGGGTTAGCATGTAAATATATTATAGAATTAACTGTCGTCCCTATATACATAGGGCAAACCTTGAAATTCTATTTATGAATTAGCAATCCGCTCCTCGAGATCGAGGGTTTGACATCTAATTCACACGTACAGGCACGACCGTACTTCGAGATCGAAATCATATGTTTCCTTTAATGTACGTTTTCCGAGGGACAATGCATAATTGGGGAGCATGTGTTATGGGCAAGATTGTTTGCTACTATTCAATTTTTAAATAACAATCATAAAAATGAGCATAAAATAAACATGAGATGCACATAAACTAAGAAGATAATATATGATGCAAAAATAAAATCCCTTACCTTCAAATAGGCATCTAATTTAAACTATTAGATAATATTGCATTATCGCTAACATAATATCATCCTATCCACAAAGGGTTACATCCTTATATGCAAGAAATAATGTCAGATATGCAAAAGATATGATAATATCCAAGCAATTCAAATTAGGAAACGAGTATCTCCAATCTAGATAATAGGATACCGAGACAATTCAAATTAGGGAATTAAATCTAGATGGGATGATATCCTTACCTAATTCGAATACGCTCGAGATAAGATTCCAAATTTGAAGCTTCGATGGATCGGGGCAAGCGCGTTTGCGGATGGCTTGGCGGGTGGGACCAGCGGTGTCATGCGAACGGCAATACATGGCTAAGTCGTGATGGAAATCTTGGTGCGAATAAACAGCGACCAAAGAAGCAATACGGGGGGAACTTGAATCATGGAATGTCTCACCAACCAGACCTACAATAACCCTTAAGAAAATCAATAGATGGACGGGTGACAATCTTGAGCACTTCAAGCAGAACAGAACTAAACCACCAATTAGACTTCTTATGCACTCAGGGAAACTAGAAAAAATTGCTGAGCTATGGAAGCTTCGTCTTTTTCCAAAATTTGTCCCTTTTCTCTTTACCACGTATTAGCACCATGATCCTTATCTTTAATAGAACCCAGTAAAAACTTTTGTAACTCACCAACAGATAGAGTTCTGTTGAAAGAATAAAGAATAACTAGAAACAGTGGTGTGTACTATAGATAAAAGTTAAAGATCCCGCTATTCTAGCGAGATGATTGAGAAATCTCCGGAGGTGCGTTGCCTGTGGACTAGGGCGGTTGGACGGTATGCTCGTGATGGTCGGCAGACTTGCCAGACGAACAGCTCCTCACAGGATGAAGCAAATCGCATAGTTATTCTATGGGTTCCCAATTCATGACTGGTTCGCAAAAGGATCCGTCATCAAAGTTGTCTCTGTTAGAGATATGCCCTAAAGCAATTATGTAATTGTTACATATTAGGGATTTCGGTTGTACTTCTGATTTCTTATTTAATCAATGGCACAGACGTATTTATTTATTTGTCCAATTACCTACTTATATGAATAAATTCCTTAAGATCAGTTGTGACTGGACCTATTCTTAAGACGTTGAGAACATGTGTGACGGGTTCACAATTAGATTGAATCTTTAAACTGTTCCCGATTGATGGATCAATGAATGGATATCAATAATCCTGTTGAGGTCGGTGTGTTCTTAACTTCACACTTAAGTATTGGATACTTGAGGGAATGGCAAGTCACAAGTCATTGGGTATTGCGATGCCCGAGTTAGAACACATGTGCTTGTATTAGACAAGTTCACTGAACGTGATATGCATTGAACGATTAGCGACATGGAAGCTTTTAGCGTGGTCAATGTCTAATCGTTCATGTTTTGGTCTTGTGTAAATAATCCTTAGACCTGAGGCACAATGTTGACTTGTGTGTTGGATGGCTATGGTTCACGAGAACACATATTGAAGGTTCGTCGATCCGTCTCTGTACTTGATGGTCATAGTTCATACACATACGAAGTCATACGTGTGCGCAAAATGGAATCTGTCTCCTTGCCATATGCAAGGTATGATATCCTATGCGATTTAATTATGACAATGCATTGAAATCCTCGGCCGGGGTTGTAATCGAGAATAAAATGTTTATGTCTCGTATAAATGCATGCCGATTGAATTTGTGCATATGATCGAATTGGTGACTTGACAAATATTACATGGTCGTTGTTCGATCGGGATATGGTAAGACAGAGGGATTGAATTACATTGTAGCCAAAGCTGACAGGTTCATTATGTTCTTGAAAAATTCACAATGTCTGGGTAGCCATGACATATTGCTAGATGTCACTCATGGCTTGTGAGACCTAGAGGTTAATCGGGACAATTAATTCTCTTGGAAGTACTAAAGTGTTAGTACATGTCTTACTGCCAGCTCAGTGATGAACCTAGGGATGTCACACACCTTAACCAATATATATGACGACGTTAAACGGAAAGACAATTATGCAAATATGTTTGCAATCACGACTATCAAATTAGTCGGACAGAAATTAGATTAAATGGGATTTAATTTTATTTTATTTTTGGTCATTGACGTACGTGCATATAATGATATACACGTATTGTTCGGACACATATTGATGTGCCAAATTTGCACACGTGAGAGTAGTGTACATTTTTTATTTTATAATAATAACAATTGTTGTTATTATTTAAAAATAATAAAAAAATAAATAAAAAATCGTGCATGCGTTAACACACAATCAGCTTTGCTGATTGTGTGCGTTGACACACAATTAGCTTGCTGATTGTGAGTGTGCGAACAAAAATGGTTGGCGACGACCATTTTTTGGGGTGTGTGAGATAGCCCATTCGGATGAGATCTGGAGGGAAGTGTGTGTGTGCAATTTTTGTGAGCAGAAAAATTCTGATGCTCTCTCTCACTCTTGCTCTTGCGATAACCAAAGGATTATGAGTGCGGAATATTGCATCCTCGAGATTGCTAGCACAATTGAGTGGTGATTCCCGCAAGTTCGTTCTTCCATTCGTCGTCGCGATTGGTGGTGTGTCTGAACTAGAGGCCCGACACTTGTGGGGCTCGGATCGAAGAACATCTGAACCGATTTGATCTCAAGCACGCTACGAGAGGTAACATGTGATTTTCGATTGAAACGTATGAACTACACCTTTGGAGATACGTGTATGGGCAATTTAATATTTCCGCTGTGTTTATATGTTTTAATTTTGTCCGTACGTGACACGTGAATCCCAACAGTCTCACCACAAGTGCAAGAGGAAATAAAATTCCGTCGAGCCCTTTTCACCTGCAAGGCTGCAACACTTGATGGTCAAAGGATAAAGACGATATCAATTATTATTATTTTTTAGAATCCAGACAAACCCCTTTTTTTCTCTGTATTCTATGCAATTTTCTTCAATGAATTGGCGCCTTGGTGCTCGTCGGCTCGTCTTGATGTTCCAAGACAGAGCAGCGATCAGTGAAGGGGGAGCTCGAGCATGGGAGTTGGGTAGAAATTAAATGGCTGGTCGTCTGTGATGATCTTGTTGTCTCTTCCTCTGCCTACTTAGCAACCTACAAAAAGAAAGCAGACTTCTCCGTGGATGTATCTCTCTCACGATTTTTCTGTGGCAGTATATCTCAGTGAATGGCCCAAACGTGGCCATATGAAACGGTGGAATGGCTCTTGTGTACATCTGATTTGGTGGTGTCGCCTGGTAGGGGGGGAGATAGCCCAATTGTTGCTATCTTGGACATGCAGGTTCAAGCCCCAGGAAGAAGATGACTCCCAATTTCTTCCTCTTTGCCGTATATTATCATTGTGAACGCGAATGGCCTCCCCCTGATGTGAACCCTAAGCATATATTTATGATAGTGAGTTAGGGTTTGGCGTTACTTTCATTATTTGCAAAATTGTCCCTCAACTTTGGATAATCGCAAATTGATCCGAAGACAAAATATTCTATCTATAAAGCATTTTTTTCTTATTTAATGGATATTTTTAATTAAAAGGCTTTTCCCAAATTAAACATTAAGTGGGCTGATTTAAGTTCAATTAGATCTCAAGGCCTTGATGAATTTTTTTTGGGATTGCCCCCTAGCTAGCCGAATTTTTTATGCTATGTCAATCCCAATCGATTGTCAATTTTGGGTCTACTTCCGCCGTTAGTCCAATGCAAAATGTGATGCATGAATGCATAAAATAAACTATCCAATATGACAAATGATTTAGTTATTTTTTGTAGGAACTAGAATTTAATTCCTGATTTTTTTATGCAAAATAAATGATTAATTTAAATAAAACCAAAATTTAGGTGTCAAGAGTAGGTCTCTATGACCGAATCACGTATATCTGGTGTTCGATTTATTTTCTTGTTTTGTCTATTTATTGTTCGATCACTTGTTCCACGCAATAATTAGTATCAAAACTAGACTTGCTTGAGTTGAAGCAAATCGATGGCGACAAAACAAGTTAAAGTGAAAATCGACAGATTTGAGGGGAAAGACTTTGATTTCTAGAAGATGCAGATTGAGGACTATCTATATCAGATGAAACTACACTTGCCCATGTTTGGGGAGAAGCCAGATACGATGAAACAAGTTGATTGGGAATTGCTGGATAGACAAGCAATGAGTGTTATTCGGTTTACGATGGCTCGTAACGTTGAGTTTAATATCATTAAAGAGAATACCACTGCGGGTTTGATGAAAGCCATGTCGGATATGTACGAGAAGCCCCCCGATCAACAAGGCCTATTTGATGTGACATCTTTTAATTTGAAGATGAGCGAAAGTGCGTCAGTTGCTAATCATATCATTGAATTCAATATGATCGTTAGTCAATTGAGTTCAGTTGTATTGACTTTGAAGATGAGGTATGTGCTTTAATTCTATTATCGTCGTTGCTTGATAGTTTGAATACTATTGTTACTAATTCTTCTGGGTCAACAGGTTTAACATTCGATGGGATTCGATATTTAATTCTGAGTGAGGACATCCCAGAAGAGAATCTATCAAATCTATATATATATATAGGTAAAAATCGAGGAAGATCTATTACTTGTGTTAGCAGAAGTAGTACGAACATTAATAGATGTAGTCAGTCTAGGACTGGTGATGTTGTCTGTTAGAACTATGGCAAGAGGAGGCATCCTAGAAGGAATTGCCTTAAGTTGAAAAACGAGAATGGCAAGGGAATTAGAGTTAAATCTATAGATGATGTTGCAACTATAGCTGACAGTAATTTAGATTTGTCTTGTCTATCATTGAGGATTCGTTATTTGATAGATGAATTATGGATTTTGGTTGTTCTTTCATGCTATATCAAACAGGAACTAATTTACTACTTATCAATGCATGGATAGCAGTAAAGTGCAGTTAGAGAACAACGCTGAATGCGATGTTAGAATCAGAATGCATGATGGTATTGTGAGGATATTGACTAGAGTGAGCCATGTTCCAGATTTGAAGAAAAATATGATTTCCTTGAGTGCCCTGGATTCAGCTAGGTGTCGGTACTCTTCAGAATATGGAATTTTGAAGGTTGTTCGATGTGCCTTGGTAATAATGAGAGCAATTAAGCACAATGGTATATATGAGTTTCAAGGTGAGACAGTAATGGAATTCGCAACGGAGACGTCGGATGCATCTGTTCGAGAGTCCGAATTGCGTCATATGCGTTCGGGGCACATTAACGAGAGAAGCCTGAAGGTTCTAAGTGAAAGAAATTTGTTGTGGTTATATTACTGACGATCTAAATGTATGAAGGTGTTGTGATTTAGATTAACGGTAGAAAGTGAAGTTTAGTGCGATTGATAGAAACCATGAAAACTACAAAATTACTTCAATTGGATGTTCGCAGGTTGTTGCAGTTTCCTTCAAGGAAGCATGCCAGATTTATACTAACAGTTATGGATGACTACTCAAGGAAGATCTTGGTGTTTGTGCTTAGGCACAAGTTTGATGTTATTGTTAGGATTAGACAGTTGAAAGCTTTGATCGAAAAGGAGATTGGTAAAATGATCGAGCATGTGCAGACTGACAAAAGCATGGAGCTTTGCTCGAAGCTATTAAATGAATTCTGCATGAAGGAAGAGATAGTGAGACACCGCACTAGTGTTAATGAACCACAACATGTTGCAGAGTTGATGAGCAGAACATTATTAGAGACGGCCCATAAAATTCTCTCTAGTGTTGGTATGGCTAGGAGATTCCTGACGGATGCGATTAGTACAGTGAGCTACCTGGTGAATAGATCCCCATCAACTGCGATTGGATGTCGGATTCCCGAAGAAGTGTGGTCAGGTAACGTTGCTGATTATTCTGTTCTTAGAATATTTTATTGTCTGTGCTATGTTCGAGTTAGTGATAGTAAGCTCGATGGAAGGGCAAGAAAGTGCATGTCCCTAGGTTATGCACAAGGTGAGTAAGGTTATCGATTGTGGTGCCCGAAATTAAATTAACCTATTGTCAGCTACTTCTGGCTAGGAGTAATTATAACAGTGTTCATACAGATCTGAACGACGTTCAGCTTGAGATAGAATTGCAACTACCTCTTGAGGAAGCGAATACTAGCAGAGTAATCGATACAAATAGTGCCTATAGCGAGGTAGAGCCTATAGAGTCAACAGTTGCTGTAACTGCTGACATTAACAAGGTTCATATTCGGTCTCCTGGCAGATATGAATGCAACAGTGATTTTGCTTTAGTTGTGGTTGAGAAGCTTGTGTTAGAAAGTCCTTGTGGAGTAGTTAAAGGTGCATATGCAGTTGGTATTTTGATGAGGTTCTCGTTTATGGAAAAGTTCAAGCGTGGCTTGGACTTAGATAAAGTCTGTGACGATTGAGCCCATTGGGGCTGTTGAGAGAGTAGTAGCGAAGTTCGAAGTTATTAGTGAAGTGATTGTGACTTGACCTGAAGGGATCAACTTTCGATTGGTCGAGAGTCTGTAAAGTGCTATCTATGTTACTAATGAAATATCTTTTTGCATTTGACACTCTCTATCCAAAACTGACCCAGAACTCCTTATTGGAAAACGAACTGCTTAAGTTCAATAAAAGGTTTTCACGTCCACAATTCTTTTTGGGCTCCACTCTTCTAGCCGATCCTCAGAAGTCCATTTGGGCCTAATCGAAGGATTTCGACGTCAACACAAATATGTGATATTTGATTGAATTTCATATAAAATGTGTGTCAAATTTCAAATCTAACGAACAAAAATCGAAGGAAAAGACCACTCCTAATGCATGTACATATCATGCCTTCCTGGTCTCGGGCCCTCGCGGGAAAAGTGTCAAAAAAGTTCTAAATCTATTTTATAACCTATTGCATTTGTGTCAATTCAATCCTAAACCTTTTATTAGTGCTAATGTGTGTTGGAGATCCTGATATTAGCCAAGGATCAAATTATGATCTTCTTGATTGAAGAATATATTCAAGAATGGAGATTGCATCTAATTGATTTTGTGTATAATTTCTTTCCTTTTATTTATGCCTCGTCAATGTTATATATACACAAGTGTACATATGAAACAATACAATGAAAGATAATCACTTTTCTTCTTCCCTTTACCTTCATTATTTTCATCTTTCGTTGCTTTCCAGTCCTTGTAATTTCCTTTCATGGTATTAGAGCTGTTCTATCCAGCCTAGCTTCCGCTCCCTTTTCTTGATTGCCTCCATGTTCCCTTTGTGCTCTTTTTCTTTGCAACCTGACCTGTAACAGAGCCAATCTGTGGAGGAATCGTTTTTCTTTTAACCATGAAGAACAAGGAACAACTTACCGAAGTCAGCCAAAGCCATTATGGTAAGGAGGAAGTGCCTCCAACTTCAAATCTTCCTGAAGACCCTATTATTGAAAGTACTCAAGTCACAGAGGTTCAGATTTCTCTACCTCAGAACAACACTATTCAGGCTCGGACCACTCTGTGGCAACATTACCAAAATAAATAAGAGCAGCCCATACCAGGCCACCCCATCCAGTTGTCGTATATGCCAACCTCATCAGTCCCATGGTACTATGAGACTGCTCAACCCACTGTTTTTGGGTCATCATCGCCTTCTCAGCCTGGGGGAGGCCCACCAGCCGTATTTGGGGCAAGTCCAGTTCTCGGGTCGAATTTCATCTATGCGGGTCAAGTATCCGAGCCCGGGATGGCAACTTACCTGATTCCTCCATTCAGCTACCAAGCCGCATCCCTTACCCAATGGGGATCAACGGTAACCAGCCAGAGATTGGGGATCCGCTGTATACATCACCGGTCGACGGACCAGAATTGCGCCTCATCAGTCTTCAATTGGACGGATCTGAACACTATTCAGCTTGGGCAAGGGATCTCCGACAAGCCCTAGTTACAAAGGACAAAGACGGGTTTCTCGACGGCACAGTGCCATTCCCGACCGACGAGCGACAAAAACGTCACTGGCGATGGTGTAATCAGCTTGTACGACAATGGATCGAAAATTGTCTTACGGCCGAGGTGGCGGCCGAACTACCACCGATCGAAGATGCGAAAACCATTTGGTCAAATATACAAGAGATGTATGGAAAGCTCGATCAAGCAAAATTATTCGCACTTACACAGACTCTATCAGATCTCAAGCAAGGGAATCAATCAGTAACAAACGTTTTTAACCGTTTATCATCCTTATGGAACGAAATAAAAGCTGCAGAAGAAACCCTTGTCAGACCAAACGAAACCCTTCGACAATACCGGATGATTCATGAACGGGAGAAAGCCACGAGATTTTTGCTTGTGTTAAACGAAGATTACTTACCTTTTCGAACTCAGATTCTTGCGATGGAACCACCGCCGAGCCTCGGGCGCATCTTTCAACTTGCTGTCCAGGAGGAGAGCCAGCGTTCGACGACGGCGACAGCGACACAACACGGCGAAGGAGTAGCCCTCTCGGCTGTCTCACCTCACGGAACGTCGGTCACTCGCAGCGATGGGTTTGGAAGCTTCACCGAAGCTGCAACCTCTAGGGATTTTGGGGGACGACGGAGTGAGAAGGGAGAGTTCCCTTCTATGGTGTTGACACCTGATTTTTGACCATCTATTATTGTGATTTTTATTCTTCAAAATTAATTAAAAATATAAAAAAGGTCATAAAATTACAAAATCAACTTTGGAAGCCTTGGTCTAGCCTCGGGGACCAATTTTGAACAAAAAATATTTTTTGGTATTTTATAATATTTTTCGAATTTATTTAATTATAAAAATACCCAAAAAAAATAAAAAAATACCATTCGTGGTCAGAAAAATACACAAAAATATTCAATAATTTTTTTTTTAATTTCCTCTTCAAGTGCGTCACTTTAAATCTGAAAAATTCGGCTTGGGTCACTATGTTCCTTCACAAACATAAACCCGAATCGGGCATAAAAAAATCATTCGAGTCTTTTAATTTGATAATTTTTCATTTTTTGAGTATTGACGTACAATTCTAACATCCCTTTTAGTTGTTGCTAATGCTTGACCTAATTAGAAAGAAACGAAGGACCGAGATTGAATCCAAGGGGAGTCGGATCCCTAAAGGCCAAATGGACAGAATATCGCCAAAAGAAAGGGAGCAGCGCCATTGTTTTGAAAAGAGAAGACATTGAAGAGTGGGATTATTATTTAAAGAGAGAGAGCTAGAGTGGCCGGGAATCCGAATCTTCATTGGCACGAGGGGACTGCATGTTTGTATGGATGTCCAACGAGCTTTAAAGCGACCACGAAAGCTTCTACAAAAAAAAGGGGGAGAGAGGACTGAACATCATTCACAGGGAGCTGGCTTCTGGTTCTTTATTAGAGGGTGGCAACCTTTCCTTTTTTCAGGCCGCACGACATGTGATTGTCCGAATCTCCAAAAGAGCACCCGAAAAAAAGGACACCCCGAATCCATACGAACCGGCCCGCTGGGTGTTGTTACTGAGCTCCATCTCCTGCATCTGCTACGGTGGGAGGACCCAACGCGGACGCAGCAGGAGACTCCTTCCTCTCCGAAAGATCGGCCAAGGTCTTCGTCGAGGGCCACCGCGGCCTTGTGGGCTCCGCCATCGTGCGGAAGCTCCGGGATCGGCGGTTTGCCAGTCTGGTCCTTCGCACCCACGCCGAGCTTGACCTCACGCGCCAGTCGGATGTCGAGGGCTTCTTCGCTGTCGAGAAGCCGCGGTTGGTGTTCGTTGCTGCTGCTAAGGTCAGTGGCGTCCATGCTAATAACACGTACTCAGCGGATTTCATCGCCACCTTCCTTCTCCGATCAAGAAATAACAGTCACCCTCGCCACCTAGCCGCCGCTCCACCGTGGACTATCACCTCCTCCTTCTCTCACCCAACGTCCTCAGCCACTTCGTCCCGGCCATCACCAATCCTCGACAGCCCAGCCGAGACCCCCATCCACTTGCAGTCGAGCCACCGAGGTCCAGCCCTTGGCTCTCCGCCCAGTCCCCTCAAGAGGCCCTTCGACGGCGTCGTCCAGCCGTCGCTCAGCAACTTCGCGACGCTCTCCTTCGTCTGCCTGTCGCGGTTCGTGAGGAAGTACGACCTGAGGAGGTTTCTCTTCTTCGACAAGCTTTGGGACGAGAGTGAGACGGAGCCTCTCAAATACCCTTCTTGGGGAATGTTTACCTGAGCGACACTGTTGCTTGCATCATGGAGCTCTTCTCATGGCTCTACCACACAATGAGGTTTCATGCAGACTCAGAATGTGGCCTCGGTCCTATCTGAGCATCTTAGGATCAGGAGACACCTTCGGATCACAAGCCATAGGAGAATCGGCTCTTTGCTCCATGACTCTGGTTGCTGGGCTCTTCATCTTGTTGCACAGTGCGACCAGGATTACACATAAAGCACAGCCCATGACATGCCTTGCGCCAAAGTGGCATGTGTGCGCAACGCTCGGTGATTCTTTTGAGATGAATGACGGCGAGACACCTATGGCTCAGGCTGCCCCTGCCCAAGTTTTTCCTGTAAGCAGTACAAGATCAGATAGTGACGATGCTGGTGATGAGGAAGATGACTTGGACAACAACAAGTTGATCCCAGCATACGCTTACAGTACGATAACATACCAGAAAAGACAAGCCCTTGTGACATACTTCGAGAACAACAAGGCTGGGATTACAGTGGAGGAGGAGCTGCGTCGCATGGAAGGAGTCGAACACAAAGGTCGGCGACTTCGGCGGCGACCTCCTGAACGGACACGCAGGTCACGGCAGTCGCAGACTCGAGCTTGGTCCTGTTTTCATGAGCGGACGTCTCACGTTGAAGACAATGAATAGTAAGGTGAGATCTATTTTCATGTTGGGTTGGGTATTTGGATTGTTGGGTTTTGTGGGCTGTTGGGCCTGCGTTAGCGCCGGTGGAAGGAAGGCTAGGCTCAGGCAAATTAGTTTAGCGGGCTTAAAGAAAGGAAAATGGGCTTAGGTTCTTTGTGCGATTGGACCGGGTTCAAGCCCTCTTTCTTGTTTCTGATTAGGCTTAACGGCTTGATCCAGGTTCGGCCCCAAAAATCCTACCCGGATCCGACCATCTTAATTAAGTAATAATAAATTCAAAAATCAATAAAAAAAAATAGAAAATCATAAAAAAATTCAAAAAAATTCTAAAAATTCTAGAAAAATCCCAAAAAATAGGAAATGGCCACAAACAACTCGCCAAGGCTCATTTCGGGTGTCTTGAACCCCAATCCTTCTTAAAATGACGGTTTCGCCCTTTGGGCGAATCGTCTTCCAAAAATTGGAGAAAAATCAAGAAATTCCAAAAAATTCTCAAAAATGGGAAATGGCCACAAATAACTGGCCATAGAATATTTTGGGTAATTCGGTATCCAAATCTTCCAAAAATTGACGATTTTACCCTTCGGGCTAATCGTTCCCAAATCTTCCCATCTTGCCCCTGGTCCTAAATCACGCCTTCCTTAAGCCCTTATGGCTATACTAGGAGGCCTTTGACTTGAATTAATGTGCATTGATGTGATTTATTTATGTACTTGATTGCGCTTTCATTTAAATTGATTGTGATTGATAGGAACAGTCTTCCAATCTGCATGAAACCCTGAATCAAGCCTACCTCACCTAAAATTGCGTCTGCATGAACTCTTAGCTAGGAAAATCACTCGCGTTAGGTACCGAAAGGGCGTTGGTAATGACACCGGCGTAACCAAGTCCCCGAGCCCAATATCTCTAGTTCTGCAGAATTGATCGATCTCTCCCAATCGATCAGTAAGGTTTCCGGTCTACCCTCCAAGAAAGACCGGTGGCGACTCCAAATGCATGCACAAGTTGCACATGCCACCACGACCACACTGAAGGTCGAAAGCGATCGACTCTTATCGTCGAATCCCTAAAAAAATACCCTCGCCGCGATTTGGTATGGGCCTGGGAGGGCCCGCGCCGATCCAAGACCCGCGATCGGTAATCCATTAGCCGCGTCCGCTTTCGGACGGGTCGCGACATATGGCTGCACGTAAAACCTACCCAATTACTTTAGGGATGGACGGTCACGATTGCAAGGCAGCATCCGATGGCTCAGAATCCATCAGCAAGTCATTTAGATCAAATGGTCCTGTTTTGACCACATCAACGGTTCTCTCGCGCGGATCAGACGGATCTCGTGGTGCCACGTCATCACGAAAGGCAAGTGGAAATTTTTTTAATTCCAAAAATAAATATTGCGATTATTGCAAAAGGCCACATCATACTGTAGAAACTTGCTGTAAATTACATGGACGGCCAAATGATCGAAAGGAAAAATCTGCCTACCAAGTTTCTACGCAAAAAGGAGATGGGACCCACAACACCATCACTCAAGACCAGTATCAAACTATTATCAAAATGCTAAGCCAGTTAAAGACTACCGATGAGGGTGCAAGTTTTTCAGGTACGCTTCTATCCCAAGAAAACTCTGTTTCGGTAAATGCTTGGATAATTGATTCAGGTGCCAGTGATCATATAATTTGCACCAAGGATTTATTTTCTCATATTGATGAGCGATCACAATTTCCACTATCAATACGACTTTCAAATGGAAACATTACTCTTGTCACTAAACCTGGCACAGTTCAGCTTGGGCCAAATTTTGTCCTTCGCCATGTCTTGTACATTCCTGAGTTCGAATTCAATCTTCTTTCTGTCTCGCAAGTTTGTCAAGATAATTCTTGCAATGTCATATTCAATTTCGACAATTGCATATTTCAGGACCGTATGCCTGGCAAAATGATGGGCTTAGGTAGAGTTGAAGATGGGTTATATTTCTGGATCAATTCCTTTGGAGATTTAAATTTTTTTAATAAAATCGTTTCTTGTAATGCTACTACTATTAATAAAAATCTCATTTATCATCAGCGCTTGGGTTATAGTGCAAAATTTCCTTATCTGAAATGTCCAATACGTCCTCTAGCTAAACAATCCAGACAATATTTTCCATTGAGTACATCTCGAGTTACTCATCCTTTTTCACTTATACACCTTGATATCTGGGGTCCTTATCATACGACTCATCGAGATGGTTCTCGCTTCTTTCTTACAATCGTTGATGATTTTTCACGTGCCCCTTGGACTTTTCTCATGCAATCTAAAGGTCAGATAATTTCCAAATTATCGAGTTTCTTCTCTATGGTCAAAACTCAATTTGATACTTTTGTCCAAAAATTCGGACAGATAATGGACGTGAATTCCTTTCCAATGATTGTCAGTCTCTACTCACTTCTCATGGCATTCTTCATGAGACCTCTTGCACTTATACTCCACAACAAAATGGAATCGTGGAAAGGTACCATAGACATCTCTTAGAGGTGGCGCGAGCTCTCAAATGTCAAGGTTTTATTCCTGAACAATTATGGGGCGATTGTGTGATCACTGCTACTTATTTAATTAACTGTATGCCGAGTAGAGTACTTGGTGGTGTTACACCTTTTGAGTTACTTTATGGAAAATTGCCTTCCATTGATCATCTGCGGACATTTGGCTGCCTATGTTATGCAACAACTGTTGGGCCTCGGACTAAAATGGATCCTCGTGCCATCCCATGCATTTTCATGGGTTACCCTACATTACAAAAAGGTTATCGAGTTATGAAAATATCTACTGGACATTTCTTTATTAGCAGGGATGTTATTTTCCACGAAGATGTATTTCCCTTTCAAGATAAGCCATCTTCATCCTCCATTGCTCCGGAAAGCCAGAATTTCCTAGAAGAGGATGTATTGCCCTCTTCTTCTCCATATTTTGCTACTCCATCGGAGCCAATTACATCAGCTCCGATAGAAAGTCCAAAGGCGGTATCAAATGCATCAGCTCCGACAGAAAGTCCTGAGGAAATGTCAGCAGAATCCCCTGTGAACAGTCCTCTATCTCATATTACTGATCATCAGTTGTCACCAGCAACCTCTTCAATGGATCCTTCTTCAGTAGCTCCAGTACCGATCGAGCAACCACGATGTTCTGGGCGTACTATTCGGCCACCTACATGGACTAAAGATTATGACTGTTCTGCATCTAAGGCTTCAAGTAGCAAATATCATGTATCATCAAACTTCTCTTTCAGTCGTCTTTCTCCTGCATATACGTGTAGCAGGAGCCCTCTTCATATCAGGCAGCTGCACAAGATCCACGATGGCAAAAGGCGATGGAAGCAGAACTCAATGCGTTCATTGACAATCACACATGGGATCTTGTGCCTCTACCGGAACATCGAAAGCCCATTGGATGTAAATGGGTCTACAAGATCAAATTCAAGGCTAATGGGTCTGTCGAACGCTACAAAGCACGTTCAGTAGCGCAAGGTTTCACTCAGATGGAAGGTTTCGATTACCATGAAACATTCTCACCAGTTGCGAAAGAGGTCAATGTTCACTCCTTTTTTGCAATTGCAGCCGCTCGCCACTGGTCTCTTCATCAGATGGATGTCAACAATGATTTTCTTCATGGAGATCTCGATGAAGAAATCTACATGAATCTTCCACCAGGATTACGCAGACAGGGGGAGTCACGTGTATGTCGTCTTCGTAAATCCTTGTACGGTCTCAAGCAAGCTTCCAGACAATGGTATGCCAAGTTTACAGATGCCCTAACAGCAGCAAGTTTCCATCACTCAAAACATGATTATGCTCTTTTCACATGGACTTCAGGTACTGCGTCTATTTATTTGCTGATTTATGTTGATGATATACTTATCATGAGAAACAGTGAGTCTCACATTGAGAAGTTCAAGCGACATTTACACTCCACATTTCATATCAAGGACCTAGGGGCTCCGAAGTATTTTCTTGGCATTGAAATTGCACGTTCTGACAAAGGAATCAATCTCAGTCAACGGAAGTTCACAATAGAGATTGTATCTGAAGCCGGCCTGTCAGGATGTAAACCTACTGTCATTCCCATAGAGCAAAATGTCAAGATGACAACTCACGAATATGATTTAGGGATCTCTACATCCGTCGAAGATCCACTACATGAAGACCTATCAGGATATCAGAGACTTGTGGGGAAGTTGATATACCTCACTATGACCAGGCCTGACATATGCTATGCAATTCAAATATTAAGCCAATTTATGCATCAGCCAAAGCAATCACATTTGAATGCAGCATTAAAAGTAGTAAGGTCTCCGAAAGGATGTCCAGGACTTGGAATTTTCCTATCTCGCAACTGTAACATGAAAATGACAGCTTTCTGTGACACTGATTATGCGACTTGCCCAATGACCAGAAGATCTATTACTGGTTTCTGCATAAAATTGGGAAAATCCTTGATTTCATGGAAAATCAAGAAGCAAACAACAGTGTCCTTGTCATCTGCAGAAGCAGAATATCGCGCCATGGCAAAAACTGTTTGTGAAATAATATGGTTACAAGGTTTGTTTTATGATCTCGGGGTACATGTAGATGGACCAACTGAATTATTCTGTGATAATGATGCAGCACTCAAGTTGGCAGCAAACCCAGTTTTTCATGAAAGGACAAAACATATTGAGGTTGATTGTCACTTCACTCGAGACAAAATTCAAGAAGAAATTTTAGTCACCAAAGGGATTGGGACTGTGGAACAACCTATAGATATTTTCACCAAATCATTATGTCAAAGGCCACATGGATATCTCCTAAGCAAGCTTGGCGTCCTAGACATATATAGGCCGTTAGCTTGAGGGGGAGTGTTGGAGATCCTGATAGTAGCCAAGGATCAAATTATGATCTTCTTGATTGAAGAATATATTCAGGAACGGAGATTGCATCTAATTGATTTTGTGTATAATTTCTTTCCTTTTATTTATGCCTCGTCAATGTTATATATACACAAGTGTACAGATGAAACAATACAATGAAAGATAATCACTTTTCTTTCTTCCCTTTGCCTTCATTATTTTCATCTTTCGTTGCTTTCCAGTCCTTGTAATTTCCTTTCAATGTGGTCCTAAACCTTTTTGTATTTGTGTCAATTAAGTCCTTCCGGTCAATTTTAGTCAAAATTCGGTGACGTGGCTATCGGTCGTTCCACATAGCACACGATCGGCGCTAACCTGGATATTTTAAAACATTTTTTTTATTTTTTATTTAAATTTTTAAATTTTTAAATAATTTTTATATTTTGTTTTCTTTTTCTTTTTCTTTTTCTTTTTCTTCGTTCTCGTTTCCTCCCCTCTTCTGCTACTTCTACGTTGCAGACTTGTAGGCTTATGCAATGGCCGGCCACCACTCGACTGCAAGCTGCACGCCGGAACAACTGGCCTCACCGGGCCAAGAGCGAGCATTGGCTAGGGCGAGCGACGCCATGGCTGACCCTTGCCCAGACAAGGTGGCCTCGGCTGGCGTCGCCCGGCCAAGGACGAAGCCCAGCGAGGCTATCCTCACTTGATCGAGGCCGGGACGATACCTCACCATCGCGCCTCCAGCCTTCATCAAACACCTGCCCCTCGCCACTGGAATCATTGTTGCCATCCCTTTCTGTCTTTCACCATTCGCGAAGGTCATGAATTGGGGTCGGCGGCGGCGACAATAGAGGTCACATGGGTCGGCGTCGCCAGATCTGGCCTGGGGGAGCCTCACTCAGGCCAAATCTGGAGACGCCGACACTCGCCAAGCGTCGCCAATTCTGGCCTGAGTAAAACGTGTGTTGACACCTAATTTCGGATCAGTCTTTTTGTGCTTATTCATAAAGAATTCATAAAAAGTTAAAAAAATTAAAAAATCAACTTTGCTGGCCTTGGCCAAGCCTAAGGAACCATTTTTAACCAAAAATTAATTTTTCATATTTTTCACATTTTTTAGTATTTTTAGAAAATAGGAAAATGCTTGAAAATTCAAGAAAAATAGTATTCGAGGTCGCAAAAATATGAAAAAATAGTCAATATTTTTATTTTAAATCCTTTGTCTTTATGAGCACATAAAAAATCCAAATTCAAATTCAATTTTATGTGTTCCTTTGTTACGCATATAATTGAATTTGGTAAAAAAAAATGTCAATTGAGTTTTTTAATTTGCATTTTTGGCATTTTTTAGAATCTTGACATTCAATCAAATTATTCCTTATTGCAGTTTAGCCCAGTTATTTGCACAAATCTCTTAATTGCATGAATTATGCAAAATTGCATACTTAATTACATTTTAGTCCTTGAAATTGGGCATAATTGAAATTACTTTCAATTCAGGGACTACCATTGCAAATTGAAGTCACTGCCCAATGTTTTCCATCATTCTGAATCGATTGGCATAAGTGGCTTGGTCCAATTTGATCATTTGAGCCTTCAATTTCATAAATTCTCGAATTGCAATTAAGGACAAATTTGGGGTTTTTGTAGAAATTGACATGAACTTTTGGGTAAAATCATATTTTTAGATAAAATTGATGTCCTAAGTTCGAATATGAGGTTTAATTGTGAAAATTTCCCATAAATTTTGGTTAATTTTGGAAATTACAAATTGGAACCGGTTCGGACCGGTCAGACCGCCCGGTTAGACCGGTCGAACCGGTCTACTACAGTGCATTTTCTTCCCCCGTTCGCGCCACTTTAACAGTTTGAACAATTGGATTTTGATTGCGAAATTAGACCATCAATCGGCTTCAATTGGTAAAATTGAATGAGGCATTTTGTTGACAATGAAGTTCTCCGTCGATCGAGACCGGTCCGACGATCTGGGTCCACCGGAGCAGCGCTGGCGATGGCCGTGAAAGCGTCAGCCATTTTTGGTGCAAAATGCAGGGTCGAATGAACACCAAATTCACGCCAAATGTGGTCACCGGAGGGCCTAAATGGATTGGCCATTTCATTCTCGTCGATCACCGGTCATCGGTGACCATTTCGAACATGTCTGCACGTGAGGAGTCACCGACCCCATTTTCCCTTGCGCGGACTATTTTCAAAGGAGGATATATCAAAAGAAAGCAAAAAAAGAGAGGAAGTGAGGGGGATTCAGTTAGAGCGTGAAGAACTGAATCGAGAGAGGGAGAAAAAGCGAGAGACAGCTCGCCTTCCACCCGCCATTGTCGAGGGCTCAAGCTCGAACTGTGAAGTGCGGGTTAGGCCACTTTCAGGCTAAACCGAAGCCATTGAGTATTGCCATGAGGTTGCCTGAGCTTTGGGGAAGCGATCGTCGCCGGCCGCGCCGTTTGAAATCGCAAAAACAAGTAGGTCAACCCTCGAAGCTTTGCTTTTGACCTTCAATGGCGAAGTCTCATCCTCGCTCTAATTCTTTCAATTGAGGTGTGCATATTGTATCTGCGACATCACTGAGCATGTTCATGTGTTTTGATTGCATTGAAATCGAGTCGAACCTTGTACTTGAACCCTGTCGCCATTGACGATTCAACCGAAGTTCCCCTAGCTCAAGCTAGCCTAAACCAGGTCAATCGGACCTGTAGGTAAGTATTCTGAACCCCTGTTGGTGCTATCCTGTGATCGAATTGCCGGTGTAGATCGTGCAATCGAAATTCCATGGCCGTACTCGGCACTTTGCATGATGTTCGTGATTTTGTGGATGAGATGCTTTGATTCTTAGATATGTTAAACTAGAGACAATTGCGAGTTGATTGGCGCCGGTCTTGTGTAATTCCGTTGATGTTTCACCGTTGGATCGTCACCGGAGGTTTTCAGCCGTTCATATAGTCGTAGTCGAGGGTTGAAGACGACGCATACGTGGCAAGTCAGCGAGTCAAAGGTCTAGGTGGCAACACGTGATTGGTCCACGTGGATGCTGAGTTGGTTCGACCGTTAGTTTGTTAGGTTGAGCCAGCTTAGATCGGACGATCTAGGTTAACTGAGTCCTATTTTTATTGCCGTCCGATTAGAAATTAGGAATATCCGGAAATGATTTTATAATTAGAAAATTAAAGCACACTGAAACGGTGTTGTTTAGGTAAAGAATCGAGTGGCATCGTTTAGGTTAGTGAAGGTGGACGGCCCAGATCGAGTCTTGGCTTTTAATCGTGGCCGTAGGTTTAGGTAATCAGATCTGATGGCTAGGGAATAGTTGGCTTTTGATCTGAGCCGTTAGTTTTGGTCGACTGATCCAGTGGCCGTGGAATAGCCACGTGGTTCAATAGGAGCCGTCGGATTAAATCCGAATAATAGAAAATTAATAAAAATCAGAACGGCGTCGTTTGGGGCGTGGGTCACGCGGGTCCGGGTCTGGGCCAGGTTTTGACCCGAGTGGGTCGGGTCGACCCGGTCCGAATCATATTTTTAATAAAAAATTTGGAAAATGATTTTGAAAATAATAAAAAAATCAGAAAAATCCTAGAAAATCCTAGAAAATCCCAAAAAAAATATAGAAAAATTGTGAAAAATTCCTAGACACTCCGGAAATCCCCAAAAATTGAGGATTGACCACAGACAACTAGTCAATCCTATTTTTGGGATTTCTTATCCTTTCTTCTGGAAATTGACGATTATGCCCTTTAGAGGTAATTCGTCCCTACTTTGTATTTGAGATGGGTCGAAAATGCTTAGATTAGGATAGGGCCAGTTAGGTGGTGAATCCTTTTGCTTGGGTTTTCGAATCTCATCATTTTCTCTGAAATGACGATTTTACCCCTCAAATGGTAAATCATCTTTCCTATCCTAATGAGGTGTGAAAATTGCTCAAAATTAGGATTTGGGTCTGGTGGTTGACCAATCCTTCTCTTTGAGATTTTTACTTCTCGTTATTTTCTAAAGTGACGATTTTTACCCCTCAAAGGGTAAATCGCTTCTAAATTCCAGAAAAATTCTGGAAATTCCTGAAAAATAGGAAATGGATTGGTTTGATCGCTAATCCTATTTCTGCCATCTTTTGGCTCCACATCTCATCTGAAATGATAATTTTGCCCTTTTGGGGCAAATTGTCCCCAAACTTCTCAAAATTATGATTTTGCCCCTCACGGGCGAATCATGTCAAAATCACTCCTGAGCCTCGATTGACACTTCTCTAGGCTGATAGGGCCTTATTAGGGATGCCACGTTGCTTTCATGTGATTTATCCGAACGTTTTGGATCCTTGATTTGCGCAATCATTTTATTGGTTGTGTTTGCTAGGATAGTCATTCTTATCCGCATGAACTCCTAGATTTAGGTTCGTACCCCCACTCATCTGTATGAAATCTTAGGATTAGATAAATCATTCAACTTAGGTGCCGAAATGACGTCAACTCTGACAGTTGGCGTAACAAAGTCCCCTATCCCACTTATCTGATTTTCGCAGAATCGAATAGATCGCTCCCAACTATTCGATAGGGTTTCTGATCGTACCCTCCACGAAACGATCGATGGCAACTCCTTGGCATGTACACGTATCACATGTCACTAGACCACACTGAAGGTCGACCACGTATATCTAGCCGTTTTGATTTGGATAATGGACCTTGGGAGAGGCCCGCGTCCGATCAGGCGATATCGGGCGGCCCATTAGCCCTCAAGAGCCTGGCAGCGCTCGAGAGGGTCGCGACAGACTGGCGACTCTGCTGGAGACTCATTCCAAACCAGAATCTCTGGTTAGGAATTTTAGAGGACTTGAGCAGATTAAAAGTTGATTGGTTTATCTAATCCTGTTTTCTGCAGATGCTCTCGAAGGTGAGGTACGTACGCTAACCAATGTGTTAAATATTTTTGCAGATTGGGAAAATAAGGGGTGTAGTGATTGCTGACCTCTTTCCTGCAGGTTGGAGTTGGGATTGTATGTTTATTTTTAGCACAATTTGAAGCGGTGTTTGATACAAATTGATGTGCATGACTTGCGTTGTGATAATCACGACACATCGCACACACTAGCGGTCAAACCCCGACTGCGACGACCTCTAGGATTACCTTAGATAGGGAAAGGATACGAAAGGATCTCGTGTTTGATGGCACTGGAGACTTTCGTGTTTGTTCCCGCTCACAATCCGAATTGACGATATCTAGCCCTCTTGGGTAGATACTCTTGGGGAGGAATCTGTCTTATTTGGATCGTGGGAGCCTAAAACATAAGTTCCTCACCTGATTTTCGATTTTTAGAGTATACCCACTTGTCTCGTGCGCATGTATATGGAAGGTTGGTATACCTAAAATCACCCATTATTACAGGGGAATATTTGACATTTCTCGGGTTTTGATTGGTAAGGCATTTACTTTCAATGTACTTCACTATTCCCTATTTCATAGTATGTTCATGCATTGTATACATCCATGTGCATTGCATACATCATGAAATCATTCAAGTGATTAATTGAAGTTCGACAGAGTTAGAAACCTTCGAATACCTAAGGAAAGTCACTCATCCTAGAACGAACACAAGATTGCACTTTACCAGATTTGTGCATGGCCGAGAGCTAACCGGACGCAAGTTGGGATACGCCAAAAATTGCCAAACCCACTACTATGTCGATAACCTCAGGTTCAAGCGACAGGCGGACGAAATATTCAAGGATTACTTGGAGATGAAAAGACAATATCGCAATCGCCTAGCTAAAGATGCATATGCCCGTCGAAAAGTTGAACGTCAAGCCAAGGAGAGCAGACCGATGATAACTCTTTGGGGAAAGAGAAGACGCCCTGCAACCAAGACGAAGCCGAAGCGCATCATGCTCAAAAAGGCGAAACTCGAAAAGACCCTTGAAGTCATTATATCATGGACCAGAGAATGGCCAGAGGAGCTAAGGCCCCTCGACCAACCCATTGAAGATAATTTTTCACATTTTGAGGGACACTCAACTAGCAAAGAGGTCCCAATTATCGAGCCATATCCTAAAAAGGGGATAGAGGAAGATGCCCCCGACTGACTGCCATTCTAAAGAAGATTAAGCTTTTGGGGAGGGGTAGTTTAGATCCCCACATTCCATGGGCCTTTTATGATTTTCTTGTTTTCAAAGTCCCTCTCTACTTTTCTTTCATTAGGCGTCCTAGTTGTAATAAGGGATTTACTCCGCTCTACCCCCCATCTGATGTTTTGACCAATGGAATGTGACATTGTTATTCCTTTAGTCACTGGAGTGATTCTAATTAAATTGCATAATTCACTTATTTGAAATTCAAATTAGACTTTAAGTCAGGTCTTCCATACCTGAAAATGGCTCTAATTTCCATTTCTCTAACTGAACTATGTAATTAAGTCAACCCATGCATATTTCATGACATTTGCATAATCACATGTTCAAAGTAATTTTTGACAATTGACTTTTCAAAATCATTTGCATATTTTAGACTTGATGGGAAAGAATGATATTCAAGTGTTCAAAGTCCATCTAACCGAGCTCCTAGCCTGGTGGGACAGCATGGACGAAGCTAGCCAAAAATACGTCAAATCACGGTTGGGGTATCTATTGGAGCTGCTGAAGATTGAGTGTCCACCTGCATTTATCCAAGCCATGGCGCTTTATTGGGATCCTACCACCGCGACATTCTGCATGGAAGGACTGGAAGTTACCCCTACTCTTGAAGAGTATATCGTCGTCATTGGAGTTGAGTTTACTCACTTACTAGTCCAACCTCATATAGGGTTTGACCCTTTGAGTCAACAAGCTGAATTCCTTGATGCAAACCTCAATGAAATCAAAGCAGATGCCAAAAGTAATTCTAGACGGACTTCCCTATCTTTCCTTCTAGATAGATTTCCTAACCTCCCTACTTCCAAAGGAACTAAATCTAGTAGAGCATTTGTCTTGGTTTTCTTTAGCTTTGTGCTGTTCCCGATCTCGTCTGTTACTTTCGACCCTATTATGGCTGAAGTGGTTAGACAAGTTTGTTGTGGGTGGGATTATTCGAACGTTATCATTGCTGAAACTTTCCTTTCCCTAAACTGCTTCAAGAAAAACAAGAAATGAATCTTTAGAGCCTCTAGCGATCTTCTATATCTATGGTTCATATCTCATATTAGACAATTTCATATCCGCACGGATGTCACTGAGATTAGCTCCGATGCCCATCCTCTTAGAACTTTCATCAGAACTCATACACGTATTCCTAAGTTCAACTTTAGAGAATGGAAGAAATTCCTTAGAACTCTAAAACCAGAACAACTCCGATGGCGGCTAAGATTGCCAACACTGGGTAAAGTCAGGCTCACGTGTAATGACAAAGACCCAGTCCCTTTGTTAGGATTCACAAGCGCTACTGCATATTATCCAAAAAGAGTTATCCGACAGTTTGGAGCATTGCAAGAGGTTCCTTCATCACTGCGACCAGATATCTTCTAGTTTGACATGCCAAAGGAGACCCTCACAGGGGAAAAGCACAAACAATTTGAAGCCAAGGTGGAATTTGTTATACGCTCTTTGATGAACTCTCAGGCTGAAGACATAAGATGGCCAGAAGAGATGACTCGTGAGGAGAATATTCACAGGGCTACTATAGAATACATTCAACATTTTGAGGCGACCAGACGCAGCTTTGTCGAGCCTATGTACCTGAATATATAGTACCATACGTGCCTGGAGTAGAGCCGTGTATACACGAAGACATGGGATCGCCGTCAAACTCAGGAGATGAAGAATTCCAGACTGGAGGAATTGATCTCTACTGGGACGATGAGGATACTTTAGACCTCAAATGCCCTAGATTTGAATAGACTATTCTGTCAAGTGTAAAATGTGTGAACATTATGATGCCTTTTCAACATATTCATTTGTACTGAATGTTACTTTGGACGCACATGTGCATGAGCGTAAACATGTTTTATAGATGCATAAAAATTATCGTCAAAGATTACGCTTCTTTCAATTTCATGAATTCTTTTGAAGAATAATTAAAAGAACTGCTCACGTGAGACTAAGGCTCACAAGGTAGTCCTTTTTCTCATTCATCAATAGAAAACCTGCGATTGAAAAGATCCAATACTTTTCATACCAATCCTGAAGAAATACTTACTCGTTATTTTTAAATAAACAGGTGCACTCTAATCACGGAACTACCAAAGCATCATTTTCGTACTTGACTTAAGACGAGAATGGAACAACAGGAGTTGACTCCACGAGTAGGCCTGTTGGAAACTCAGATGACTACTATGGCAACTATGATGGCTGACATTAAGGCAATGTTGAAAGCCTCCCAAGCCAGACAGGCAGTGGCACCTAACCAGAACAACTCAGGTCAATCCTCAGTACCCAATAAGGCCGATAAAGAGGCAACAGAAGATGTCCGACGTGCCAAGAAAGACATCCGTATGCCGAACGCTCAGTCACAGCCAAAGGCACCCATGTTATCATTAACCTTGAGAATGAGGAAAAAGGAAAACAGACCGTAAAATCGAAGCTGAGGCTAAGAGGACAGCCAAAATTGAAGAGTGTTTGAACAGCCAGGGTTATGAGCTGGCCCGTTTTGACAAGATATCTCATTTCGCCAAGGTGGAGACCCCTCCTGATTACAAAGAGCCAGACTTCGTAAGGAAGTACAATGGGACAGGCTATCCCCGTGCTCACCTCAAATATTACCTGCGTAAGATGGCATAATATTCGGACTACATCCCATTGCTGATGAATACGTTCCAAGAAAGTTTGGCTGGCGCCGCTCTGGCTTGGTTCATTGAGTTAGACCTGGATGACTATGATGGGTGGAAGGATCTTACAGAAGATTTCCTAAGACAATATAAGTTTAATACAGTTACGATCCCGACGAGGGAAGATCTGCTACGAACTCCAAAAGCGAAAGGTGAAACGATCAGAATATACGCTCAGAGGTGGCGAGCTTTGGCGACCCAAGTAAAACCGTCAATTCCAGATAAGGAGTTGATTGACCTATTCTTAAAAGCGCTTCTTTACGAATACTTCGACAAGTTGAACACTTCAGGATGCCAAACCTTTACACACCTGATAAAGATGGCCGAGAGACTCGAATGGGCCTTAAAAGAGAGGAGGCCGCATGAAACTTCTACGAGGAAGCAATACCCTCCGAAAAAAGAAAGAGAGGTTGGACTCGACATAGCCTTCATACCAGATCCCCATAAACTCAAGGTATTCAGTAACTCCAATCAGACCAAGGGAGGATCATCATGGTCAACGCCAAAAGGGCAAGAGCCTAGGAAGAGACACCCTCAAAAGTAGTTTTCTCAGCTCCCGAGACCTTTATCCAGACTGCTCCCAATGCTACTTGAACAACACTTGGTGGCAAAAGAACCCCTAGAGAGAATCCTGTTAAATATCCAGGTTTTGATAAGAGCCAGACCTGTGTCTACCACATGGGTGAAAAAGGACACAACGTAGATAATTGCTATATCCTTAAGCTGAAGGTGCAAGCTTTGATCGACAGTCAGATTTTGAAGTTCGATGATATGGCTCCGAACGCGCAAGAAAATCCGCTTCCTGATCACCAAACAATAGTGGCAATATTCACTGATGAAGAGGAAAATCACCTTGAACTAAAGGTGGATATACCTAAGCTAACTAACATTCTGGCGATCACTTCATTATATCCAAAAGAGTGAGAAGTGTCCGCTGACAGGAAGAAGTTGTGTATCGCCAAGATGATGAGCTTGGGGATAATGTCGAGCGTTACCGATGAAAGAGTCGATGGAGTTAAGGCCTCTATAAGCCTGGAATGGAACCAGTTTGTGATTGAAACTGAACAAGGAAGCATGTGGAATGTCCCGCATGAAACTCTGGTAGGTGACCTTGAGTTGATTATCAAACCAGAAGAAGAACTTGATGAGGATGAATTAGAAGCTAGAAGGCGAAGTCTGGCAGATCGCAGATTTATGGCTAAAACGCTAGAAATGGGCGAAGTTATAGACAATCTGGGTGAAGATTCTGGGGGATACAACTTTAAAGTGAAATATTCGGCTCCTCCTAGTTTCTATCAGAGGATGGAGGATAATATACTCGATGGGTAGGGAGGTTTGGATGATCCTGTTCAGCCAGAAATCCAGAAGGATGTGGTAAAGCCTTTTACGAAGGAACCTGAATCGTTGCTTGACCAGACGATAGACGCCAAGCTTAACGCAGAGCAGTACATCAGGGTAGAGAGATCGAAAGCTCAACAGCAAAACTTGGTTGAAACATTCAAGGGAATGAGAAAGTACCCGAAATTTGCAATAACAGCAGACCCAAGTAATATTAACAAGCATCGTCAGCGGGAATACGAAATTATCACAAAAGACCTTGGCGACACTGTGTCAATGATTGAAGCTGCTACGACGATGGTGATCAAACTAGAATAGCTTGATAGCTTGAGTCAGGAAGAAGATTATCTGATTAAACCTGTTGTGATTCAATTGCCGAGAGATGAAGCAGACGATAGAACTGAACCAGAGGCATCTTGCCTGACGACAGTAACTATAAAAGTCCCTCCGATAGAAGACTACGACCCTAAGGCAATCCATTGGGACTATGGGACGAAAGAAGTGGATGATGTAATAAGGTCTGGATAATTTTACGCCCCTAGGGAAGGCGAATCCGAAAAGAAAGAAGTTTCAAAGGAAGACGCAGAAAAACTCATGTCCATCGTTAAAACCAATGAGTTTGAAGTGATAGAGCAATTAAGGAAGATGTCGGCCCAAATATCTCTGTTAGATTTGTTTATCAACTCAGAGAGGTATAAAGACGCACTATTGAAGATACTAAATGAGGTGCATGTTCCTGAGACTATTAATGACGTGCAGCTGGGGGACTTTGTGGGAGAAATCCTTCTAAATGACCAATTAAGTTTCACAGATGAAGATTTCCCCATGGAAGGAAGAGGGCACAATAAGGGTTTGTACATTACGGTACAGTGTAACGGAAAGAGGATAGCGCATGTGCTAATCGACAACGAATCCGCTTTTAATATATGCCCTTTAGCTACATTGAGGAGTTTGGGCATCAAAGAGGAGATGATTAAAACCTCCAAAACAGCCGTTAGAGCTTTTGATGGAATGAAGAAGACAGTGGTAGGCGAGATCGAGCTGGATGTGCTCATCGGCCCAACTAAATTCTCCATAACCTTCCAAGGGATGGATTTACTGAGCGCATTCGAGTTCTTGTTACGAAGACCCTGGATTCACGTTGCTGGAGCCGTACCTTCAAGCCTGCATCAGAAAGTACGATTCGTAGTGGACGGGAAGGTGGTTACCGTACATGTAGAGATTGATCTTCTAGCATATCAGAATAGCGCTTTTCCTTACCTCGAGCCAGAGGTTAAGCTGGAAGCAAGCTACCATTCTCTAGAGCCTGTGGCAATGGTCCACACTCCCGTGGGGACAAGACTGAAGGCTCCTTTTATCTCTGAAGCCAACCTTCTACCAGCTAAAATGCTACTAGCATACGGGTTCAACCTATGAGAAGGTCTGGGCAAGTATGGTCAAGGAATCATCACTCCTTTACAGTTAAAATCCAACGAGCACAAAATGGGCTTGGGGCATCAGAAAATCCGCACTGGTGAGTCTACCTCCAAAATAGCAAGCCGAAGCCGAGGCAAGAGTCAGGGACGCCATGGAAGCCAAAAAAATCGGAAAGATTCCTTCATTGGTTCTCTAGCTTGGAAAGGTAAGTCTAAGATGTTCAGCAGCCCTTTGAACGAGTATTTCAGCAAGGACTCTAGGTGGTTGTCAGAAGAAGGTATAATCCAGCAGCAGAACTAGATCTGACAAACCCTTTTCTGGAAGACAACTTCGTGAATGTCATCATAGAGTGGCTGGGTGATGAAGCCACTACTTCTGAGTAAAGAAACTTCTTCCATGCTTTTAATACTGCACTTAAACTTCCTGCATTTTGTTGCACTTTTAGTTTTTGTTGTTTGAAATAAATGTAGGAAAACGCCTTTGGATCTCCGGTCGTTGGTCCAAACAGCATAACTTGTAATGCGGCCCATTTTGCATTCAATAAAATCGCACAAATTTTGTTAAGGACATATGGAACCACAAATCAGCCCAATGATGACATTAGTCTTCCATACGGAAGCTTGAGGCCTGGTTTGCCATATGATTCCTGATTTCCAAAAGATTTCTGAGGAACAAGGATGTCTGAGGATATGAGGACTAGTTCCATTTACGACTGTACTTATTTTGAAATCTCTTTTGAAAAGATTTTTCACACTCATGCATAGTATCTCTATATGAAGTGCAGACTAACCATGCTTATGACATTTCAGGCATATCATCTCAAACATGCATACTAGATTGTTATGCGATTCAAATCGCCACGTTGATTGTTCCTACAACATTGAGTAAGATGAGGATGATGGTTATGCGTCTATCCGCAGAAAGTGGAGTGCTTTCGAAGAGTCGATGCCTCTCACTTCAGAAGAGCCAGTCGTTATTAACTTGGGTGACTCCGTAGATATCAAGGAAATCAAAATCGATGGGCACTTATCCCGAGATGAAAGGCTCAGGTTTACAGAATTACTAGAGGAAGATCACGATATTTTTGCATGGTCGAATGCTGACATGCCGAGTTTGGACCCCAGAATTGTGGAACACGCGTTACCCACGGATCCTAGTGTTAAACCTGTCAGACAAGGCAGCAGACAGATGAAAACCGAGTTAGAGGACAAAATTAAGGAATAAGTGATGAAACTTCTTAGGGTAGGCTTTATTGAAGCTATCCCGTATTCGGATTGGATAGCAAACATAGTCTCCGTCATGAAAAAGGATGGCAAAGTTCGGATCTGCGTAGATTATCAAGATTTGAATAGAGCGAGCCCAAAAGATGATTTCTCGCTTCCCTACATTGACGTGCTGGTAGATAATACTGCGGGGTATGAATTATTCTCATTCATGGATGGATTCTCCGGATATAACCAGATCCTCATGAGGTAGAAAGACAAACCGAAAACTGTGTTCACCACGTCTTGGGAAACTTTTGCTATAAGGTTATGCCTTTCGGACTGAAGAATGTTGGGGCTCCCTATCAAAAGGCTATGATCACACTATTTCATGACATGATCCATAAGGAAATTGAGGTATATGTCGATGATATGATCGCTAAGTCCAAGAAGGGGCAGGATCACATCCAAGTGCTAAAAAAGCTGTTTGAACGACTGCGCAAATACAAGTTGAAGTTGAACCCTAACAAATGTGTATTTGGGGAAAAATCTGGGAAACTTCTTGGATTTATGGTCAGTAACAGGGGCATTGAGATTGATCCTTCAAAGATTCAATCTATTCATGACCTAGCAACTCCCTCAACAGTGAAGGAAGTAAGGAATCTTTTAGGGAGATTAAACTATATCGCCAGGTTCATCAATCAGTTATCAGATGTGGTTAAATCGATTTTCAGACTACTCAAGAAGGGCGCAAAGTGACATGGAATACAGAATGCAGCCAGGCATTCCAGAAGATCAAGACCTATCTAGTCACTCCACCAGTACTTGTGCCACCCATCCCAAGTCACCCCTTGACCTTGTATTTAACTATATAGCAAGAATCTTTGGGAGTCTTACTTGCTCAAATAAGCCCAGTGGATGGTAAGGAAAGAGCTATATATTACTTAAGCAAGAAATTCACCTCGTCTAAAGCAAATTACGTGCCTGTCGAAAGGGCTTACATAGCGACAGTATGGGTACTTCGCAAGTTGAGACAGTATACCCTGCACCACCATATTCAACTGGTGACAAAAAATTACCCTATCAAATACCTCTTAGAGAAATCCGCTTTGATTGGAAAATTAGCAAAATGACAAGTGATGTTGTCCGAATTTGACATCAGATGTTCTTCGCAAAAATCTGTAAAAAGGAGAGCCATAGCCGATATGTTGGCAGAGAATTCGCAAAGTTGCACACCTTTTGGAAAGACAAAGGTGAAAGATCAAGTTTTGAATCTGGCAGAAGATAAATGGGTCATGTATTTCGACGGTGCTGTTAATCTGTCAGGAGCCGGCACAAGGGCAGTACTGATATCCCCCGAATGACAACATTATCATGTCGCATCAAAGATGACTTTCCCTTGCACCAATAATATTTCAGAATACAAGGCGTGTATTCTAGGCCTATGATTGGCCGTCTCCATGGAAGTACCTAGGCTGCAAGTTTATAGAGATTACATACTCATTATTTTACAAACACAGGGGAAGTGGAAAACAAAGGACGCAAAACTTATCCCCTATCATGAATATCTTGAAGAATTGACACTTAAGTTCGAAGAAGTGTCATTTGAGTACCTGCCAAGATCTCATAACCAATTTGCAGACGCATTGGCCACATTGGCCTCGATGTTGCAAATAACTGATGGATTGAAAGTAGAGCCATTAAGAATTGGCATAATCAAAAAACCAGCTTATTGTATGATGATCGAAGAAGAATTCGACGGAGAGCCGTGGTACCAAAATATTAAGAACTATCTGTTGAAAAGGGAGTTTCCTTAGAAGTGTCAAACAGGAGATCGGAGATACATAGCTAGGATGGCTAGCAAATTCTTCCTCAGTGGATAAGTTTTGTACAAAAGGTCATTTGACTTCACTCTGTTAAGGTGCGTAGATGCTAAAGAAGCAAATGTTCTCATGAAGGAGATCCATGAAGGTATATGTAGACCGCATATGAATGACCATCTTCTCGCTAGGAAGATCATGCGACTTAGCTATTATTGAATGACCATCGAATCAGACTGTTGTCAACATGTCAGGTCATGCCACCAGTGCCAAGTATATGGCGATAAGATTAATGCGCCCCCGAACGAACTTCATCAGATGTCTGAAGCTTGGCCTTTTTCTATGTAGGGGATAGACATGATAGGGCCTATCAATCCAATGGCTTCAAATGGTCATCGTTTCATCCTGGTGGCAATTGATTACTTCACGAAGTGGATAGAAGCTAGCTCTTACAAGAATGTCACTACAATAAATGTGGCAAGATTTATTAAGAGGGACATAATTTCTCGATATGGTACCCCTCGAGCGATCATCACGGACAATGGGTCCAATCTAAACAACAAGATTGTCGACGATTTGCTCAATCACTTTGGTATTTGACATCTTAATTCCTCCCCTTACTTCCCACAAATGAATGGAGCAATAGAAGCGGCTAACAAGAATATCAAAAAGGTCTTGGCTAAGACTACCGAAAATTATAGGGATTGGCATGAAAGGCTACCATTTGCCTTAATGGCATATCGGACTTCAATCAGGACTTCTATAGGGGCAACTTCTTATGCTCTGGTGTATGGGATGGAAGATGTCCTGCCCATAGAGGTTAAAGTTCCCTCTTTAAGAATCTTATCTGAGGCTAAACTTTTCGAGGCAGAGTGTTTCAAACATATATGTGAACAGCTGAATCTGATAGACAAGAAACATCTTAGAGCAATCTGTCATGGCCAGGGTTACCAAAAGAGGATGGCCAAGTCATTTAATCAGAAAGTTAGAGCCAGAAGTTTCGAGGTGGATGACCTGGTGGTAAAGAAGACACTGCCAAATGTTGCTCATCCGGGAGGCAAGTTTACCCAGAATTACGAAGGCCCTTATATTGTCAGGAAAATTCTCACAAGAGGAGCATTAATTCTTGTAAATTCCGAAGGAGAAGAATTGAGATATCATGTAAATTCACATGCTGTGAAGAAGTATTATCCTTCAAATCAGATATTGATTACGTGGCTTGTCCCGAAATAATTCGAGTCGCCATGACGACCATTACATAAGCATATCATGCATCCATGCATACATTGGCATGTGTTCTGTATTGCAGGATTCCGAGAAATAGACTCAAAATCAGATTCATTCGAAGGGAACCAAAGGCAGAAGGGTCCCTGACATCAAGAATTAGGTGATATGTATCTGTTCCATCAAGAGTTAAACCATCGTTCACTCACAGAAATGTCTGTTCTGTTTACATACATGAATGCCTGATGAAGACAGAAGACAGCAAAGGAGAAATACTGTAAAATTTCTCACCCCCTATAAGATAAAAGGATCAGGGAAATGAACATTCATATGGTGGAACTTAATGATGAATCACCCTTTAGGAAGAAGAATACCCGACACTTACTACACACCTGTTGGAAGGTTATCCAAGCATGGTCAGAGTATACATGATGCATCATTAAAATCCCATGTGGGGTGAAATGCCTGGAGAAAAACAAAGTGATTTTTCCAAAGTAAGGGTTGTTTAGGCTATCTAGTAGGAATGTTCCTCTAGATAAGAGGCGAACCTAATCCAAACACGTCCTACGCATACTCGAGAGATTAGAGAGGTGTAAGAATAGAAAAGCCCGAACCAGGGAATACAAGGGCCATTCGCATCGATTACATGGATTGGGATGACGGAGGCGTTCATTCTTCTCCATAAACACTGTAGGTAATCATTGATAAACCCTTTGAGCGATGGTTTTCATCTTTTAACCCTGTCAAGAGCCACCCCGCATTGGTGTTATACAGAAGCCGTCCAGTGGCATGAACAGGTAAATGGTTAGAAATCTTTTTGCTCGGACTAACATCAATCTTTGTGTGTTGATATGTATTAATCCGGGCACCTTAGGATAACGAAGGGATGCTCTTTTCTCTATCCTACACACTTATACCCATTGTATAACCAATTTGAACCTATACATTCGTTTCATGTACCCTCATTGGTGATCATTATATAGCCCCAAGGTAACAATGGCCAAAACACTTATGGATAGAAAAGTTCGAAAGTGAAAATTACATGAGAATCTCAAGCTGAGATATTCAAGACATAATGAGGCTCAAGCCACGCACCTCGAGCAAAGATCCTACTTCCTAGGAAAAGACAAGGAAAAGGCGAGATCGAAAAAGAGAAAAAGCCGAATCTCTATGTATTAAGGAAAGAAACCAAAAGCTTGACAAGAACAGGGATGATCTTCACCAAAATGCTGGAAGATCCTAAATAAAAATCTTGGGGACACCAAGGGATTACTGGATATCTCGACCCCCCAACAAATTCTGAAATGAAGAAGAACCTTCAGGATTTGTGTGACAAGAAGCAACCATCAAAATGGAATTATAGCCAACTGCCAAAATGGAAGGCAATGTCTTTCAAAGGTTAGACTCATTTTCAAGACGCATAGTAGCAAGAAGACTAAAGGCATCCTTCGAAGAATTATCAATCAGGGATCGAACAGAGAACTGATCAGCAGTTATCACCAATGCCAAACCCTTCGCGATTCTTGGCCAAAAACAAGCCTCTTTCGGTCCCCAATCCTATCAACGTTACAACCCTTTGCAATCTTTTCCGACTAAGACGCCTAGGTTGATATATACCTTAGCTCGAAGAGGTACGAGCAAGATTATTTCTCTCTCATTTTTTCAGGGTTCTTGACTTGTAAACCCGGAGCAGATGAAGAAAATTTTTCATTCAAAAAAAAGACCCGACTCAGAGAGTGAGTCCCCCTTGGAAACCATGTCCAAACCCAACATTACGGTCCCGTAAAGACCTCCTGATTGATCGAAATGTATGCGATGCGAATGGCTCCGAAAACCCAAGTACAGGTTATTAGGAAATTCGAGTGCTTTCGTTATAAGAGACCAAAGTCAAAGAATTGGTAAAAAGCCCTCTTTGACGGAGACGTTCCAATAGAATGCTTAAAAGTAAGCTTTGGTTGGAAACTTCAAATTGTTTGATCCAGGATATTCCTCACAGGGATTCTTAATCATCTTTGCATGCTTTAAGATGTCTTAGATAACCTCCAGCGTCCTAAGTCGTTTTTGCATAATTGCATAGGTCAAAGTAAAGCTTTGCTTGCATTATGATTGTCATTGCCTCGAGATGGCTAATATCTTTTTAAATGAGGAATGAACTCACAAGTCTAAACTTCTACGAGACTCATGGCAACCCTAGGTCAAAGAAGTACCCTTTCGCTCCGCAATGAAGAGCTTCAAAATTTTCAGAATCTTCTTTCTGTAAGATTTCAGCTAACCCCTAAATCACAGAAAAATCTTATCAAAGTTTTTGTAGGTTTAAGCTTTCTGCAGGATACCTGGAGTCCCTAGATCCCAGAATGGCACCTCACAGGTCAAAAGGACAATCTTTAGAACCAGCTTTCTGTAAGGTTCTAGGTAATCCCTACACCCAGAATAGCTCATTTGGTAAACCTAAGAGTTAGGTACACCTCATTTGTATAGACCCTCGTTGATTCCTCAAGGTGTAGGATCAGCTTAGTTTTTTACAGTCCCAAAAGAACGGGTACATCATCCATAGGTTCCTGACAAATAGGAGTCTTATTCACGGCCTGATCCCCCTGACGGATCAAAATTTTTGACAATCCCAAAAGAACGGGTACGTCATCCATAGGTTCTTAGCAGAAAGGAGTCCTATTCACTGCCTGATCCACCATACGGATCAAAACCTTTGACAATCCCTAAAGAACGGGTGCGTCATCCTTAGGTTCCTGTCAAATAGGAATCTCACTCTGGTTTGGCCTACCATACGGGCTAGAGTTTAACCGCCCTAGGATATTCAAAGAGACGAGTCCCTAGGTATTCATTTGAATCCGTTATACACCGTGCATGCCACACGAGCATCAGGCAGGTAAGTAGCAGGTAAGCATCTCAATTCTATCTCTCTTTTGCACGTCGGCAAAGAATGAGAAGCAGAGCGTTTACTAGCGGGACGAGAAAGATTGGGGGTCTAGATTCATTTTTCTGTTCCCCAGTAGAGTTGACCTGGACTTATGCGTCACATGTATTTGAGAGAAACCTCTCGCGAGATTACCCTCAAAGAGGGGCAGCTGTTGACACCTAATTTCGGATCAATCTTTTTGTGTTATTCTTACAAAATTCATAAAAAAAAAATTCATAAAAAGTTAAAAAAAAAACTACAAAATCAACTTTGGTGGCCTTGGCCAACCCTAAGGAACCATTTTTGACCAAAAATTAATTTTTCATATTTTTCACATTTTTTAATATTTTTAGAATAGGAAAATGCTTAAAAATTCAAGAAAAATAGTATTCGAGGTCGAAAAAATATGGAAAAATGGTCAATATTTTTATTTTAAATCCTTTGTCTTTCTGACCTCATAAAAAATTCAAATTCAAATTCAATTTTATGTGTTCTTTTGTTACTCATATGATTGAATTTGGTAAAAAAATGTCAATTGAGTTTTTTAATTTGCAGTTTTGACATTTTTTCGAATCTTGACATTCAATATAATTGTCCCTTATTGCAATTTATCCCAGTTATTTGCGTAAATCGCTTAATTGCATGAATTATGCAAAATTGCATAGTTAATTGCATTTTAGTCCTTGAAATTGGGCATAATTAAAATTACTTTCAATTCAGGGACTACCATTGCAAATTGAAGTCACTACCCAATGTTTTCCATCATTCTGAACCGATTGGCATAAGTGGCTTGGTCAAATTTGATCATTTGAGCCTTCAATTTCATAAATTCTCGAATTGCAATTAAGGACAAATTTGGAGTTTTTGTAGAAATTGACATGAACTTTTGGGCAAAATCATATTTTTAGACAAAATTGATGTCCTAAGTTCGATTATGAGGTTTAATTATGAAAATTTCCGATAAATTTTGGTTAATTTTGAAAATTACAAATTGAAACCAGTTCGGACCGGTCGAACCGGTCTGCTACAGTGCATCTTCTTCCCCCGTTCGCGCCACTTTAACAGTTTGAACAGTTGGATTTTGATTGCGAAATTGGACCATCAATCGACTTCAATCGGTAAAATTGATGGAGGCGTTTTGTTGACAATGAAGTTCTCCGTTGATCGAGACCGGTCCGACGATCTGGGTCCACCGGAGCAGCGTCGGCGATGGCCGTGAAAGCGTCGGCCATTTTTGGTGCAAAATACAGGGTCAAATGCACACAAAATTCACGCCAAATGTGGTCACCGGAGGGCCTAAATGGATTGGCCATTTCATTCTCGTCGATCACCGGTCATCGGTGACCATTTCGCACGTGTCTGCACGTGCGGAGGTCACCAACCCTCATTTTTCCCCGCGCGGACTATTTTCAAAGGAGGATATATCAAAAGAAAGCAAAAAAAGAGAGGAAGTGAGGGGGATTCAGTTAGAACGTGAAGAACTGAATCGAGAGAGGGAGAAAAAGCGAGAGAGAGCTCGCCTTCCAACCGCTATTGTCGAGGGCTCGAGCTCAGACTGTGAGGCGCGGGTTGGGCCACTTTCAGGCTAAACCGAAGCCATTGAGTATTGCCAGGAGGTTACCTGAGCTTTGGGGAAGCGATCGTCGCCGGCCGCGCCATCTGAAATCGCAAAAACAGGTAGGTCAACCCTCGAAGCTTTGCTTTTGACCTTCAATGGCGAAGTCTCATCCTCGCTCTAATTCTTTCAATTGAGGTGTGCATATTGTATCTGCGACATCACTGAGCATGTTCATGTGTTTTGATTGCATTGAAATCGAGTCGAACCTTGTACTTGAACCCCATCGCCATTGACGATTCAGTCGAAGTTCCCCTAGCTCAAGCTAGCCTAAACCAGGTCAATCGGACCTGTAGGTAAGTATTTTGAACCCTTGTTGGTGCTATCCTGTGATCGAATTGCCGGTGTAGATCGTGCAATCGAACTTCCATGGCCATACTCGGCACTTTGCATGATGTTCGTGATTTTGTGGATGAAATGCTTTAATTCTTAGATATGTTAAACTAGAGACAATTGCGAGTTGATTGGCGCCGGTCTTGTGGAATTCCGTTGAGGTTTCACTGTTGGATCGTCGCCGGAGGTTTTCAGCCGTTCATATAGTCGTAGTCGAGAGGTTGAAGACGACGCATACGTGGCAGGTCAGCGAGTCAAAGGTCTAGGTGGCAACATGTGATTTGTCCACGTGGATGCTGAGTTGGTTCGACCGTTAGTTTGTTAGGTTGAGTCAGCTTAGATCAGACGGTCTAGGTTAACTGAGTCCTATTTTTTATGGCCGTCCGATTAGAAATTAGGAATATCCGAAAATGATTTTATAATTAGAAAATTAAAGCACACTGAAACGGTGTTGTTTAGGTAAAGAATCGAGTAGCGTCGTTTAGGTTAGTGAAGGTGGACGGCCCAGATCGAGTCTTGGCTTTTAATCGTGGCCGTAGGTTTAGGTAATCAGATCTGACGGCTAGGGAATAGTTGGCTTTTGATCTGAGCCGTTAGTTTTGGTCGACTAATCCAGTGGCCGTGGAATAGCCACGTGGTTCAATAGGAGCCGTCGGATTAAATCCGAATAATAGAAAAATAATAAAAATCAGAACGGCGTCGTTTGGGGCGTGGGTCACGCGGGTTCGGGTCTGGGCCAGGTTCCGACCAGAGTGGGTCGGGTCGACCCGGTCCGAATCATATTTTTAATAAAAAATTTGGAAAATGATTTTGAAAATAAAAAAAAATCAGAAAAATTCTAGAAAATCCTAGAAAATCCCAAAAAAAATCTTGAAAAATTGTGAAAAATTCCTAGACACTCCGGAAATCCCCAAAAATTGAGGATTGACCATAGACAACTGGTCAATCCTATTTTTGGGATTTCTTATCCGCTCTTCTAGAAATTGACGATTATGCCCTTTTGGGGCAAATTTTCCCCAAACTTCTCAAAATTACGATTTTGCCCTTCACGGGCGAATCATGTTAAAATCACTCCTGAGCCTCGATTGACACTTCTCTAGGCTGATAAGGCCTTATTAGGGATGCCACGTTGCTTTCATGTGATTTATCCGCACGTTTTGGATTCTTGATTTGCGCAATCATTTTATTGGCTGTGTTTGCTAGGATAGTTATTCCTATCCGCATGAACTCCTAGATTTAGGTTCGTACCCCCACTCATCTATATGAAATCTTAGGATTAGATAAATCATTCAACTTAGGTGCAGAAAGGGCGACAACTCTGACAGTTGGCGTAACAAAGTCCCCGATCTCACTTCTCTAATTTTCGCAAAATCGAATAGATCGCTCCCAACTATTCGATAGGGTTTCCGATCGTACCCTCCATGAAACGATCGCTGGCGACTCCTTGGCATGTACACGTATCGCATGTCACCAGACCACATTGAAGGTCGATCACGTATATACAGCCGTTGTGATTTGGGTAATGGACCTTGGGAGAGGCTCGTGTCCGATCAGGCGATATCGGGCGGCCCATTAGCCCTCGAGAGCCTGGCGGCGCTCGAGAGGGTCGCGACAGTGTGCCCAGGCCAAATCTGCCGACACCGACCCTCATCGGACGTCGCCTTCCCCAGGCATGGCGAAGCTCACCTTCAGCCCGGCGAGGCCAGTCATCCTGGAGTACGGCTTCCAGCCGAGCAGTGACCAGCCGTTGCAGAAGACTGCGACGCAAAAGTTGCAGAATAGGGAGGAAAAAAGAACAAAGAAGAAAGAAGAAGAAAGGGCAAAAAAGAAAACAAAGTATAAAGACTACTAAAAAAATTCAAAATATATATTTAAAATATATTTTAAAATATCCATGTCAGCGTCAGCCATGACGCGTGGGACGACCGGAGTCCACATCAGCGAATCCTGGATAAAATTGACTGAAAGGATTCAATTGGCATAAATGCAAAAAATTTAAGACTAAATTGGCACCAATAAAAGGTTTATGACTGAATTAGTACTAATGCAATATATTTATGACTTTTTTGACACTTTTTCGGATATTAAATTTGGACAGGAAATTGATTTTGAAATATAAAAAGAGGGGTTGTCGCTGATTAGACGGCGACCGCAATTAATATGGCCTTTTAAGGCCGCGGTATTTCTATCTCCATTTGGGTTAAAATACTCTTTTTTATTAACAGACGGAAATACCCTTCTCTTCCCTATCTCTTCAAAGTACTGTTTTTTTTTTCAATGAGGCTAACCAATAAAATTTTATTCTATTTCTATTATTTCTTTCATCGATTTCATAATATAAATGCCCCATTATGCCCAATAAGATGTCATCCTATTATCATTTTGGCTAAAGAACGTTACTAATTTTAATGTTTTTAATAATAAAAGCCGTATAGAAGATTAGAAATTTTATTTATGATGGCTTATGAATACACTATTAAATCGCCAAAAAGATTAACGAGTTTATATTTCAAAGTTGAAAATTTAACATGAATCTGATTATCTAGCCGATCTTGAACTTGCGAGTTTCCTTTTTTTTCTAGAATAAGTTTGTAGTTTTCTAAAGTTAAACACGATTTATTCTGTAGTTTCTTTTGAGCTTTTCTCGTTTTAGTCCGAATTACAACATGGGGGTTGAAAATTTGATTATACCTTTTTTCACTTTTCGAACTCACATTAAATTGTTTAAGAGGAAAGTTTTACTTTAAGCATATTTCAAAATTTTGATCCACTTTTTATGAAATTGAATTGATATTTTCTTCACGGTAGAAGTTGAACAAGATGGCCACTTTCCACATCCCATGCATTTTAACCTTAAGCCCTATCAAGCAACAGATTCTTCGTCGGATTCGTTCAAATAAATAATTGCGGAACTCCGCAACTTACTAGGAGTACGGGCTTTCTTGTACGCTTATTATTATTATTATTATTATTATTATTATTATTATGGCTTTTTGTGCTTATCTTTCATTTCAATATGATCTAAATATAAGCACGTTTAACTTTTTGTCATACTTCTAGTTCTAGCAAATTAACCCATTCGACATCTTGATTGGTTTTTAATTCTTTTTCATTTTTGATCAAGATCGACTAGATAATTTGATTGAAATTTAGATTTCAACTTTGAAATATAGCTTCGCTCAAATTATTTGATAACAAAATAGGCAATTAAATGTGCGTTCGTAAGCTTTCATTATCACAAATTTATATAGCTTTTGTGATTAAAATATGAGACCATTAATTAAAATTGACAACCTTCTCCGGGTAAAGTATGAAGCATGATAAGATGAATTCTTGATAGGTGCAATTGGATCCGGGCAGGGGATCCCGCCATTTTTGGCCGTTGGATCCCCCCTTGATATAGGGGGAGAAGAGGGATCTGACGATGGGGGGTGCAGGGCACCCCTGCCCTAGGGTAGGGGATCTTGTTCCGGTGCAATTGGGCATTTATATTATGAAACCAATGAGAGAGATATATTAAAGTCAGTTTTTTCGGTTAGCTTGGTAAAAGAAACAACAAATTGAACAAAGAATAGGTCAATTAATTTAAGAAAAATGACAGTTTTAGTCAAAATGGGATGCAAAGGGCGCCGCCGGACTTTTTGTACATTTTTTTTGTTAGATAATTTAACTTCTTCTATTAGGTTGGCAACGAGCGTGTTACTATACAATGAACAAAAGAAGTTATTATCTGTTGTTATTTTATTTTCGATAATTTATTATATAACAGTCTTTCAGTGATTATTATTCTCATAATCACTCAAAGAATGGTCTTTTGTTTGATTGTGAGAATAACAGTATGTTGTGACCCACAAATCTTTAAAAAAATTGACCCCACAATAATTTTTAACTAATTTTCATTATTCTTTTGCAATCCAAAACGGAATGTTAGTCTTACGGTCACCAAAAACTGTTACATAATTAATTATCTTATTTTTAATAGGAACTCAACGCCACCAAAATAAACTAGCAACAGCGTTGCGTGTACCTCCCCCACAATCATGGCTCATGTTTCTAGTTATGACGTTGAACAAAAGCCAATATAGAAGAACTGAAGAAAAAAAAAACATATTAAATTGGTTTTGAAAAAATCAACGGGGAAATTATTAAAAAAGTCTAAATGATGTGCCAATTTAGTCTTAAGCCTTTTGCATTTGTGTCAATTGAATCATTTCGGTCCACTTTGGTCAGTCGGCACTGATATGGACGCTGACTGGAGCTGATGTGGACATCGGTGTTGATGTGGATATCGATGCTAACGTGAATAATTTTTAATAATATTTTTTATTTTTTCCTTTTTTTTCTTTTCTTGCTTTTTCTTTTTTTTTTCTTTTACTCCTTTCTCCGGCTGATTGCAAGTTCGACGACCAGCCAAAGTTGACGAGTGTGATTTTGGCCTCGCCCAGCGACGGTGGTGAGGCTCGGCTTGGGCGAGCCAACCTCACCCTCGCTGGCGACCGGCCATAGGTAGGAGGAAAAGAAAATAAAAATAAAAATAAAAAGGAAGGAAAAAGGAAAACAATTGAGAAAGTACTAAAATTTTATTACAAACTGTCCACATCAGCGTAGGTCAGCATCTTCGTCAATGTCGGCCTGTCAAAGTTGGCCGAAATGACTAAATTGACACAAATACAAAAAGTTTTGGATTGAATTGACATATACAAAAAAAAGGTTTGGGACTGAATTGGCACAATCACAATAGGTTTAGGACGTTTTTGGTAATTAATCATGCTACAAAGTATTTGCATTGCACCATTGACACCGCATAAGTCATCCGTCTCTAGTTTCAACCTGTGTTAGCATCAAATATATGTTTGTGACCACATACCAAAAATCTCACACGATTTTCTGTTCGGTTAGAAGAAAAATATCAGAAGGTATTTACATTGCACTACTTAAGTACATGGCTGAGAAAAAAAAAAAAAAGATGTGTGTACACCGGCGCTTCTTTGTAGTTGTACCTGGTGTTGTTTCTGCTTGACCTCTTCGTTTTTCAGGTAAAAGAAACTCTTCTTTCCTTTCCAAGAGCTACCACAAGAATTTGGTCTGCGATGATCTTGTGTGGTGCAAGTTCAATCAATTATGAGGTTTACCATTCGATTCCACTTTGATCACTCAACATTGTGATTTCTCTTTACCTGCCAACATTCTCTTCTAACATCAAGTTGTCATCCAAACTCATTCTATGAAAATAAATTAGTTATTCATCGAGGACAGATTCAAGCAGAATATTAAATAAAAAAGTATCAATTAATGAACAAATTTATTCTGTTATAGATTTATGATTTAGGATCTTACCACTAGTGATTGTTAGGATTTGGCGCACAATCATCAATCATAACGAAGTAGCACGTAAAAGCGAAAAAGATAAATCAACACAAGGTTTATCCATGTTCACTCTTAAACTAGGCTATGTCTAGCAGAAGATTCTATTATAATTAGCTCATCACAACTCTCGTTACATTACTCAATTACAAGTAAAAAAGAGTATATATAGTAATAGCGATTCATGGGTCTAAACCCAAACTACTAATGAAAAAAAAAATATGGGCTCAAAGTAAACCAATGTTTCGACCAAACAAAAAAAACTAGACCAATAAAATGGATGGATTGGGTCATAAATGCTCTGATGCAAATTGATACATATTTCAACACATATTCAACCCGATACGACCCATATTGCAAAAAAAAAAATCATATTTAATGCAATTTAAAAAAAACTTGTTTCTTATGAATTTTTTTAAAAAAATTTATATTGCTAAAGCACTTGGTATAATTTTTGTAGTTTTAAAGAAAATACAGAATTTTTTTCTTTCTTTTTCTGTTTTTTCTTCTAAATGCGACGAGAGTGGTCTAGCCCAGACCTAGCGAGGGCGCGAAGCCCTGCCATTTGCTGGATGAGGGCGGTGGTCCGCGGCCAGCGAATCATAAAGAAGCAACACCGGAAGCACCGCGACACTACAGCAACGATGCACCGCAAATGGCTGGCTTCGTACGACGGACTTAGCCACATCCATTTCATCGTCCTTGGAACTTGTTGAAGATGTCTGTACAGACCACAACAGAGAGAATAGTCCATAATAATCCGACCGCTTCGTCGGGGAAGATGTTCTCGATGAACCAGCAAATGGCCGACTTGATACTGACTTGCAATCCTTGGAGACCAGCCACCTGTTTTTCATCGAAGTTGCCATTTTCGTCCTTGGAACTTGTTGAAATTGTCCGTACCAGTCACGACAGAACGAATCGTCAATCCTCTGGGAGTAGTAAAATAGAGGGTAGATGTGCTTCGCTCGGTTTTACTCGTATTCCTGTGAAAGAACGCAAAGAACATGTGATGTGATGTGATGTGATCGTTGGACGGTGTATTATAATTAAGGGTCTCTAACGGTTCGGTTCGCTCCGGATTTTCGAGGAAACTGAAGCGAATCTGTCGGGGGTGAGGAGTTGAACCGAATACAAAATCGGTTTGGATTTTCTCAGACAGGTAGAGAGATTAAGACTAGGGTTCTGAGCGTTTTTTAGAGGACTTTTTTTTTATCGAATAAAAAGAGAGGAACTTTTAAATTGTGCCTTCTGTTTTTGTTGAGAATTTCGGTTACAATTCGGTTAATCAAACTGAACCAAAATAAAGGAAAAGGAAAACTTTCATATGGCTCACTGATCACCAAGATATTTTACGAGCTGAGAATTGATATACCTCTCAGACTGAAATCTCTTCAGATTAGACAAGGAAGCACTAGGAAGACAATGCTGACTAGCATGGGGTACAGTCTGGTTAAAGGATTGTGGAGAGACAGAAAACAAAAGGTTGTAACTGTTGAAGTCCCTACAAAAGAATCGGAACCTATACAGAATTAAACAGTCAAAAGAGAAAGACAGAAAGAGAGAATGAAGAGTCAGCAAAACATGCAGAAAAGAAGAGAAAAAGAGACAATGTGGTAGTAGCTAACTCAGACTTAGAAAGCTCAGAACACAGAGTTGAGCACACACTGATCATTGATGTTATGGAAAAACAAAGAGAACCAGTCATACCATCAAAAATAAGCGCTAGGACTCAGGGGGAGTCATCAAATGCTGCTACTCATACTCAGGGGGAGTCATCAAATGCTGCTACTCGTATTCATGTGAAACAAGCGCTAGGACTCAAGGGGAGTCATCAAATGTTGCTACTCGTATTCGTGTGAAAGAACGCAAAGAACATGCATGTGATGTGATTATTGAATGGTATATTGTAACTAAGGGTCTCTAACGGTTCGATTCGCTCCGGATTTTCGGGGAAACCGAAGTGAATCTATCGAGGGTGAGTAGTTGAACCGAATACAAAATCAGTTTGGGTTTTCTGAGACAGGAAGAGAGATTAAGACTAGGGTTCTTAGCGATTTTGAAAGGACTTTTTTTTTATCGAATAAAAAGAGAGGAACTTATAAATTGCGCCTTCTGTTTTTGTTGAGAATTTCAGTTACAATTCGGTTAATCAAACCGAACCGAAATAACCCGAACAAAAAATGCACAAAATTTCGGTTCGGTATGGTTTTCTGATTTGGTTCTGGCCCGTTCAATAACTCTATCATATTCTTAATTCAAGCAACCGGTTATAATTTAAAAGATAAAAGCACATGATTTAAGGCCTTTGCTCTCAGCTTGAACTCGATTAAGAAAGCTATATAATTCAATTGGTGCTCGTAAATATGAAAATGACCACATAACTTGCAACATATAAAACAAGTGATTGTATACGAGTGTGACAAAAAAAATCATAATAAATAGAAAGTTTTCCTAAAAACCGCGACCGTTCGAAAAACGACTTTTTGTGATAAGCAGGGACTCATTCCCTACTTGGCGATTGAGAGGGCTTCTCTCAAATTATCTTTGCTCTTGGCCAATAATATTTAGCTGCATCTCCCTAGCTATTGAAATGTTAACCTGAGCTATAAATTAGAGTTAATTTAGAAATTTGTAATATTTACTTACTATTTTGTCTCCTGTTTATTTTATCTCCTGATAAGGAAGAGTCCTAGGGTTTTATGTGTTGGGTTGTGTCTCGAGTTTGAACCGTTTACAGAATATATCGATTTTGTTAACCGATAGGAAAGATATCCAAGAATTCTAATTGGATTTGAATTTTCGTCTTGAAGACATATAGATATATATGTTGGGATTTGTTTCGGTTCGAAAATTCACCTCTTGCGCCTGGTGTGATTGGAGTCGATCAACAAAGGATTTAATCCTTTGACTTCTTCATGCCCACGAAAGAAACAAATAGAAGGGCAGCCGTTTGAAAGCAAGAAAGAATATTGTATGGGTCCCAGTTGAAGTTGTTTCCTTTTTTTGTTTGACTCCTTTAAAGGGTTAAGACTCCTCTAGAAGAAAGGGGGCTGCACGAAGACTTCTCCAGCGGGGTGCCGCACAGGGGTTCTTTTGGGATGTAGGACGTGTCGCACGAGCAGACAAAAAGAGAGAATCCTTTTGTGAACTGCTCTCTGACGCAATCGCACAGTCAGTGGATTAATGCCACACGAAGAGAAGCAGCCGCACAAATAGAAAGAGCCGCACGAAGTCAGGAACTGAATCCGCGCGAGAAGTTCTTGGTCAGTCCCACGTAAAGCAAACAAGACGAGTATCGACATTTCTCTGTGAATCTTTCTAAGTGAGAGTTCTGTGAGAAATTGTGAGATATTACTTATGGGTTTGCTTGGGTTTAATTTAGGTGCGGAAAACATTTGAGTGCATGAGCGATTGTAAATCTAACTCTCCGATTATAGTGGATTATATTGCTGGCTCTCCCCGTGGACGTAGGTACCGATATTCGGACTGAACCACGTAAATATCTGGTGTCCTTTATCGTTCCTAGTAATTTCTCTGGTAATTTTGTCTCGACATATTTGCAAGATCCGTTGGTGTTTCCTCGTTATTTAATATCAACAATTGGTATCAGAGCCAGGTTAGAATTTCAGCATTGATTTGGAGCTTTTGCTTGTCTGATCATTGTCTGAAAATTCTGTTGCTGCAATTATGTCTGGAGCGAAATTTGATATTGAGAAATTTAATGGGAGAAACAACTTTGAGTTATGGAGTCTCAAGATGGAGGCATTGTTAACGAGTCAGGGTTTGATCGAGGCATTGGAGGGCAAGGAAAAATTGCCTGGAATAATGGAAGATGCTGAAAAGGACAGGTTAATCAGAAAGGCGAGAAGTATAATCAGGTTGCATTTATCGGATGAGGTATTAATAGAGGTAGCCGAGGAAAAGGATGTCGCAGCGTTGTGGGTTAAACTTCAGGCACTCTATGCTATGAAAGATTTGAAGAATCGCTTGTATATGCTGAAGAGGATGTTTCAGTTGCGGATGGTTAAAGGCACATCTATCAGAGCACACTTAGATGAGTTTGATAAACTCATGATAGACTTGAAGAACGTCAACGAGGCCTTACCTGATGAGAAACAAGGTATGTTGTTGTTAGCATCTCTACCGGATTCTTTTGAGCACTTTATAGATTCGCTACTTCAGGGGCATACTGCGATTACCTTGGAAGAGGTAAAGTCCGCTTTATTATCTAAAGAGTGGCAAAAGAAGTTAAGAGAAGATAACTCAGCACAAGCTAGTGCGCAAGGTTTATTCGTTTGTGGTAGAGATGTACAGAGAGAGTCTGGATGTAACAGATGGAAGCGTCGTTCTAAATCGAGGTCCAATGTTAGGAACCGTCGATGTTATCACTGTAATTTGGTAGGGCACTATAGGAGAGACTGTCCGAAGTATAAGGGTAAATGAGTTAAGGTAGAGTCTGCAGATGATAGTAATATTGTTACTACAGCAGATAGTAGTTCTAGTGATGCCGATGATGTGTTAACAGTTGCCACGAGTTCATCATGTGATGAATGGGTGCTTGATTCTGGATGGTCGTATCATGTTACTTCTCATAGACACTGGTTTATTACTTATCAATGCATGGATGGTAGTGAGGTGTTTATGGGAAATGGTGCTGCTTGCGAAATAGCGGGGATCGAAACAGTTCAGATTAAGATGCACAATGGAATGGTGCGAACGTTGACCGATGTGAGGCATGTACCAGAACTAAGGAAGAACCTTATCTCGTTAAGTGCTCTTGACAGGTTCGGATACCGGATTTCCACTGTAGGTGGAGTTATAACGGTCTCTCAAGGTGTGCTTACCGTGATGCGAAGGAAGATAGACTGCGGGTTATATCTCATCCATGGAAAGACAGTGACCGGCTCGTCTGCTAGATTCTCAGATACTTCAGGTGAGGACACAAGACAGTTGTGGCATATGAGACTTGGACACATAAGTGAGAGAGAGATGATTGTTCTGGGTCAGAAGGGTCTACTGGGAGGTCATCGAATTGAGAAGCTGGACTTTTGTGATCACTGCGACATGGGTAGTCAGCGGAGAGTGAAATTTAGTACGGCAGTTCACCGGACCTCAGAGATTGTAGATTGCATACACTCAGACTTATGGGGACCCTCTCCAGTTCCATCCAAGGGAGGTGCCAGGTATGTATTGTCTTTTGTTGATTACATTTCAAGGAAAGTCTGGATTTGTTTTCTTAAGCACAAGAGCGATGTACTTGATCGGTTCAAGTCATAGAAGGCGATGATCGAAAAGCAGATAGGAAGAAAGATCATGGGCTTGAGAACCGATAAAGGGTTAGAATTTTGTTCTGATGAGTTTGGTCAGTTTTGCGCAGATGAAGGCATTGTAAGACACCGCACTGTTGCTGAGTCACCACAGTTGAACGGAGTTGCAGAATTGACGAACAGAATTATATTGGAGAGAGCTCGCTCTTTACTCTCCAATGCTGAATTAGATGAAGATTTCTGGACTGAAACAGTTAATACAACTTGTTGGTTAGTGAACATATCACCATCACCAGAGATTGACTGGAAAACTCCTGAGGAAACGTGGTCAGGTAAGTCTGCTGATTACACCGAATTAAGAGTGTTTGGTTGGCCTGCTTATGCTCGTGTGAGTGATGGCGCGCTGGAGCCGAGGGTAAGGAAGTGCATATTCCTAGGCTATGCACATAGGGTGAAGGGATACGGGCTGTGGTGCACAGAGGATGATTCACCCGATTTTATGTTCAGCAGTGACGTTACCTTTGACGAGTCTGATCTGTTTCAGAAAAGGAGTGATGGGTTAATTAGGGAGAAAGATCTGGACGGTGTTCAGAAATAGGTGGAGCTTCAGGTAGAGCCTATAGATGTTCAGAGTACAGTAGATATGACAGAGTCTGCAGAGTCACTAGATTTCAAAGCAGTTGACAGTTGTTCCGAGGTCAGAGATGATGAGGCTTCGAGGTGGTCAACAGAGGTGGATGAGATAGAGCGATTGTTGTATGCAGATGTTAAAATAGCTGATTTGGGAGCAGCAAAGATAGCTTCAGGTATGGAGATACAGAGAGAGACTGCTAGAAGAAATTCTTTGTGCTATGAGTTGGAAAGCGTCATTGGGAGACACTATGGTCTCGTTGATGACTAAGACTGGAGACATAGTAGCAACAAGAAAAGTTGAAGACGCTGTATGGTCTAATGACTTGGTTAGTGATATTGACATGGGATATTTAGGTGATATGGAGTTCGATAAAAGTCAAAAATATTATTGGAGAATTGAGTGCATTGGTGACCGAAAATTTTGCGTCAGATATAGCATGTCAATAGAGGATGTAACCAAGAAGAAGTTTCTTGCGGTGGAGAATCATGCGGACATGTGGATCGACTTCATTTCTCTAAATAAGTTCAAGCTCTGCTTGAGCTTGATAGACGTCTGTGGAGAGTGAGTGTCCATCGGGGCATTGGGAGAGTAGCATGGATGATGAGCACTATGAATTGGCTTCAAACGTCGAGCCAAGGTGGAGATTGTTGGGTTGTGTCTCGAGTTTAAACCGTTTACGGAATATACCGATTTTGTTAACCGATAGGAAAGATATCCAAGAATTCTAATTGGATTAGAATTCCCTTCTTGAAGACATATAGATATATATGTTGGGATTTGTTTCGATTCAGAAATTCACCTCTTGCGGCTGGTGTGATTGGAGTCGGTCAACAAAGGATTTAATCCTTTGACTTCTTGATGCCCACAAAAGAAACAAATAGAAGGGTGAAAGAATATTGTATGGGTCCCAGTTGAAGTTGTTTCCTTTTTTTTTATTTGACTCCTTTAAAGGGTTAAGACTCCTCTAGAAGAAAGGGGGCTGCACAAAGACTTCTCCAGCGGGGTGCCGCACAGGGGTTCTTTTGGGATGTAGGACGTGCCGCACGAGCAGACAAAAAGAGAGAATCCTTTTGTGAACTGCTCTCTGACGCAACCGCACAGTCAGTGGATTAACGCCACGCGAAGAGAAGCGGCCGCACAAATAGAAAGAGCCACACGAAGTCAGGAACTGAATCCGCGCGAGAAGTTCTTGGTCAGTCGCACGTAAAGCAAACAAGACGAGTATCGGCATTTCTCTGTAAGTCTTTCTAAGTGAGAGTTCTGTGAAAAATTATGAGATATTACTTGTGGGTTTGCTTTGTGGGTTTGCTTGGGTTTAATCTAAGTGCAGAAAACACTCGAGTGCATGAGCGATTGTAAATCTGACTCTCCGATTATAGTGGATTATATTGCTGGCTCTCCCCGTGGACGTAGGTACCGATATTCGAACTGAACCACGTAAATATCTGGTGTCCTTTATCGTTCCTCGAAATTTCTCTGGTAATTTTGTCTCGACATATTTGCAAGATCCGTGGGTGTTTCCGCGTTATTTAATATCAACATTATGTCCTCTGTTGTGTATATATACAAAGCTTTGTAAATTGAAATGTTAATGGAGAAATTTTCCCTACATTCACGTATGTTTCTACATGGTATCAGAACATTAATCCCAAAGGTTTGTTCCCTGTGAGTATCGTACGTTTATCCCTATTACGGCGGTCCCGCATTAGGAATAATGTTGAGATCAACAACATCGAATTTCTAATTTGCATAATGGATCAAGAGGGTAATCGGATTCCCCCATCGGGTTCTTGCCTTTTTCACTACTTATGCTTTCACTTACCATTTTTTTTAGAGAATTGAGTGGAAAACGGATTGAGAGAATTGAGAGGATTGAGCAAATTGAGAGAATTTGAGAGAAATTATGAGAAAAAAATGAGAGATGGAATGAGTATAATGTTTGGATAGAATTTATAAATTATTTAAGGAAAAAAAAAAGGGAGGGGGGCAACGATCACAATTTGGGAAAAGAGCTCAGCTCTTTTCCCTTTTTTTTAATTTTTTTTTGTACCGGCTAGTTTGCCGGTTCAACGAAATGGGAACTCGTAACCGGCCCCTATGGCACGGGCCGATTCCGGTTTGGAACCAGTGGACCTGGTCAACGGGTCGGTTAAGGGTTTAAAACGGCCTGTGGCCATGTCTACACGGGAAAGACAATCAAAAGAGCTTTAACCGAGGATGCTCTCCAATTTCTGCTCTTGGATGTGCCGAAATTTTGAGGTGCCGAATCAGAAGAGCTTGAACCGAGGGTTCCTTATATAAGCTTTAGGTCCACTAGTCCTAGTAGGAGTAGGAATTAATATGAGCCGTTGGATTAGAATTTTAATCCCTCAATACTCACCCTGGATAAGACTCACCAACCTAAGAGTGTCTATCCCCTATGGTTCTCATCCCTAGCTAAGATAGGACTTCTAACTTAATTAAACTCTTGATTAATTTGAAATTGAAAGAGTCCTATCCTGCTAGGACTCTACGGAATTCGGCCAATATGATGGTGCAAGTGATATAGCCGAAATTTCCATGTTCTTATGGGCTTGTGGCGAATCTCGGGCCTTAATTAATTAAATGAATAATTAACTAAGGGCCTCGCATAATTAAGTAACCAAAATGGGCTGATTTGCAATCAGATTGAGTCCAAACCCATGGTGAAAAATTCGACACATGAGTCCATGTTCTGGCCGAATTTTCTGATTAAATTACGGGCTAGTCTCATATTCTTGGGCTCAAATTAACGCCTTTTCTAAATAATGAACATTCAATTGAAAGCTTAATTAAGCTTGAATGGATTGAATGAGCTGAATTGAGCTTGAAACTAGGTCCAATTGACCATAAATTTTCGATACTTACTCCCTTGGGCTCAGTCAAAAATTCCTAAGTCTGTTCGGCTGTCTATCGAATTGAGCTCAATTGCTTCACCTTTGGCTTGGATGTGAATGACAATGCTTGACTGACAATTAAATATGCAATGCAGGAGGAATTTATTTTTGTGAGAACTATGGCTAATTTTCATTTTATGCTTAAGTGAATGATTCAAAGGAAATCAAAATTTAGGTGCCAACAATATTATTTTGGGTAATTTCACTTCATATTTCAGATACTACGGTTAATTTTCTTCTTTACCAATACACGTGCGCGGGCTGCGAGGGAGCCGATACCATAAAAATACTTTCATACACTGGGCAAAATCCGTTCTCTACACTTTCCGCAAGCTTGGTGGAATATGTGCTGATATACATTCACAAGTTTGATCAGCTCATTCTGGTTGAGTTTGTAAATTATGGGTGGGGGAGAAGAAAAACTCATTGAAGTAATAATCCAGCAGGAGGTATGAGCGGCTTTGACAATGGAACTTCATCAGTTTGCACATGTTATAGAACCGCACATCCTCGCGATAAAACCTCATAATGGAATTTAATGGAACTTATATACACCAGGATGTCTACTGCGAGGAAAAGTGGATACAAATGATCACGCAAGCACGACAGGTAACTAAAATAAAGAATGAACAGACAGAAAGATACAATAGCCATTGGGAAGTCGGAACATGAATATACCAGGGCAAGCAATTGGATCACATGGTGACGACGACCTGCGACGCCATGTACATCCAATAAGTCTTATTGCTAAGATGGGGTTTTTCAGTTTTTTCTCCGTGAATATTTTGAAACTCCGGCCCATTTTCAGTACCATGCAGAAGCAGAAATCAGGAACCTGTCTTTCCAGCCCAGAAGCATGCCACCATCCTTCTCTACCAATGTATAATTCTCAGAGTAGTACTTCAGCAGGTTCCTTATGACTGAATTAACGTAACTACTTAAAGGGTATTGCCTAAATCCCGCCATCGTCAATCTAGACTTCCACTTACCGAACAGCTCGTGCCGCTCCACCCTCTCCTTACCCTCGCACGCAATGATGTTCACCATGTCCCTAGCCAAACAGTGCTGCTCTACATTTATCCTCTCCTTCCTGTCTCTCGGCAGGGTCCCGTCGATGGACTCGAACATTGCCAAGTAGTAGTCGAGGGTCTCCACAAACCTAGTCAGAAACGGTGTCGTGTTAGTGTTCGACTCCTGCTCGATCAATGTGATCACTTTCGGAGAAAGCGATTTCACCATCCTTAGGAGCCCATCCCTTGGATTGGTGACGTCAACACTCTCGTCTGGTGTGTGGTGTAGCTGGAGTGGGAAGTTCACTGCAAGAGCTTCCCCAGGCCTGACATTGAGCATGTCACGAGTAACATCTGGAGCAAACACCGGCAAACCGATGAACTCCACCGGTATCTTAAATTCCTCAGAGATAGCCGCCAGCCTTCCTGCAACTGCTTCCAATCCGGCCCCACGAGCGTACTTGGAGACTGGGTCATCAATGCCTGTAATCCGCACGTAAGGGGGCCCGCCAGGTCTCGCGGCAAGTGCTTGTAGGAGAGTCATCCACTGGGTGCCCTGAGCAATTTGGAAGTCTATGATGTGTATCCGATTCTCATTTTTGCATGCTTCAGCAATGGCTCCATTCGCCGCCATGTATCCAAACTTCAAGTATGGGCAGATCTCATACAGAATGTGCATGTAGGAAAGCAAGTCTTTGCCTTCAGGCTCTCTGCATCGAAGGGCATGGTAGATGTTAGAACCCGATTCCTCTTTCCTGGCCACAAGTCCTTCTATCATGTAGGCACCAAGACGCTGCATGGGTTCTCCACTGATGGATACAGCACTCCTGGCTTTTTCAATCAACTTCTCAAATTCGTGCATGTTGTTATCAGAAAGAGATTTCGCAGAGGCGATCAGCAGCTGCTTCAAATCACCTGGAGGAACATCTTGAACCGATGATTCCTCAACAGCTTCTTTATGTTTCTCCGCATGAACGCTTTTACCCGATTGGCTCCGAATGAAAGCAACAGAATCCTCGGGGCAAATAAATTGTGAACCATGGGAACTCTGGTCCCATACGAGTTCCCCAATAGAAGTATCTGTGACACGCATTTCTTGTTTATCATCCATTAAGACGTCCTCTAGTTCTTGTAAAGTATAAGCTGCGTTCTGTGAATGATGCTCATTTTGCAGTGAGATGGGCCTGCCAGAACATGAAAACAAGCTGTCTCTGCAAGCATCTTGTGAAGGGCTTGACCTTTGGAAACAGCTGGTGGTCTCGAGTGAAGAGTTATGACAAGAGCTCACTCCTGAATAATTGTCTGCAGAACTGTGCTGCTCCTGACTATCGCTTAACACGGTGAGTGTCTCACTACCAAAGAGCATCGAAAAGGGTGGGCTAGGAGATTCCCTAATTTCAAACTTCGAATACCCAAATAACCTGCTGGGAAGAGATGGAACAGTCGGATGAGAAGATGTGAAAGATAAGCCAGCACCTGTCTCACTGTATCTGTATGGTGGGTGTGATTCCATGCTTTAGCAGTATCATAAGCTTCTGGTCAGAAAGCTCTCAATTAGCTCATAATAGATCACAACAGGAGATGTATCCCCTGGGCTTTCCAATAGCTAGTAGACTTTCGACAGTGGCTCAGGATGAACAAATATATCCCCCTGCAATTATTTGTAGAAGCTAGTTAAGTCTCACAGTCATTAAGATGTACAGAGGCACCAAGGATAAAGGACTGAGTGAGTTGCAAAATAGAGAGGAACGAGAACAGAAGATCCAAGCTTCATGAAACACAGACGAGGAAAGGAAGACTAAAACAGCCAAAACGAATACAACAGATAGGATTTGCCCCATTGAATCTCATGTCTGTAACATGCACACACGGACAGTAGGATGAGTATCAGACACACCACCCAAACAGAGAGTATCTGTATTCAGTTTATTTTGATTTTTAAACAGATGAAATTCCACTGTCTTAAGAAATCAAAACTGGAATATCCCTTGTTATCAGAATCTCAAAATGTTGCATATGAGGTTATTGTTTCAGGTTCTGTTAGGATCTATTTTTGTGGGGCAATTTCACTAAACCAAGCCTACAAGCTCCCACTAGTTTCAAAAGCCTAGGCAACTCAAAAAATGTAGAACTCTGAGTTATACGCTACTCAATTCTTGCATTTCAACTAGCTCTTGGACAAAACTCACGGAGAGAGCTTGCCAGGTGGCTTACAAGCTCTCAGAAAAGACATCCCTGGCTCTATAAGCTCTCATTCCTCATACCTGCACATGTACTATTCTCTTTATTCATTGTGAAGACTATTTTGTACTAGGAAACTAAAAAATCTAGATGCCATCCATTCTTATGGCACTCTACAAGCTTTACACAACCAAAAAAAAAAAAAGGAAAAAGCCTCACTTCTTTCTCTTAAAATGAAATTTCAAATCCGCGAGAAAAAATTCACGAAACAAAAGCACCTCGATCAATCAACTCTCAATTTCAACTTGGTTCGGGAAAAAACTTTGAAATCGCAAACTCTAAGAAACTTCACCATACGTGATACTTTAGTAGTGTCTCGATACGACAGAGAAACCAACAAGTTAGTGGCTAAAAAAGAGAAGAAGAATCGAAATCTAACGATTTAAATGAAGAGAAACGCATTCAAATATCCTCAAACACCTGTGCGGCAGTATTACAAGAGGAGCAGAAGCATACCAGAACAACGCCCTCATCATTCATCAGCCCATTACTTAATCAACCCAACTCAAATCCGAAAATCTCCGACCAAAAGAACACAACAGAGTTCGACAGCGAGGTGGCTATATCTCCTCCGTTTTTGTTTTTTCCTCAAGCCCAAATATCAAACGCAACTCGAACTCCCTCACATGTAGATGAACTTTCGGAAGAAAAGCAGAACGAAATATGAAGAGCGGTTGATTACCTCAGCTCACACGACACCTCCGGAGTCAAAAGCGAGGAACTCTGACCGCCTTCGAAGAGAAATCTGACTAAAAATGTTCTTCCTTCCTATGTTTTTCGCGTGAGGCGACTTGGAATTGGAGTTCGACGATCAAGAATCGAAAGAAGGCGACACTCGCATTTGGTCGTTTATATAGAAGAGAGTGAGACATGACGGGTGCTTTTATGTTTTTTTCTTTTTTCTTTTTTCCCTGTACGGATGGACTAACGGTAACGGCTATGCTGGTCGGAGCGACGGAGACCGTGTCTTAACGGCTGAACGCGCCGACCACACCAACCCCTCCAGAGCGGCGCGAGAGGTGCGAATGCAGAACGTTCCACGCTCTTTCTTGCTTGAGAACCACGCGCTTTGATTGATGCAAAGCTTGGATATGTAATCCGAAAATTCGTTTTCAGGCCGCAAAAGGAAATTGAAAATTAATTGATGTCTCTAAAGACCGTGTGATGAAAAGAATGTCAGGATGGATGACGACGCATTTTAAAAAGACTAATCCATGAGGGAGAGTTCCCATTACAGCCGACCTAATAGTGTTTTCTCTTAATATAATATGCTTAGCATTATCCGTTTCCTTTTTATTACATTTTCAAGAAAGTTGGCTAGGATTTGACTAGGACCGAGCATATATACGTCTTTTGATTCGTTATGTAGACTAGAGAAATGAGATGTGACGATGAAATTTGAGGAGGCTCGTACATGTTCAGCAATACCATATGTGAATACTCCGCCGATATGAAAAGTTATTGATGTTAGTTGAGTACCTGGTTCTCCAATAGATTGATCCGCAATAATACCTATAGCTTCTCCCAATTCGACCAGGTCGCCATGATTGTTGATATTTCAAAATGGTTAGTTAGGGATTATGATTAATTAATGATTTCTCCGCCGTTCTCTGCTCTCTAGTTTTCTTCTGCTAAAAGTCAAACTGTATTAGGGTTTCCATTCGTTCCTGCTGAAGCTAAACAACAGAGCATGGATGATAGGATCCCACCATGACAACAACAAAAAAGGAATATTTTTTGGAGATGGAACCTCATCGTAATCAATCACCAACAACGGTATTTTTTGTAAAAATGGGTCGAGAAGCTCCGTCAAATTTTCTCAATGCTCGACTTGGATTTTTTTTTTTTCATTTCTAGAGTTTTAAAAGAGGAAAACTACAAGAATCGAACAAAAGAACATCCACGTTGATCGCTCGTATAGATCCTCTCATATAATTTACATGATAAATATTCAAAAAGTCATAAAACCTGTTATACTGCAGCCAATTCAATCTTAAACTTTTTAGCATAACCAACAATCCTTTTGACTATTTGCAAATATAATATCATCGTCCAATTTTGACCTGAAAATCACTGAAATAGATACCAATCGTCTTACATAACATGGTTTTTTTTCAATTTTTTTTAAAAAATTTCTGAATTTTTAATTTTTTTTATTTTATATTTCTTTCAAGCCTTAGTAATCTGGGTGAGCACATCCTCGGCCATGGCCAGTGAAGCTGAGCAAGGCCTCACTGTTCATAGTTGAAATGTAAAAAAAATTATAAATAAAAATTACATGAATTATCCATCTACCCACGTTGATAATTTTCGATCAGTCTCACTAGCTCCAATAACTAATCAATCAAATATAATTTTCATTAGTATTTCTTAAATCGTTTATTTTTTCCAAAATTATTTTCTATTTTTGCATAGAACTCTTTCATAGTTTTTTTTTTCTTTTTGGTTAGAACTCTTTTTTTAGTTTTTTTCTTTTCTTTTTTGGTCGGATCTATTTTTTTAGTTTAAGGAAGAAAGAATGATGCGGGACAGAGAAAGAGAAGAAGGGTTACCACAAAAAAAAAAAATGGAAGTGGAGGCGCGTGGCGCGTGGTGTTGGTTGAGTTCCGTCTGTCATCAACCGAGTGACGTGGCTGAACACGGGACAATAGCGTGACCATGGCAGGTCACAATTTTTATTTTAATTTTTGGTCGAATGGCAGGTCAGATTTGACCCTGTTGGAAACTGCTGCCGTGCTACGACGCACTTATCCATTTAATTCCCAGTATTTCGACCCAAAAAAAAATTCCCAATAGGAAAAAGGAGATGCAAATCGACGCCACGTGGCAACCAGAATCTTGTCCCTCTGACTCTCTGATCTTACGTGGCACGCGTAAGTACCTCCTACTGAAAAGGGATCCGGATCCTCCGTTTGTGGCCAGGGGGGGTGATCCGATGGCTATGAGTGCAGGGCAAGGGATCGCGACCCGCTGAAAAGAGCGAGAAAACATAGAGCGGTTTCCAAGCGCCACGTCAGCGTGGCATTTTTGTTTATGAGATATGTTCATCATAAAACTTGTCACGAAATTACAATTGAGTCTTAAAACCTACGAAAAAGTTCAATCAAGTACTAAAACTTATCATATTGATCCAATCTAGTCATTCCATTAACACCGTTAATTTCTTTAACGGAAAATATTGATGTGGCATTTTTGAAACTATTTTCTCTCTCCTAATTGGATTTTTTGTAATTTTTTTCTTTGAAATTTTATTGAATTAGATTAAATAAATAAACCAATTTCCACATTCACAAAGAACTGAAACAAGCAGACATGATCGACCAAAAGAAAAAAAAAAACGAGCAGATACTGAAAGACCACAGCTCACCATGCTTCGATTCGAGCACACAATGAATAGAACTAAAATCTGTCTAAGAGAAAACCGATTTCCAATACAAATCTCAACAAAAGCAAATAAGAAAACGAAAGATCGCTCAATCAAGTTTTCCGAAACGGAGACTTGCCAGGACGTCCTTTTCTCTTGCTGTAATTGGCCTTGATGTCAACCCTTTTGCCGAAGAGGACAACCACCAAATAACCCCTCACGCCATCAATAACCCACTGAAAAACTGCCGCCCACAGATCTGGGTTCGCGAGCCTCGCCGGCCATCACCTGGGGTCGGCGAGACCTTCCCCGAGGCTGGAGAGGTCGTCGATGCCAGGCGAGGCCGGCATCGCCCAAGATTGGGCTGGGTGTGGCAGACCCAGGCGAGGCGTTGCCAGCACTGACGAGTCGGCCACCCTCGCCCACGGCCCGCAATGAGCAGCGACGGCACCCACCACACCTTGTTGTTCCCTCTCTTTTATTCCAATTTTTTTTTAAATAAAATTGTAGCGTTTTTATTTTTTTAATATGATTTAATAGAAATTTAGAAAAGAAAATAATTAACAAAGCCAATTAGGAGAGAGAAAATAATTTTAAAAATGCCACGTCAGCATTTTTCGTTACATAAATTGTCGGTGTTAACTTTAGGAATTGATTTTACTAATTTATCAAGTTTTAGGATTTGATTGCACTTTTTGCAAGTTTTAGGACCCATTTGCACTTTCGCAATGAGTTTTAAGACTTCTAACAAACATATCCTTTTGTTTATTTATATCCAATTAAAACTTAACACATGGATATGACATGAAATTGAAAAAAAAAGATATTTTCATTAGAAATCCTAAAACGTGTCACGAAAGTGTAATTAAATCCTAAAACTTGCCACAAAAATACAATCGAGTCTTAAAATTTGTGAAATTGGTACAATCAAGTTCTTCCGTTAACGCCTTCAAATTGTTTAACGAAAAATGTTGACGTAGCATTTGTAAATTAATTTCTTTATTTTACGCGGCATTTTTTTTTATTTTTTAATTCTTATACAAACTAAAACAGACTAAACTATTATAATAAAAAAGCTAAATTTTAAAAAAAAAATCAAAAAAGGCACGGCAGGACAGGGTATGGCAGGGCCTTGCCGGTGAGGAGCGGCCGCCCCCCCACCCATGGTCAGAGGGGCTAACAAAGGTCGTCGGCCTTAGGCGGGGTGGCTAGCGCTCGCAAGCCTCGGGTGAGGCCTCTCTAACCCCAAGTGAGGGTCGCCCAGATTTGCGCAGCATCGACCCTTCCTTAGAGCCAGTGACCATCGCTCGTCCCTAGCGAAGCCTCGTCGGCCCATGTGGGCGAGGTGTTTCAACTCGAATCTAGGCAAGCCTGTCATTGCCGGCACTTCACTTTCACCACAGATTTTCCTTGCTCTTTCCCTGTCCCTCTTCAAACCCAACCGAATCGATTCTTTTGTACAAACATAGCCATTGACGTGCCTTTAGCCCTCTCATATCCACTCAGACAGTTGTTTGTTTGGCTCGGCAATGCATTTTGAGCCTTATTTGGGCAAGCCTCACTAGGGGCAGGAGATAGTCGCCAGCCCCAGCGAAAGGTCGGCGTCGCCAAGATTTGGGCAAGCCTTGCCTACCCTTGCCTGGGGCTAGCGACCTCTACTGGTCCCTTCAGCAGTGGGTGGCAGCGGCGACCGCTCACAAGTGAGGCTCTGCTTAGCCCTACACATTCTTATTCTTTTCTATTTTAGCTTTTTAAATATATTATTGTAGTCTTGTTTTTATTAATTTGATTTAAATAAGAATTAAAAGGAAAATAATAAAACATACCATGTTGGAATAAACAAATTAATTTAAAAATAATACGTCAACATTTTTCGTTGGCAAATTGACAATGTTAAGGAAATGACTCGACTGAACAAATTTGTTAATTTTTAGGACTCGACTGTAGTTTTTGCAAGTTTTAAGACTCAATTATACTTTCATCACAAATTTTAAGATTTTTAATAAACGTGTCTCTTTAAAAGATACAAAAAGTAAAATTTTCTCTCTCTTTGCTGCTTTCCCCCTCTCCCTTCCTACAAGGGATAATTACATAAATGGTCCTTCAACTTTGGCAGAATGTTCAATCTAGTCCCTGAGCTTTTAATTTGTTTAATTTAGTCCCTGAACTTTGGCAGAATATGCAATTTGGTCCCTAAACTTTTGACTTGTTCAATTTAGTCCCTAAACTTTTAGTGCATGTTCAATCTAGTCCCTGAATTATAGGAAAATGTTCAATATAGTCCTTTAGTAAATTTAAGATCAGAGATAACGTTGAATATTTTCATATAGTTCATGGACTAAATTGAATATTTACTAAAAGTTCAGGGACTGAATTGAACAAGAAAAAAGTTTAGGGATCAAATTGCACATTCAGCCAAAGTTCAAGGACTAAATTGAATAAATTAAAAGTTCAGGGATCAGATTGCACATCTGCCAAAGTTTAAGGACTATTTGTGTAATTTTGCCTTCCTACAATTGTGCTAGGGTTCGCCCACTCTTCTCCAATCGTCGCCATCGGTGGAGTCGCAGGCGCCTTGATTAAGCTGACCCCAACTGGCGGATGCGACGCTGGTAACTCCACCATTGGCGACAACGGAGCGACATGGGGAGGTTTGGCTCAAGGTGGCCAGAGATGGAGGTGAAAATATTGAAGGAGATGGAAAACTGACATGGATTATGATTTTTTTTTTGTTTTATTTAAATATATCCACCTCCATATGATGGTGAATTTTTTTAAAAATCAAAGTGAAAAAAATGCACGCCGCGTGAGTAATGCTTGCAAACTACTGAATATTATCTCAAAAAGAGCATACTACTCCTAACCAATATTGAAGAAAAACAAATAGGGGCGATCGGTTTCAGGATGGGTGGTTCCCATCCTAAAATCGAGAACTGTCCGTTAGGTCTGGTTACTGGTTAGATCCCGATTACGGCCATATCGAGCACCAATAGGATGGCAATCCTATTTAAAAGAGCACCAAGAGCTGTAATGTCAGTAGGAAGAGGAGCAAAAGTAACAATAGGATGGTAATCCAAGAAAACACAAATGAAATCCCATAAATATTGGAATATACATATGTATTATATAAAAGGATCGATTCGATTTGGTGAACCCGAAGAAATCTAAAGGCTTTGTTAAGTTTGACCTCCACGTTCTTTTTGTCAATGAAAACTTTCTGCCTTACTACTACAGTGGTTCCTAGCTTCCTATAAGTAATACAAAGTACAGCCAAAAACTTTGCCCGTCTAAGCAAGGAATTTCTTGTGCCATCCCCAAAACCTTTGCCTCTTTGATCTCGGATGGTTTCCAGAAATTCCAGAAATATTGGAATATATACAAATTAAAAGAATATACATTTGTATTATGTAAAATAACAGGTTCGGTTGGGCCAATTGGATGATTTCAATCCAAAATCGAAAACTTTTTCAACCATTTTTGCTCGTGCTAGTGCCCCCAGAATTGAAATCGGGAACTGGACCATACCTGCTGGTTACCATCTAAAATCAGCCGGTTGAGTACGGTTCGATCTTGAGGGGATCATAATATTTTTGCTTACCCCTAAAAACAAGCGTTTGGCCAAAAAAACTGTTGAGAAAAAATGGAAAATAAAAAACTAATAAAGAAAAGGGGATCTAATATAATACCCAATGAGCCAATCTTATTAGGAAAAATTACTAAAAAAATCATAAATCTATTATATTTGTGTCAATTTAGTCATAATTCTTTTTTTCAATTGAGTTTATCTTGCAGCAAATTAATGACATTGATGCTTGAATTGGTAAAAATATTATAGGTTTTATGACTTTTTCGATAATTTTTTCAATCTTGTTACAAGTCAAACTTGTACAAATCGAAAATATTAGTGTCTAACATGATCCCATTATTTTGAGGTACGGACCCTTTTTGGGTTCTCACCTAGCGAAAATGGGTAAAGGTTGTTTTAAGGTAATTTGCCCGATCAATCCTAAACATATTGTATAAATGTTAATTCGTTCCTAAACTTTCAATTTTTGTCCATTTAATCCTAAACTTTTGTGCAACATTCCAACATAGTCACACCGGTCAATTTTTTGCTAAAAATCACTTACAGTATGGCGTGTCACGTAAGACGTCTGGCGATAACTAAATCGTCGTGCCCACTATTTTCCGGGTGAAAAATTACTTGAATGACCATATTAGAACTTCACTCAAAGGTTTACGACTAATAAACGGATTAGATTGAAAAATTTATGACTTAATTGATATGGTTAAGCGTTTTCATACGGCTGAGAGTTATTAATTCAAATCATATATATATATATAGGTCAAAACTCCAGTTCTTACCAGCGTGACAGCAAGCATGAACTAGTCGCAAGGAGTGAATTGAATAGCCAAAACATCGTCTGCTTCCGCTCGCGACCTTCTTCGATTGCCTTTTCATTGTCAGTTGCGCTTTCATTGGGACGAGAGCGGAATCGTGCACAATAGAAAGCTTTTTATTTAGTCAACCCCCACCGACATAGCCTTAACTCCAAAGCATTTTGACTTTGGATTGCGGACTGCTAGTTTCAAGTTCAACGCGTGCTTGTATAAAGTAATTGCCCCGTCGACCAGATAGGGAGAGATCTAAAACTTGAGTTTTTACATCAAGTACACACAAAAAGGTACGGAGAGACACGTGCGAACACGTTGATTTTTTGTGAATCAAAAGACAGAGATCCCTTCCGCCGCCAAGTCCACTTTTGCAATCGACGGCCAATAGTCAAACGACTCAAAGCCTCGGGTCCCCTCTCACGGAAATGCGTGGGAACCCGACCAACCAGGTTGTGTTCTCATTTCGGAGGTTGCCCATTTCGTATCGCCCGCCCGCGCTCCCCACGTGCGATTATCAAAAGGTCCTCGCCACGTCACCGTGATGGGGACCCACCCAATCAGGGCTTCACCTAGGCAGATTACATGGTCGGCCGGTGGAATAAGGGCGCGCATGACAACATTTCTGTTTCAGAATGAATTTTTGAGCAAAAAAACGTGTTTGATAACGACATAAGATTTATAATTCTAGAATAAAAATTTGTTTGATCGGGATGGCCGGAGACCGAAAATAGGCGGCGGCCCGAGGATTGCGACCCGCGGCGGGAGGGGGGTGGGTGCGACCGGCGGGATTGGTCGTCGACGAATATTTCTATTTCTCGGATGAGTAATTTTTTTTTTATTTCTCATTTCTGTTTCAAATTTATTTCTGAAATAACTTTTTGTTCCAGAAATAGTTTCTTAGAATTGCGTTACCAACGAGTTTCTGTTCCAAACCTATTCCAGAAATATGTTTTTGTTCCAGAAACAATTTCTGGTTAGTTGTCATGCACCCCCAATTTTCTAACAAATCCTAATTCTATCATTAATACGACGATTAATTAAGTTCTAAATATTTTAATCGTGTCAAATTTAATCTCAAATATTGTGATGATTTATCAATTCAGTTTTAAATCTTTCAACTGTCTCAACTTAGTTCTGAACATTTCAAAATTTACAATTACTACTAAAAAAATGTATTAAAAAAATCACTACTAAATTAGGAAATCATCAAAAAAAATTTACAATTAAATTGATATAATTGAAAAAGTTTATGATTGAAATAATCGAGACACAATAAGTTTGAGATTTTTTTAAGAATTTTCTCGAGCCCGAAAGGCAGAGTCAAACCTAGGTGTGCCCACTTTGATTTTGACACCTCGTCAATCGCTTTTGACCACCCGAATGTTTGAATGCAAATGGGAGGTCTATTTAACGTTGTCGACCTCGAATTAAAATGGACAAACGGATGTTGCTGACTGGAATTGGTTGACAAGTCAACCCACGTATGTATGGAGTCTCGAGGATAAATCGGAGATCTACCGTATGCGCGCTCGCCATCTATGTTCTTTTTAATTATTAAAACACGATGTACCCTTCATCATAAACCCATTGAAGGTGTTATTGCATTAATAATTGATCCCTGCTCATTGTTTGTTTGGCTGGAAATGAATGATTTGAAAGCTCAAAATAACTACTTGATATATAAAAAAAAAAAAGAGTGTTTAAAGCATCTTTGCAGATAATAAGCACATTTCATTTATTTTCGAAGGCGATACCAACGGCAATTTTTGAAAGAAAAAAAAAATAAATCATTTTTCAAGGAAATGGAGGCGCACTTAAAAGCTCTGTTACACGGACACACGTTTTTTACTTTTTTTCGGTGTCGGACTCAAACACGCGTCCGACTTGCTCGGATACGTTATGCTCCTGGCCCATCAAGCCTTCGGGCCCAACTGGCAGCCGCTTCGCGGCCCACTCAAGTTGGTGCATTGTATCTCATTTTTAATAGAAGCTTTCCATCACTTTTATTGGTTTTCAGCTGATGTAGGACGCTTGACAGCCATCTCATGAGGGCATACTACATCGCGACTTCTTTTTATTAGAGCTTTCCATCACTTTATTTGTTTTTCGGCCGATGTGGGACACAAAATTTGAGTTCTCTCTCTCAAGTGGGGCTTTAAGAACTGTATCCTCATTCAAAATTCAATACATATAAGTGAAACCCTCGTTATTGGTGTCATTGTGACTTTAAAAAATTGAACGTGTACCAACATGTCGGAATTCTCTATTTTTTTGTTAGAATTCATGTGTCGGCGTACCGTATCGTGTCATGTGTCGTGTCCCGTGTCCGTGTAACATAGCTTAAAAGTACATGACAAGACCTTTATTACTATAGTGGGTCTTATGTTGAGGAGCTGCGCGGTTAGAATTTGCTATGGCGTTAGTTTACAACACGCAAAAGGATTTGGTAAGAGCTTCGGGTCAAGCCTTTGGAGCCCATTGTGTTCAACTACGGCGGCCCATTAAAGGACTCTTTGCAGAGCTCCTTCGTCGAGCCTCTTCCCAGGCATGGCGACGGAATTGGAAGCGGAGAAACAAAAGAAGAGAAGCCAAAATCCCGTTTCGAAGCCGACGGCGCATCGGGTTTCTGGTCTAGTTAGGCGGCACAAGGTTTGGTCATATAGGAAAGGTCGCTGCTCATGTTCCCAGATAACTAACCTGCGATTCACGTAGATAACTTGGTGTATCACGAGGAAAAGCCGTGTGAGTGCTGGGAAAAGAGGCTCGGGCAACGGCGGGGGAATAGTCTCTAGGCCTGTCAAAACGGGGTTGTGAGTTTATTTTTTTAACTCGTATATGATAGGATGTGTTAAAACGGGTCGTAAATGAGACGTAAATGATTTTACAGCTCAATTGGACCAGCCAACCTCTATAACACTCTTTTCGCCATCTCTTGCCTTCAATCAATCTAGCGTTCGGGCATGCACGTGACTATTTGGATCTGACCATTTCAACCACGATCCGACCCATCTGTTTGACGGATCTAGTGGTTCCCGACAGAGGCATTTAATCAATTCACCAACGTGCGAATGAGATCAGAAAGAGATGCAGCGGACGAGCTTATGGGAAAGAGTTGAGGAAACGAAACAGCACATGAGACCACATGCGCATCCGTCACATGCCACCACACCCCCCCTTGGACCCCTCGGGAGAAGTTGGCAAAATCAAAGCGAGCCAAGTCAGTCTTTGCTTCAAGGGGACACCCACCCATGATCTTGGTGGTCCGTTCCATTCTCCCAAAAGTCTCCATTAAACGCCTTCGCCTCCAAGTTAGCTCCACAACCCGACCCACTATCAATCACCCGCTGGCCCTAGCCCTGGCCGAGCACTTGACTTGTTGGGGGTGGGGTGGGAGCGACTGATCCTCAACCTTTACGAGTTCATTCCCATGCGCACTCTCGCGGTCTTGCCCATTCGTGTTTTCCGGTGAAATTCGCGCAGAAGATCTTACCATTTTCGTGGAAACTGAAGTTACGTCTCTTTTCCATTTCTATTCAAGATTTCTGACATGTCGGGTCGGCAAAATAATCAGCGCGAGTCGCAAATTCGATTGAATAGAAATGGTTTCTATGGCTGGCTTACTGGTGCTCCACTCCTGCCTTCTGTTACGGATCGCTTTGAGAAAAGGACCCAGGAAAAAAAGAAAAAGAGAAAGGGAAAAAAAAAGAGAGAGAGACAATAACCTAAGAGAACTAAAGAAACGGTGTATCTGTATCTGATGCGTTGAATGCAAAAATACGATACCCATCGTGGGAAGGCAGGCACGAAGAGGTCTAATCTCGACTGTACGAATTGGGGCCCACTTCTTTAATTTTGTGGGGTTTTATCTTTTTTTGGTCGAAAATTTTTGGGGTTGACTTGACTCCACAGAGAGAATGAATGTCTGAACGGCGGGCCTCGTCGGTCGTTTCACGCGCCGCACCCTCTCCCTCTTCATTCCCCCTCAAATTCGACCTCCTTAATTGCAAGTTGCGCCCCACCTTATCTGCAAATCTTTACACTCCAGTCCCCACGTGCCATTTATGATACTCGACCCTTAACTCACGTTCGCCTCACCTCGGCGATTATTTCACGCGGGGACCACGGTCGGGGTGATCCAATGCGTGCGGACACGAAGGTCCGAGGGAGCGAAAACATCGATTTTGTTCTTTTCTTTCCTTGAAATCCGACCACTGAAGTGGCCGAACTCGATAGTATCGAATGTGCAAAATAGATTAGGGCCATATTGGATTTCAAAATATCAGCGGCCGTCCCCGTACAATTATTACGATAAGCCGTGATCAAACATAATAATCAAAAGCAAAATCTCGTTTCGAGGATGAATTTACGCCGAGGCCTTTTTTTTCCGGAAGAAAAGGCGTTCTCATTAGACCGTTTGAGAAATAATTGAAAGCCTAAAAAGGCTCGTGCTTTACCTCGTGTGGGGTTTTTGCGGAGGAAAGTGAGCAACAAAACCGCAAGTGGGGGCAATCTCAATCCCTCCTCCTTTCTTTTTCCGCTTTATTTGTATCCTCTTTCGTTTTAATTTACCTTTTTTTTTTAATCTTTTCGTTTATTGTGATCGAATGCCCAAATTTTTCTTTGTCCCGGATGATTAGGCTTCCTAGAGAGGTTATATACAGTAATCATAGATAATACAAGATACCCCTTGGTCATGCTCTGTTTAGCCGATGAGATTTTCAAATCTCGAAGTATCTTGTGCCGTGTAAGATCGATATGTACGCCTGTCGGTATCGATTGAATCCCTCGTCGACAAAAGATTATCATCAATACATAGCATTGATTCCCTAAAGAAGCGTCCAAAGTCTTGATCGATGATCATATTTCCCAATTAAGTTGTTTTCATGGTACGTCATACGTTTGGGGGAGGCTCAGTTGGTCTCCCCTTAAATCTCCCAGCTTGTTTACTCGATGATGATCTCTTCATTAGTTAATTTGTTTTGGGATTAGGTGGGGGATTTGGTTGACAGTTGCTTACTACCCACCGTCGATTTTATTTTTTCTCACCTATCTAAACTTCCAACATCGACGGCTGCGAATTCACCGAAACCACTTTTGCCCCAGCTGTCCCTCTAAATCTGCTGCTTAATTACCCGAAGCAATTATTCACGAGCGCTCTTAATGCTCGGTTGAACAGACAATGTGCCAAGGGAACCAACGCACTCACTGCCAACTACTTCAACTGGCAATGGAGGAATTCTGCTTTCGGGGGATTAATGTTAGGAAAGGGAAGATCCCTCTTTGAACAAGCTTCGTCACCATGATGAAGAGGTTTGGTATCCTGACTTAGGGCCGAGCATAATGGATCGCACGAATCGAGAACTTTCTGGACCGGATCGCCAATTGGGTCCAATTCCTCGGCTCCATGAAACTAGAACCGGTTACGGCCGATCCGGTTCTTGGTCCCAAGGGGAATCGGATCGGGAATTTTTTTTTTTTTTTTAAGATTCCTAAAAGTGAACTTAAGCATAAGCCTAAGATGCTTAGTAGCTTTCATGTTCAGCAACAACGTGATGCAATTAACGAGAGCTAATCCGGTGAATATGTCGCTAACGAGAAAAAAATATAACAGTAAATGACACAAGAAAAAAACAGGGTGGGACAGGATTAAGAACTGATAGGCCTCTCGTTCGATTGATCCAAGATGAGGGTGGCGATAGTATGATTATCCCGCCAACCCAAAGTGGAGGCTTCGGGGGTTGATGAATTCAAAGCAATTAATACCATCAAAGTTCGGAAATTCCATCCCTAGGCACTAGATCTACCATAGTCAATAGAAATTGACCTCCCCATCTTCAATTAATTTCCCCCAAGCTAGGCTGATGCTATCGAACACTGGGAGTCAATAGGCTTTGCCTTTGTTCCTATCTTGGGTTAGCTCAACTTCGCACCACACCACACCCCACCCAAAAATGGAATCCTATCTCAGATAACACATCTATTCACCTTATTCTTCAACAAGTCTCACCTTCCTACGAGTTCACGAAACTGGGGCAACGTCACTTTCGACTGACGTTTGATTATGTACTAAGAGTCTAAGACTAAGTGGCCGTCAATCTACCATTACTCTAATCAAAATTTCCCATTCTCTATGATTAATTTTTTAAATCCTAATGAAAATATTTTCCGAGGTACAGTGCACCAATTCAATTTTCAGTACTCCCAGTTGTACAGCAACAAATGTACAAGGTGCCACCTGACTGACCGGGAATAAATAAATAAATAAATATTTAAAAAAAAAAATGAGGAGGCGCAAAATTCAAAAAGTCCCCAAAGCGCGGATCCCCAAAATTCCCAACCAATTTCAATGGGGACACGCATGTCAAACCTGCACAAAACGGTGAATGACAATTTGGGGAACGGGCACGAAACGCCGAGCGAGCGGGTCGGGTTGCACCGGATTTCTGGTATGTGCACGGAATAGGATTTTTGTTCGGATCCGAAGGTTGCGATACGAGATTGCGATTTCGATATCAATGTCATGTTGAGTCAACAGTCATCTCGTGGTGCTACATTTTACGGTCGACATCTCATTTTACGAAACTCCTCCGACTACGTATGAACACGAAAAGGGACGAACTCTTGGGGAGAAATAATTTTGCACGAACTATTCCACAAATGTCCCACGGACACAACCCAAAAAAAAAGATGTTCATTATAAATATTGTGTTCGATTTATGATGCTAATAAGTTTTATTTAAGATAGCTTAAATGTAAAAAGACTAAGATTGTGATATATTTAAAATTTTCATCTGGTCATACCCTACACATTTAAAATATATATATGTTTAGGACATTTTTTCCACTTATTGGCAACATGGCGAGCCGCGAGACATTTCCCAATAAAAATATTCGTGTAAATAATCCTTTACCCTAATCTCTCTGAATTTTTCTGTCGAGAAAAAAAAAAATGACTTCTTATTTTAAATATCGTCAGAGACCCGACCCGACCCGACACGAGAGACGGCTTAACTTGATTTCTCCTGTCCTGGGCGAAAAAGGCCTCGCTTTCTCTCGCAGAGTCCCGGAACGGATCGTCGTCTTCATCGCCACACTCTCCAGTGTTGCTCACGCCTCTCCTCTTAGCCGATTCCTTTCCTCCTCCGGCTCCAACCCTTCGAATCTCCCGTCTCGTTCCCAAGCTAGCCATCCCGCTCTCTCCCTCTCTCTATTCTCGCTCGCTCCCTCCCTCTCTGTGACATCTTTCCGGGGGAGGAAAGAGGAAAGAAGCAAGGCATGTGACGGTTTCGGGAAAACTTGTGTTGGCAGGTAATTTTCGGAGTTTACTTTCAGTTACATCCAGTGGTCGCCATTACGCTTTGTTTTTCCCGAGTGTGCGTGCGCGTCTTGCTTCGCTTTTCTTCTTGGGTTTTCTGCTCGCTTCAAGGCGTCTTCGATCTGGGGAGTCCGCCATCGGCGAGATGCGAGCCTGTGTCGCGGTTCTCTCTTCCTGAGGTTTCGTATGTCTCCGCGACTCTAGTTCTGTGTGCATTTCTCCATCTTCTTCGGAGACCCATCGGAGGATTCATCGCTTTGTGGTTGGTCCTTTCTTTTGCGGGCGCAAAATTTTCTTTCTCCGTTGCTGGCATTGTTGCAAATATGCAAGTAAAATAAATTGTGGAGACATCCATTTTTTTTTTCTGGGTTCAGGCTAAAGCAGATCGCACTCCTTTGAACTTTAAGCTTGTTCAAGTCGAACAACTGTCTCTAGTAGTGGATCTTGTGTGAGTAAGCTTGTTCTGTTTCTTCAATAGACGAATCCGTGATGCAGCTTCTGCGAAGTTTACGAGAGCTGGAGGACAAAAACGTTAACATCCCTGAATATGTCCTTTCATCATAACTATTTGTCATTAGTTTCCGTCTCTTCCGAGCGGAGAAAGACTTTTACCCTCTTGAGTTCTAGATGATGCCTCGTTCATTTTGTGGTCGAATTGCCCTTTGACTTTTTGTTTGGTGGCTCTTTGGCGGCTCTTTGGCGGCTGGGAAAATCAAAAGCATGTTTCTGCGTTTGACCTCTGAATTATCAAAACCCACGACTCATCAGAGGAGACCGTGAAGCCAATGGTTTGACCTGGTTTTCCTAAGAGCTTGAACGCCATTTTGCAGTGCAGCCAATGGATTGGAGACCTGAATAGGACACGTGAAAGCACCAGAGGCAAAGGAGATGAATGCCAAATCGTCCGGGTTGATCATCGGGCTTTCGGCAGGGGTTGTGATCGGAGTGCTTTTGGCTTTTTTGGCACTCTTTTGCATTAGATACCAGAGGAAGCGGTCCCAGATAGGGAACAGCAGTTCCAGGAGGGCTGCAACTATCCCGATTCGAGCAAATGGGGCTGATGCCTGTACTATTCTATCAGACTCCACAATTGGTCCGGAATCACCCATGAAATCTGGACGCAATGGCATGTCTGTGTGGCTTGACGGATTTAAGAAGAGTAACACGGTGTCTGTCTCTGGAATTCCCGAGTATTCTTACAAGTATGTTGGTTTTAATATTTTGGTTGAAATTACTCAAATAGTTTTGGAGTGTGTGCACACGTAAGAAGTTTTGTGTTGTCTGATTACTTAAATTCAGTAATAAGAAGATAGTAGATTCTGCAAGCTAGCGCTTTAGCAGATATAAGCTGAAGCATGATTATCTTTCTACTCGATTCAACTCTTGCACCTGCACATGGTGGAGATATTAAGAATGTAATGTTTTGAGATTTATAGAGGTCCACTGAAATTACCTAATGTATAACTCTGGTGGCATGGTTGTCCTACTGCTCTTACTTGTTTACACATGATGTGCCTGATATTATCATCTGATTATCTAAGTGTTCTTCTGGACGTCTGGGTGTACCTGCATGTCTTCGCTTGCAGCTCTCCTTTGTTGGGGCTAGTAAACGTGATTGATACAACAACCCCGCCCCGCCACCCCCCCCCCTCTTCTTTCTGGTGGCATGGTTGTCCTGCTGGTCTTACTTGTTTACACACGATGTGCCTGATATTATCATTTGATTATCTAAGTGTTCTTCTGGACGTCTGGGTTTACCTGCATGTCTTCGCTTGCAGCTCTCCTTTGTTGGGGCTAGTAAACGTGATTGATAACAAACCTCCCCCCCCCCCCCCCCCCCTTTCTCTCTTCATAGACGAAATACAAATTATTATGTCTCAATAAATCTTCACACTGAACCGTAGTTCATATCATGGAAAATGACCTTTCTGGATACAGTAGTTGATTGTGCTTTTTGCCCTTTTCGTTGCTGAGGTTGCTTTATTATGCTACTACAGAGACCTACAGAAAGCAACCTGCAATTTCACGACAGTCATTGGGCAAGGTGCCTTTGGTCCAGTGTACAAAGCTCAGATGTCAACCGGAGAGACAGTTGCCGTCAAAGTGCTTGCCACCGATTCCAAGCAAGGGGAGAGAGAATTCCAGACAGAGGTAGAGATTATAGATGTTATTCGTTGTAACTTGGTACATTACAGCTTACACAGGTTTGACCTTGTTGCCACTCACACTAGCAGATACGTTACTCTCTTGTTCTTTGGTGGACGTGTTGTAGCTTGCATGCCAAGACTTTGGTTGTTTCATGTCAAGTGAGGTGGACAATTTGGTGTAGTTACAGGCTTTGGTTGTTGAGTCGCACATCCCCACTTTGAATATTTACTCTAAAGGAAGTACTTAAAAGAAATTAGAGAAATGTCTCTTTTCCCGTCGTAAAAAGGGGGTCTTCTCTAAAATCCTGCAACAGTTAGATTTGAATCATCCATTGATTGTCTACACTTTTATGCTTCATTCAATGTTTGGAGCATGAATTTGATGGAAACTGTTCTTTGTTCAAACCAACCAAATAAGAAGATATACCATGGCAGGTTTCATATAAACGTTACCTTTGCCGATGCTTGTCCTAGTTGGATTCTGCAATACGAATTTCCACATAAGTCTTCAACGTTTCTCTTTGATTTCCTTCTCATTCTAGGTTATACAGTATTTCTTGACATGTTCCTATATGGGTATTTCTTTTGCAGGTTAAGTTATTGGGAAGGTTGCATCATAGGAACCTTTTGAATTTGGTTGGCTATTGCGCAGAAAAGGGCCAGCATATGCTTGTATATGTCTACATGAGTAAAGGCAGCTTGGCCTCTCACCTGTATGGTAAGCTTAAAATCTACTTCCTGTTAGAGGAGACTACATAGTCAGAGAGCATTATTCAAATGAATGAAATGCTGTTAGGAAAATGGATTTCAGTACATTAAGCATGTCCATAAGCTATGAAATTTCAAATGCGCAAAGGTAACATCAGCCGCCATATTTTGCCAAGTATGTCTGAGTTTTTTTTTGGCATTATAATTTATGGCGGAACATCTTTCTAGGTGTTTATAGAAAATAGGGCAGTCCAGCAGCAATTGATTTATTGCCACAGGTTCAGTAGTGAGAAAGCTCTGGGGAGAATGCGACAAATAGTTGTTCCCTTCTATATGCCCATCTCACAAAAAGGCCTAACTATGAATAATCCTGTAAACTGCTATATCCTATTATTTTAGATGATTATGAATGGTTTGGCTTTGGAAGGCAGTTCTTAGAACGATTAAATGATATGATTTGAGTGCCTGGCTGAATGAATGACGGAGTACGACGATCTTTCTACCATCAACTATCTTGCCTGACATGAGTATAGAAAATCCCCTTTTGTGGAGTCAATTCTTTCCCTGAAAGATTTTTCTGTAAGAAAGAGCATTTTAAAGGAAACTGCACGATTTTCGTAGTTATGTTACCCTTGTTATGTAGAAGGTAGTGCATGATTTACCATGGAGACACTGCATTCTGTTGTATGATGTTGTAAGTAGCTCATACTTTTCCAGGTGATGTCAAGGAATCATTGAGCTGGGACTTGAGGGTCTATATTGCCCTAGATGTGGCAAGGGGTCTGGAGTATCTTCATGATGGGGTAAGATTTTGCCTGTCGCTGATGTTGTTTTTCCTTTTTTTCCTTTGAAATCTTTTTTTCTTGGTCGAAGTATGGCCAATGATGTGATTTCATTTCAGGCAGTTCCTCCTGTAATCCACAGAGATATCAAGTCTTCCAATATTCTCTTGGACCAGACCATGAGAGCAAGGGTATATCTCATTTAAGATTCTAATTTACATGTCCTAACTGAAGGTAGACTCGGGCTGGATAAATACTTCTGGTGTTAGATGCATTAGGGGATTCATCTTTTTATTTGTTTGTTTCGTTTCTTGAATGACTATGAATTTGCTGCTTGCTGAAACCATATCCACATGGATATGCATAACTTCTTAATTAATTGAATATTCGCTTATCTGCTTCAATCAGGTTGCTGACTTCGGACTTTCAAGAGAGGAGATGGTAGACAAAAATGCTGCTAACATACGAGGAACTTTTGGATACCTTGATCCTGAATATATTTCCACCAAGGCTTTTACAAAGAAAAGTGATGTTTATAGTTTTGGAGTTCTGTTATTTGAACTGATAGCTGGCAGAAATCCCCAACAGGGTCTCATGGAATACGTTGAGCTTGTGAGTTCTATCTCTCTCTTCCCCACCCCGCAAACTGAATGACCTGTTGAGAGTAGAAAGACACTCTTTAAAGCAAAAAAATGCTAATAGAACATGCAGTGCCGAGCCTCTGGGTTTCTGAACGGGAATATCATCAAACCAATACGAAATTTCTGTGATCAATTTACTGCAAAAGTGCTTGGGCAAACAGAACATATTTGCTGTTTAATGTTTTTCCATACACCATGGCACCTTCACTCCATCCCACAAGGCACTATAAAGGAAGGAAAGAAAAAGTGACTTTCCATATTGCGTATATTTCCTGTAAAAAGAAGCTATGTGGAATTATAATTGTCCCGTATTTTTCTTCCTCATGTTTCAAATGTTCTGTATCATCGTCAAGCCTGGTTTTGGTATATATGCCTTAATTTGTTGCTTGTCCAACTACGTGGTATGATGTATAGGCGGCCATGAATTCTGAAGGAAAAGTTGGGTGGGAGGAAATTGTGGACTCTCGCTTGGAAGGGAAATTTGATCTGCAAGAACTCAATGATGTGGCGGCTCTGGCATACAAATGCATCAATCGCGTGCCAAGAAGACGACCTTCCATGAGAGACATTGTACAGGTTTTGTCTCGGATCTTGAAGGAAAGGCACAGTAGAAAGCATCACAGGAAGTCATTATCTGCCGCCACCGATGAAACTGCCATCGATATGGACCAACAAGAAAGTAAGACTCCAACCAGCAACCACCGGAGAGAGGAGTCTGTGGACAGTACAGCCGACACCTTTGATGTCTAGATGAACAGTTCTGCGCCATTTGTTCATTTTTTGTGTCTTTGTTTTTTTCTTTTTGCCATCTTGGTTTTGGTTTTGCTTTGTGACATCTATACAATGGGGAAAGAAGATAGGAGGCAGGCAGATCTTCCCAATGCTGACGTTTCGCTTCTTCGAAGTAAGAGACCAAGTAAGGAAGTAGGTCTCGCAGCTAATGTCGGGTAACATATTCTGCTCATTTCATTTTCGAATCCTCGATCTTTTGATGGAGCGACTGCGCATCTGATTCTGTACATGGTCGTGCAAAGAGGGACTGAATGTAAATGTCTTATGTCTAGTTGTTAAAATGTTCCTCTTTTCTTCCCACATTGTCTCTCTGTCTGAGAGATGAAGATGAATACTTTTCTCCCAGTTGTTAAATGCTAGACTGTTCATTCATGCGGCAACTTTTTCTGCGCCACCCGCCTAAGAAGCTTTGCGGTTATTGAAGCGGGATCAAATCATCTGCTCGCTCTCTTGAAGGTTTACCAGAAAATCACATTTTGATCATGAGGGGTGCCCAAATCTAGAGAGCATTCCTTTTCTCACTGCCTTTTCTTAAGAGGGAATAAGGAGCAAATTATGTATGAATTGGTGGGTTAATACAAATTTAATTTAGTCTTTGTAATTTCCCAATGCCCTTTTGGCTTTATTAGTAATCGAAAATATTTACCGGAGTGGGTATTAAATAAATTAAATGGGCCAAGTTGGAATTTTAGGAAAAATATCTTTTATATTTTGATTTTTTTTTTCTATTCATTGTATATCTCATATACGTTATTTGTACATTTTGATATTGCACAATTAATTTATCTGAAGTTGCCGCTTCAAATTAAAAATAAGGAGGCATTTTTTTTTTGTCAAAAGAAAGATTTAAGAATCAAATAACAAAGCATAGTTTGCAATTAGAATCATACTCTCTGATCTGTCATCGTAAATGATCGGCGGTAGATCATGAGATTTAAAGATAAGTACACGTCGAGATCTCTCAAATATGGTAAAAGAAAGGGTTAATACCATAAAAAATCTTAAACTGATACACCCGTGACAAATTTACCATAAACTATTTTTTTTACCACAAAAACTTTCAAACTGGTACACCTGTGATAAATTTATCCCAAATTATTTTTTTGATTACCAAAAATCCTACACTGGTATAAATATGATAAATTTACCCAAAACTAATTTTTTTACCACAAAAAAATCTCAAACTGGTATACATATGATAAATTTACCTTTTGTTAATTTTCATTAAATTGATAATATCACGAAAAATTTCAAATTGATACACCTATAGCAAACATAGGGTAATGTATACATCCGACAATTGTCATGTATCATCCAACTCAACAATTTGACAGTAAAATTTAACGAAAACTAACGGATGGTAAATTTATCACAGTTATACTAGTTTGGGGTAAATTTGTTACAAATGCATCAGTTTGAAATTTTTTATAGTAAAAAAAATAATTTAGGATAAATTTTTCATAAATGTAACAATTTGGAGTTTTTTGTGATATTAATCCTAAAAGAAAACAGATCAAATACCTTCTCTCAGACCTATTTTCAGTTTTCCGTCGGTTCGCCCATTTCCTTATAAAACGCAAAAACAGCACGTCGCTGCTCTAAATTTCAAAAACCCAAAAAGCAGCAGATGCGTCGTCGTTTTGTAGAAATGAGCAAGCCCTCTCCCTCTGCCCCCATCTCTCTCTCTCTCTCTCTCTCTCTCCATATTATCCATATCGTCATCACCTTCGCCAAAACAGGGGACTTAGCTTCGCTTCTCAGTTTCGGACCAAATCGTCGGAGCAAAACAGGGGAAGACAAGAATGGCGGCGGCTGCTCTTCAGAGCTCACTGACTTCGCTTTCCCTTTCCTCCAGCTCGTTCCTCGGCCAACGTCTCCCCCCCTTCTCCCTCCACCCGATCTCCGTACGTTTTGTCCTTTCAATCTTCGAGTCGTTTTCCCAGAATTTCAAAGCTGCATCTGTTTAGTAGCTTAGGACCAACTCAAACCTTAATGCCCTCAGTACGCCTTGGTCCGCACATGTCAAAATCTCCATCGCATATAGTTAATTCAGTGTTTCGGTGGTGGATTTTGAGTGCAGTAAATTGGATTTCGGCGTATGTCCAATGTATAACGGAATAAGCCTGATATTTGCCCATTCGCGATATCTGTCTATATGATATATGACCGACGGTTTTTATCAGCTTTTTCGCGTGTGTTAATTCATTCGAATCTCGGTCATATGGATATGTTCTTTGGCTACTGAATCTGAGGCATTAAAGGATTGTGCTTCTCGTGGATTGAGCTGCGGGTTGAAAGTGATAACGCTGAATTAGGACTTGTTGCTAGTAATCCTGTATGTTGCTAGGAATCATGTAACAGTTGTTTCTCCAAAGTTGTTGGAGATGAGATAAGAAGCTGATTTTCGTGCATAGAACATATCACCGAGAAAAGGTGTTGGTGTGGCAGTGTCCAACCATTCATTGTTTACGCAGCGACGATAGAAATACAGTAAATCTCATTCCGCAGTTGCACAAATTAAATGGGTGTGCTTTCACCGTGTTTCACTTTGCAAGTAGCTGTTGTATGTAGGTTTTGATGGATAGGCACTGCCTTTTAGTTGGCGAAGCTTCTTCTATTATTGATCTGCATGGTCTGAAAGCTATTTGAAATTTGATAATTGAAATATCTATTGATTCATTCAAACCTGTCGAAAGTAGCTCAGCAGATAATGTTAAGTGAATCATCTTAATTTGGCGGCTTCATCTGACTGCTTCAGTCTGTATTATGGCAGCCTATTTCCAATTTGGTATTATCATTAGGAGTAGTGAAGGGTTCATTTGAGAAATGGTGAGGTGAGAACTGTATATCCCATCCGGCTCTCCTCACTGGCCATGGCTGGGTTCCATCGTCTTCTTCTCATTATTTTGCAGGTGCTACACGCCATGTTTTATTGAAGTGAAAGAGACGTTTTGATTTCTTGTTTCAGATAAAAGTTAGTCGTTGGGATAGACATTTTGTAGGGACAGCTAGGATTGGCAATTAGTAGTTTGTGCTTGCAAATAGTTCTTATATGTATGTTAAAAGAAAGTGAATTAGAGGTGAAATCTGTTGCGCTCACTGTAACCATGAAACCACATTCTTATTGGGGAGTGTATTCAGTATGACATATTCTGGTGTGTCCACTGATGAACACCGAGCTGACATTATGCCCCTGGTCTGCAGACTCTTCAGTATTTTTTTTGTAGAAAAAGAAAAGCAATACTTTGTCATGAATGTGTGTCTATTTTGTTCTGCTTACCAACATGTCTAGAGGCATAACTCATTTCTGTTCATTGGATCGCTTCCTCAATGCAGATCAATTCAGTGGAGAAGTCATGCCTCATTGTTGCAAAGGTTAGCATTGCTTATGTTTTTCTGAGTGATCTCTCGCTCTCTCTCTCTGCGGTCTGGCTTTGCGCAGTTTATTTCTTTTAGAGCGTTGGAATTGAATTACACTCACAAAAGGGAACTGCTTTTGCTATCAACTGTACTACTTATCAACTTGTTTTTGTGTTCCCATTGGCAGCTCAAACATTGGGAGAGAAAAAAATGTAAGCCAAACAGCCTTCCTGTTTTGCATAAAATGCATGTCAAGATAGGCGATACAGTGAAGGTAATAGCTGGACGTGATAAGGGAAAGATAGGGGAAATATCTAAGATCTTCAAACACAACAGCACTGTAGTTGTCAAAGAGATAAACTTGAAGACAAAGCATGTCAAGAGCAGGGAAGAAGGTGAACCCGGGCAAATTATCAAGGTTGTTCTTGCTTAATCACTGATATTGGAGCTAGTTCCTTGAAGATACTGGTGTCCATGGATAGTATCTTTTAGAGCTAAATATCAGTATCTTACATTCACCCAATAGCCATCCAGTGACTTTGATTGAGCAGTTTTATACTTAGTATGACATCAATTATATGTTATAGAAATGTCTATTTCTAATAAATTTCCTTTTGATTTTTTGTTATGAGAACTGAATAGTTGTCTGATTTTCTTATCCAGATAGAAGCGCCTATCCACAGCTCAAATGTGATGCTCTACTCGAAAGATCAAGAGGTGGCAAGTCGGGTGGGTCACAAAGTGCTCGATGATGGAACAAGAGTCCGCTTCCTCATAAAAACCGGGGAGATCATCGACAGTGCGGAGAACTGGAATAAAGTGAAGGAGAGCAAGGAGAAAACCGAAGTAGCAGCAACCTCATAAAAAAGGCTCCGTGACTTCATAAGACTGGAGTTTCTGGATCTCTTTATGTACATTAATCCTCTCTAGCAGTTTCATTTGGCCCTTTTCCCAGAGTTGAAATGGTATCATTTCTTTCCACATCCTCATTCAGATGGTAGGATAGGAAAAACGAGTTCACTTACGTTCAGTCGAAAAGAAATGCGGGTTGTTTCACTTTTGGAAGATGAATGTCAGTGATGAGATGCAAATTTTTTGACAAGCTCTACTTTTTTCACGTCCTTCAAACTGTTTCATTTATCCAATTTAGCAGCAAGGGTTCATCGGATTGGCAATGATGCCATTGCTATTCTCCTGCTCGCTGATCGTGCTTTTTTTATGTGATATGGTTGTTGAATTATTTCTTCCTGGCCCCTTGTTGCGAGCATGAGTTGCGGACAGCTTATGTATACATCACATGAAGATCAGCTACTTCCTTTTTTTTCCCCTTGCTTTGGGAGCCCTGTTTGGCCCTTTCCTTTGTGTTTGCACGGCAGTTGGCTATTATTAATGGTTTATTACCACTAGCCACAATCGTTCGTCTGTTTCTAAGGAAAAGGGATGGGGTCTGGTGCAAATCTCATTCGCATGTCAACGAAAGGGATCTGTTTTTGAGGTCGGCAACTTGTAGTTATATGGCAAGCTCTCTATTAGACATTCATCTCGTGAAGTCTTGGATTTAGCACTCTGAAGAGCAGACAAATTGCCAGACGCCACCGCTGAAGATGCCTTTGCTTTTGTTTTCTGTGCCGAAACCCTGAAATGTTTTGTGGCATGTTGGGACCGAATTGGCACAACGTTCTCTTGTCTGTCTTTGTTAAAAAATCCAACCTAAAAGTTTAAGCTATTAGGTGGAGGAGAGCACATGAATATAAAGAGCATACAACACTCATTCACAAGCGATATGGGACAACAACACAACTTCAACACCTCCTTTCACGTGCAAGCAATCTGCACGTGGAAATTAACCAATGGAGGGTGAGCTCACATACGCGGAAGAAAATAATACTGGCTCTGATACCATGTTAGAAAATCTAACCCAAAAGCTTAAGCTATTAAGTGAAGAAGACTACATGAATATAAAGAGCATAGAACACTCATTCACAAACGATGTGAGACAACAACACAACTTCAACAGTCTTGTTTAGTATTTTGCGTGAGTTTTTGGCGGTTCCAACGTTTAGGTTGATCGAAAGATTATTAAACAACGGCGTTGTTTCTCTTTGAGCGAGCTTGTTTCTTAAAATTGTTTTAAAAAAATAATGAAGTTTTTTTTTTCTCCTTGTTTCTGCTCAAATCTGTCCCCGAGAACAGAAAAATTATAAAATACATTTCTGCTAGAACAATAGAGAATCTTTTAGTGTAACCAAACATTAAGTATCTGAAAATGAAGACGTGTTTGTGGCAGAGGCACGAAAACAATAAAATATGATACCCAAGTTGCCCAACAGACGGTGGCAAGAAAATGAAGCGGACCCCCTTTCGATTTGGAAATGTTCCACCTGTCTAAGGCAAAGGTATAGATGTCTAGAGCACTGACATGGCTTGCATGATTATACATTTCTTGTTATAAATAGGAGACGTGGCTTCCTATAAATGTCAAAACCATTAGTACCGAGGAACCAGCTATTTCATTTGATCCTTCCCCAGTTCTCGTGTTTTGCAGAGGGGAGGCAGAAGGAAGTATAGAGAACAGCGATGGAAGGCGATGGCAAAACTTCAACTGCGCTTGCATACTGCGTCACTGGGGCGACCGGCTATGTCGGTTCTTGGTTGGTGAAGTCTCTTCTCCGACGCGGTCACGAGGTCCACGCCGCGGTCCGCGATCCCGGTGTGCATCTTCATCCCTTTCTCTCTTCTTCTTCTTCTTCTTCTTCCCCCTTCCCTGTCGACGAATCCTTTAGTTTTTCCTTTGTTGCTCAACTTTCTCCAGTCGTGTTTCGGCTGTAAACTCCGCTTCGATGATTTGAATTGAAGTTGATCTGAGAGAGACCCGTCCGAACTTTGCTTTCAATTACTGGAATGAATGAAGTCTGATTGATGATGACCACTGGGCCCGGAGAGAAATAAAAAAAAAATGCGTGTATTGGTCTGGACGGGCTTGAACTTGGCCCATGGGACGTGAACAGCCCAATCGGCCCATCAAGAGCAGAATTCCACCCGGGATTTTGGCGGTTAAGATCTTAGAACTGACGAAATTATTCAATCGTCCATCTTGTTACATCCTGGGGAAGCAATTAATTGATTAGCAGCAAGAATTAGCATTGGCTGTATTGATTTGATCGGCTTGAGAGGTGCTTTCACTGACATTGAAGAGTATCAGATTGTGGCTAGCTTCGTTGGATGCTGTTCAGTCTACTTTCACTAACTCCGAAATTTGCCCCCGATCACTTAGAAAAGCTTCCGGCTTTCCTCGTCTCGTCCCGCAGCTAAATCATTGCATCTGCTATCAGTGTGGAACGGCGGCGAGCGCTTGAAGTTATTCCGAGCTAGTTTGCAGGACGAGGGGAGCTACGACGAGGCGGTTAAGGGCTGCGAAGGCGTCTTCCACGTCGCCGCATCAATGCAATTCGACGTTCGCGAGAGTACCGGTAGATTCTTTTATACTGTACAACTTGTTTGGAAACTTTTTTATGGCTGCTGTAGTAGCCCAAGAGATTTGCTGGATCCCATATGAAGTGCTTCCTTCTTTAATCTTTTTTGTTTTCTCGAGATGCTTATGTACATTCGAACATCATCGATCCGGCGGTCCGGGGCACCCTGAACCTCCTGAATTCATGCCTGAAATCAAAATCAGTGAGAAGGGTGGTGTTCACATCTTCCATCAGTACAATCACTGCCAAGGACAGTGCAGGGAATTGGAGAGATGTTGTTGATGAATCTTGCCAGACTCCTATTGATCATGTGTGGAAGACTAAAACCAGTGGATGGGTAGTCGCACTTTTCATTTACCAGCAATATTCGAGAGCATACTAGTGAAATTTCTCATTTATTTTTCGGTTGAAATGAAAAATGAGCGAACAGATGATGAGATATTGTGGCAGGTTTACGTGCTGTCGAAGCTCCTAACGGAGGATGCAGCATTCCAATTTGCAAGAGAGAAAGGGATCGACATTGTATCGGTGGTCACAGCCACGGTTGGCGGCCCGTTCCTCACCTCTTCCGTTCCTTCCAGCACACGAGTTCTCTTGTCCCCGATCGCAGGTAGCCTCTTGCTAGTCTAACTCTGAGTAGATTATGGGATCTTGGCGTTCGGTAACATCTCGACTTCGCCCACCGAGACATTAGAACAAGTGTGAACTCGCGACGATTGTACTGCGCAGGCGAAGTCGAGATGTTCCAGATATTATCTGCAGTGCACTCCAGAATGGGAACGGTCGGTGTGGTCCACATTGAAGATGTATGCAATGGCCACATTTTCTTGATGGAGCATGCCAAGGCAGAGGGCAAATACATATGCTGTGCTGAAAGCTGCCCCATGTCTAAGTTGATCCGAAACCTCGCCGAAAACTATCCACGCTCGGACATAACGAGGTAACTTTTCGGGATGAATTCACAAATGGAAATTGCATACTGTATGGACAATGTCCATACATAAACCCTTTGTGTTCTGCTCATTATCAGGCTGGTGGATCAGGAGAACGAGTCAGTCACAGCTGAGATTTCTTCAAAGAAATTGAGGGACTTGGGGTTCAACTATAAGCATGGAGCAGGGGACATTATCCTTGAAACTGTGACTGCCTGCATAAACTCTGGCTTTCTTCCTCCATTAGCAACTTGAAACTTGTGTCTTCTGTTTTGCAATTTGTGAAGCCCATGGGGATATAAAACTCAAAAAAAAAAAAAAGAATCATTTCTGGCTGAATTGAAAAAGGATGAAAGTAATGGAGTTGGGGCGAGTGCTGTCTAACTCGTACCCCATATGTAATGCGATACAGTTGACACCAAACGCTACAAAATCAACTGTCCCGGGACCATTCGACCATGTTTGTCGGATGTTGAACCAGATTAAATTAACGTTTTTTGCTGTTGTCAGGACACATTAATAGCAGTTACAGACATTGATGATGCTGAAGTTTAAAACTTTATGGGACTCGACGAGCTTTGAAGTCAATTAGCAATTTGAATGAGAGAGGGGTTTCAAAATGGGACCTGCATTAATGAACGCCAGGTTTGACTATAGATCCCGCCAGATGCCGTGGAAGTTGCTCGTTTGTTGATTTGGAGAATCCCAAAAGGGCAAAAGGGTTAATTCTGAACTCGAGCAAAGACCAAAGACAAAGGTTTCTAAAATAAAACATGTCTGAACGGTAGATTTAGGGCCTAATTCCCTAAAAACCCTTAATTCAGGTTCAGTCCCACCCCGAAATTTTCTTTATCCCAGAAAAATCCCAAACTTTTGGTTCATTCTCAAATCTACCTCTAACATTCGTCAATTTTTACACTAATATCAAATCAACTCTCATTAGCCCTATGCTAAAAAATCGTTGTTATTGGGGTTGATTGGTTATCCACGTCGGTTCGTACATATAACCCCGTTGCTTTGTTGATATGGATTTTTTTATCGTTGTGATAAAGTCACGTCGTTTTGGGATCGGGCCACGGGTAAATTTGAGGATAGATTGAAAATTCATGATTTTTATTTGGATAAAGTTGGGATAGATTTGGAACTAAATCTAAAGCATTGAATTTTTTCTACTATTAAAAAAAAATGGTTCGAGATAGATTCGATATTGGAGGTAAAGTTCGGTACAAAAACAAAAGTTGGGACAGTTATTTATTTATTTATTTTTTGGTTAAAGGGACAGATTTGAGATTAACCTAAAATTGAGAATTTATTCTTATTATAAAAAAAAGGTTCAAAGTAGATTTGAAGTTTGAGTCCCAGATTCAGAAACGGTCAACAAAAAAGTTTCAAGAACCAGAAGAACATCAGTTTATACACGGCTCCAGCGAAAAGGGTAATAAAATTCAAAGACTGTTCTGGTTCTGGAGTGAATCCGAAGCAGGCAGGGGCTGGGGGCGCTGCAGCATTTCCAGATCTTTAACCAGTAATCAGGATCAGGTCATCATTACCATTATCTCTTTCGTTTCAGAGAGAAGATCAGAAAAAGCAAACCCAAGACAAGACAAGAGCAGAGATGCACTCATTACTCGGAGTCGGAGGGATCTTTTCTCATCTGTTTCTCATTTTCTCTCTTCTTGCGGAGGATCGTGGTCTGAACTGAATGTCCTGACGAATTTGTCAAAATCTCAAATCCCCGTTTGGCGTTTGGTGCTTCTTTCTTCCTTCCTCCTCCGTCGAAGGCTACTACCTCCATTAAATGCGCGAGCGTTCCGCTCATCTACCTAAAAAGCTTGTAGGCCCTCCTCCACCTCTTCTTCTTCTTTAGGGTTTCTGGAGTACTAGAGAGATTCCGAATCTGAACCATCTCATTGAATTCATTCACGGTTTCAGGCAAGTGGTGTGTATGATATAAATTGGTTAGTGACACATTCATTGAGCAGTTACGATTGTTAGGCCCCGGAGGGCTTTCAATGCCAGGACGAGGTTCACCGCGAAAAGGCACGAGTATTCGCTTGATCGGTTCTTTGGTAAACCAAGCATGATATTATTCCTTTGACCATTAAATCGAGTCCCGTTGGCGAATACCTGAAATCACCTCTTAAGTTACCAAAGTTCCAATTTGACGACACTGTGCTTCGCCAAAAGTATCATGTGTGTCGATTATGTCAGGAGTTTCTGATCGTAACTGCATCTTGTCCTGAACACCATTTAGATCCATAAAAGCTTGTCATGATCGCTCCTATATATAAAGTATTGAAGATTCGTCAAATTTAAATGTCTCTGTTGATAACTGGTGAATTTCAATTCCAAGCACCACATTAGATAACCTCGCTCGCCATGTGCATAGCCTACGAATGTGCACTTTCCTACCATCCCATCGAACTAATCATATCTCACTCAAATAAGGTAATAAATATTTTAAGAACTAAATGGCCACTAACGTTACCTAATCACGCTTTTTCAGGAATCAAACATATGATCGCAGTCAATGGGAGTCAATGGGGATCTGCTTACTAGGTAGCCCACTAGCTATACCAGCACTAGAGAACAACTTATATGTCCTCTCTAGTAATGTTCTACTCATCAACGTTATCACAAGTTGTGGTTTTCCATTACCAGTACAATGTCTTGTTATACCTTCCTTCGTGCAAAATTTATTTGAGAGCTATACGCAACTCTATGCTTTGTCACCTCGCACATGCTTGATCGTCTTGCTAACCTTCTTTTCAATCAGAGTTGTCCGTTGGCCGATATCCTAACAGCATCATTAAACTTGTGTCTTAGCATAAAATTCGTGTCCTCCTCATGTAGTTATCCATGACCGTTAGTATAAATCTGGTACTCTTTGTTAGAAGAATTGCGATAGCCTATAGAAATCCGAGTAAAAAAACTTCATAATCTCCATGATTTTTCTTACCGTCGTACCGAACTACATTTTCTGTTGTTTACTTAAGTCATAGCATCTGTATACATTTGGTTCCTCGACCACAAAACCACACCCGGTGGATTCCTTTCACTTAGAGTTTTAGATTTCTCTCACCAATGTGCTCCAAATTCATATGCAACGATTTAGGCTCTCAAATATTTGCATCCGACGTCTCCGCAGCTAAATGGTTGATTTGCACCTTGAAGCTCATACAAGCCACAGTGATTGATTCCTCTTGTATCATCAAATCAACTTGAACAACTTTCAGAAATCCACCTTCCTAACACAAAGTTGAATTCAAGGTATTCAAGGAAATTAGATTCGTCTTCAATTTTAAAACATGCCTCGCTCTACTCAATGCGCTCACGGTACCGTCATGCATTTTGGTTTTGACATCGCCAACACTCACAACATCTCACTCCTGCGTTGTTCCACAAAAACACTTTACCATTATCCATGTATTGATGAGTAATGAAATAGTTTCCGTTTGGTGTGCGTGAGAGGAACAACCAAAATTCATAGTCCATTCGTCAAACGACGAATCCTCGGTGACAGTCAAAACACAACCATCATCATCTGAGACACCACGAGCAATTGCATCAATATCGATGGTAGACTCAATTCTAATTCTCTTATCCTTCTACTTAAAGCAATTCCTTCTAAGTTCCTCTTGCCAATATTTCAATAGACAACATCACATGTTGATGTGAATTGTTGCGGAAACTGATCGTTTTATGAAGATCCAAGAGTTGTGAATTGCGAACCTCGACCCTCTATCAAACTTGTGATTGGTAACCTCGGTATGAACGTGACCTGTGTCAACCAATTCACGCTATAGACGCCACGAACAAGAGAATTCGCGATCTTGCTCAATAAGTCAGATCGATCGCCACAAATAAATCATGATAGGATCTAGTCCTCAAGAGAACTCGAAGAAGAGAAAACCTCTCTGTATAAAATTCTAAATCAATATTGTTGTCGTCTAACAAAAATGGATGTCCTTTATATAGATAGGACTCCTTTAGGAATTATGATTACGTAAAGATATCCTAAAGATAACAATAGGATTCTAAAGATATCCTAAATATAACAAATATTGAAATCAAGTCAAATCTAAGCAAACGGAATACAAATCAAATGTTGTGATTATCTGTATCACTAAGTTTTCTAAAATAGAAAATGAATATCCCAAAAGAATCAGCCGTTTGGTTCGGTAAGTCTGAGATTCGGTAAGTTTCCTAAATCGGCAAGTCATCTACGAGATTCGGAAAGTGGTCCGATCGGTAAGTTTGAGAATCGATAACTTTCCCGATCAGTCAGTGAAATCTCCCGAATTTGATAAATGTCGTGTTGAGCCAAGGAGCTTTAGAATTTTCAAGACTCGAACCCAGATTGTCTTTATTCCAAAAAATTATGAACCATGATGCCGACAGCTTGCTTGAATTCCTTTACTCTTGCTCGAGTGATCGAACCTAGCGGGTAGAACAACGGGTCCCTAGCACCACCTCCTCGATAGGGTTCGATGTCCACATCATTCCCTCCACCGTGTAAAGGATTTGCCCTCAAATCATCATCTGCATTGAAAAGAGTCAAGTCAGTAACATTGAAAGTAGCACTAATACCATACTCACCTAGAAGATCAAGCTTGTGGGTATTATCGTTGACCCTCTCCTACACCATGAATGGTCCATCCCCTCGTGGTAATAACTTGGAACGTCGTTGCTCGGGAAAACGCTCCGTGCGCATATGAATCCAAACCCAATCGCCTGGATCAAACACTACTTTCTTACGTCATTTGTTGGCCTGCTTCGCATATTGCTCTGTCTTATGCTCAATATTCAGCCGCGTCTTCTCATGCAATGTCTTCACAAATTCGACCTTCTTAGCACCATCTAAATCCACACGTTCTTCAACAGGAAAAAGGGGTTAAATCTAACGGAGTTAATGGATTAAAACCATAGACAACCTCAAACGGTGTGAATTTAGTAGCAAAATGCACACTCTTATTATATGCAAACTCAACATGCGATAAACAATCTTTCCAAGACTTAATGTTCTTTTCAATGATAGCACGCAACAATGTCCCTAGAGTTCTATTAACTACTTCAGTTTGACCATCAATTTGTGGATGACAAGTAGTAGAGAGTAAAAGTTGTGTACCTAATTTCTTCCACAATGTCTTCCAAAAGTAGCTAAAAAATTTAGTATCTCGATTAGAAACAATGGACCTAGGCATGCCATGCAAACGCACAACCTCACGGAAGAACAAGTCAGCAACATTGATGCATCATCGGATTTATGACATGGTATAAAATGAGCCATTTTTAAAAACCTATCTACAACCACATAAATAGAATCCTTACCATGCTTAGACCTGGGCAATCCTAACACAAAATCCATAGAAATATCAATCCAAGGATGCGTCGGGATAGACAAAGGCGTATACAAGCCATGTGGTTTAGTTGTAGACTTAGCTTGCTTACATGCAATGCATCTCTCACAAACACGTGTGACATCTCGCTTCATGTGTGGCCAATAAAAATGTTCATGCAGCACTTCATAAGTTTTATTGATTCCGAAATGCCCCATTAAACCACCACTATGCACCTATCGCACCAACAACTCTCGCAAAGAGCATCTAGGCAAACATAACTTGTTTTCACGAAAGAGATAGCCATCATGCCTATAGAATTTTTCAAACGCAGCATGCTCACAAGCCTCAAACACTCTTCCAAAGTCATCATCATCATCAGTATATATCTCTTTGATATGCTAAAAACCTAGGCACTTTGCTCCTAAAGTAGTTAGAATTGCGTACCTTCGAGAAAGTGCATCAACTATCACATTTTCCTTACCTTTCTTGTGCTTGATTATATATGGAAAAGTCTCGATGAACTCCATCCATTTGGCATGTCTTTTGTTCAACTTTTGTTGTCCTCTCAAATACTTTAATGTCTCGTGGTCGGTGTGGATCACGAACTCCTTTGGCCATAGGTAATGTTGCCAAGTCTCCAAAACTCGCACCAAAGCGTACATCTCCTTATCGTAAGTTGGATAATTCAATGTTGTTCCGCTTAACTTCTCGTTGAAATAAGCTGTGGGACGTCCTCTTTGCATCAACACAGTTTCAATTCATGTACCATAAGCATCGCATTCTATTTCAAAAGTAGCACTGAAATTTGGTAAATATAACAAAAGAGCATTAGTTAGCTTATCCTTCAACAGATTGAATGCTATCTCTTGCTCTTCTCCCCACGTGAAACCCACGCGCTTCTTGATGACCTCGGTCAATGGTGCGGCGATGGTGCTGAAATCCTTTACAAATCTGCGATAAAAACTGGCTAAGCCATGAAAACTATGCACCTCTCCTACAGTCTTAGACGTCGGCCATTCTCGGATCGCTTTCACCTTTTCTTCGTCAACCTGTATTCCATCAGCTCCAACAACAAACCCTAGAAATATTAATTTGTTAGTCGCAAAAGAGCACTTCTTCATATTAGCATATAGTTGCTCGGCCCTTAAAACCTGTAAAACAGCTGCACATGTTCAATATGGTCATCAAGGCTTCGACTATATATCAAAATATCATCAAAATAGACAGCCACAAATCGACCAATAAAAGCACGCATAACATGATTCATAAATCGCATGAAAGTACTAGGTGCATTAGTTAAACCAAATGGCATGACTAACACTCATACAACCCATATTTGGTCTTAAATGCAGTTTTCCATTCATCCCATTCTTTCATTCTAATCTGATGATAACCACTTTTCAGATCAATTTTAGTAAATATGCAAGCTCCATGTAACTCATCTAACATATCATCTAATCTAGGAATAGGATGTCGATACTTTACCATAATATTGTTGATTGCTCGACAATTAACACACATTCGCCAAGTCTCATCCTTCTTTGGCACTAACAAAACAGGAACAGCACACGGGCTAAGACTTTCTCGCACATATCCTCGTTCCAGTAATTCAGTAACTTGCCGTTGAAGTTCCTTTGTCTCCTCGAGAGTACTTCGATATGCGGGTCGGTTAGGTAATGGCGCACCAAGTATCAAGTCGATTTGATGCTCTATACCCCGAATCGGTGGTAAACCTCCAAGAACCTCATCAGGAAAGACATCTTCAAATTCCTGCAATAAAGACACGACAGAACTAGGCAAACTCGGGTCAAGATCGTTAGTAGTAAACAATGCATCCTTGTACAAAAGTACAAACATCGGTCGGTCCAAAACCAAAGCTCTCCTCACTTCGCTCGATCTTGCATATAAATTCTTTTCTTTCTTTTCTTTTCTCTCTGCTTTTCCCTCGGCTTTTACCACTCTGTTTTTCTCAGCCTCTCCTTTTCCTTGCATCTCAGACTCTCCACGCAAGCTCTCAGTTTTCTCACTTTTTCTCTCTTTCTCAGCCTCACGTTGTAGTTTCAATTGATCTTCATACACCTCAGTAGGTGTCATTGGCACCAAAGTGTAGGTCTTCTGATTCATCACCAATGAATATCGATTAGTGTACCCATTATGATGTACCCTCCGATCATACTGCCATGGTCTACCAAGTAAAAGATGTCTCGCTTGCATAGGTACAACATCACACACCACCTCATATTTATATCGCCCTATCTCAAATGGAACTAGGACTTCCTTTGACATTTTCACTTCACCACTATCATTCAACCACTGAAGTTTATATGGTATTGGGTGCTTTGCAGTCTTCAATCTTAGTTTCTCCACCATAGTATAACTTGCCATATTTGTACAACTACCTCCATCAACAATTAAACTACAAATCTTACCATTCATCAAGCATCTTGTATGGAACAAGTTATCACGTTGCTGGTGATGCTCCTCATCCTTGACTTGCACGCTAAGAGAACGTCTAACCACCATCAATTCACCCTTGACTGGCATCTCGACATCGCTACAATCCTCCAATGGCGGCATGACATCATCCTCTTCCTCCTTGTCACTTTCTGATTTAACATCTCCAGGTCCAGTCATTATCATCACACTCTTATTAGGGCATTGATTCGCCATATGACCCCTGCCTAAACACTTGAAATATTTAATTTCACGAGTTCTAGTGTTAGGATTTTCAGTTTTACCTTAAGTCGGATTCGAACCAACTCTGTCATCTTTCTCATTCTTCTTTGAAGTTTCAACCTTGGTGTTATTTCCCTTCCAGTTCGGCTTCTTGTCTCTCTTCCAATTTGGTTTCCAATTCGAGCTTGAACCTCCACCACTATTGTAATTTCGGTTCAACTTCAATTGCCTCTCTACTTTGATAGCTTTGTCCACAAATTCCTCCAACTCGACATAATGTTGCAGCTCTACAACTCTTGCTATATCTCGATTCAAATCATATAAGAATCGTGATATAGTAACTTCATGGTCCTCTACCACATTAGCACGGATCATGACAATCTCCATCTCTTTGTGGTACTCTTCCACGCTCTTGTTACCTTATGTGGGATTTTGCAGTTTATGGAACAAGTCTTTGTGGTAATGACTTGGTATGAAGCGCCTCCCCATCACCGCTTTCATCACATCCCACGTTTCTACCGGTCCCTCACCATTGCGTCTCCTGCTATGCACAAGCTGATCCCACCAAATTATAGCATAATCAGTGAATTCAACAGCTGTAATTTTTATTTTCTTGAGCTCCGAATATCGCCGGCAGTCAAATACCATCTCAATTCGTTTCTCCTATTATAGATACGCGTCAGGATCATTCTTTCCTTGGAAAGATGGAATCTTCATCTTGATATTTCCAAGTTCATCATCTTCTCGATGTCTAAACTCTCAGCGTCTATTTCTCCTCCCAAACCTGCCATCTCGATCATCTTCGGTATCGAACACATAATCATCATTAAATGGCCGCTCCCTTCTAGGTTGTACCCTAGGCTCCTTTCGTTGATTTTGTAGCCTCCCTCGTGGTGGCTCTCGATCACCATCAAGCCTCGTCTCACACCTCACAACTCGGTTGCTAAGTGCTTCAAGTTGTAAGCTCAATTGCTGGATGCCTGCTAAAATTGCATTATCTCTTGGATTGGTGCCATCCTCCCTTTGATTTACGCTTTCTTGGTCTGCCATAATTTTTTTTAACCTGCAAGAAAATGTTAGAAATAAAGGAAATCTCACCACACTCCCTTACGTATTTCGCTCAAGGTGTTTGTCACTCCCCTCGTGTTTAACTCGATCTAGGCTTTGTCTTTCCTCAATTAAGCTCACACACTCTTGCCTTTTTCCTCTCGTTTCCTTCTTTCAAGCTATTTATCATACTAGAATTCCATTCTCACAAGCTCCTCATAACAGTCGACTAAACCACCAAGCAAGATTAATTCAACAATATACTGCTTAATTCAGCAATTCAGCAACTTTTGCTAGATTTGAATTCAGGTTCAATGTTTGCTACTATTTTTTTCTATTCGGTCCAACTAACAATAATAATAAAAAAAGAAACGAGTCATCCTCTTGATTTTTTTTCGGTCTTTTTTTCGATTTTTTTATCTATTTTTTTCACCAATATTTTTTTTTCATTTTTTTTCACTGAATTTTGTTTTTGTCAATTTTTTTTTACGAACTCAATACAATCAAAACAACTAGGACCGAAAACCCTAAGTCAAAATTGAAATCGCAGCAAGAACAATTCAGAATCCTAATTCAATTAGTAACAGATCTCCAATTCTATAAACCCTAGATTGCTGAATTAAAATCAGTAAAAGTAAGATAACTAGACCTTGTAGAACCAGCTCTGATACCAGATGATGTGAATCGTTGCAGAAACTGATCGTTCTACGAAGATCCAGGAGTTGCGAATTGCGAACCTCTACCCCCAATCGAACCTGTGATTGGTAATCTCGGTATGAACGTGATCTGTTGACGAACCTGTGTCAACCAATTCACGCTATAGACGCCACGAACAAGAGAATTCGCGATCTTGCTCGATAAGTCAGATCGATCGCCACAAGGAAACCATGATAAGATCTAGTTCTCAAGAGAACTCGAAGAAGAGAAAACCTCTCTGTATAAAATTCTAAATCAATGTTGTTGTCTTGCAAAGATGGATATCCTTTATATAGATAGGACTCCTTTAGGAATTAGGATTACGTAAAGATATCCTAAAGATAACAAATATTGAAATCAAATCAAATCTAAGCAAATGGAATACAAATCAAATATTGTGATTATCTGTATCACTAAGTTTCCTGAAATAGAAAATGAATATCCCAAAAGAATCAGCCGCTTGGTTCGGTAAGTCTGAGATTCGGTAAGTTTCCTAAATCGGCAAGTCATCTACAAGATTCGAAAAGTGGTCCGATTGGTAAGTTTGAGAATCGGTAACTTTCCCGATCAGTCAGTGAAATCTCCCAAATTCGGTAAATGTCGTGTTGCGCCAAGGAACTTTAGAATCTTCAAGACTCAAACCCAGATTGTCTTTATTCCAAAAAATCTTGAACCATGATACCGACATCTTGCTCGAATTCCTTTGCTCTTGCTCGAGTGATCAGACCTAGCGGATAGAACAACGGGTCCCTAGCACCACCTCCTCGATAGGATTCGATGTCCACATCACATGTCCTACATTCATTGCGTCTGTTCAATTTGCATTGCTACTGCTAACACAAGTATTAGTTTTTTTTTAGCTTTACCTACTAAAGCAGGATGTATTCACTCATGATCAAATCATGAACATCATCAAATGTCTAGCTTATTAACCTAAAAGAATTACTGATAGTGGTAGCTAATATGATAATAGAACTAGAGCATGTGTCTCTTCGTCAAGGTCAATCTCAACCGAACTCAATTGACTTATGATCATAATGAATTGATCAACATGATCAACAATCGACTAGCATCCGCTCATCTGTAATTGAAATAGATTTCTAATTAAGGAGATCTTATTGATCGTAGAGGGCTTCTTATACATATTTGACTGCGCAATCATCAAAATCCAAAGTGATATTCTCTTGCCTGAAGTTAAACGTGACATTATAGACCGACATCAGTCGAATGTCGAATAACACATAACACTTCTCTATCTAGCAACTCACAATCAACTTGTTTCATCGAATTTGGCTTCTTCTCACATAGGGGTAAGCGCAGATTCCTCCGGTACAGATAACCTTCAATCTACATCTTCGAGAAAACGAAATCTTTCCCATAAAATCTGTTGATTTTTACTTTCTTCTCCCGTGTCATCTCTTTGCTTCAACTCAAGCCAAGCCTAGCTGAGGTACCAATTATCGTGTGAAACATGCAATTGAAAAATAAAGTAAAGTGAACGAGGAAACAAATCAAACTCTAGATTTACATGGTTCTGTTGGTGGAGCTGTTGCATGGGAAGAGCGGGGCATAATTTCGCTATAGATCAACCAATACAATGAAGATTGCAACCACACTCGAGTCGTTCAAATACTCTGAAGGTTTCTCAGCTCTCAACTACACTCAATATCTCACATAGCATATGGCCCTCGCAATTCCTCGTAGAGCAATCTCTCAAACAGGGAAAAAACCAAAAAAAAAAAAAAAACATTTGTTGCTGTTACAAGATTCCCTAAGAGTCACGAAAACACGCCTCTCAACTTCTTACTTAGAAAAAAGATGTAGATGCTAAATATGAATCTATCCAGCTAGAAAATCGCTGACGAATTTAGAAATCTATATGTACGAATTTATAAATTCGAGACATATCTTCAATAACGATGATACACACGAGACGAGGATAATAAATCCTTTCATGAGGAATTACGAAATCCGAGCAGAGCACTTCACTTAGGCACCACAATTGGAACAACCGATGCACGTGGGTGCGCCAGCTGGATGAAACAGAAAGAGACAAAAGAGAATTGTATGACATGCGAAGCCCCTCCTCAAATAATGTTGTCCTCTGCCCCCCCCCCCCCCCCCCCCCCCCCCCCCTCGAACTAATCCTTTGGCTAATAGCACACATCAATTTTCCCTCTTTTCCAATTTTTTTTTTTTTAAAAAAAACTCACCCCGTTACGTGCATCATTCAAGTTTATTATTGCAGACAAAGTCCGTTGTTTTGTCCTCATTGCATGAAATTCAAGCCGCTCGCTGTTTTTTAATCAAACCTCGAAATTCATCAATTTTTTTTTCAATGCGCCGACGAGGTGATCTGATCGGCGAATTCGTAGGGTTTGCATATTGATTCTGTCAAACTCTCAATTCTCCGCGTGTCACGTGCGACAACCGTGCTCATCGATGTTGTTCCAAGGATGACGATACAAATGGTCTTTAAATTTCGACCGAACGTGCAATGTGACATCTGAAATTTTAATTTGATTGATATTATTCGTGAATTTTTGTCCAATATATCCCATCCACGGGTAGCTCAGTTGATTAGGGTAGGGCGCATTTGAGATTGTGTGGTTAGGAGCACTGGTCCCAGGTTCGATTCCCCAGCTGAGCACCTGTGATTTAAGTGAGGGGCTATGACGGTGAGTTATTGTGCTAGTTTCCCCCGAGGAATAGTCGAGGTGCTCGCAAGCTGACCTGGACACCTCGATTATCAAAAAAATTTAAAAAAAAAATTGTCCAATATCCAACATGGTCCCTTAATTTTTAATTTGACCAATATGTTCAACTCAATCCATGAGTTATCTGAAGCTGTTCAATGTAATCCTTTCATTTAGAGAAGAGATTCGATAATTTTTTTTTTTTTTTTTGTAGTTCAAGAACTTAGTTTCCTTACATGTTTCATTTGAAACTTGAAACCTACTCATCGGAATAGGTTCCTCATTTTTTTGGAATCTGAAACCTACCATTCATACCTTATAACCTAAAACTTATCATGTCACTGATTCTAGGATCAGTTTGAAACATGCCAATTTATTATCTTTTCTTTTCTTTTTTCTTTTTTAGTTAAGCAAAGTAAAAGTGAACGCTCTATCCATTAAGGAAAACTAGATGTGAGCAGTTTCAAGTTCCGTACAGTTACATTTAAAACCTAAAATTAATCTGTTGGAATATGTTTCTCATTTTTTGGAACCTGGAACGTAAAAATTTGTTTGGCTCCATATTTTACACTTGTCATCGAACGCCATAGAACATTGTAGGACCTGCGAAGACATAAAAAAAATTATTTCAGGATCCAATGTCTAGGTTTTAGGCAGTGAAACCTGAAACCTACCCGTTGGAACAGATTCATTAATTTTTGAAATTTGGAACCTACCCTACATATCTTGAAACTTGAAACCGAACCGGTTCTCGCAGGTTCCTAGTTCTACTTTAGAACCATGCTCACCCCTACTTAGTTGAACATAAGATCATATTGAACAAATTGAAATCTGAGGGATTACATTGCACATTGAGCTAAAGTTCATGGACGATATTTAGGGATGATCAAATCAGACCGCTTGAACCGGGATCGGACCGGTGGTCCGGTTCCCGATTCTATATAGATTTGGTCCGGTTCCCGATTCTTAATATTGAAACCGGTGGTCGGGCGGTCCGATTCCTAGTTCTAGGGCCACAAGCCCAAACAGAACCGGTCGAATTTTATTTTTTATTTTAAGTAAGATGACATTTATATATGATGGTTGTCCTCAAGATTTGCCAAAAATGGGGGATATTTACAGTTGTTGAAAGTCCATATTAGGATGGATTAGTAGTTCAACTGGTGCTATTTTGAATTATTGTTGGAATCATCTAAATTTATCTCTTCTCTACTCTTTATTTATTTATTTCAGAATGGATCTTCAGTTAATTTGGAGCTTGATCTTGAATACTATGTCGTCCCAGCTCCATCAACGAACTCTGGTTTGGTTTATGCTGCTAACATGACAGAGACTCCAACTCTTTGAACCGACCTTGTGTTTTTTTTTTCTAATTCTGATGGTACAGTCAATCCTTCACATTCCTTCAAGGACAATGGTGTTTTTGATGATCGGCCTCCACCTATAAATGGAATAAAACCTGAAATTTGATCATGTTATTGATTCCTTGGAATCGACCCGAAACCGGATCGTACCGGAAATCGATCACCCATAACAATATTTGTCCAATTAAAAATTCAGAAATCACGTTGCATGTTAAGTCAAAATTTAGAAATCATTTGTGTTATTTTTCCTTGCTCCAATCAGACAGCAGAAAAGGAAATCTCAAATTCTTATTTTCCTTAGATCAAGTTTGAGATTACATTCAATGATCATTCGAACTTTTCTTCATCTTTTTTTCGTTCCGGAGCAAAATATTAAATGACTTTCAGACGCTTCAATTCAGAAGAACGTGGCCAGACCAGACCATCCCTCCCCTCTCTCTCCTCTCGAGACTCTCTCTGAAAGGCCCCTTTCAGCGCCAATTCTTCACTTGTCATCTACCATCAACTCCGCTTTTGATAACTGTCAGATTCTGAATTTTCACCATCCTGTCTTTATCTGAATTTCAAAAACTGACATCGCTATAACACTGTAATATTCAAATCTTTTCAAGAACATTTGCACAAACTTTCAACTGGCCATGTTCATGGATTTACCAGAGAATGAAAAGATTCAAAGAAGCCCAGATTGCAGAAGAATCGAGTCAAGATATATTCATCAAGAGGAGGATGTGAAGCCAAAAAGAATAAATTTTCCAGAAACCCCACAAGATCTATCAAAAGCCCAAAGTGAAAAACAAAAGAATTCAACTCAAGAAACCACTTTAGCCCAAATTGCTCATCGCGTTTTCTCCTCTCTTTCTTTACATTCATCCTTCAGGGTTTGCAGATCACCACAAAACAAGGAAGCAGAGCTCTAGGATTGAGCAAGTAGAGCTCCTCAATGTGTGAATACAGACCCACCTTACCGGCTAACGAGTCGAACCCGGTCTGCCCGGCCATTTCCTGGATGTTCTCCAATGGCCTGTGAACCCTCCCTGCAATCACTCTGCACACTATCAAGGCCTTCCTCGCAGTCGGGTCGTTCTCGACCGTGTCGACGCTCTCGAACGCTCTGCCACTGGTGGACGTTGTGAACACCCCGATCCCTCCCTTCAATTCCTTCTTCGCCGAGAAGCCGTGCCGCACGATCCTGCACACGCAGCACCGGTCGGACGTGCACAGGCTCGACGAGCCGTCGAGCCCCAGCGGGCAGGCCACGGTCGTGCCGTAGAAGCGGAGCAGCTCGTTCCCGTCGGCGAGGCACCGTGGGTGCTTCTTCGGGAGCTTGCCGGCCTTGATCTTGACCGTCTCGCGGTACTCCTCGAACCGAGCCAGGGTCTTCTGCATGTTGTGGACCTTGAGGACCCGCTCGATCCGGTTGCCGCCTTGGTTCTCGGATTTCAGCCACCCGGTTCGGCATATGATCTCCACAATCTTCCTGGACGAGTCCCCTTCCACTAGTTCAGTCACTGTTGAGCAAGAATACAGTGTGGTGAGATGCACGTGACTACTGTACAAGCTTCACGTTATTTGAGCAATGTGACAGAGAACACAAACGGCGAGGCTTTCAAATTCCGACAAACTGAAACAGCTACTGCCCAATAGATGCTGGGAAAGCTGACCATTTAGTAGAGCCAACTAGCTTTTTGATCCTCCAGCTCAGAAATGGATGAAGCAAACGATAAAAAAATCAGCAGGGACCGAAAACAAAGGGGAAAAAAAAAGAGAACACTCCGGAGGGCAGAATTGCAGAGAAACTCGGTATTTTTGCAAAGTCAGCCTCGTTAAAGTTGATTCGCGAAAAGGTTCGAAGGGAAATGAAGCAGATTCCGCCATGTTCATATGCAAAGGTGGTGTCCTTTTAAAGAAAAGTTCGACTCCAGTATTTGTTTTTCTCTGAATCAGAAAATCCACAAGGAATGTTTTTTCTCATGGCAAAAAGTGGAACTTTTTCTCCTACCAGCATGCTTGGAGAGATGATGTGCCTCAGCAGCATCCCATTTGGTGAACTGCTCTCCACACTTGTGGCAAGTTATGGTGGAGATCCCATTAGCGTCAGCATCCAGTGACGCTCTACTGCTAGTACGGACGCCGACGCCGCCAACTCGGCCACCGAGGCCACCAGACGCTTCTCTCTCGCCCAAAACAAAACCCCCCTTCCTCGGAGTTGCCCCGTTTGCTGAGGTTGTCCTAAACGAAGGATTGAAGTAATGCATGGGCGTTCCCGGCGTCAGAGTCCCCACAAACGTCGACCCGCCGCTGCCGCCGCCACCGCCATCGCCCCCTACGCCTCCGCCGGCGCCGGAATCCTGGAAACCGTTGCCGAAGCCTGTGATCTTGAGCTCGCATTTGGTGTTGCTGAGGATGACTTCGTGGGTTAAGGGGTTCAAGAACTCGCTGCTCCCGATGGATCTCGGGCTGCAGCTGGGCGGCTTCTCGGCCATGTGCCTCTTGCTCCCATGGATGACGTCCTTGAGGTTGGCGATGGACCTCGAGCAACCTGACCGCCCCGTCTTTTTGGTCAAGATCGTGGTCAGCTGCTTCCTTGTTTTCGGGTCGTGGACATCCGATGGCTCTGATTTGCAGTGTAGGGACTTCTTGAGAGCAAACCACACTGTTGGCATCTCTCTCTCTCTCTTCTCTCTTCTCTTCTCTTCGTGGACTGCTTCTTCGTTTCCTTCTCCTCTTCCTTGTGCTTTATCTCAAGGCAGCAAAAGCTTCATCTTTCTTGTACAGACTCTTTCTTTTTCAGTTCATGGGTCGCCCTGACTTTCTATTTTTGTCAACTACCACTCAAGAAAGGAAGAAACGGAAGCTAGAGCTAGAGCTCCGCCCATGAGCTTCTTCCCAGGAGAGACTTCTTCAGCATCCTCTGTGTCTCAGGTACCCCAGAAATGTTTGAAGATTCCCCTCTGGAGAGACATCTCCTGCCGAAGCGTTTCTTTTGGAGCTTTATTGCAGACCGGGCGACAAGACACGACGCGCGGAGAAAAGGAAAAAAGGGTGGAGAAATGTGGGAGGAATACAGAAATCTGTGTGGCCTATGGGGGGGAGGAAGATGATGACAAAGGGGAGCTCGCTCATAACAGAGAGAGAGACTGTCTTTAGTGGCGCTCATTAATGATGGTTACTGAGGAAGGCCACCACAAGACCCGACACACACAAACTCTCCCACCCTTGTTCCTGTTATCCACGAACCTTCATTACTATATTATCTTGCCACACACTTATGATTTCCTCTTCCTTAAAAAAAAAAAAAAAGTAGGAAAATTCACAGGGCACCTCCTAGATATTAGGGCATTCAAATTTTTCCACCGCAGCATTAGTGTCGTTCTTTTCCAACATGATGCAACCGCTTGTTTACATTCATGATAACAATTATATTTTTCATTTTCCAGTCAGTATCCATGATTAAATTATGAATAATTATGCCGAATTATGTTTTGTATTTTGGGGAACTTTTAGGTGTTTAGAGTTAAGAAAAAAAAATCAAAGTGTGTCCACCGTGAAACTTAGATTAAGTAAAAGTTCACGCAAACGTACCCATTTCCATTGTAGATAAGATTTCAATTGTGTCATAGTAATTTGTTAGAAAGTCCAACCCAAAAGCTTAAGCTATTAGGTGGAGGAATACCACATGAATATAAAGAGCATACAATACTCATTCGCAACACTCATTCACAAGCGATGTGAGACAACAACAATAATTTCAACACCCCCTCTCACGTGCAAGCAATCTGCATGTGGAAATTAACTAATGGGGGGGTGGGCGCGAAAGGAAATAACACTGGCTCTGATACCATGTTAGAAGGTCCAACCCAAAAATTTAAGCTATTAGGTGGAGGAAGACCACATGAATATAAAGAGCATACAATACTCATTCACAAGCGATGTGAGACAACGACAATAATTTCAACATAATTGGTAGATGTTTTGTACATAGTGTGAGAGAATAGTTTTAGTGTAACGTGTTATAATATATAATTAAACTTTTAAATGCTCACCACTTTGTGAATTTTATTCTTGTATTGCAAACTTTCTTGTTATTGTTTTTTTTTATTTTTTTACTATCTTGGACATTCGAATTTATAAAGACAGTGTGTGTCTAATTTTCCGGTCAAAGTGATTGCAACCTTGTCCCGACAGACAGGGAAGGCAACTGGACATTTCACCTGGTAATTTTTCTAGTTTAGTGATTAAATCCGTTGATGATTCATTTCAGCCTTTTCTCTTCCTCTTTTGATTGGTAAAAATAGCTATGTTGCCTCAAAACACAAGATTTGACAAAACCCTTTTACTATTGTACTCGACAATGCCTAAATGAGTCTACCATGTTGCCAAATGAGCGCTAGGAAGTCTCCCTATCTCTATCTCATGAGGCTATAACTAGCTATGCATGCACATGCACATGCACATGCACGTGCACCCTTTCACATTATTAGCCTCCACAATCTCGAGCAAGGCACGAAATGATATCTAACTTGTCCTGTTATCCCTCGGCGCTAGTCAAGTGCTGAAGCATACGTCGGTGACATAATATTTGGTTTTTTTTTTTTTTGCCACAATCGAAATTTAAGAGCAAGGAGTAACACGGCCTTTCCAAATTTGAAACGGGGCGCACAACACTCCGATTACCCAGAATGTTACACCTCGTGTAGGGAGAGCTCGTCATCGCATCCCTATCCTCAGGGGGGGATGCCGGTGGGATGAGCGTGTTTACTCATCCCTCATCATCTAGGATAAGATGCCTAGCTATATTTAATTACTTGAAAACGCTGTGAGGTCATCCCAAAAGCCAACTAAAAAGACGAGGCTTCTTCGACATTTATAAACTCATCATCAGCCATTTCGCAATCGATAATCTCCATTTGTTGGTAACCTGGACCTTAATACCAGTTCTGGGTGATACCGGGCCTCTCTCATTCTTAAAAACTAACTCAAAGAATGGAATTTTCCCTCGTACTTATAAATAGGCCACAATCAATGCGAGACAAAACCCAAAACCCAACAAAAGGAAAAAAAAAAAAAAGCTGAGGGGACATTGAACACTAGCCAATTCACCATCTGTCCAGAAAGGGGATCCCATAATCATTTAGCAACCCCGGGAATTAGTGGATTCGGAAAGGGTGTCGATCCGTGCATAATATAATCCCGACCCCAACTAGTGGTTGGGAAAAGGGAAAAGGGAAAAGGGAAAAGTTGACGAAGCTTTGGGAAAATCTAAGAAGAAAGAGGATTCTTATTATTAGCTTTTGCCAATTGGAAGAAAAGGGCGTGATTACTGATTGCCTCTTTTATGCTGTGCTGTGCTCCTGCTTCCCCTTTGAGCGAAAGTTGCATTTAGAGAGAGAGAGAGAGAGAGAGAGAGAGAGAGAGAGAGAGAGACGGGGGGGAAAAGGACAGTGCTCGAAAGTTACGTGCGTGCACATGCATAGTATTTGATGTATTCTACTCTTGTACGCATATGAATTCGATATTCAATGCCCTCCCGATAATGTCAAAGTGGACAAGAATTTTTTTTTTTTTTTTTTTTGTGGTTGGGGAGGGGAGGGGGGCATGGTCGCGAAAGCGGCCTGAGCTATGGGCCGATTAGCAATTACTACAAATTCGGCTCGATCGTAACCCCGAAAGCTAGTCTGTACTTGTTGAGTCGTTGGTCTAATGTCGGGTTGGTCATGGGCGAATTCTAATCCCCGTGAGCCCCACCCTTTAGAGATTTCGGTCGAACGACGTGCGGGGCATAGACATGCGCTTGAAGACATTCGTCTTACATTTCTCGGGGTTTCGAATGGAGATCAGGCCACCACCTCCATATGACAGAATAGATGTAACGTGGGCGTATAAAACCCCTTTTGTCGGTGGCTCCAAAATCTAATGTCGGCTGGCCATACAATGGGCCGACCCATGGGCTCGAAGGGAATTCGACCCACTTGGAATGTGGGAATACAGGAGCAAACGCTGCCTTAAACGAGAGGGACCTCGAGAAGAATAAGATTTATTGGTTCCATGGGAATTCAGATTTGCCGGTTTGTTGAATCCCCGGGGAGTTTGAAATCGATATTCGCGGAGTACAGAAAGAATAAGATTGTCGAGAGAGCTCGTACGCGTTTATTCCGTTATGGGTCGTTCATATTCGAATTTCTATGAATATTCAATTCGAATCCTAGGTTTTGACGGCTCCAATGAGCATCCATACAGATAACCGATTCAAGTAGATTAAAAAAACTTCTCATTTTATTGAAAGTTTGAAAAGAGAAAAAAAAAAAAGAAGAAGAAGCAATCAAGGAGATTAAGGGACAAGAAAAGCAGATGTCACTTTAATATTTAATATGTAAGATGAGATGTGAGGCAGCGAGGGGATGTAGCTCAGATGGTAGAGCGCTCGCTTAGCATGCGAGAGGTACGGGGATCGATACCCCGCATCTCCACTCCCGTTCCTCTCTTTTTTCGGAACCTTCTTTTTTATTCGTCGTCTCTTCGTTCTGGATCCAAAATTCCAATCCCGATCCACATGGGGGGCGCAGCGCACACCGAGCTCGGACAAAAGTCCATTTGGAAGCTTGTGCCTCCTCCGATCCCCTCTCTCTCTCTCTCTCTCTCTCTCTCTCTCTCTCTCTCTCTCCTTAAAGCAAAAGAGATTATTGCATTGGATTCTCTGTGGCTGGCCGCCCAGAAGAAGGCGTGTCATGTGGATTTTTAAGGAGTTGGGAGATTTAACATTCCGCACGTGATCGATCCGGACAATCATACAAAACTCCTTTCGTCCGTCATTTGACATTAGGACTCACGGACATAGAGATCCTTATCGTCCTCAACAAGGATACAAGGATCTAACGATTCCATTTTAATTCGTGCTCGGTGTCTTCGGGGTTGGGATTTCGTTTGTCGATCGAGGAGAGGAGCTAAATATCGGGGTTTTAGGGTCGGGATCGCCCATTGGACGACCGTCGAACTTCTCGACGACGATTAAACGGAATAGTAGATCATCCATGTGAATTCGAGCGAATTCCGATCAAGTCAAGTCCTCGAAAAAAAAGAATCACTCTCCCCTATCCGAACGATTCGAGACGATGGATCCTCATCTCCAATGCGTCTGCGTATTGGAGAGGTAAATTAGTTCGAGATGCCCCATTTTCGCCGTGAAAAAGGAGAAAAGAAAATCGATAAAGAGTTTATAATAGGAAGATGTCTGATTAGTGATAACTAATCAGTTAAAAGTTTGTGAGATTTGACTTTGAAACTCCAACTCGCGCTTGTTTTTTACTGGCAAAGTCCACGAAATGGAGGGGGCCCGGCAGGGCAGCCGTGCCAAAGTCCCTCCCCGCGACAAGAAATTGGTTTAGAAATTAAAGGTCAACTCGTCATCCTCCCTTTGACCCCTCTCGTCCGGCCTTCCAAGTTTCATGGATTCCGCCTCTCCTAATCTGCCATACGTGCATCGATAGGGTGAAAAAAAAAAAGAGAAAAAAAAGAGAGACAAGACAAATTGCTCCGAAGAAGACACAACTTTTTAGCCTTCTGACCACGGAAACATGCCATCGCTTACGCAAAAGCCTACGTTCTGTCTGCGGGAAACGTCCCCCCCCCCCCCCCCCCCCCCCCAAAAAAAAAAGCCCTAATCTATTACATTGATATTAATTCAATTAGATCAATTTATAGTCCTGAATCTTTTTGTATTATTATCATCATTTCAATCCATTCGGCTAATTTAATCCGAAAATCGCTGACTTTGATGTCGACTGTCTTACGTGGCACTGTCGGTATTGACGTGGATGTTTTTATATTATTTTGTTTTTTTTTTCATTAGTTCCCTTTATTTTTTTCCCGTTTCTTTTTTCCTGAGGCCGGCTGGCCGCTGGTCACCAGCCACAGGCAAGGGTCGGCTGCGCCTTGGGCGAGCGTCGGTACCGGCAGATCTGGTGATGGGGGCCTCGTCGGCCATGGCATGTGAAAGGAAAAGCAAAAAAAGAGAAAAATTCAACAAGTTTTATTAAAATTGCTTACGTCAGTACTGACGGTGCTACGCAAGACGATCGCCGTTCACGTCGGCGATTTTGCGGAAGTCGATTTTGTACCATTTCTTCCATAACTGGCTAAAAAGCCGATGAAGGTAACCTCATAATTTGCTGATATTTTCAATCATCATCATAATCATCGCCGTAGCCGCCGCCGCCGTTTCTTTAGTGGAAGTCACGTATAGACATGGCGCTCTGCTCGGGTCTACGCTCTTCGCATGTCATGATCGACGCAACCAAAGCAACGACGAAGCCTTCACGATTTAGAACTCTCGCGCATCATATTTCATGGTGGCCCGTCGATGTTGCGCTCTTTGCTTAGTTTTCACATCACCTCAAAGAAGAGAACCATGTGGACGAAGCTAAGGTTCCCGATTCGGAAGAGATGTCTGGTCTTTATTCCATTTTTAGGTAATGGAGCCGTTTCGCGGTTCACACCGTGTGTCGAGAGATCGAGCCGTAGCTTCTTTTCCCTTTCTCTTCCTTGTTCGTGGCCTCGTGCGATCAAACCACGGCGTGCCCGTGTTGTGCCGCGCAACCCTTCGATCTGGATAGATAGGTAATCGGCACGAAAAAAAGGATCGCTCTCCCCGTAATTTTTTATTTAACGATGTTCCCGTGATCTCGCTTTACTATTATTATCATTATTATTTATGTAAGACGATGGAGAAGATGGCCTCGCCAATTCGATCGAATTGTTTGGGATCGCATACGGACCGTCGTTCTTTGTTTCCGAGAGAGGTGGGATTATCAAATAGTGGTGGCTAATTAAAGAGGGAGCCTCAAATGGAAAGTTGGACGAGAAAATGACATCCAAAGAATGCAGCCGAGCACCAATTGATGAATAGAAAAGGCAACAACAACTCGCACCTTCTTTTTCCTTATTTTAATTAATGTTTTTTTTTTGTGTGCTTGTGCTTTACATTACAGAGAGAGGGGATCAGAATCCTCTTTCTTTCTTTTTTTTTTCTTCCTGAGGGGTAATAAAGTGAAAAATTCTTAACTCCCTTTCGAAGCAACATAAATTTGTTTATTCCAATTCAGTCCAATGTACTGAAAATGTCCGGCGAAAGCCTCCCTTTATTTCGCGGGACAAAGTGGGAGAAAAAAAAACTATAATGATCCACGGGGACAACAAAGAGACAAATTATGTCGCGATTTCGCCGCAAGAGAATTTATTTTTTTTCCATTTCGACAAAAAAAAAGTCTTTTTCGATAATTTATGTAATTTCTTATTAATCGATGAAAGGTGGTATATATATGTTTTTAATTAAAAGGGATGATGGAGTTTTTGGGGTTTGGTGTTCTATCTCCTTCGCACAAAGCCATAGGATTCTAATCCACACCATCCTAGAGTCTGAGCCCCAAAAAAAAACACATGATTGGTGACAAGATTGCAGAGCAAGTTTACGGATTAGAAAGCACTTTCGGACACTTTTGTTGCAGCGCTCAACAAATGTGGGTAAATTAGGTGTGTTTGCGTTGCGCGGTTGGCATGTGCAGTCACCGGCTTTCCAATCAAGCTCTAATCATTCTTTTTCTTTTTTCCCCTCCCCCGAAAGTTTGGTGCTAGAAATCGATCTTTAGCATCTCGCAACATTTACGAATAACGAGTCATCGACATGCGACCCCATGATAGACATGCACGGTTCGACGGAACCGGCGGTTCCGGTTCCTAAAAAAGCTGGAACCGGAACCGGCCCTTAAAGAGGTGGTTCCGGTTCCGGTTCGGAACCGGCGGTTCCAGTTCCGGTTCAAGGAACCGCCGGTTCCCGTCGGTTCAATTTGTCCATATATATTTTTTATAATTTATTTGCAATATGAACAATCAAAGTGAAGGTAGTTGAGTTGTTTAGGGTGCTTATTTCAACTAAAAGATCAAAGGTTCGAATCCCACTTCAAGCAATTATCATTTTCTCTATTTTTTATTTATTCCGGAACTGGCGGTTCCGGGCCGGTTCCGAAAAAAGAGGAACCGGAACCGGCCCGTGAAGGTCCGGTTCCGGTTCCGGTTCGGAACCGCGGACCCGGTCAACGGGCCGGTTCCGGGCCGGTCAACGGGCCGGTTCCGGGTCCGGATCCAATTTGGCCATGTCTACCCCATGATTCGAAAAGATACCGCCACGCCTGCGTTTTCATCCGTTTAAAGAAGTTTGCTGCCGAGTGTTGAATGTTGATGAGAGCGTGATGAGAACCTTGTGTCTCGCCCGTTCACATCTATTTGCTTTTGCTTCCTGTCTTAAGAAGCAGACCCTTCGCAGTTAGTGTCTATTGATTAGTCTAGACGTACTCGTCCCGAGCAAGGATCTAACATCTTGCCATTGGGAAACTAATTTGTACACACACATATGGATTTTTCCGCTGTCGCCGTAAAAAATATACGAACGGTGAGATTGTACCAAATAAACTATGTCTTGTTGTGGATTTCAATTTTTTACATGGTATAAAGTGTGATCCCAATTGGGGCCCTTTCAACATTTTGTAAGTCGCGATAATTTCGTTGCTATGTGTAATCGCTTCCGATAGAGTAGTCTTTGGATGGTATGCCGTTCCAACCCCGTTGCTGAATCAACGAGAGTCGAGATACGTGACTTAAGAAGTCCTATTTAGTAGTATGAAAGTTGAAAATCTCGTCATTAATTAAGCTTAACATATATTTTGGAGACACTTCACCTGACAATACCTCATTGACAATTTCACACGAACAAACAAAACAATAACTGAATTTACCACAATTTCAAAACATTCTTGTCGAGATATTTTTCACAACCGTTAGTACTTTTGAAAAAAACCAACTTTCTGTTTTATAATTTGAAGGCAGGATAAGTTAAGTAGTGCTACCAAACAAGATATAAAAAGCGGAATTGTCGGAAAAAGGCCTCAAGAAGGAGAGAGATAGATGGCGGAACAAGGGCATTTTGGTAAATATTGTAATCCAACGACTCACTACCATAGCACCGCCAGATCCCCAATTTAAAAAATTCAAACTCCAAACCCCCCCTCCTTTTTTTTTTTTACCCCCAGACCCTAACTGCAGTTAATGCTAACCAGTCCAATATATTTATTTTATTTTTTCCTTTTTCAGATGCAAGCAACACTTAAAAAAAAAAGGAGGCTGGTTTTCAAACGAGGCCCATTCGGAATGACTATTTTAACCCCGGGTCTTTCGTAATTTTGCGGAAGTACTCATTTGGCCGTCTCAGTCGAGGGTTGATTTCCCACCGATCGTTTTTACTGCATCGCAAAGCAACGGCCCTGATCCGTTCAATCCCTTAAGACTCAATCAACGACCGGCCCCACACAGTCTCTCTCTCTCTCTTGACGTCTCTGAGAAGAGAAAAAAAAACCTTTTCTCTGGGCTCTTGAAAATGGCGTCGAAGAAGGACCAAAGCAGACCTCCACTTCAGAACCAGAGCAACGCCTCCACCACACCTACCAGAAGCCCTCCCACTGTATCCCCCCCCTCTCTCTCTCTCTCTCTCTCTCTCTCTCTCTCTCTCTTCCTTCTCTCCGATCTCTGAATATTTTTTGTGCATTTATGCCGATTTGCTTTCGTGGTTCCCTTCGAGCTTTCATGCGCATGAAGTGAAGATGAATGCAATGTGGATGTGATTGATATTAGAAGAAGCAGACAGGTTCGATAAGCTCTAGGTTTTGATCGCATTTACTGCTTGTTCAGTGACTTTTTGTTTTTTTTTTCTGTTGCTTATTGGTGGTTGCGTGTGTGAGAAGTGATGCGAACTTGCTTCTGTGTGACGTGCATGGTTTAGAAGAAGTACAAGGCCGACGAGCTCGGAGTGACCGGGAAGAAACAAGAGATCCGTGTGCCGAGAATGGTTGGCACGACGATGGCCAGGTTGAGGAGCCGGGAGGCGTTCTCGCTCGTTAACGGCGGGCAAGATCTCTGCCCTAGCAGCGCTCCGGCGAGCAATGCCGGCTCCGAATGCGGCGGCATAGAGTTCACCAGGGAGGACGTTGATGCCCTGCTGAACGAGAAGCCGAAATCAAAGAACAAGTTCAATTATAAGGTGCGTGGTTTCCGTTCTGGCATTTATGATTTATTTGTGCGATTTGATGCGTCAAATGGCGAAAGTTCTATGTTATAGTAGTTTAAATGTGCCAGAGCCATACTCTCTGTCCTTAGACTGAGAATGTGAACAACGCGTTTCCGGGATTAGTGTTTCCAAAATCGGTATTGGCGTGATGGTTCTGCATTATGTTGATCCTGTGCATATAAATTCTCTTATTCTTCTTTTCAATCATTCTATCATCCAGACATCTCTCATAATTCACACAGCCATTTTTCATTCGACTAGTTTCGAGCGTCAAAGATGAAGAAGTATGTATTGCACTGTTTTTTAACAGCTTGAGTGTTTCGTGACATCCACCGCAGTTCTAATTTATCAATTGTTTTGCTTATGGTCCGGGGCTACAATGAACTTTTCAGTGTTTACCAAAACTGGAACTTTCCCTTGAGAATGTTGTTATCATGCCGGTTTTTAGTTTATATGGGATGTGGTGATAGAGCAGAGAAGCTGACTTAGATAAGTGGTCAGCAGATAAAACTAATTTAATTAAAAAAAAAAAAACCTCTTCGTTCATCTTTTTGTCCATGAATAGTGTTTGTTTACTTTGTCAGGAGAGATGCGATAATATGTTGGATTATATAAAAAGGCTGAGGCTTTGCGTCAAATGGTTTCAAGAGCTTGAGGATAGCTTTCTACAAGAACAACAGAGGTTAAGAAATGCCTTGAACCATGCTGAGCAAAGGCTTGATGAATTAGGTAAAGGCTTCCTGGGAAATTGTGGATGTTATAGTATTCGCTCCTATTTGATCAAGGCGTTCAATTTGTGATGTCAATCCATTTTGTAACAGAGGTTTCATCGAAAAATAAGGAGGAAGAGCTGAGTTCTATAATTGTTGAGCTAAGGAAGAATCTTGCGTCAGCTCAGGAGAAACTCGCAAAAGAACAAGCAGATAAGCTGGTAACTGGATTATATTCGAATCTTATTCAAATGGGCAGGTTTCGGGAAGTCTAAAAATGTTTGATCATAATAATCAGGCTGCAGTGGATTCTCTTGCCAAGGAAAGGGACGGCAGACTCAACAGTGAGAGGTCACAGGCTTCTCTTTCTGAAGATCTCGCAAAAGCTCAACAAGAGCTATCAAGTGCTAATCAGAGAGTATGTTCCGAATTTCACTGGGTCAAAATTCTTATTTTTTCTGCTACATGTATGGCTTTTTCTCTGGGAAGTATGCTGACGACACTTGTCGCATATGCAGATTTCGTCAGTTAATGACATGTACAAACGGTTACAAGAATACAATACGAGCTTACAGCAGTACAACTGTAAACTTCAGACAGATCTTAGTACCGCTAGCGAGAGTCTGAAGAAAAGTGAGAAAGATAAAGCAACATTTGTGGAGGAACTCAGCGCCTTAAGAGGTCATCACAACTCGCTGAGGGAGCAATTTGCTTCAGTGAAAGTGAGGAGTTGCTTTACTATGATTTTGATATCCTTTTCATGCTGTAAACTTCTCTTGTTTTAAACAGCTCACGACAGATCACCTCATTGTTTATCTTCTGTTAATCGATGGCCACTATGCTGTAAAGTACTTTTTGGCTGCTAATAAGAGTTTTGGTGATTATGTTCTGAGTCCACCATATACAGGGATATTGGTGGCTTCACAATCATAACTTTTTCGATATTTTCTTTACACTGATCAATTTTCATCGTGATCACCATCTGGATGAACATTTAAAATAGGAGCACTATGCATAAGCTCTTACTTATATCACAGTAGGTTTAGACCATGTTTTGTTACTGTCTTATTTAAAGCAAATCTGTCATTCTAAAAATAGGTTTAATGCTAATTTGCTTAGGCTAACTCCTTTTTCGGGTTTAAAATTCTAAACTCTACTTGGTAATATTGTCAGGCTTCTCACGATGATGCTATGAAGCAGAAAGAGGCTTTGTCAAATGAGGTAGTATGTTTGAGAGGGGACTTGCAGCAAGTTAGAGATGAACGCGATAGACATCGCGTGCAAGTGGAGGCTCTAACAGCTGAAGTTGTTAAGTACAAAGAATTTACTGGAAAATCTTGCGCTGAGTTGGATAACCTCACGCTAAGATCAAATGAATTGGAGGTCCTCTCTAACACCAATAATTTGTGTACAAATACAGTGGCTCTATTTGTTGCCAAATGATCGTTTGACCAATAGTTGAGGTGTTTTGTTGTAGGCAAAGTGTTTGTGTCAAAGTGAGCAAATAAGGACTTTGCAAGACAAGCTGACAGTTGCTGAGACGAGATTGGAGGTATCTTTGCTAAAAGTTTCTTAAGATTGTGCAGCCTCACACGTTTTCTCAATAGACAATTAAAATTTGTTATATTGATGGTCTGGTCCATTTTTATAATCCCAAATTCATTCTTTCAGGCTTCTGATTTATCCACCCTGGAAACGAGAGCAGAATCTCAAGAACAAAAAAAACTCTTATCTGAATTACAAATCCGTGTAGCAGATGCAGAATTTAAGCTCATTGAGGGAGAGATATTACGTAAAAAGTTGCACAATACTATCCTGGTATTTATCATCAGCGGCAAGACAACACAGTTTATATGATTTAACATGTCATATCCATAATTGATTTTTGTGTATGTTACAGGAGTTGAAAGGAAATATCCGCGTATTTTGTAGAGTGCGTCCTCTTTTACCTAACGAGAGCAGTTCAGAAACAAAGGTGATATCCTACCCCACATCCATGGAGGCTCTAGGACGTGGCGTCGATCTTGTTCAAAATGGTGACTCTCATTCAAGCTCTATATTTTGTTCTTTCCTTTTTCTTTTGCAATTTGCTTCACTGTATGATTAGAAACTCATATCTTTCTGATATGAACAGGGCAAAAGTATTCTTTCACGTTTGACAAAGTATTTATGCCCGACTCTTCACAAGAGGATGTTTTTGTTGAAATTTCACAACTTGTACAAAGTGCTCTTGACGGTTACAAGGTAAGAAATTAGATACTATTCCATAAAGAGAAAATGTTGGAGCTTATATTAATATCAAACTGCAACATGTAGACGCAAAGCAAACATGCTTTTTTTTTTAGTTCCTGCAGGATTGAGTTTTTCCTACTTTGTCTCCAGGTTTGCATTTTCGCTTATGGTCAAACAGGTTCAGGCAAAACCTACACGATGATGGGTACGCCAGGGCATGTGGATGAAAAAGGATTGATACCACGCACTTTAGAGCAAATATTCCAAACAAAACAATCTCTTCAATCTCAAGGCTGGAAATATGAACTGCAGGCATGAAACTTTTCTATGTATTTTTTTAGGCTGTGCGCTTATTTTCCTATATGTTTTTTTTGAGTTTGCTGATTCAAACCTTTCCAGGTTTCAATGTTGGAGATATACAATGAATCAATTCGTGATCTGTTATCGTCCAATCGTTCAAGTATTGATTCGACACGGACAGAAAATGGTAATGCAAAGCAATATGCAATCAAACATGATGCCAATGGAAATACTCATGTTTCTGATTTGACGGTTGTGGATGTTCGTAGCACCAGAGAGGTTTCATACCTTTTAAATCATGCTGCTAATAGCAGGTGAGAACATCATGTTTTACTTCTTTTAAATGCCCCTCCCCCAAAGTAAAAGAAAAAAAATGAAGCGAGAGACAAGAGAGGAGGCTGCAGAAGAAGAATTGGAAAAGGGAAAGAAGCGTCTACTCTGTTGAATGGAATCTTGTCATCATGTTTTTTTCAAGGAATTGTCTATATTTTATATAAGATTTAGGTCTGATGCTGACAGCTAAAGAGTACGTGGAAACCAAAGGATGTTACAAATTGACTTATCTCTTTTCTTTAAAAATAAATTGATAATTTAGTAATGTGCCGTATATAAGTAATAATCCATGTTATTACCTCTCTTCAGATCTGTCGGTAAGACCCAAATGAACGAGCATTCATCAAGAAGTCATTTTGTTTTTACCTTGCGTATTTCGGGCGTAAATGAGGTATATTCTTCTTCTTCCTCCATGTTTTGCGTGTGTATATGTGCGCTTGAGGTGTCTTAGAACATAACAAAGATGCAACAAAATGTTTTTTCCAATTACTATAGTAACCTTGAACTTGTCATCTGATAGAGCACTGAACAGCAAGTGCAAGGCGTCTTGAATCTCATAGATTTAGCGGGAAGCGAGCGCCTGGCTAAAAGCGGTTCAACCGGTGATCGTTTGAAAGAAACTCAAGTATATTTCTCTTTCGACATATTGTACTTACTTGCCCTTTTGAATATCTTGTCTAAGCTATTTTTTTCTCTTTCGTGTGGAATTTAGGCTATTAACAAGAGTTTATCATCCTTAAGTGATGTCATATTTTCTTTGGCCAAGAAGGAGGAGCATGTGCCATTCAGAAACTCAAAACTTACATATCTTCTTCAGGTAAATGAAAGTTCTTGGTTAGCTTTCTTATATCTACATTTCAAACAAAGAAGTATGTGAACTTTTCATTACGCATATAATTGAAATGACTCTTAACTCATCTAAATTACATATAGACATCTCTTGTGCTTTTTTTTTTTGTAACAAAATAAATGGTTTCAGCAGAAAACTAGTAGTTAAAAACTGGTTATCTATTTCATTAGAAAGATTAAGTTCAGCAGAAAGTGTGTAGTGATAGTCGTGAAAATTAGGGGTGTATGAGAGCTTTTTGCTGATTGTAATTTCAATTGGAATGATGGTATACATGCTTAAGTTGGCAGTCTTCTTGGACATGGCCAGAGGATCGTATGCTGTGCTCTCTTGTCCGCTATTAAATTGATGAGCAATACTTTCTTCACCTTTCTTTGTATAGTAGTTGATTTTGAAAAAGGACTGATCTGTGAAGTCTTGGTTAACAACAGCCTTGTCTAGGTGGAGATTCAAAGACACTAATGTTTGTGAATCTGTCTCCTGATCCTTCTTCTGCCGGAGAGTCGCTCTGCTCTCTTCGTTTCGCAGCACGTGTAAATGCTTGTGAGATTGGAGTTCCCCGACGACAGACAAGCACACGGTCCTTGGATTCTCGATTGAGCTATGGGTGATCTTTTACCGGGAGCTTTTTTTTTTTTTTTGGGGGGGGGGGGGGGTGTTCAAAGTCAATATATTTATTATACCTTTTAACTCGAGCGCGTGATTCGATGCTAACATAGGCTGGTCGTATTCTGTATAGTGAAGCATTCATCGGGGTGTATCGTCCAAAGTGAATCGTACCCATCTTCTTTCTCCCAATTACTGAAAAATATGTTGCATTGGGATTGAAATTTGACATTGTATGATGTGGCTACTTCAAGTGGATGAGAGCTTTTATTTCCGCTCGAAATTCCCCAATTTGACACGCATTTGAAAGTAAATCGCTGACCTCTCTTCTCTAATATGAGTTCATGCTAATCTCCCCTCACCACTATGAGTTCATCCCAAGCATGATTATCATCCTTGGTTCTGTCCATGTCGTATCTTGTTTACTTGCTTGAAATCAGAGTGTTCTCGCTATTTTTGGGATAGAGTTGGGCAATTTGATAGGTTGTGGGGGGGTGGCTGATGATAGTTTCACATGGTCTCCTCTGAACTGGCAAAATGAGCCATAGCAGCAAAATCGTTCTTTGACATGTTTGCTTACGGCGGCTCGTAGTTAAGCCACGATCCGATATTTGGCAGTTTTTAAGTAACTCTTGACGCATTCATACACTCAGGACAAGCAATGATGCATTATTGGGAGAAGTCATTCACTTCATGTTGTGACCTGAGTGCATGTGGTGGTTCCGAGCTTCCGTGTGCTCTAATCGTAATGTTTTTGAAGGGTTCATGAGTCCTGCCCATGTAAAGCGTATTTCGCGACAAAAATTTTACCATCGAGCTGGCAGTAATTAATCACAAGTGCGTGAGTGACTATGTTCCTGGGCGAGTTAGGCCCTTTTTGCACGTGGCACCTTCGAAGTGGTGTAGGTTTCTTGACTTGTTTAAGACGCAAAAAGTAGCTCCATTAAAGCCTGCTGTCTCCTCTTGACTTTCTGCTCACGAATTGTAATTGGGCCTTTTTTGTTTCGCTTTCATCCGATGCTATTGCAACCATGACGTGAAGTTATTGGTTCCTTCCTTCCCTTAAATTAAAAAAAAAAAATTGGATTTTCTGCAAGCATGTCTAGTTATTCTAAAGGGAAGTTGAGTGGAGATCACATGAGTTCAGAAAAAGGAGAGATGGTGTCTGATTAGGAGTAGTCATATGATATCTTGGACTTGATTTTGGGGGTCACGTGTTGTCGTTTTCTCTTATCGCTGTGGATTGTCCTTTTGTAGCATTTCATTGCAGGTCTCGATGGAAAAATGTTCATGTATATTTTTACTTGTTTTTAAATCTCTTGGATGAAATTCAGGTTGTATGAAATCTGGAAGCAGGTGTAATTTTCCGAGGGGGGGAATTTGTGATGATATCCATTCTATTTCTTTTGGGAATGTGACGGATTAAATAAATTGAGTATCGAAGAATTGTGATCATGTCAAAGTTTTCTTAATATGGGCTTATATTAATTAAGATTGTAATATATCATTTATAGGATTGGTCTAATAAGATAAGATATAATGATTTTTAAGCAATTTAACATGGGCGTGACATTGTGTGAGTCGAGTCGAGCCGAGCCGAGCCCGACTCATGATGAGAAAGACTTGGCCGGAAACTCTATAAATAACGTTTCAGTTTCTCTTCTAGCCCTAACAAACTCATAACAACCTCACATAAGGAACGCATAAGGATTTGCGCCATCGAGGGGTTAGGATATCTCGTTAAGCCAGGGATGCAGAGATTGATAGAGAAGAAGATTTATAGCGGCTTACAGATCATCCAGACTCGAATTGATCTCGGAAGAGAGCATCGGTCTTCACATTTCTTAGTTGGAATTCCGAGTATCACACTAGTAGTGTGTACCGGACCCTTTCGAAGTTCGCCCCCATCGTTGGCGAGATCCGATTTTGATAGTTATGTCCCGGTTGGTTAGCGAACCGATGCGCAGAGTTTCAATCTTCCTTCGTAAGGCATTGAAAGGCCACGATCCGATTTTCCCATTCGATTCCGCTCGACTACGCGATCTAAATCTCCTCCCGTTCGTGGACCACCAATTCAAAATCTCAAAATGGAGATCGTTGACATCGATAGATACTCTGCTTTCAGAAGCAAAGAGGGGAGGTTCCCTCGTAAGACGGTTTTCCTTAAAAATCAATCCCCCTAAAGTACAAAACAAATGAAAATTACCCATTTGAAAATGATTTCCGTAAAGATATTTTCGTGAAATTGTGGCATCATTACTTTTTCAAGATCTCGGAGAGAGAAGGATGCGAGGAACCGCATCGCCTGTGGGTAAGGATTCATCGGTTCAGGGCCATTGGTGTCCCACCACGACCATTATATGTGTGTGTGTGTGTGTCTGATCATTGCTCACCCAATTGGACATTGACAAGTCAGCTTCCCGGGGGAGGGTGGTGTTTGATTTCGTAGCTCCTATTATCTTTCTATACTCCACTTGGCAAATTCATTAAGTTGATCTGAGCAATTAGTTTAAGTATCGCTGGCTCAGATGATAAGCGATTTTGAATCAAGTCTCGTTAGATACCCAATGAGTAAAAAATCTCGGGAAAATTATTCAAAAAGTCACACGCTTTGTTGTGTCTTTGTCAATTCATTCTTAGATCTTTTGATTTTATCAATTGAGTCCTAAATCTTTTCATTTTTTGCCAATGGAGTCCGCCCGATTACTTTTGACCGAAAATCACTGGCGTTGACGCCGATCATCCTACGTCGCACAACCGGTGTTGACATGGATAATTTTTAATAATTTTTTTTTTAATTTTTTCTTCTTCTTTTTTTCCTTGATTTGTTTAATTCTCACACATCTGTGCCGGTCATGCCACTTAGAACAACTGACGTCAACGTCTGCGATTTTCTGATCAAAACTAATCGAATGGACTTAGTTGGCAAAAAATTACAATATTTGTGACTCAATAGGCAAGCTTAAAAGGTTTAAGACTGAATCGGTAAAAGTGCGATATGTTTAAGTCTTTTTGGGTGATTTTCTCGTAAAATCTCGAATGTACTTGTCCGTATGGGTGTGCGAATTGGACCGGCCCAGGACCGGTCGGGTTGGTCTGGTCCTTGAGGTTGGTGGTCCGGTCCTCAGTCCCAATAAATGGGATCGGTGACTGGATGGTCCGATTCCCGGTTCCATGGTTTGGGACCGGACCGCCAATTTTTTTTATTAAAAAAATTAATCGACATCTAAAGTTAACCTATTTTTAACGTTCCGAGAAGGCCATGAATCCCATCTCACGCCTCTTGAGTTTAGTGGTGTCATTGTACGTATTATTTAGCAATTTTAGGTTTTAATATTACTTTGAGGTAAAACCATATCTTAATTGATGATAAGATCCGTTCCTTATGATGGGCACATGCACGAAGAATAAGCACGTACGTGCATGAACACAGAAACTCGAGTCATTATGTAGATTTGAGAAATCTATTTTTTTTTTCACAACCAAAAATAAAAATGGAATAAATAAAATTCGAGTTCGGTTTCATCACCCACTTGAGTTCAGTGGGCCACATGCGGGCGTCGATTACGAGCATAAAAGATCACGTGAAGCCTTCAAGGCCGGATCGAACACACGTTGGGTGCCCCTAGCATTTACGTGGTTGTCTTGCCATTGTAGATTGATTATAGATTGTAAATTAACATTGTATTGTAATTTTTAAGGGCTAGATTTTTATAAGTAGTTAGAGTTAGCGGTCCTGCTGGGCCCGGACAGGGACTGGAGACCGGCCCGGACCGAGACCGGCTCGGACCGCCGGTTCTGATCCTGTCCGTGATCCCGAAAATATGGGGACCGGAACTATTGGTCCAGTCTATGGTTCCATGCCAGGACCGGATCGGCCCGGACCATGCACACCCCTACTTGTCCGACATGGAGAGTGCGCCCTCGAGATTGCTTGTGAAGGACACTATTTGACCTATACCCGAAAGATTCGAGATGGACACCATTTCACCTCTTTATACACACACATATATATAAATGTATAATATATGTAAAGAAAGTTTGTGATTTCCACAAAACATTTATCTATTAAATACACAATGACGGCTAGGGCCCACACTTATTCACTTAAAGATTCTAAAATTTTCATCATTTGATTAAAGAAAAAAGCATTTTGACCCTCGGTTCTTAATTTTTCACAAGCATAATTTATATTAAGTGCGCATGTCACTTGCGCCCTATTAAATAAAACTTTGGAGTATACTCTGCATCGTGTTCTCGACATGCAATTTTAGAGAAGTTTATCATGATAAATGATGAATTTAGGTATGCAATTTACAGGTAATCAAACTTTGTTCTTGCCAAAAGGACATGCATTTTAATCTTGTCGTGTTATTTGTTTCTTTCGAAAAAAATGACATGAAGTCTAAATTTTGATTCGATGTGCAATGCTGTCTTTGAACTTTTAATTTGTTTAATATATTTCGTGAATTTTATAGTTTAGGAAGCATATTTAATTAATAAAAAAATTTAAAGACGATGTTACATATTAAGTTAAAGTTTAAATACCATATTGCATAAATCAAAAGGTGAGGGACCGCACGATATATTCGACTTAAATTGGAAGGGCTGTTCGTGGAAATTACTTTTACATAGAGAGAGTCCGACTTCATCTCGTCCAAGTTGGCTCCGGAGAAAGCCCCAATTCTCTAAAACCACCGACCGGCTCCGACATCTGACCACCACCTCATTTCCCCCAATCTCTCTCTCTCTCCCTCTCTCTCTGTGTAAAGCGGCCTGCAAATTTTTCCATTTTGCCGTCCTGAAAGGCGATAACGGCCCGGAAATCCCGTTGGTTTTCCGGCGATCGTCCGTGATGGTGTCTCCGGAGCATACGAATTGGATCTACGACTGTGCCTTGATGGACGATATCGCCGTGGCAGACGGGGATTTCCAGGTCTCGGGCTCCGGATATTCGTGGCCCGTTCAGCCTCTGAACGGATCTTCCATTTTCAGGTTTTCGTGCGATCTGTTGGTTCTTTTTGGTTCGCAAATTAGGGCTTTGAACGGAATGGTAATTTCAACAGTGATGATGACTCCGGTCGTGTGAAGGAATGCTAATTTCTATGTTTTTGAGGAGTTTTAGCTGTATGCTGTATTGGATGCGGATTCGATTTTGGCCTTTGTGGCTGAGAAGTTGGGGTGCCTTTGTTATATCTCAATCCAATAGGAAAATCACTACTCAGCAAATTTTTTGGTCTTTAGTTTTGGGGCAAAACGGTAAGTTCAAAGCTTTTGCTTGTATCAGTTGCCCTTATCTCAAAAGGGGCTTATGCTCTCGACTCCTTAGATTTGGACAAAGAAGCGAGAAGCTGAAGGTGCGACTTGAACCTGTAAGTCTAGCCTGAGCAAGGTTATGCTCTGCCATTGAGCTATTTTCGCTAGCTGCTCTGAGTGTTTGCTGGCGCTGCCATTAAAGCTGTCTTTCCTGCGCAAACAAGAATAAGTGGGGAAATCTCCTTAGGCCATGGCTTTTGCTGTATTTGGATGAGCTCACATTTTGAGTGTGTGAAGGAATGAACCAATTTAAGGTTCCTGACATCCTGTTTGGTTCGAGAAGATGAGCTTGACTTGCACATATCCGTAAAGTATCCGAAGAACATTATTTTTCATTTGATTACTGGCCCAGTCCCCAACGTTTGTATTATCAAAATTTAATTGGTTCGGGGTTGGATTTCCATTGCCTTTAGACTTGGGTTTTTCTGCATTTCTAGAGGAGCTTGCTCTTCAGGAGTTAACCCTTGTGAATACATTATTGGTTGGCCGAAGTAGACTTCATTCCAACTCTTTGACTCTTTGCCATTTGGTTGCTTTCTGAAACTGCACAATATATGTGAATCTGCTTAAGATTGCGCTAATTTGGAATGACAGGATTCCGAATTCTTAGGATGCTTAGGCACTGATTGGATCAAGATTTATAGATGAATACTTTCTAGCTGGGTTTGCTAATGTAATGGATTATTTTTGAATTTGATGGACCATGAAGGCTTGTGTGCCGTTCGATGTATGTATTTCTGTAGTATCGAAGTGAATGTAGCACGTGAGCTGATTTTATATGAGTGAGAATTCACCGTTTTATATTTTCTTTTTTTATCTTTTTTCTCTCTTACACTTTTATTTTTTGTGTAGCACGGAAATTGATGGTTCCTTGGGGGAGTCAGATGGAGTGAAGGAAAATGGCTCAAAAAAGAGGTATATGTATCTATGCTAAATTGCAAAGCTAGGATTGGAGTTTCATTTTCTATGTTAATTTTTTTTTAGTCATTTGATGTATTTGTGTTGAACCTTCTGGAAGTGGAGATGGTCACCATGTAAGAGACCAACTCAAATTATGGCTGCATTGCAATGTGCAGAGATTCGTTTTTACGGTTTTAGTAATAGCCTGTGCGCTTGATCAGTGCTAATGTTGAGTACATGTGAGCAGAATAATGTATATTTTAGTTCATGATTGCCTAACTGGATATTCTTTCTATGGTGGTAATTGAAGACTTTTAAGTATGGCTGAATTTTGGCTTAGGAAATGAAGATTGTCACATCCTTGTTTGAAATTCGAACTTGGATTTTTTGTCAGTTGTGCACATAGCCTGAGGAGGCTATTGCAGGGATCGGTTTATGCACAATTCTGGTTTATTTAATTTGGAGCTGTTACTGCAGGGTTAGAACTGAATCGTGCAGCGGTTCTAGTTCCAAGGCATGTAGGGAGAAGTTGCGCAGGGACAGACTAAATGACAGGTAGGTCTCTCTAACCCTGTGTACACTCTTGCATGCATATGCACACGCATTGTCCTCGTCACAATCACTTGCATACGTTTGCCTTCTCGCTTAAGCATTTTGCTGAAAGAAAACAAAACTGTCTCATGCTTTTTAACGTAGTACAATGGTATAACTGGTAGGTTTTTGGAATTGGCATCTCTCCTTGAACCTGGAAAGCCACCTAAGACTGACAAGGCCGCCATATTGATGGATGCTGTTAGAATGGTGACTCAGTTGCGCGGTGAAGCTCAGAAATTAAAGGACTCAAACGGTAGTCTCCAAGAAAAAATCAAAGAGTTGAAAGTGAGTCAATTATGTCCTCTAAACATTTTCCTGCCTTTGTTCAGTTTGTGTGTTTTAATTCTATCAACACATATAGGCTTTTGCCCTCAATTCCATGAAGCTGTTTGGGCATCGACTGTTATTTGAATTGGTTGATTGAAAGTATTCGGTGCCTTACAGTTGCTTTCACATTTGTAGGCTGAGAAAAATGAGCTTCGTGAAGAGAAGCAACGATTGAAGGTAGAGAAGGAGAAGTTGGAACACCAATTGAAGGCCACGAACGCACAACCTAGCTTCTTGCCTCCACCTCCTGCAATTCCTGCGGCCTTTGCTTCCCAAGGCCAAGCCCCCGGAAACAAGTTGGTGCCTTTCCTTGGTTACCCCGGTGTTGCCATGTGGCAATTTATGCCTCCAGCGACTGTTGATACCTCACAAGATCATGTTCTCCGCCCCCCAGTTGCTTAAGTCGGCAACGTCGGGTCATATGGGCTGGCTTTCATTTGATCCTCAATATGTCATGTTTATTGGCTGTTTTAGCTTTTGCTGCAAGTGTACTGACTGCTTTTTGTTGGACGAGTACCATGTGTACAATTAGAACTATCATGACTTATGATGGTTTCACTTGTAAATTTCGCCAAATTTTATAGCGTAGCTATCTTCCAAGTTTTATTTCCTGGTGGATTCTTCTCTATATTTTCATCTTGCGGTTGCCCTTTAGGCCTCTTTATTATTGGTATGTTTCTGATAAAAAAAAATTATGCAACAAGATGCATGTCAGTGAAGTCATTGATGGATTTTATTAACAATCTATGTTGGTGAAATTTCGCTGTCTGCTTAGAATTTGTGAAGAAATATGTCTCTTTGAATTTCGATTCCCTTCTTCGTCATTCGTCAATGACAGTTTGTCTAATGCAAATTTGATGGTTCTCGAATTTGTTGGGTGGCCACAAATCAAGGGAAGCCTATCTTCAGCCGAGGCTTCGCTCTACCACCAAGCATTGGCATTGCTCAAGTCTCCTGTTAATCCAAAGTTTTCGCGACTGCCTGGGGCTTTGCACATAATTTGCAATAGCAGTACGTACTGATGCAATCTCTCGTTGCTTCATTGACAAGATTCTTTTGAGTGGCAAATGTCGGATTTGAAGCATCGTTCCGAAATAGTCTTTGATTTTCTGAGTCTAACGTTGGCCAAAAATTAGATTCAATGTCTCTGCTATCCTCGTGTAATATACTTCGCCATAGAAAAGGCGTGAAACCCACCTGGTACAGAGTATCAATGTGTACAGTAAACGATCTCCGAATCCGGTTTATTTAATAAATGCGAAATAAACAAAGTCCTCCTCCATGTCAACACCCAATAACATATGCTGATGATTTGGATGAGACTGCCTTTTGGCCGTGAATGGTTTGTCCAGTAGCGAAACAGTACTTATTTAACACATCTGCCAGCTATTGGGGGACACTTTAACTCTTCCATCAAGGAAGAAAAGGGAATCGTCTGTATAAACGATAATTGAAAGGGTGGGGCAAATTCCATTTAGCTTGATGCCTTCTATGCGTCAAGCCTCTCTACTGCAGTATGCATTACGACGGACAAAACACATTTGCCATCACAATTGGAGAAAGTGGATTCCCCTCTCGAATCCCTCGAGAGTTGGAAGTATTGAGACTCGAGAGGGTTCTCCATTCATCTCGACACAAAAAGTTACATTTTTCGTATGCGGTACTCTCCAATTCACCCAAACGCCCACAAAGCCCATTTTATTGTTGAGAAATACCATTCGACCTTATCACAAGCTTTATTTGACACCCAGTAACCCAGGAAGTTTGGAATTTTCTTTTTCTTTTCCAAACCCTCAATTGGTTCACCGTTTAATGGACCAACAAAATGGGCTTTGTTCCTCTGACCAAAAAAAAAATGGGCTTTGTTCAAAAAAAAGAAAAAAACCGAGTATGGCAGGGTGGGTTTGGTTCAGCATTCCCAATAAGCTTTCAGCCCCCAAAGCCCATTGAGAGAATGCTGAAACATTTGGTTCAGCATTAAGCCAGCATTTGAACAAATGCTGGCCTTGGAAAAGCTGAAAGCCCAATGCTGCTCCCTAGCAGCATTGGGCTTTCAGCATCTGGCCAAATGCTAATAGATTTTTTTCTTTTCGAAACTAACCTCATCAATTTCCTATATTTTTTTATTTTGCCCCACTTTTTATTATTTATCTTTTTCTACAGTTCGGCAAAAGGTAAATTTTTAAGTAAAAATTTAAAAAATTACATTGAAAGCTCATCTGCAATGTTGTTTTTACCAAATACTATTCAATCCAAAGCCCATTTTCAAATGAGAATTTACCAAACGCAATTAGCATTTTTCTAAATCCCTTTAGGTTGAAGGTATTTGTATTTCCCCAAAGCTCATTTCAAATGCTGAACCAAACCCACCCTAAGTCTTATAGCCAGAACTTCAGCAACAACCTTATATGACAAGACAACAGAGGCTTCTAGGGCTGTATTGGTCAAGGTTTCAGGGTTGGGAAGCGAGGGAATCTGCGTAATCTACTGTAGTTGTTTGGCTCTAGATTGAGGCGTGCGGATCCCTAACCTTGTCCATCTCTTGGAAGTTGGAACACATCTTTAATATCACCCCTTTTTCATGGTCATTTAGGCCATTCCTGCCATCTGGGCCTGGTGCCATGAGAGTAACCTCACTTCAAAAACAGCATTTTCCGTAGTCGAATCGTTTTTTTCCCTCTACCCCTACGGTTCCATTTCTCAAAGTTCTTTTGTGCAGCCAAGGCCCAAGGCTGCTTCCACTAAAAGCCGCCTTGATCGGGTTTTTGGTGGCGAAAGATGAAATGGTCCCTTGCCTTCCATATTGTTCCAGAGAGCCCCTGCTACCAAATCTAGAGAAGGTGAGTCTGCATTTGTATTACCTCGCTGTAGCACCCATTCCTCCATGCGACTGAGCCCCTTGTCCATGATTCTGATATTTAATCTCGGGTGTTTCCAGACCTCACGAGTCAGTCGCACAATAGAAAAAATATGCGCAACTGTTTCTGGGGTCTTTCGGCAAAGGGGGCATATGGGTTCAGTTAAGACTTTCCGTTTGAACAAATTGTCTGAGGATCGGATTGCGTTTTGGCACGCGTTCCAGATGAAGGGTCTGATTTTAGGGTTAACGTTCACGTTCCAAATCAATTTCCATAGCTGTTTGGGCGTTTGATATGAGGATGTTGGCTGTTCTGCTTCCTGCTTTGTTTCTGTGGACATGATGTGATGGTAGGCACTTTTTACTGAATAAGAACCTGAAGTTAGGCGTGTCCAAACCATCTTGTCTTTCTCCATGGTTGAGCTGATTGGGGAAGTTATCTCATTCGCAATTCTTTATTCAAATATCTCATTAATCATCTGTTCTTTCCATATGAATTCCCAATGGGAACATTCTGGAATTGTATGATCAGGTAGCTACCGATGAGCTGATATGTCATCACATTATTTCGTCATGCTCAAGGACAAGGATTAATACGATCTCAAGTGACACGAACCAAGCAACGACACAAAAACTCAGGTGATGGATCTGCTGCGCAGTGCTTACTCCAATTCCTCCGACGAAGAACCCGAAAACGAACCTGCACGCCCTTTCCACCCTCCTCCAAAGCGATCTAGACCCGAAAACCATACAATCTCCATCCCCAAATCCAATCCCTCTATCCTCCTCCAGCCGAAGCTCCCATACATGGCAGATATGTATCCAAAAGAGAGCGAGCCCTCCTGAGTTTGGGTTCACCATCCACTGAGGCTCTTGACCCAGAAAACACTTATCCTTCAGCTTCAACTTCTGCCGCTGGTAAATGTCATAATTTTGTCTTGAGCCTTTTTTTTTCCCACCTATTCTTGGTTATGTTTTCTTAGTATTCTCTGTTTGGTTGAGCATGCTCGGGTTCGAAGTCTTTTTTCGGGTTATTGCTATCCGTTTTAGTTGTTTAAACTCAGGGAATGATTGTGGATGGTTGAGCAATAGGATGATTTCCACATTAGGTGATTTAGTGAGAAAAACCCTGGTTCGGTAGCAAATGTATCGCCCTGCATTGTCAAGCCATCAAATTCAAAACTTCCCATTTCAGGATGACATTTTCGTAGAAGGCTTAAGCTCACTTTTTGTCATGCCATGAAGCTGTGGCGAAGAGTAATTGAGCAGAGGTTAGAAGGAAGAGACTCATTTTGCTGATAGTCAATGTGGTTTCATAGTTGTCAAAGCAAAGAGATGTTGTTAATTCTACAATAGGAGAGAGCGTGCTATGGACTTCTTGGAGATGTTTGTAGACTTTGGATAAGAAATGCACATGAGCTACATACATCGAAGAAATAAAGGATATCTTTAAATGCTTTCACGCTGAACATGCTTGGCAAATTTCGCATAATGTTCATTTTGATAGATCGCTAATTTTACAAAGCTAAGGACCGCATAAATTGTAATTTTTCCAACCTTTGTTTTATGTGTGGGTTTTTGAATTTACTCCCCTTGAATGGCCACATGGAGGATTTAGATGATATGAAGCAATTCTTGAGGTATTGTTCTTTTTTCGGCAGTAATTACATGAGTACCAATTTCTGATGTTGCATTTCTAGCTTGTGTGAATCGTATCAATCTCACTAAGGGAAACATGAGATACTGACTTTTTGCTTTTCTGCTGTTAGTTTCATGTATGGGAAGTTTATTGGATTCAGACCTACCATCTGATGTTCTATCACTGTTGAGGCATCAAACAAAAGGTCGTGGCCGTCTTTGTGAAATGCAAGAAAGGCTATCTATAGCTCTCAAGGGCCATACAAAGGCTGTCAACACGATCCAATGGTCAGAAAGTCATGGTAAGATCTGGCTATGTCAGTGTTTCTGCCTGTCTTTTTATTTGTTGCTTCAATCATTACATAGTAGTTTTCCATCTTTGTTATTTCTCTAGAAGATGGTTGGTAAGTATGCACCTATCAATAAACCGTGATTCGCGAACTGACTTGTGGGCATACATTAGCTGAACTCAATCCCAGAAGCATCCTCAATTGTGACTCCTTAAGTCACAGCTTGGACATGAGTCAAAAAGTAGGAAAATTTTAATTGGTTTATCCCATTTTATCCACTATTTCATTGAGCTGTTGTGTTAGCAATTCCAAGGATCAGGTGGTGGACCTCAAATAGAAACTCAGAATGAGCATGCGAATAGAGTGAAGAACAGAATGAAACAGAGGAAATTTGGTTCTCTGATAATAACCTTATCCTTGTTTTTTCTTGACGTTCACTATGATCAAATGTGGTTTCGTATCTGGGACAGTTGATTCATGTCTAAATCTCTGTGCGTACAGGCCAGATTAGAGGGAATTTGCAATTGCAAGAGCCATGTGGTGCATGTTGGCACACAATAAAAAACTTTTTTCAAGAGACCTGCTTTGCCCTACTATAAGAGTCTGTCATGGCTATTGCATGATCAAATTTGTGTTAGTTCATTTTAAGGTCAATGAATGAGTTTAAGTTTGCAGTAACTTGCATTCTTAGGTGGTCTCAATATGTAAAAAGCAAATGTGAAACACCTGCATATTGAAGGGGCCTCTCACATCATGTGCATGCGCAAAATGATTTGTTCATTCCTCTTCTGTTGTGCCTCCATTTTTATGATGGTAATTGCTTTGTACTCATGATCTCCCAATTAATCTGTTTTCTAGAGTTAGTTTACAGCTCATCTTCTTGCATCGGCTGGCATGGATCATAAGGTCTTCATATGGAATGTGTGGAGTAAAGATCACAATAAAGCACGCATTCTGAACCATCACAATGCTGCAGTGAAGGATGTGAAGTGGTCAAAGCTTGGTTGGCATGTACTTTCCTGTGGATATGACTGCACATCAAGGTTGGTCGATGTTGAAAAGGGGATAGAGACTCAGGTATTCAAGGAGGACCAAGTTGTCAATGTTGTGAAATTCCACCCAGACAACTTCAACCTTTTCATTTCAGGAGGAGCAAAAGGCCAGCTCAGGTTATGGGATGTCAGAACTGGCAGAGCAACACATGAGTATATACGTCAACTTGGTCTGATCCTTGATTTGGAGTTCTCTCTAGATGGCAAGCAATTTATCTCTTCCAGTGATATCTCCTTTAGCAATATCAGCGAAAATGCAATAATAGTTTGGGATGTTTCCCGGCAGGTTCCTCTTTCCAATCAGGTCAGCCTTCACTAATTATGACTGATTTTGCTATAGTTGTTTGAGTTTCTTTTAGAGAGGAACTGTTATTTTGATATGCAAGTTGCTTGTAAAGGTCTCATAAGTTTGAGCTTTTGCAGGAGTATGCACATTTAGTGAGTATTGATAGTGTTTAATCTAAGCTACTGCAAGACAGAGCAAAGCTTGCTGAAGATTGTTGTCAAGAATCAAACATGAAACTTGTCTTTTGGCATGGGGATTCGACCATGCAAGCCAGATCTTTTGTCACCTTTACTTTAAATGATGAACTTTGCAGATTAGAAAACCCGACTACGATTTTTTTATTTTCCGTACCAAATGACGTAGTTGTATTATTTTGGGCAGAAATAATATATCAATAGAATCATACTGTTAGAATAATTAAATATTAAACTACGCCTTCATCTAACAGCTGAAGCTTTTAGAGCAGTTGGCAAGTGGTCTCACCAAATCTTTCATGGTATAAGAGCTGGAGGTCCTGAGTTCAAATTTTTCCAGGCCTCATTTGCCTCCCCAATTAAATATGTCCACCCTTAGTACTAGGTAAGAAGACCAGACTAAGCGTGAGGGGGAGTGTTAGAATAATTAAATATTAAACCACGCTTTCATCTAACAGCTTAAGCTTTCAGAGCACTTGGTAAGTGGTCCCACCAAATTTTTCACATACTAAGCATGCTAAGATTCTTCTTCTATGCTTGGTTACTAAGTGATGTGTCAGATTCCTGTTGGATGCTCGAATGGGCCACTAAATTAAATAGCCACTATAGAGAATCACATTACTTAGTAAACTAATTTAGTGCTTGGGTCTTAGTATCCCGAGCATTGCCCAATTTTCCTGGACCAAAGTGATAGATGTAGCCTCATTATATCCATTGGATTTAGGCTGTTTGAGGGGACTCTGCATCATAATCGTCATGCAGCTTATTGCCACATAAGTCAATAAGTTTGTTCTAGAAACTCAGCTTTTCATTGCCTCTGCCCTACTCATAGAGAAATTTGTCTAGAGCTCCTGTACTTTATGTCCCCAGAAGTCTCTTACCTCAATTCGAGTTTTTGGAGTCATGACTCATAGACAATATTTTAAGTCTGCCCGAGTAGATGTTTTATTTAATCCAGGGCCAACATAATTTCTAATCCATTGTTAAAAAAATGCGGGGTCCCACTTGGCTCTTGGCCTTGAACCACCTACAACATTTGCTCCTAGAGGACCTAAGACATGCTTACTCATGTGTTGAAGCCCCTAAGTTTTTGCCACCTTTAATAAGCATAGACATATCAATAGAGAATTAGGTAGCTTATAGGTCTAAGGAGATTAATTAGAACCAAGCAAAGAAGAGGGAAATAACAGGAAGGAAAGAAGTGAAAACTCTTACAAAGATTACCGTCAGGTCAATCCTGAGTCATCTCATGTTGTCACAATCAACTAGAGAAGTGTTGATTTATATCCTATGTTCTAATTAGGAAGGAAGATTTATCATGGCAACATCAGAAGATGACCTCCAAATCTGCAATTGCTTTTTACCCTAAGAAAATATGTAGTCATCTCATACTTAAAGTATTAGCTACATGTTACCTTAACCAATAAAATCATGGATTTAAACGGTGGATCTTATTGAGAATAGTTCTACTATTTTCTTTATGCATATCCCATGTGTCTCTCACGGGTTTATGGAGAGGCCTATACCTGCACTTGTATTAGGCATCATCCAACTGAGCCTTGTTTTGTTGCCCAGTCAAATGGAAATTATATCGCCCTTTTCTCTTCAAACCCCCCTTTTCGGCTTGACAAGTATAGAAGGTACGAGGGTCATGGAGTCTCTGGGTTCCCCATCAAGTGCAATGCAACTTCAGCTTAGACGGTGAAATGCTTGCAACGGGCTCCTCAGAAGGTTCCATATACTTTTACAAGTATGGGTCGTCCGAGCTTCTCTGGAAAACTAAGGCGTACCCATCACCATGCGTGGACGTGGCTTTCCACCCTATCATGTCAAATTTTATTGCGGTCTGCAGTTGGGCTGGAGATGTATCGGTGTTCGAGTAGCTTGCTGTATTTCTGGACTCACACAAGCTCATACTGTTCACCCTACCCCTATACCGACCGCATGTGATTGCTGACAGACGTGTAAGAGTATTGGTTTTGGTTTTGCCCTCGTTTATCATGTAATTCTTAACTTCTAATCTGGTTGCTCCATGGAATTCTTGAACTTTGTGGGAAGTTGTTTGTTCTCTCTTGAGGAACTATTGTGATGAGTTACTTGTTTGTCACGAGATAGCAGATATTTCATCAAGTTGTTGACTTTCCAAATTTAAGAAGCATAATGAGTACTGTTGTGAGATTTGCCACAATGATCAGATGCTTTAGCTTTCAGAAGTGAAAAGGGGAGATTCCCACAATTCCACAAAACCCCCCCTTCTTTCCCAATTTCAGAGGCAAGCCCCACTCTCCACACACTGCATATGCCAGAAAGAGATTTTCTTTTTCGGGCCATAGGGTTTTGACCAAATCACTATTGTGAACCCATTCTTTCCTTTTATAGTTTAAAGGCACGTATACAGAGAGTGCAGGTCTCACGAACTGGTTTAGTTCCTAGTGCGAGTGGCATTGACTCAGAGCAATTTATATGTGGTTTCTGAAACTCAAATGGATGATCCCAATTGCTTAATCAGAAAAATTCAACATTCCAAGCAATCGCGCCAATCCTAATAGGGATTTGTCTGCATAATGTGTCTCAGAACGTTTATAATAACGAAATTGATGTTTGCGCTAAATATATGAAATTATACATATACATTATCTGTATTTTTTTAAAAAAATTTCTATCTCATATGGGATTTTTTTATAAATATCTCTAATAATGGGCCGTGATCCTTTTTACAGGAATAACTTTCGATAACATCCTTGGGAAAAAAAAAAATAGTGAACGTCCAATGGGAGATTGACGAGTCAGCGGACTGTAATCGTGTCCACGTTAAGAAAGGAAGAAAAAGATGTCATTAATTTTATTGTAGTTGTCATGATCGTGCTTTTAATACAAGTTTATTGATCATCCCCTGTTGCTCTTGAATTCATGTACATCGGCATCATTTTGCACATGAACATGTATGATGTTTTTATTTCATATAATAGAAGAAGATAGGATTTGGCATCCAAAAGAATTAGGAAATGACAGATTTGACTTCGAAACAGTTGATGGAGATAGAGGATGAACTCATAAGAAATAAAGGATTTACACAGGACAAAGAGTTATATTATGATGAAGAAAGAAATATTAGGATAAGAGAGATAGATTATGAATTGTCGTTAGCGCCTGTTATGAGAATATTTTTGGGTGTTAAAAAAGGACATCATTATGTTTTTGTTGTTTTGCTGCTGTCTCTATATTTAAATTCTTACTATTGAAAAGTGAAACAACTCGAGAGTCCGACCCGCATTCCATTCGAGCGGGCCCCGAAAAAAGCCCATTTTCTCTGGAAACCCGGTTTACTCCACGACTGGCTTTGACGTATGCCAATAATGCCATTGCCCACCACCACCACCACCACCACCACCATCTTATTCCCCCAACCATTCTCTTTTTTTTTTTCTCTCTCCCCGCGTAAAACCTTGCGCAAATTCTTCTGCTTGGCGTCGTGCAAGGGAATTCAGTCGCCCGAATCGAGATGGTGTCCCCGGAGCATACGAATTGGATCTACGACTGTGGCTTGATCGACGATATTGCCGTGGCGGACGGCCCTTTCCAGGTCTCCGGCTCCGGATTTTCGTGGCCCGATCAGCCTTTGAACGGGTCTTCCCTATTCAGGTACTTGCGCGATATGATCATCCTTTTTGTTTCGCAAAATTGGGGCTTTAAACGGAGCGGTGATTTCAATCTAGATGACGTCTCTGGTCCATGTGATGGAATGCCGTATTGCATTCGGATAGAATTTGGGCGTTTGTGGTTGATAAGCCGGAGGGCCTGTTTTGGGGTACAGTGAGCGCTTTAGAGAAATTAGGAGAATTACTGCGTAGTAGAGAAAAGTAATTTAACATGGAGATATATTATAAGGATGGTAAAAGATTCTCAATTCAATAGGAAGATCACTGCTCAGCGAAAACTTAGGCCACTAATCTTGGGGAAGTTCAAAGTTTTTGGCTTACATCTGATTCCCCCATCTCTAATGGGGCTTATGCACTCCACTCCGTGGCTTCAGACAAAGACGGAGGAGCAGAAGGTGGGAGCTGAGCCCTAAATGTATCCTGCCAAGGTTATGCTCTGCTATTGAGCTATTTTCACCAGCTGCGCAAGTGTTTGGTTCCGCAGCCATCAGGGTTGTCTTTGCTGCCTAAACAAGAATAAGTGGGAAATCTCCTTAGGCCATGACTTTAGCTGTATTTTGAGTGTGGGAAGGAATGAACAGATACAAGGTTCTTGTTTGGTTTCAAAAGATGAGATTGAATTGCATCATATCTGTCAAATATCGGAAGAACATCATTTTTATATGATTATCAGCCCAGTCCCTAATTTAATTTTTGCGGGGTTGGATTTCCGTGGCCTTCTTTAGACTTGGGTTTTTCAGCATTATGCAAAAGGAGCTTACTCTATCAGGAGTTAAGCCTTGCACATGCATTACTGGTTGGTGGAAGTAGACTTCCATTTGCAAGTCTGAGAGGGCTTTTACTAATAAAAAGCAGCATTTGGTTGCTTTCCAAAAAGTGCACAAAATCTGTGAATCTTTGAAATTCTTGAGATTCCGATTAAAATGCAGGATTCCAAGTTCTTAGGATGCTTAGGCACTAATTGGGCGAAGATTTGTTGATGATCTTTTTGGGGCTTGCTAATGTGAAGGATTAATATACACGGTATAGACCATGAAGGCTTGTGCTGTAGGTGGATGTATTTCTGTAGTATTGAGGTGAGTCGTTTGGTAAATGAAGTTTACTCCGATTTTTTGCGGGTCTAGCACGTGAGCTTGTTTTATATGATTGAAAATCCACCATTTTCTATTGATTGTGTTTGTCCTTCTGATTTCTTGCGCTTGTACTTATTCTATAGCACGGAAATTGATGGTTCCTTCGGGGAATCAGATGGAGCAAAGGAAAATGGCTCAAAAAAGAGGTACTTGTTTCTATGTTAAATTGCAAAGTAAAAATTGGAGTTAAATTTTTTAAATTCCACTCTTTCCGATTCATTTCATGTAATTGTGTTGAACCTTCTGGTGGTGGAGATGGCCATAATATGAGAGACTAAACTCCAACTATGCTGCATCGCAAGGATTTCTTGTTATGGTTTCAGTAATAGCCTGTGAGCATGATCAATGCTTAATGTTAAGGGCATGTGAGCAGAACGCTTTAGTTTTCGTTTTGATATTGACTGATAATGAGTTCTCTGTGTCATGATTGCTTATCTAAATTTTGTTTCTACTGTTGGAAATTGAAGACTTCAAGTCTGGCTGAATTTGAGCTTAGGAAGTGAAGATTTTCCAATCCTTAATTGAAATTTGAATCTCCGTTTTTGTCAGTTTTGCACATATTACGTATTTTGACTTGCTTTTTGAGGTTACGCAGGTGATTGGTTTATGAAGGATTCATGTGTTTCTAATATGGAGATGTTGCTGCAGGGTTAGAACTGAATCGTGCAGTGCTTCTAGTTCCAAGGCATGTAGGGAGAAGTTGCGTAGAGATAGACTAAATGACAAGTAAGTCTCTCTTCCCCCCCGTGTACACTCTTGCATGCATATGCATTCACATAATTCTCGTCACAACAATCACTTGCATACTCTTGCCCTCTTGCATAAGTTTTTTGCTAAAAGGAAAGAGAATCGTTCCAAACTTTTAACGCAGCACAATGGTATAATTGGTAGGTTTTTGGAAGTGGCATCTGTCCTTGAGCCTGGAAGGCCTCCTAAGACAGACAAGGCTGCAATATTGATAGATGTGGTTCGAATGGTGACCCAGTTGCGTGGTGAAGCTCAGAAATTGAAGGACTCAAACAGTAGTCTCCAAGAGAAAATCAAAGAGTTGAAGGTGAGTCTCTTCATGTAATATAAACATTTGAAGAATTTAATTAAGGCATGTTTTCCTGGCCTTGTTTAATTTGAGTACTTTAATTCTATCAATCTTTGAAGTCTTTTCTACCTCAATCCCATTAAGTTGTTGGGTGATGACCTAATTTGAATTTGTTGATTAAGACTTTTCGGTGTCTTACAGTTGTCTTTCACATTTTTAGGCTGAGAAAAATGAGCTTCGTGACGAGAAGCAAAGATTAAAAGCAGAGAAAGAGAAGTTGGAACACCAATTGAAGGCCATGAGCGCACAACCAAGCTTCTTGCCTCCACCTCATGCAATTCCTGCGGCATTTGCCACCCAAGGCCAAGCCCCCGGAAACAAGTTGGTGCCTTTCATGGGTTACCCCGGTGTTGCCATGTGGCAATTTATGCCTCCAGCGGCTGTGGATACCTCACAAGATCATGTTCTTCGCCCACCAGTTGCTTAAGTTGGCAACATCAGATCATATGGGCTGGCTTTCATTTGATCCTCAATATTTGATTCAGTTTGTCATGTTTATTGGTTAGCTTTTTCTGGAAGTCTACTGACTGCTTTTTGTTGGACGAGTATCATGTGTACGATCACAGCTATCATGACTTATGATTTCACTTGTAAATTTTGCCAAATTTTATAAGGTAGCTATCTTCCTAGTTTCATTTTCGAGTGGATTCTCCTCTACACTTTGTCGTGCAGCTTCCCTTTAGGCCTATTTATCATAAATATGTTTCTGATATGATGTTTCGGCAACAAAACGCATCTCAGTGAAGTCTTGGTTGTATTTAATTACTAGCTTTTGTTAGTGAAATTTCGCTATCTGCTTTGAATTTGTGAGGAAACTTCTCTTTTAATATCTTGAGCGTCCGCTATGCATTGGTGCCAGTGGATTAATTGCAAGTATCTGCAAATTTGACAGCTCTTGATGGATTTAGTGGAGATTTCGGCATGCTCAGTATATAAGGGCCACGAGCCGAGCGAAGCCTATCCTCAGCCAAGGCTTCACTCTGCCACTATGCGTAGGCGTTACAGATATTGCCTGATAATCCGGAATTTTGCAGCTGTCCAGGTCTATGCGTGTAATTTGCAATGGCAAATGATAAAGGTGAAGATTTGGATGAGACTATCCTTGGCCTTTGCCAATAATATTTCCTGGATGTATTTCTGATAAGGAAGTAAAGGAAAAGATTTTGTTATGTTTCGTTTAGCTTTTGACTCCCTAAGTTAAACAAAGAATAACCCTGTACTGTAGAAATGACTTGACTTGGAAATTTTCCAGCATGGATCCAGGAAAGAAAGAATTTTTGGAGCAAAAATGCCACAACAGTGGCTGCTAAAGTCATTTGCATTGCAGAGAAATAGAGCTTGGTAAGACTCGGACTGCGAAGTTGGCATTCTATTTGAATGGAGATTTTCATGAGTGGAGTGAGCTTGAAAGGCGAGAGTTCGACAAAATTCTGACATGGATCCGTGGAATCATTTGGAGTTGAAGAAGGTATTGCAGTGAGTTTCCAAGGTGGAGTTCTTGGACTCTGCCTGTTAGTTCTTTGTGACTTTGAATAGTATCTGATATAACTAATTCTAGGATATCTACTTCTGTTTGGACAAAGCGGTCATAGGCCAGCTTGAAGTTTGCATGCCGGGAACGATAGCGACAAATTTGTTGGCGCTTATGTTTGTCCCCCATCTTCGATTCTGCTGATAAATTTATTTAGTACTTAAATGTTAGCTTATGCTCCTTTGAGGTAGATTCATGAGCCTCGGAAAAAATTAGTGAGACCCTATTTGCTGACTTTGACCTCCATGCTGGGCATAGTCTTCCTTGTCGTTGATCTCCACGGGCTCGGACCATTTGATCATTCTAAGGTCTTCATGGTCCATCAGAACATACTGGTATTGTACAATTGTGAATCTGTTGAGGAGCTGATATGTCGGATATTTCCATGGGAATTGCAGTTCCACGTTGGTTGCTGCTATGTTGTGTAGAAACAAATTAGGACCTCTGGGTTTGTTTGAGGATATGGCAGAGAAGTTACCGTTAAAAGGAATGCCTTGTCAGTGACATTTGGAACCGCGACATCGATCATTTGCTTCGACCTTGATTGGAATAACCATGAGAACATTATGGGTATCATCAGTTCTGTGCTATTCTATACTGGTTTCAATGATGAGACGTACAATTTTTGACTGGTATGCCGGAGTACTCGAAAATCCTAAGTCATGTAACTTATTGTCCCATTATCCTTTCGACAGATCCTCCAAAGTTACTTAACAAGGTAAGGTACAATAAAACAAAGAACGGATGTCCCCGGTTGCTTCCATTCAATTTCGTTCTAGGATGGTGACAAGCTTTTGTCAATATCTTTTCTTGTTCCACCTCTTCCGTGCTCTTTTCATCCGCTGATTCATTTTGGACAATACCAACCCTCAAACAGCACAAAAACGTCTTCCAAGCGTATTACCTTCCCTTCTGTAGCAATGGAGATCATAGCAGCGGCTACTGCTGAAATTACTAGATCCTTTATCAGCTTTGTCATCTCGGGAACCGAAGCCGTAGTGAAGTTACACAGAAATGTTGTGACGCTCCAGGATGAAATGAAGAAGCTCACCGAGCATAAGAACAGCATCAGAGAAGCCATTGCATTCGCCCGAAGAGAAGGGAAGTCTCCTACTTTAGAAGTGAACAAGTGGCTACAGGATGTCGAGGAGCTCGAGCGTGATATGGACTCAATGCTCGATGATGGCCCTGCTAATTCCTCTGCTGCTCCTGGCTGGAACATCTCCTCGCGATACCGCCAAAGCAGATGGGCGTTGAAGAGACTGAAAAGGGTTAAAGAATTGATCAGCTCTTGCAATTTCCAAGTGATGTTAGCCGGTAGGAAGTCTCCAAGTAAAGCTGTTCAGAGGATGGCAGCAGAATCTCTGGCAAGTCAAGAAGCAGCCCTGAGGACTCTGAAGAGGCTCATGGAATTAATAAACGACGATCATATCAACAGGATCGCGGTTTGGGGAATGGGAGGCATCGGGAAGACGACGTTGCTGGCAAACCTGAATAACATCTATGAATGTTCCTTGACTGAATCCTTCGATATAGTCATCTGGGTAACAGTTTCCAAGGACTCGGACTTGGTTACAATTCAGTCTCTACTTGCTGAAAGGCTGAACCTAGAGTTTGAACCTGGCGAGAGTATGCAATGTAAGGCTAACAGGATCTACCGAAGACTGATGCTGAAAAGGAAGTCCCTCCTTATTTTGGACGACGTCTGGGAGAAAATTGACTTGAAGAAAGTGGGGGTCCCGCACGGTGATGATCAAGTCAAGTGTAAGATCGTTCTGACCACTAGATCCTTCGATGTGTGCAGGGACATGCTGACAGATAGGGAAATCAAGGTAGATGTACTGAGGGAAGCAGCTGCTTGGGATTTGTTTGTGCAAAGTGCCGGTGATGCTGCCAATGTACATGACATCGAGCCTATCGCACGAGAAATCTGCAAAAGATGTTATGGATTGCCATTGTCCATTAAGACGGTGGGGAAGTCTATGAGGAACAAGATAATGATAGAGCTGTGGAAAGATATGCTCCACAGGTTGAAGCGGGTGGTTCCTAGTGGGGGGAGTTGTATGGAGAGAGAAGTCTACTTGCCAATGAAGCTTAGTTACGACTCCTTGCCAAGTAAGACACATCAATCCTGCTTCCTAGTTTGCTCTTTGTATCCAGGAAATTTCTCTATTAAAGAGAGCGAGCTGATACAATGTTGGATAGCGGATGGACTAATAGACAAACATCAAACAATCGAGGAATCCTTCAACAATGGGATCGCTATGATTGAAAATCTGAAGGATTCTTGCATGTTAGAGCAGGGCGATGCGATCGGAACAGTGAAGATGCACAATGTCTGGAGCGACATTGCTGTTTACATATCCTCAATTGAGAAGGAAAGCGGGTTCTTCCCTCAGTCCAGAATGTCAATCTATGAATTGTTCGAGAAGCCCGAGAAGTTGCAACATGCTAGGAGACGGATATCACAAATGAACAGGAATATTCATAAGCTGCCTCCTCGGGCCCTGGGTTGCTCCGAGCTCACGGTTTTGTTCCTCCAAGGAAATCCAAGGATAGAGAAGATTCCAGAGGGATTTATACGCGAAATGAGGGCACTGAGGTACCTAAATTTGAGCTGCACTTCGATATGCTCATTGCCTGTTTCCCTTTTTCAGCTTAGTGAACTGCACACTCTTCTGTTAAGAGACTGTCGGTATCTAGAAAATCTGCCTCCTCTTGGCGCTCTTTGCAAACTCGAAGTGCTAGATCTCTCTGGCACACCATTGCGGCAGCTGCCTACAGATATGGACGAGCTGGATTGTCTAAGAGTGTTGCACTTAGCCGGCACCCGTCACTTAGAATATATCGAAGCCGGAACTTTCTCGTTTTTATCTAATCTCGAGGAGTTGGACATGTCTTTCAGTGCTTATACCTGGGATACGGAACAAAATTTAGGAGGAGAAAGAGCGGCTTTAGATGAGTTGTTTCTGCTGGAGAAACTATCCAACCTCCAGATAAGGCTAGACACCGTCCAATGTATTGTCCCATGTTGTGATTGGCTGAGAAGACTGAAAAGATTCAGGATATGGGTTAGTCCAAGGACATGTGAATCGAGTTATTATTGTCCCATTCAGCAGGATGAGAAGAGGGCCATCCTTAGAGGTGTTGACCTCATGATCCTGGAGAGAGGCCTTGAGGTGTTGTTGCACAATGCGAGTGCCCTGGACCTCATAAACTGCGGCGGCATAAGTGACCTATCTGAAATAGTTAGCAAGAAGAGTCTGCGTGGTCTGCAGAACTTGAAATCACTCAGCATAACAGGTTGTTCTTGGATCAAGGTGATCTTGAGGGAGGAGAAGATCCAGCGGAGTGTCTTGCCCAACTTAGAAAACTTGACGTTGAATCGTTTAGAGAACTTGGTGAAAATTGCCGATGGAATGATACCGGAAGGGTGCCTTGGCAAATTAAAAATCATAGAAGTGATTGACTGCCCAAAGCTGAAAAAACTAATCTCATACGCGCTTATGTGCCAGCTCCGTAATCTCAATGAGATCAAGATTGAGGGCTGCGAGAGAATGAAGTGCGTTATCTCGGGAAATCTGGGGGGCGGAGTACTTCCGAAACTAAGAGTTCTGGAGATGAGGGATCTGACAAGTTTGAGGATGATATATCCTGGAAAGTCAAATTGGCCATCTTTAGAGAGGATTGAGGTAAGCAACTGTCCCAAGCTGGAAAAGCTTCCTTTCGAATTCGAAAATGGGTTTTCAATAAAAGAAATAAGGGGGGAATTGGAGTGGTGGAACAACATCAAATGGCCATGTGAAGCCATTAAGATCTGCCTTCAGGAGAGTTTCCAAGTGTTCATTGCTACTCCACCAACAAGAGGAGATACAGATAGGGAGGTAAAAAGAATTCCCTCACTTTTCTACCTTTAGTCTGTTTCTGCTCCTGATACAAATACTTAGAGACTTTAATTGAAATATTTTCCTTGATATATTTTAATTGTTTTCAATCCTGGAATATCACTTCTTTTGAAGGCCTGAAGAGGATGATGATGATGGGCAATCGTGCAGTTGTTGCCAGTCGATTCATTCAGAGAGCTTGGAGACAGTTTTTATTATCAGTAGTAGACGTCCGACATTTTGCTGTGTAATGTTCATCAATGAGCACTAGCCCATAAGATAAATGCACGAGCTGTTGGGTCGAACATCGCCTTTGTAACCTATGCTTTTCTTACAGATTGTAATCGTGCAAGGGTCCGAACGTTCTTCAATAAGACCGTGAACCAGATCATGTGATCGTGTCGTCCTCTCTCCTTCGCATTTCTATGCATATTTGCCCCCTACTGTTGTTGGAACGTACATGAATCCATCATCTATTTCCGATAAAAAGAGCTGCAACATCTCTCGTACAAATTCCGTGGCTTCCTTTTTGTCAAGAAATCAAGCTCCACATCACAGTGCTCATAAATAACGCGGTCTCGCGGAATTCTGATTTCATCATTTACTCCCAATTGTCAGAAACTAACACGGCACATGTACAAGAATAATGCATCAAGCAAAAGCAACTAAAACAAGTGGTCGTCTATATATGTTACAATTGATTATATACTGTCAGTTATGTACAGAGTTTACTTAGAATTAGAAACCAACATACATACTATGTACAATTTCCTTCAGGACATTTGCGCCTGTGTCTTCCACGACCCACAAATATTAACAGTGAACAAGTCTCCCAGAGGAATAAAAGAATAGTTCACACCTGCATATGACGAAAAGTGAATACATCAAATTCTGGAATTGTCTGAGCAGCAGCAGCCACAGGAAAATTGATTCCAAGAAGCAAGTTTTGATACAATGCCGCCAATCGATAGACCATGCCTTTCCTAATCCAGGACAGTGTAGCAGAAACAAATAGTACCTCATTTAAGTAACAACCTAAAGCAACTGCTTTTCTCGGCATGAGTGCTACTATCCTAAGATTGATATTCTATCTTTCACTGAAATGCTAAGCTAACGAACATTAGGCCTAGAACAAAGAAGACTCAAAAATTAGTTCAGAAGAGTGTTCCGTCCTAATGTCGATGAAGCTACACGGTTGCGACGACAAGATTCGTCAAAAATCTCTAACCGCCAAAGTTAAATCATTGTGAACAACCTTTGGTAAGCTAAGCATAGGATGATAGGAGTGATGTTTTACCTCTAATCAAGCTCACCGCCTTCATCTTCAAAATTATTGTCCATCGTCGAGCCTTCTTTGTTACTATTTACATTTTCAGGAGGATCCTCCAATTCCGTGCTCTCCCTTTTATTTACAGTCTCAGCCCCGGCCTTGGGATTCATGCTAACATTACTATTTACAAAATCCTTACTTTCTTCGGGCATCACGAGACCATATGGCGCAGTCTCTTCAACACTATCCTGTTGAGCCACAGCAAAGTTACTGCCTTTAAGGCTGCTCTTGAAAGAAAGCTTGCCTTTCTCTGACAGTGCAGACGTCTGACCATTGCTGTAGCTGCTTAAGTAAACCATTCTGAGTAAAAAAATCAACTGTCAGAAAACCTACCCCTCATGATAATTAGACAAAGCACCAACCAAATTATAAACTCTAAAAAGAAGAGAAATGCACGTGCCGCGATAAACTTTATGATGCATCCATTTAGAACAGATAACTGATAGTAAAGCTAGCAAGTAACGTGCACAAAGAAACATATAGAAAGGTTGAGATTGCAAAATTCGGAAGAGAGGAAGAAAGTCAATGGAAACCTGGCATGTTGATTCTTGGACATTTGAAGATAGTCAAAAACTGGAACTAAGTCCTTTGACCTTGCTTCAATTATGTGGGTTGAGATCTTTTCAATCTCAATCTCCCCTTCTGAAGCATTTGCTTCATCCGATTTGACGTCTTCTGCCAGCATTGACTGGAAGATGATCTGGCAAGATATTTAAGGAACCAACAAGAAGTTACAGCCTCAAAGCAAATGATAGAGAGCAAAAGTTGCAAAAAAATTAGCAACAGCCAATCATCAAAATCCAGAAGGATGCACAGTACCCCGGGTTTTGCCCACAATGGTATCTGAGCTTGGTGCATCTGAAGTTCAGCTTCTGAAATATAAAAATGATGCTTTTCTTCAGAACTAATCCTTATCTTTGCTGCTGCATCTATTCCAACAACAGAATTGCAACTTCCCTTGTTGATTCCTTCAGGGTATATCTTCTTGCTATCTGCACTTCCATTGTCACCATATATGTCGAAGTTGTCTTCCCGTTCTCTCCTGGTATTTTTCTGACATATATTCCATTTCTGAATTGCCTCAACCACTATTCTTCCCTCACAGTCTGCTTCTGATTCATATGCATTCCCCGCTTCAGCCAGTGTTGGCATGGAATCTAGTCCAGTTGATATTTGCAATGCATATTGTATCATACAACCAGAAGGGGAGAATACTAGTAGGCGGTACTTGGCCTTTGAGGAATTTCGATCTGCATAAGAATCACTCCTTTTGCATATGTAAAAGCACGAAGCAACAGCCCCTGGCAGGGAATGAAACCTGCCAGTTGCAACTGCGGCTGCCCCACTTACGGTGCCTCTCCATCCATTGTTTCCATTTCTTATTCTGCTTATAGCAGAGAGTGTAACTGGATTACCTGCCCCACAAATATTCTGTTGACTAGGCATTTGTAAGTCTGCAGTAGGTGGCCAGCGAACTGCTGACTTAGTTGAAACACCCCATCCACCATTCTGAGCAGCAAAAGTTGATTCAGCCGTCTGAAAACTAACTGATCCTCCAGAAGGATCTATAGCGAACAGATGACTTGTTCCCCTTGAGGAACTAATCATTATCCAACAGCTGTCATCACTAAAACTTATATCCTGGATAACCTGAGAAAGGAACCATCAAATTAATATTGGTGGATACAAACTCCATAATTCCCTCTACCTTTTGGTTAAGCTGGTGAATCATACTTGATAACAGCTAAAAGTGGTAGGTTAAGCTAGTAAATCATACTCGCTAATAGCTGAAATTCAACAGAAAGAAATAGCATTACTCACAGCATTGGTTAAACCACGTTGCAACCGATAGAGGTGCACACAAGATGATCCCACATCAAATGAAGCGGAGGTTCCAGCAAACACTGGCGTTATTTTGAAGACATTTATGTTGTGACCCGTGACTGAGGCAGTAACTAGAATGGTCCCACTAGGATCAAAGGATAGTGCAGAAACATGGCTCTTGTGCGCCTTAAACTGTGCGACCACAGATTTACTTATGATGTCCCTGACAATGACCTGGAAAACCATAATAAAAAAACAAGAGGAGAAACAACATAATCATCATGCCAAGAACCAGCCATTGGACAATTAAACTGTCAAAAAAAACAGAGAAGCTAATCAAGATATTTAACCTACAAGAAAAACCATACATACCATCCCAACAAAATTGGCATCCTGAGGATGACCATTGACCGCTCCAGCAACTCTCCGGCCACAACTCCCCGACTGTGGAGAGCTGCCATCTGGTCGAAGCTCAGAGTAATATCTGGATAGCTTCTTATAACCCATGTCTCCAAGAGTCGCAATCCCAGCTGCAAGATGCTTGCTTGATTCTTTGGCATAGTGCGCCGCCAGGCTACCGTTTGAAACCAAACCAGAAAAGCTCGTAGAAGATTGGAGAGGCTGTGGAATGACACGTCCACTGTTTGAAATTGTAACTGGACTTCCACTATAAGCCAACCACCTAGGACCCACAGCCAGAGGCCCATGGCCTACGCCACTAACACCAGGAGAGCCCAAGACGACAGGATTTGTAAGAATAGTATATGACCTTTCTAGAGTTGCGGCATCAAAACAGTGTATCTGCAATTAATTGAGTTTTCTATGAGGGGTTGGTAATGTAAGAGGCTACAGTATGTATATTTTTTTATTCTAGAAGTGTACCTGAACCGCTTGAGAAACAGCAACAACCCGAGAGCTGCACCTCACAGAATAAACAGCTGATCTGAACTTTAGAACGTGTGCATATGATTGAGACCTCAAGGAATAGAACCGAACAGTAGTAGGTACAAAAATATTATCATTGTTGTTAGGCGTGTTTCCATTGTGGTGAGTGGTGAACCCATCCTGGAAGTTAGTGCCTCCAGAACTGTCACCACAGACTACTAGCAGGGGTCGGCTCTCATAAAAATTGTCCTCCAATTTAGTTGATGAAATTGGATTTGGTAACACTTGCATGAATGAGACAGGACCGTCATGTCTAGATACTAGGTCGCGCACATCATCAGCTTCTTCGACATCCCAAACTTGGAAGCCCGATCGGTATCCGAGCAGGAGAACTCTCCTATTAACATCACCTTTACCCTCTAACTTGTCAAATCCAGCCCAGAGCACCTTTATTACACACAAAAGATAAATAAAAAAGATGAGACATTTGACCCTCACAACTACATTCTCAACTTACAATACAGAAGCTTCCAGGGCTAGCCACAAAAGAGGCAATGACAAACTAGAAGTTACCAAGAAAAAGTGCAAGGAGATTAATAGCTAAGCTCTTTCAAAATAGGAAAATGAGGTCAGCATCACAGGTAAAACAGAGCCAGTGTCAAAACTTCTTACGGCCCAAACGTGATGATCAAACTTGTCACTCAGAGTACGGTCCAAAGGAGCTTAGAACTATGCCTTCAATCAGGAGAAACGTAGTAACAACAAGCTAAGATGAGGTGTCACCACTTATAATCCATCTTCTAAAACTTTCACCTCATAAAAATATTATCTTGTTTTATGGTTTTCATGTTCTAAAAATCAAGACTCAAAGAATTTCAACCTCTCCCCGCCACCAAGCAAGTAAAGAGGCGATCTCTCTAGCCAGTGACAGGTGACAGAAACAATACACCTCAGCCCTTCATTGGCGAAATAACCAAAAATTCAGTCGCAGACATAGTGCAGTCTTTTAATAAAGAAGGCTCTCAATGTGCTCCCTGTTACTATACCAAGATAATGATCTATTTAAGCTCTTTGGCAATACATATGAGGCCCTGGTGAAGCTAACAACCTTCAGTTATAGGATTTCCCCTCTTCTCAAACGCAGCATGTAAGGAATCTACTACCAAAAACGTCAAAGTAATGACAGGTGGTGGCCACTTTCCCGATAGAGATGAACATACCAAAAGAAAAAAATTCTCCATCCTAGTTCCAATATATCTGTCTACAAGGATACTAAAGCTTCGTTCACCCATTTTTTTAAGAACTAAGATGCTGCATGTTCATCTGAGACAACCAAAAGATCAGCTTATTCCGCCTGTACGTTCTCGAACTTGAATTAGAGTCAGCAACTGGCTCCCCACTTTTCCCACGCGGTCACACCATCCCAGACAGCTACCTTCCCAAAAATTGTGCTACCCCTTCTAATGCACTTCATCAATACCACAATAATCCTTCACCTACTACAGGGTAGCCACCGAGCTCAAGAAGGCAGCATTTCCAAAGGACATCTCTTTTAACCTCCACAAACTGATTATGCGTATCCCTACTAGTTATTACTCCTCAATGAAAAGAACAATCAAAACCGCAGCATGGACAAAAGCTAAAACTTCAATAAAAACGTGTAGGCTAATGTAAATTCAGCAAATTATACCTGATCGTGGCCAGAATCATCATCCCTCTCCACAATTGACGACGCCACCGATGCTGCCGACCGTGCTACAGTCGAAGCTCCAGAGGAAACGATCCTCAAGTAACTCGAAATAGCGCGGAATGAGCTAGGGAAGAAGCCATTAGCCCGGCCCGATCGCGGAGAATTGTCGCCGCGGGTCTTCTGGCCATCATTATTCCTCATCCCCAAAGCCCGAGAGATCAAAGCCAACAATAACCAGGGCACAAAAACCAGCACCGATTCTCCGAATTCTGCTATAATCATAACCCCAGGCTGTTTCTTCTTCTCCACCCAACCAAAAAAAAAAAAAAATTCAAGAAACAGCCCAAAGGGATTCAATTTCAGGTGACAAATGCCTCCATCTCTCCTTATACCTTCGACAACATACAAATTCAAAGAATCCGGAAACAGAAAAAAAAGAATTTCAAACTATGCTCGAATCGGGAATCGGAAACAAAACCCAAAGAAAACGCTTCGGGATTTCTGTCGCGCTCCGGGTTTTGATACAGCCAAGCACGAAAATCGAAGCTGTTTTTTTTTTCCTTTCTTTTTTCTCTCACGACATTCGCGAAGCCCCCGGCTTTCGTTTCATTTCCCCTCTCCGCGCTCAATCAATGGGGACAATGGAGAGGAGGAGGAGGAGGGTATGGTACAAATTCAATCAAATTAATCAAAAGAACAAAAAAAAAAATCATGCGAAAAATAAGAAGCTGGGTTTTGGTCGGGCGTCGCGTAATGAATAGTTTAATAATCAGAGATAAAAGGCATCGGAATCGGAAAGCGAGAGAATATAGGATTTCATCACAAAACGGGGAAGAGAGAGAGAGAACACAGGGGGCGAGCGAGCAAAAGAGAGAGAGAGAGAGAGAGAGAGAGACAACAACATAGGAGAGAGAGGGAGGGAGACAAGGAGCGGGGGAGATAATGAAGAGGAGTGACGTCATAAATGAAAGAAAAATAAAAGCGAGACTTTGGTTTACGTGTCGCGCTGTTCCGTTTTTGATGTCCTCTCAATTCTTTCCTTGCAGTGTAAATATTACTAAATTGCCCGAAAATCGCGATAGCATATATTATTTTGTATTCTTTAAATTATTGTTGTTATTAAAGTGGCATTTGTGTTTCGATTTGATGCGGTGGTGATGGATGGGCTTCTTGTCGTTCAAACCGAAACGACGACTTTCCTCGCCCGTCTCGTAGCTGTACGGGGCCGGGTCGCGATGAATTTGTGTCTATCGGATTTTGCTGGCGCCCCCCACCTTTTTTTTTTCCTTTTTTTATATCTACTTAATTATACATATCCATGATTGTTAGCGATATTCGTACATCCTTGATTGATATATTCGATATTATATTGATCGTTATTACCTTAGATAGTCATCTCTATCTCTATCAAGATATGTAGAAATTTCTCAGTTATTATCTTATCGTTTTGATATATATATTTTTTTAACTCTATATTAGTGTCTCCATCCCCAGCCGCGCACGCCTATTAGCGATGCTAGTTATTCAGTCGTGGCGAGAAAAGAAAAAATCACGCGAGAAAGAAAACGAAATTGAGGAGGAAATGAAATATAAAATGGAGGTGGTTTTTCACGTGGAGAAATAAAAAGGGGAAAAACAGGGGACAAGAAATGGTAAAAAAAAAAAATTGCAAATTGAAGTTGGTGGTATCGACAGGAAACGATTAAATTATGGAATACGCGGGCGCAAATCCTACGGCTGTGATCAGGGGAAATGCTGGGATTGGATTGTGAGGGTTCGACTTCTTTCTCTGCACGGCGTGTTTGGCCATTTTATTTGACTAGGACCTTTTAAAGGGAAGAAGAAGAAGAAGAAGAAGAAGAAGAAGAAGAAGATATGCACAACTTTTTCTCCACGCAAAACTCGTTTCTTGCCTCTCAAGGAGTGTTGTGACCAGGACATGGAATTCCCAAGCCATGTCCAACTTGTGTGCCACGGAAGAATCGATCAGAGTTTCCCCCCCACTAAGTACGTACGGAAACAGGAGGGAGGAAGTCTAAATAAGGAAGGAAGTCTAAGGATATGGTCAATTTTTGAAACCTGAAAATCACATGCATACTCGAGAACCTAAGACCGAACCGACTCTCCTGATTTTGATTCTACTCCCAAAATTATATATATAGTTGCTCTATTCTGAAATAGAAGCGATTGGGGCAAAGCTATGGCCAGGCCCTTTGCTCAAGCCCACTTATCATAGTTTTTGACATATAAAATGTTCGAGTCAGGTCGGGCTTTCTCGGTAAATGCCCTTCCTTGAGCTCTCTTAGAAAAGCTTTCAGGATGTTGCGGCTCGGGCCGCCAAATCGATGATCAGATCTATTCCGAGTCGGCGGGTTACCGAACCCGGCATCGGAAACAGAACGAGCCATTTCGTCTTAGGAGGTGTCAAGGAGAAAAATGGCGGATTCATCCATCCGTCGTTCAAATCGTCGCCATTTCGCCAGCAGGCTGGCAAAAAAAAAAAAAACGAAACGTGGGATGGTGCCTGCCTGCCAGAGCCAGGCGCCCTTGACTATCGCCGCCGCTCTTCTCACGTAAATGCTTCCGCGCCAGTTTCTTCGGCCTTTTATTTTCCCATCACAAGCACAAAGTAAATTATTCGAATTATCCCCGATGAAGATGAGCCGCCTCTTTAATATCTACTTAACAAGTCGCACGCGCCTTGTAGATTTAATTTCATAAATCACTATTTTTAGGATAATGTTCTTTAAATCATTCATTTTTATTGAGAATCTTGAGATGATTTTTTGCATATAAAGACATTACAAACCGGTTATACTTCGTAAAGAAACAATGCGCTAATGAAAAAAATAAAACAACAATAAAGAGATCACGACATTACAAAAGTTTGCAATCCTTTGATTCTATCATCTTCAAGTGCCGGCGCTTGTGATTTTGATCGATCGCCATATTCTTCTTCCTTGATTTATAAATCAATGCCTTCGAGGACGGCTTTGTGTAGCGGTTCTAACGTAGACACCGATGTCCAATCTGGAATTAAATTAACCCCGTGGGGTCTTATTTTACTTTCACACGCCTGCTGTGACATTGGAATTGCAGCTCTGGCTCCGTTTATTTCGTGAAAAATAAACGATCCGGATAACATTTTCTTGAAAAATATCCACGAAATAACCCGACAACGAGAAATATTTTCATTATCAACGAAAATTTAAATCTAAACATTCCCACGAACGACGGTAATTTTTTTTACGTTCGTTTAGTTTTTCGTAAATATCCTGAGCGATTATTCTTATGATAATGTTCTTCAAATCATTCATTTTTTTTTTCGGGAAACAAACGGAACCTCCGTTAGAAATCATCGCCCTATACCGTCTATACAGTGTCTCGAGAGGGATAAGCAATTAGAGAATGTTACTAGAGCACGTCTTCATTTTTCTAGTTTGCCATAAAAGCTTTAATCATACCGACACAATTATCTACGTCGAATCAATTATCTGATCGATCACCACTTCCTTAACACAATGGTAAAAAAGATCACGCCCAACACGAAAGTTGGGTGAATATATACGCCTTTTCTCTCACCTATCAACTCTCGCGATTTCGAAAACAAATCCTTTTTAGCTGTATCTCATCATGAAAGCAGGAAGAAAAGGCGAAAGACTTGACATGTCGATCGGGGGCCATTGGAAAACGATGGCTCGAGTCCTGCCCGGCCATGTACCGACCGGCCCGTCTCGGCTCGAGCTCGATAAGGAGGGTTTTCAAACGAGGGGCGGATGCGCATGTGCAATTTGGAATCGAGGCCGGAATTCGGAACTCGAACTGCTAAGTAAACTAACTTCGTGCCCGCATAGCGTGTCGAGCCTTCAAATTCACAGGTTCACGTCATCAGTCCAGGTGAAAGAAAGCTGGCTCGGACATCGCGCGAATGATCTCGGGAAATTAATGCATCTAGGGGAAATTATCCAAGCCTACGGAATCGCACTGTTGATTTTTCTAATTTTATCACGTACGTTTTCAAAGCAAGATTATGCCAATTTTATGTTCCGTTTGTTTCATGAAAATGTACAATTTGAAAATATTTTCTTGAAGAACGATCGCTTACATCACTTACAACGAGGAATGAAGAAAATATTTTCATCATCATCGGAAAATTCAATACATAATTATTATCGATCGGTAATGAAAATATTTTCAATTGACTAACTATATCAAGTGATATAAGCGGAATGTTTTTATTCACGCAGCAAATGGAGCCTAGTCCGGAGATATATTTATACTACGTGGTACACTTGCGATAGGATCTGCAGATTCTGCACACTAGGCAGTAGGCACATGGGCTTGAGCTGGGCTCAGCCTCATGGACAAGGTGGGGTCCATGTGATTGTTGTCCATTTGCGTTGATTAGGTCGAGCCTTGATTTCCTGCGCGGAAATTCGTTAAAAAAAAAAAAAAAAAGAGGCGCAACGAAATATTCTTTTTCATTTTTATGTTTGTTAAAATGGATCTTCAACATTTTTTTCTTAATTTTTTTTATGACACGAGGGCTTACTAAATGAAACACCATCAATTTTATGGAATGATTAGTCGGGTTGTGTTTGTTCTTACATGAAAGAAATGTCTAGAGTTCTTTGTGCATTCTATTAATTCCTAATGTTCTATGTGACATGTCGGGTCTTATCTTGCATATTCGGCGTAATTATTCCACGGGTTGCTCGAGAGAATATGCATATGTAGTTATTTGAATCCAGACTCCGAGAGAAGAAAATGAACGTACTTGCCACTTGGGCAGCTACTTAGGCCCAATTGAATAATTGCTTGCTAGCTAAATTGGTAGTAAGTGATTAGTCCGAATCTATGCGGTCAAAAATACCGATTGCCCTATTAAATCTTCAAATTGTACCTATACATCAATCTAATGAAGGTCATCAAATTGCGTGGGGTGGTCGTGCTATGATCGAGTTGACTTGGTGAGTCCCAATCCTCAAGTTCCAATGCAGAGCTAGTGTAAACATCAAGCTTACTTACGAAACGTAGCTGGTGTGAAGATTAAGGTTACTCACAACAAAAGTGAACCCTATATATAAACCTAAATATCAAGCTTCGCTATTCGCATGGTGACCTAAGGTCAACGACCTGCGGTGACGAATTAAAAATGAACACCTCGCTTTAAATAGATATTTGAATTTGACTCTTCAAGACGATGATATCATGATATTTTTATTACATAACCAAATCTCAATATGTTTGTCGCAGCTGATTCGTTTGTTATATTTTGATGGTGAAAAAGGTTTGCCTCGGATAATGATCGGGTTTCGTCAAATGTCGTGCGAATCTCATGGCATAAGTAAAAAGAAAGCCAACCCCGAATGTTTCGCTTTTTGGATGAAACTATACAAATGCAGATCATTCGGGCTTTGTTTGTTTCATAGAAAAATGAATGGTCCGGAAAATATTTTTCCTAAGGACGATCACTTGTATCGATTACAAAAAAGAACAAACAAAAAATATTTTTATCTTCTACGAGTATGTTTAGGCTCGAACTACTGACAACGATGAAAAATCTGCCATGGCTAATTATTTCAGATGACACAAGCAATCATTTTTTCATAAAATAAATTGTCGAACCACTTATTTTTCGCGAACCAACCGGAGCATCGATATTTTATCTTTGTCGAGTACCCACTCATTTTACACGAATTTATATAACCGTCTCGACGCATCCACGCGCTTAAAAAATCACCAAGCTCTTCTCAAAAGAGATTACTTCCTCTTCGTACACAATCAAATCTAAAGCCGAGCGAGCGCTTAGTGTAAATTAAAAGAACACACTTTGATAGATAAAAAGCTAATGTTGAAGGGCCGCACGTACATATCCTATTGCTAATAGTTAATTCGAATCCATAAGGAGGGTGAAAGCAAAGGCCATTATGAATCGAACTTCAATTTCGTGCTTGTTCCCACATCACGCTCCGCTTCATTGTACGCTAATTATCCCCGACAACTCATCGTCATCTACTGCTAATAATCCCATAATACCAGCTCGATTATCGAAAAAGTTAATTAATTTTTTTTTGGGGGTGGGGGTCGAAAAAGTGGAGTTGACGCCTTACGGCCGAAGCGAAATGTGTACATCTCTGATATTAAACCCGATGCTGACTAAGAAACAGCTAGCCCTAGAATTACCTTTAATTCCCACTTAACTCATATAAGTTGACCAAAAGTAATAATAATAATAATAATAATAATAAGCTTTGTATAAGTTACAACCTGTTACTGTTAGTCTCCGATATTGCAAGCCTAGGTCAAATAAAAAAGTGCCGTTTGTTTCGCGAAAAATGAATGATTAAAAAAATATTTTCCTAAGAATGATCGGTCTTCGGTCCGATTCGGTTCCCCTCGAGAACCGAAAATCGGACCGGTTGTCCCGGTTCTCATTTTTCGAAACCGGGAACTGGACCGGCCACCCCGAGAACTGAGAACCGATCCGGTCCGGTTTCGGGCTGTTTCAAGGAACCAATAACATGACAAGCTTCTCTCTCCAAAACTCGTAGAAAAAAAAGGTGTTTAAGTTGTGTTTTGAGGGGTTGCAGTCAGCAAGAATAATTCTCGGCAAATAAACCAACGCTTTACCCAAACCAGGCACTACTTCTCTCTCTCGCATTCATTTCGGTTTGCAGAGAAGAAAAGAATCCGGACAAGGAAGATTGAGCCAATCTCATTGCAGGCTTTGAAAGAGATGCGTTTGACATGACATGGGCATTTACCCAATCCTCACAATTAGAAATCCTTGATCTTTTTCCAGAAGTTGATGATGCTCTTCGCCCATTGACATTTTTCATTTCTCTTTATGGCAGTGTTTCTGTGGTCTCATGGTGTTCGGCAGCAACAAGATGGAGTCACTCCTTAGGGTTACTTTTAAAAATTAAAAATAAATAAATAAATTTAACTGGTCCGGTCCGATTCTGTTTTATTCCTTTGGAACCGGGAACCGGACCGCCCGGCTACTAGTTCCAATTTTAAGAACCGCGAACCGGACCGTCGCTCCTTAGAGTTGGGAATCGGACCACCGATCCCGGTCCGGTCCGAGCGGTCCCGGTTTGGTCAGTCCAATTTGCTCATTCCTACGTATAGCTTGTAAAAATGAGCGAACGAAGAATATTTTTCATTGTCCACAAAAATATTTAAACACAAAATTTTATTGCTAATGAAAATGTTTTTCATTGACTAATTACTTCAAAAGATACAAGCGATCATTTTTATAAAAATATTTTTCAAATCAATTATTTTTCGCAAAATAAACGGAGACTAAGAATAATAAAAAAAGTTAGTCTTGTTTATTTTTGCAGGCTGTATTTTCATAACCCTTTATTGTCTGCGCAATTTTTTTTTTCCGCGAACCTTCGCATCGTGATAGTCCAAGCACACTTGTAAACTTTAGGAGCGATTGATTCGATTTTGGGGGGATGCCCTAAAAAAAAAATGCAAAGGCTTTTAGGTTAAAAGGATTTTTGGAAAATGCAAATAATGTTGTGTAAACTGTATTTTAAAACTTAAAAGCCATTTGGTAAAAACTATACCTCGTAAATGACTTTTTCTGTTTTTTGTTTTAAATGAAATTCTTAAACTATTTGTCGGCAAAACTAAGCCTCTGAGGCCGCTGGCCAGCCTCGTTTGAGGTCATGCCGCCTTACTCGGGCTTGGGTCGCACAACCCAAGCGACGTCGATGGTGGCTCGATTTGGCTATTGGCCACTCGCGGAGGACTTCATCGGAATAGTCAGGGTTTTCGAGGATATTTTTTGAATTATGAAAATTTGATTGAGGGGAAAGTTGCAAGAAAAAAAAATCGTATTTTTGCAATCCGAAAATGCGGCATTCTAAAGAATATCCGGATCTGTTTTGGGCTATAGGCCTCAGGAGTATTTTTTGAAATGCAATTGCATTTCCCTAAGGTTCTTCAACAAACGAACCAAACATTATTGATATTTGGTCAAATGGCTTTAGAGCCCCAAAGCTTAATTAGGAATGCAGAATCAAAAGGGTCGAAATCTGCCACGGATGCATGCAATGAATATATGCTTTAATGCTTACGATGTTAATTCGAAACGTAAGTTCGATAAAGCGAAGGTGATCAAAGGAGAAAATTATATTCGTTCTACCTAAAGGTGGTTATAAATGTAGTCCCAGCTACGTTTTCCCTTCCTTGCCATCGATTTCCAATTTTTCCTTATATATATATATATATACCAAAAGAAGCGCGGACAGAACCGACAAATTCTCCCTCCTGACAAAAAACCTCCGCGATCCAACGCTCTGATTCTTCTTTTCAGGACTGCGACCTCCCTTGGTTTTTTCAAGGCGGAATCTCCACCCTTGATATAGGGTGGAGAGCATATCAAAGGTGGGGATAGGGTAAGTCACCTGCATTTAAGGCAGGTGATCCCCGCCCCTGCGAAAGTGGTCCCAACTCCCAAGCCCAACGCATTCTTCCTCTCACGTGCCGCCCACTCCGCACGTGCCTCGGACTCCCCACCCCCTCTCTCTCTCTCTCGTTCCCTTTTCCCTCCCTCCCCCTTCCTCTCTCTATTTCTCCCCTGTTCCGAGATTCTAACCTGCCAGCTGATAAATCCAGATAGAGAAAGGTATAGAGAGAGAGAGAGAAGGAAGCATTCTCGCTCCGGATCCCCCTGTCCGAACCCGATTAGGTCTCCGGTTGAATGCTCGATCGCGGATCTGGAAGTTCCCCGGAGCTCGTAGAGGTTTCTCGGAGGCGGCGATTGCGACGAGCTCGGAGAAATGGAGTCGATACTGGCTCGGGCCTTGGAGTACACTCTCAAGTACTGGCTCAAGTCCTTCTCCCGAGATCAGTTCAAGTTGCAAGGTCGCACCGTTCAGCTCTCTAATTTAGGTAATTCCCCCAACTTTCTTCTCCCTTTCCTTTTCTTGTCTCGTATTGGGTAAATGTTTCGCTTGTTACGTTGCCGAGCTCTACTCCAATTCATTTCGCTGCTGTGATCGATGAAAATGGTTGTTCGCCGCTTTGCAATTGTGCTGTATCACATCAATTTGCTGTCTGCTGTCTGTCTTGATTTTGCTAGTTTGTTGAGCGTGATTGCCAATCGCTTTGGTATGACCTGTTGGATTGCATGATAAGAGGATTGACCATCTCCTTCGGCATTTTAGATATCAATGGAGATGCTCTGCATTCAAGTGTTGGACTGCCGCCGGCATTGAATGTGACGATGGCAAAGGTTGGCAAGTTGACGCTAACAGTAAGTTTTCTCTTCTTTGGACTTGTTTATTTATTTGGAGTTGCTTGTCTATCCGTTGTTTGATTATTAGGGATGTTTGGAGAAGCAGGACAAATGAAATGGGAATTACTATGTTTACTACAGTCAAATTCTTAAGAGATTGCGGCTCACTTGGTGCCCTGGCAGTCCTTTTAACAACTAGTTTCATGGTTAAAAGCCCTGGATTAGGAAGTTTTCGGGTCCAGTGGAGTCTCGTTTTCTGTTGACTTGAGTTGTTTGATTTGTGTTCCTATAGCTTCCGTCCGTAAGCAACGTCCAGGTGGAGCCAATTGTGGTGCAAATTGACAGGCTTGATCTGGTTCTGGAGGAGAATCCAGATGCTGAAGCTTCTAGGACTACATGTAGGTAATGTGGACGTCATTATGCATGAGATATTGCACCATGCTTCTCGTCGATCTTGGTTTTCCAGATGACTTCAATCAATTCTTCTGCAGTACACCATCATCTGCTGGCTCTGGATGGAGCAGCGGTTACGGATTTGCTGATAAGGTCAGCTCACTTTGATTACAAGAATTCTCCTAGTATTCAAGTAATACTTTATTTTGAGTATTCGGACATAATTTATTGGTCTACTCCAACTTCTTACTTCCTGACTGCATTTGGGTTGTATGTGCATGATTAGTGATGGATTCTGAAACAGTATCTTACTTTAGTTTTTTGCGATCTAAAAATCAGGCAAGGCACCTACAGCCAAAAAGCTTTTTATAGTGGTTTTTTTTTTTGGGGTGGGGGGTGGGGATGGGCTTTTTCTGTGTGTTTTTATTTTCTTCTCCGTGAATGTGCCCTGATTTATGGCTGTGCATCTCATTGCCTTCTATATAATGATTTCCTTGTCCTTTATGTTTGCTTGTCCCTTCTTTCCCTCTCCTGCCTGGTAGTCTCTTTTGAGCACTAAGTCAACTTTCCCTATTTGATTTCCATCTCTTTAGATCCACCTTCAGTCAAAGGTCTCTCTAGATCCTTGCTACTCGAGCACTTAAATCGTTTATGAATGTTGCTGAATGTTCAAATACTACTCCAAATAATATTTTCTTTCTGCTTGTGAATTTCTAGATCGCAGATGGAATGACTTTGGAGGTTACCACTGTCAACCTTCTTCTTGAAACTCGCGGAGGTGGCAAGAGACAAGGAGGAGCTGCATGGTGAGTTATTCACTTTCCTTAGGAGGGATAGTGCAGAACTCATCATCAGCAGGAATTACTTGTTTTTGGAAGACAATCTGTATCATAAAAATGGGATGGTTTAAGAAGAGTCTCTCAAAAGATCACTTCGTTAGCTACTCCGGCCTTTAAGCACTTGTTTTTATGTATCCCCCTTCATTTTTGTGTAGTTATTGAATAATTATTAATTTCCCTATATTAGGCAATCCTTGGCACAGTTAACGCGGATTATTATTCTTCATTACATGAGTACTGAATTTAACTTTTATCCAAGGCACATGCGCTGAGAACACAACTTGATCTTGACACAACATATTTAGATCCACAAGTTATTTTTGAACTTCCAAACTTACAACTTGAGAAGGCAATGGTATTTGTGAAGAGAAGTAGATTGTTGACTATACATGTAAATTATCAATTTAAATAAGTGATGCCTGAGATTTTTTTTTTCCTTTAAATGTCTCACGTCTTAGGAAGTTTCGTTCAAAATAGCAAAATAAAGGACTATTAATATACATCAACTCACGTACTTCTTTCTAGGTGTTTACTGAAAGATTATTCTTGATATAACTATTGATCTTAGAGAAAATTCAATCAAACTAATAATATGTTCACTAGTAATTATATAGCAGCTCATCATATGCTTTAGATGACATGAAATATTATTGGTGTCTTGACATAATCTTTCTATGTTACTCAGCGACATGTGGGTTGACTGTGAAATGAAACATGTACTTGCACACAGCCTATTTCCACAATGACAGTATTCATCTGATTGATGGTGTGACTTTATGGTTCATGTAAGGCGAAAGGACTTCCTGTTTCCAGCTCAATAAAATGATTCTGAGCTCTCAGTTTATAATGGTGATAGACTGTAGGAGAGTGGGAGTGGCAATGTAAATGTGGACAAGAATATGCAATATGTCATATGCAGTTTGGATAAGCAATTTTTCTTTTTTTTTTTTGAGATCTGCATATGTAGATTTAAGTCGACTAACATTGAAGTTCACCGGTAACGCTTTACTATCTTTTCTTTTGTTGTTATTTCTACCTCAAATGTCGGTAATAAGTAACCTGCTTCTTACCACTTCTCAGAGTTTCCTGGAAATATTTGTTTAGCTATTTGGGATAAAATCTTCTGATTTATGGTCTATAAATTCTAAATGGATTTGCTTCATGTTATCCCTGACTAGATCTAATGCCAACCATTTCCAATCTGTGTTTCTTCATTCTGGATTGGCATTTTTTTTGCCACTTGTCAATACTAATTACTCATTGTCTGCGCAGGGCATCACCTTTGGCATCCATAACTATACGTAATCTTCTGCTGTACACCACGAACGAAAACTGGCAGGTGGTCTGCCTGTCATAAACAATTGATAATTGGCTTCTTATGTTTCACGCCTATTCTGACAATATTATTGCAGGTTGTTAATCTCAAAGGAGCACGTGAATTCTTCAGTAACAGTAAATATATCTATGTATTCAAGGTAATGTACTTGCTTAAATCATCTCCAAATGTAAATTCAGTGCACAGGTCATTCCATAATTTTGTCAAAGGGTATGTATGAGTTGTCATCTGGACTAGTTTGCTGCATTTATAGGCATATAGTTTTAGATGTAGCTATTGAATGTTCTGAAGTGCACATTTGTATACGTGCTTGTGTTTGTGTGAGCTCAAATGCTCTTGTGTGCATTCGCATACAATTTTTCAATAATTTTAAGCTTAGGATGTTATCTGTTTCAAGTAAGTACTTTCAGTTTTTTCCCACAAAGATCATAGATGTGGTAGTGCATTCTACTCCGATGGCTAATGATGCTTGGTGATTATTAACCAGAAACTTGAATGGGAATCTTTATCTATCGATCTTCTTCCTCATCCCGATATGTTTTCGGAGGCCAATCTGGCACGTGGACAAGAAGGAGCAGATCAAATAGATGATGATGGGGCAAAGCGAGTTTTCTTTGGTGGGGAGCGTTTTATTGAAGGAATATCAGGAGAGGCTTATGTAATACTACTTTGAATTTGCTAGAAATTGATGAATTTTTTCGCTTATATGGTTTATTGGCTCTGTGAGTTTAACAAGGTGCTTTGTGCAACAATTAAAAAGTTGATGCATGTCCTATGACTTTATGATAGATCACAGTGAAGAGGACGGAACTAAATACACCACTTGGTCTTGAGGTTCAGTTGCACATTACAGAAGCTGTTTGTCCTGCACTAAGTGAACCAGGTATCTAGGGTTTTCTTTTCTTTAATCTTATTCCCGGGTGTGCTTGTCTCATAAGTATCTGAAGTTGACATATAACATCATATGAGCAGGACTTCGTGCTCTTCTTCGCTTCTTGACTGGACTGTACATCTGCCTCAATAGAGGAGATGTGGATTTAAAGGCTCAAGAGGTTTTAGATTTCACCACTATTTAGTTTTGTGCAAGCTTGAGATTGTACATCTGCTGAAAATGTCCATCTCTTCTTTTATCTCGACAGCGATCTATAGAAGCAGCTGGTCACTCTCTGGTATCGATTATGGTGGACCACATATTTTTATGCATTAAAGATGCTGGTTAGTTCTGCTACAATCCTCTAATTCTTTTGCCTATCTAAGTTTTCTTAGATATGGCGACTAAATGTATGATGGCATTCAAGCTTTAGACTTTCTCTTTCAATTTGAGATAATTCTTACATTCATATCTACGTGCAGGGTTTCAGCTGGAACTTTTGATGCAATCACTCCATTTTTCTCGAGTATGTGTTGCGGCATTATAATTGATATCTTGTTTTTCTTTTACTATTGATTTTATATTTAGAGATGCCATTTTTTTACTGCATTACACAAGCTGAAATTTAATCTAGCGAAGTACTTTTACTGCGAGAAATGACATAACAATAAAACTCTAGGCATTGTGGTCTCTAATTTTTTATATTGAACAAGTACGAGAACCTCATTTCAACTTTAATTTTTTTCCTTCTCTTTTTCATGTTCTTTTACCGAATTTTTCTTGTACATTTGCTGAGAAACTATCTTGAATCGGCAATTTGAGGAGTCTATTAAGTAACATTGGATTGGCAATATATTGGTTATCACTTCGTTTCATGTACTCCAAAAGGTTTTAGTTCTAGGGAACTAGTGCTGTTGTTAAAAGCTTCAGTGTGATTGGAATTGCTCAATCAATGAAGGTTTCTGTTTATTGTTAAAACAGGCCGAATTTTTGCAGTAAATTCAGCCTTTTGAAGTCAAGTGTAGTGTCGTGTAAAGCTATAGAATTTTGGAGACGCATGTTGTTAGATGCTATAGCTCTCATCTAGCCGAAAAACTTCAGGACCAGACCAATTTTTGGTTAAAAGGGGGAGCGACAAGTAATGTGCTATACTCAATCAACAAAAGGAAGTCATACACTAATTATTTGACAAAATAAGTTCTAGACTCTTTGCATGAACTAATTATTTTGCCTTCTTGTTGACGCAGGCCAGTGTTTGGCAAATCGTTTGACATGTTCTTGAACATGTTTTTAAGATGCTGGCACTTCTATTAGTATTTGTTCTCTTGGCGATTTCTGGTTATTTCTTAATTGCACTTCTATTAGCATTTGTTTTCCTTTTCCAGTTTAGACAAGTATAACAGCCCGGTGCTGTCCATTTTTCATAGCTCTTATTTTGGATTGCTTGCCTTAAAGCCAGTCTCTTGTCTTGCGATAAAATATTTTTACGTTGCACCATGCAGGCTAGTGTTTCTGACGGAGAAAGCGCCAATAACTTGACAAGATTGATGGTTGGTGGTCTTTTCTTAAGGTTAGCTCCTGTATTTCGCTAATAAATTTTGTTGCAAATAGCTTCTTGGAGGAATGTTTCTATTGTGAACTGCTATTCAACTTTCACAGTTACAGTTCACATGCTAGATAAAAGTGGAGCTTCAATTCCTCGTCTCGGTGGTTTTGACACCATTTGATATTTTCCATGACATATTCTGAAAGTAATTCTACCTGTCAGTCAGATTTAACATTACTGACTTTCTTCATATAGTCTGGAAACAGGAAATACACAATGACAATCCTCAAACTCATTTTGCCTTGAAATGAAAAAAATAATGTTTTTGAAATTTTCTTACTGATGTCTTCAAAATTCCTTTAGGACTTCCGGTCTTAGTTTAAGAAGAAATGCTGTTAATATTCCTTTCAAGTATAAGAGAGAGGTAAATTGAGGGAGGGAGAGAAAATAAGTTACAATACTTTGTCCTTCCATTTTCCCTCACCTCCCAAACAAGGGAAAATTTGTTCACCTTTAATTGTATTCTTCCAAAAGAATTTATTTCCTTAAACTCTATCCAAAAAATGACTAAGTGCTTTAATGATGTCTTGTGTCCCTAAGTCGATTCAACATGCTTTTGGACGATCGAAACATACCTTATATCAGCAAATACGTTGCAGGGACACCTTCTCACGCCCTCCATGCACTTTGGTTCAACCATCAATGCTGACTGTTGCAAAAGATATTGAGGACATTCCTAACTTTGGTACCAGTTAATTTTATCATGTACTTGCCAGATTATCATGGACATCAGATTGTTAGTTGTCATTTTAAGTTGGCTTTTTTTTCTTGCAGCTAAAAATTTTTGTCCTCCAATTTATCCTTTGGGAGAACATCAATGGCAGAGAAGTGTTGGTGTTCCTTTGATATGCTTGTATTCTCTCCAGGTCAATCCATCCCCTGCCCCACCCTTCTTTGCGTCTGAGACAGTCATCAACTGTCAGCCTCTCATGGTATTCATAAATCGTCTTTACTTTGCCTTCTATAGTTTAGTTGCTGCAGGTGCATATGGAACTTAGTATTTCTAAAGTACGGCTTGAACCATTCTTTGGCAGATCTTTCTTCAGGAAGATTCCTGTTTAAGGATATGTTCCTTTTTGGCAGATGGAATTATTGTGAGTCCAGGAGCTGTTTTACCCGATTCTTCCATAAAATCCCTTTTATTTATTCTCAAGGAGTTAGAACTTACCGTTCCGTTGGAGTTTGGGAACCATTTAACTTCTGAGAACAGGAAAGACATTGACCAGAAATCTTTGACTGGAGCAAAGCTTCGTATTGAAAACTTATTATTATCAGAATCACCTTCTCTGAAAACGCAGCTACTGAACCTGGAGAAGGATCCTGCTTGTTTTTGTTTATGGGATGACCAACCTGTTGATGCTAGCCAGAAGAAATGGACCACCGAAGCATCGCTGGTGAGTCTGTCTCTAGGAGCATGTGCTGCTGTCATCGAAGCACCCCATTCTCATAACAATATATCATATTCATGGCCATGCGTTGAGGTTAAATATGCTCGCTTTGAAGCAGCAATGGCTACTTCAGATGGAAAACCCTTGACAGATGTCCCTCCTCCAGGTGGGATTGTCAGAGTGGGAGTTGCATGCCAACAGTATCTATCCAACACTTCTGTTGAGCAGTTGTTCTTTGTGCTGGATCTCTATACCTATATTGGAAGAATCAGTGAAAAGATTGCTCTAGTTGGAAGAAACAGCAGAGCAAGGAAAGTGAGAACTGAAGCTGTTAGTAGACAGCTAGTGGACAGGGTTCCCAGTGACACTGCTGTGAGTTTAGCTGTAAAGGATCTGCAGCTTAAATTTCTGGAGTCTCATTCCTTTGTGATGGAGGACATGCCGCTGGTTCAATTCATTGGAGATAATATTTTCATCAAAGTAACTCATAGAACCCTTGGAGGCGCCATTGCTGTTTCATCCACTTTACGGTGGGAGAGTATTCAGGTCGATTGTGTAGATACTCCGATGAATTTGGGTGATGAGGACGGCTTGGTGTCGAGTACCGAGGACAATGGTAATCTGGTTGTAGGGACTGAAATCCCTCAACTAAGAGCTGTCTTGTGGATAAATAACAAAAGCAAGTATCAACTTTATGGCCATGTTAATCCGGTTCCATTTCTCGACATAAGTACTGTACAAGTGATTCCATTCAATGAGGATGACATAGAGTGTCATAGTTTAAATGTGTCGGCTTGCATTTCTGGTGTTCGTCTTGGTGGTGGAATGAACTACGCCGAGTCCCTGCTGCATCGATTTGGATTACTTGGTCCAGATGGTGGTCCTGGAGAGGGACTGTTGAAAGGGTTGGATAATCTGTCCTCAGGGCCTCTAGCCAAACTATTTAAAGCATCACCACTTAATGCAGCTGATCTAGAAAAGGGTATGAAATGATGTTGCAATTGGTTATCCTTTTACCATATCATATGTTTTTGATTCATAATAATGGTCCTTGATTTATATCTCGTCTACCTGCTGTGTTGGAATTTCAGTAGATGGAAAAGACAATGGTTTTCTCCACTCAGCAAAGCCAGATAATTTTGATATGTCTGTAGAGTTGAAAGACTGGCTTTTTGCTCTAGAAGGTCCTCAAGAGATGGCTGAAAGTTGGCGGTATAACGACCTCACAGATGTCGGAAGAGAAGAGAGGTCTTGGCACACGTCTTTTAAGAGCTTGCGAATAGAAGCTAAAAGCGAATCCAAGAACGGAGTTAGTTGCAAAGAAAGATCTAATCCAGCGCGGAAGTTTCCTTTGGAGTCAGTCATTGTAAGTAACTTAATGCAGATTTTTGAGCTTGTAACAACAGTTTTAGTTAATCAATGAGCTTTTTGGGTGCTAGCTGAAGGGAAATTAAGTACCATTGTAGATTTTACAATTTTCCTGCAATTTCTTCTTTTCGATTCAAGCTTTTCTTGCTAACATTGGCTGGGCAAGTACTTTGAGAAAAACCATCGAAACTTTGTAGGTGCACTGCTTGGAATTATGCCTTTTTGCATAGCATAGCTACCAAAGTTTAGTGTTAGAAATGAACTCGGTCCACGCTGTGTCTCATCACTAGATGCTTACATTTGTCTGTTACGTGTGAAGTCAATTTACTTTATCTGAAGCTGTAGCCATCTGTTTCCTTTATCTACCAATATTATTTGGTGATGCCATAGTTGACAAATCTTTGTTATGAGGTTGACGGTATATGGGAAAGCTTAGGTCAGGTCAGCTTCTTCTGTGCTTGTACTTTTTATCATTCTTGAAATTTCCTTAAATTTGGATCCATCCTAGTTCATTGGAAGACGGTATGTTCCTCATACCTTTCATGACAAACATGAATAAATTCACAGTGGACTGGTTCTAATGCATTAAAGGGGGAAGCTGTTTTAGATTAAAGATGTCTGAATGGCACAAGTTATCATCAGAACATCTAGTTTGATGAGTATTTGAGAGCTGGGAAATCACTCTGGCTCAAAATCACAGAAAATGTTTTAGTGTTTAGATGAGCTATAAATGGGCCAGTAGGTGGATAGATATTTTCTATCGGTTGTTATATCCTTGATTGCAGATGCGAATATCTAATCTGTTGAACTGCTTTTGGAAAACCCGCATGAAGTTTATCATGTTGCCAACGGCTCTGATTGCCCTTGCAGATAGATATTGAAGGCTTGCAGACCCTGAAGCCCCAATACCAGGGGGAAATCCTTGTAGCTGGCGTACATTCAAATGGGATTAAAGAAACTTTTCAAATGAACGAGGGGATAAATCTTGAAGTTCGCATGGTAATCTCCGAGGATGATGTAGATGGTGAAATGGCCAAGTGGATGGTTGAAAATTTGAAGTTTTCAGTCAAGAAACCGGTAAATATACTGAACCGCTATCTCTTTCTGTTTTCCATACTTCTCTGCTGAGAAGCCCTTTTTTTAGATTGAAGCAGTTGTCTCCCGGGATGAGCTTCAACATCTCGCCTTTCTGTGCAAATCTGAAATTGATTCAATGGGACGAATTACTGCTGGAGTACTGCGTGTGCTGAAGCTGGAAGATTCTGTTGGTCAGGCTGCCATAGACCAGCTAAGCAACCTTGGTAATATTAATTGAAGTCCTCTGGAGCATATATTATTCAGAGTTTCCTTCTCTGGAGTCGTACTATCATCCTTTTATTTTGATTATAGTGGAATGCTTCCCCCTCTTGAAAAAAAAAAAATGATGTTTTTAGGGGGTTCTTTAAGATGTGGGACGTGGCAAGAGGCAAGAAGAGGTCTGGCGGTAATGAAAAACAGAACCTGCAGATCAGACTATCCAGAGTATTCGAGAGTAGCATCTAGGATGCTGCTTGAAAAACAAGATAGATCCAATTTCTGATATTCTAGTAGTTAAAAAGTCAAGTTGGAAACTAGTGTAAGCATGCACGTCATGTTTGTGTACACATTAGTGCGGCTAGTGCGGCATCCTTATCATCCTCTCGAGTCCTGCTTTTAAATGTTGATTTTCTCAGAGAGCTCGTATAGCTTATCTTATAGTTTGAAATTGGGCAATATCTAATTGAGGCACGAATCTATAGGGCTGAACCAGGCTGCATCATGCAATGTTACGTAGGCACACGCGTTGCTTGCACCATTTTTTGGACGTGCTCGTGTTGATTTCAGAACTAATGATTTGCAGGAAGTCAGGGTCTTGAAAGGATCCTTACTCCAGACAAGCTCAGCCGGGATGGTAGTGCTGCCAGCCTCAGTCTTGCTTCTCCATATTATATGACTAACGAGTCTCCTTCGATTCCCTCCACAGTGGCTTCACTTGAGGATACAGTTTTAGAGTCACAAGCTAAGTGCACCGCTCTCCTGACTGCTTTGGGTAATTCAGGTGCTTCTACCCAACATATCACCGATGTTGAGCAACTCACTCAGAATCTTGAACATATTCAGAGGTTATTGAAGCAATTGAGGACGAATATTTAATCAGCACTTTCACTTCATTGCTTTGCAATTTTGACGGAAGAGGATCTCAAGTGTATAGTTTATGCCCATTCTTTTTGTGTACAGTATACAAATATGTTGCCCTGTACATGTCTAGTTTATGTGTGGAATAGCAATCGGGCTGGGGTAAAATGCGTGATCTGTATCCGTAATTTTGTGATGAACAAGGGCCGTGTACCAAGACATAAAGGAACCACATGTAATAGGTTCAATTTTGTCCTTATGATTTGGTAACATTGAAGGAACTCTGCTTATCTCCTTGTACACTATATTCCGTTCTTCTGAAGAACGAGATCAACGAGATCAAGTAGGATATTCTCAAAATCTGCAGGATCCTTTTGCTTCAGTGTTCAAGGCTATATTTTGGCACTTAATGGCATTAAAAAGATAAGTTTCTCTGGGCTGGTGTCTCTGGTATCTGTATATTCCAATTATTTGCTGTCTTTCTTTTATTTGCTGTCTGTTTATACAATGCCCATGTTAAAGTAATTGTTATTATTGTCCCACATCAGTTGTAAATGAATCTTGTATGCTCTTTATATTCATGTGATCTCTCTCTACCTATCAACTTAAACTTTTGAATTGGACTTTCTAACATGATATCAGAACCAGTATTATTCTTATCTCATTCTAAGGTTACCTTGATCATACCTCTCTGGAAGTGATGGTAGATCAAAATTAACATTTCTAGAGTAAAAATCCCAGTTTGCAAAGTGAAATGAGTTCATTTGACACCAAAAAGTAACTTAATATATCGTTCAGACTGATGCACAACCAAATCACCTACTTGCTCTCTTCATTACCAAGAAGCAGTTGTCGACTTCCATCTGTGTGGCAATGCTGTTTGAGTTTCCATTTAGCTGAGAGGTTGAAGCAGCTCCTCTACTGATACATAGTAGAGGACATGCACGCACAAGGAGGATTCATAATTACAAAAATGAGTTTTCCGGTCCATGTCCCATAGAAGGCTTAGGATGGTGATGCTGCAATCACGTCCCAGCGCCATATGGTACCATCCTCGCAGCAGCTCAGGATTGTTCTGTGAAAGAAAAAAACCTCTGACAAGTCAAATTCATGAGAGAAATTTCTCGCATTTCCTAGTAATGATTGATCCGAGTTACCTCCCGTCAAATGACATGGCAGTCTGCCTGATTGGGGATTTCGATTGAGAATGAGACAACCTGACACATGGTTGAGCAGTGTGGGTAGAGATATAAGTGCCAATAAATAATCCTAGAACATGGTTAAATGACAAGAAAGAGAAGCCATCCGCACTTTGCAATTAGAACAGGAGGGCTACTCTGCAGCTCCCATACGAAGATCTTCCCTTCTCTATTACCTGGTATGCGATCAAGACAAAAGTGATCCCCCTTGTTGTATTAAATCGACAGTTAAGTACACTAGAAAAATGGAAAGTGAAGCCTGACTAAATCAGTTATGCTAAAGATTATTGACCAATTAAAGGAGCAGTGAGATTGCAAATGGAACTCAAATATGCCAAAGCTGAAGGGTGATGGGCTTAAGGTACCTATAGCAATCGAGTGATAATGAAAGTCGCAGGAAAATTTGATGAACCAAATGTCACACTCTGGAACTGGATATTTCTGAAGGATATCGACTGACCCCTGAGCCCGCCATATAAAGAGATAATTCAGTGATCAAGTTTTCTACTGATTTAGAGAGGAAAACTATTTCAGCACGCACGATCTAACCTCCCCCGGAGATTGTTCCTTCATTTTAGGTTCCCAAAGCACAATCTCATTGTCAACACTCTAGAGGCACAAGGGAAAAAATAAGCACGCAGTGCAATAGATTAGAATTGACACGATAGTGTAAAAATTGATAAAATCAAACCAAATCAAATAGAGTTCAAAGAGAGAGGATGAAGAGAAAAACACAAAAATGACTAATACAGAGGGCCAGGCTCAAAAGCTTTGACCATGTGTGATCCATGAAGTCCACACTCACGAAGTGAAATATTATCGAGAAAAAGAAGAGCACGCTCAAGCTATCTCATATCATTTCATTGAGTTTGGGACAGAAAACGCAACAAAAACCATAAAGGTGCATTTTAATTGATAGTATCAAAGGTTCATATTGGTTAGGTTTAATCAAGTACTTCACCTTTGACAGAACAAAATCACCAAGCCACCTGTTGCAGTCAACATAGTTGGAATGAACTGGAGCTATGAACACCTGAAATATTATTAAAACAAGTCAAATTGAATAACATGACTTGTTGCAAACAAAATTTACTAGAAAAGCTCCTCACTGGAAACTGCACATATTTTGTGGGAAACTTCGAAGGAAGATCTGTCCATGTAAACGACTTCTCCACATATGTCCAGAACTCTGCAGCAAGGTCAATAAATGATCAAGTAGGTTTAAAAATCCAGGCAGAGTGCACTAGATTGTGATTGAACATTTCCACGAGCTCGAAAAATTCCTATCGAACAAGACAAATGAACTAGTTAGAAGTGTCTCAACCTGAGCTGCAATCTCTACAACTTCCTATGAAACAGGAAGAATGCACTATACTAGGAGCAGACTATACATAGCCAGCAAGAACTTCACCTTTCATTGACCAGATTTTAACAGTGTTGTCCATACCACAACTTGCAATACGATACATGTCGGAAGGATGGAAGTCCTACAAAAGCCAACATATATAGCGAAAGAATTAAGTATATAGACTTTCACTTCTCTTTTGACTCTCGGGGCCTGCAGGAGAATAGAACATAAGAATCTGTGCAGTCGACACTTACCACACTCAAAACTTCATTGCGATGACCCCCAGCTCCAGCAAAAATCAGGATGCAAATTCCCGTATGAACATTCCAGAGCCTAACAGATTCATCCTGGACAATTCAGATCAAGGCTACATAAGCAATAACCAGCATAACGTACAGGTTAAACAGGATCCTTAGCAGGTCAAGACTTAATCTTGCAAGAAAAGATGTTTCCTGTAGGACACTAACCAATTAGACTAAAAGAAAAAGAATCCAAGATGTGCAAAATACAGAGATTTGTGACATTACTTTGCTAGCGGACACGATAAGGGATGGTTTCAACGGTTGAGTCCTGATTTCATTTATTGAATCCCCATGGCCTACAAAACTCTGCACAGAAATGGCATAGGAAAGATAATGAAGAGCAAATGAGTATCTCAAGTCCTCCATAAAACTACAATTTTTTATGAATCATTGGCAACAAGTATGGTCATCTGACAGATTTCCAAGCCCTACAGTGCTGCGAAATCATGTAAGGATCTTCAAGAGAATGACTTTATTCGTGTTCATGTCAAGATTGCGTGGTTTTATTTGGTTCGTAAATAAGGAAATAAAAGTACCCTGTGTATCTTCTCATTGCCAGCATCAATTATACGGATGATACCATTGATTCCTCCAGCCACCACAAACGGGGTCCTATCGATATTGCATGCCCAGCTGACCGTGTAAAACGACTCTTCCTTCTGATCTACATAGCACGTGGAAGTCCCAAGGCTCCATTAGATAGTTTATTCATACGGAATGCACATTATCCACAAAGGGTAAACCACCAGAGAAAATACTACGAGTTGTTTGGCCTTACATCTTCATCAATGTATGACTGCAACACAGCAATTACTCCCCCTTCAAGACACTGATAAACAGTAACCTGGAAAAGGAGGGAAAAAAAAAAGAACAGAACAAGTAAAACAGATTATGAACTGAAAACCAAACACGATTGTCCAATCCAGATTGTATTGACCAGGTCAAAATTAAGAATGCTATGAAAAACCCAGTTTAGTTAAGCTGCTGTAGATGCTCGAGAAAAGACAAAACACATAAAGCTGAAAGCTTGGGACGTACCCGGTTGCCGCCGACGGTGGCGAAGACATTGAAGTAGCGAGAGTCTATGAAGTTGAAAACGACAGCGTAGAGGGGACGCTTCCCCTCCTGGAGTCTGTTGGTGACCCTGTACTCCCTCTTCTTCGCTGAGGAAAGAGACCCGACCACCGGTTCGCACCCGAGCGCAGTCTTCGCCATCGGCTGATCCGCCGCCGATTCCTTCCCTCGAGTCCGATTCGCAAAAGCGCAAGCCGGTGGGTGGGACGCAGCACAATGCGCGATGCAGTGAACACCCGAACAGCGAACGAGGGAAATTTATTATTTTGGACAAGACGAAAAAAAGGGAAGGCGAGTATCGTCAGCAAGAAAGACGAACTCCCAAGAAATTACGAGAGTCTGACTTTTTACCCGGCCCAAAAACAAAAATATTTGGTATTTATAATTTTCACTTTGTCTAATTTATTTATTTTTATTATTTTTTGATGTAATTTTGTCCAATTGTATTATACTCTATGAATCAAACCGAGTTTACACGCTAAAAAATAAGCTTGGTCTACATTTGACTGGGCAATGCATATTAACTGCGAGCTCCACCATCTCGGATGTAATCTTATCGGCACGATTAGATCAGCAAAACTATAAAACAAAGACAAACGAAGAAAAAAAAATTAATAATCGATTGGAATAGTATCTTTTCGATGTAATATAATATGCTTTTCTATGTGAAAAAGCTAATAATCTCAATTAAAACTCACCGACTAGATTTATTTTGGACTTTGGAAAGTAACTAAATACGTTGTAAAATTATCAATCAATTGATAAAGATAAAATTGCTTTTGAACAATAGAAAAAGTCAACAACTTATTCGAATAACTTAATTTATAATACACATCAATTTGCTTTTTTTATATGGCAAAGTATTACAGACCGTTCAATAAATTCTTATGAAAAAGTAAATTTTGATTAGTAGTAAATATTAATAACATCAAGTGGGCACAATTTCTATGTCAAATTGTCAATAGTAATTTGTTTACGCATTAATGCTTTATTTATTTAGCAAAAAATGAATAATCTTAAAAAAAGTGAGTTTTCTATTAACCAATATAAATTGTTATCTTCATCGATAATACTTTATCTTTTTAAATATTTTTAGGGACCATAAAAATATTTTTTTAGTTGATTGATTTTTGTAAGCAATTAAAAAAAATCATTTTTTAATAAAATTATTGTAAAAAAAAATATATTGAAATAACTTTTATACGATAACCTATTGCCCAAAATACCAAATATTTAACTGAATGGAAATATCCCGAAAAGGGGAGAGAGAGAAGTAACAAAAGCTTATCCATCTCCTTCTCCTCTCCTCTCCCCTCAAGCGTCCCAAGCTACTCTCACATGGCCGCTCAGCTCCACTCCCTCTGCAACTCCACTTTCCTTCTCTCGTCACCCCGACCACTCCATCACCCTAACCGCAGCCTAAGTCTCCTCACCGTTAAATGCACTTCCGATTCCGCCCCGCCGGACTTTCCCTCCCCTTCCCCGACCTCCGAAGCCACGATCCCCCCGGACAAGTTCCCCATCGAGAGGCGACGCCGCTCCGAGATAATCCGCGACCGCCGGTCCCGGCCTTCCCTGGCCCCGCCGGAGCCGCCGAACATGGAGATCGGGTGGAGGCGGACGAAGGTGATCGACACGTCGAAGCCGAAGGGCTACGCGATCGCGGACTTCCTGGAGAAGCTGGAGGGGCTGATGGGGAGGGAGTTCGGGTCGGCGGACCTGCTGGCGAAGGCGGGGGAGATGGTGGCGGAGAGGGCGAGGGAGGAGGCGGAGGTGCTGAGGGAGGGAGGGGAGGTGGAGGAGAGGATGGTGACGGAGCTGCTAAGGGTGCTGAGGCTGATGGAGATGGACCTGGCGATGGTGAGGGCGGCGGTGAAGGAGGAGACGGTGGCGGAGAGGGTGGAGCAGGCGAGGGCCCGGTGTCGGCAAGCCATCCTCGTCGCCAATTCCTTTTGACTGACTGTCCGTTTGAATCCAACGACGAGTTTTTGACAGAAGCATAATCCGCCGTGGCACTGCTTTTAGAGCTGGAATTTCAGACAATCCATATTTGAAGAAGGTTACGAATTTAAGGTTCGTGTTACTGTCATTTATTTTCAGCTCTCATAAGTTCATAATTCAATGGCTACTCAGATGTAATTATTGCACGAAATATTTTCCTCATGATAAGAGCAGAAGTCTGCACGAGAATGCATACGTGTGACCATGATTCTGAGTGTGACCATGATTCGACTGAAATGCGACCATCACTTTCAAAGAGACCTACCGGAAAATATCTAATTAATGATAGTTGTGTTTTATATATTAAGGAAAATTTCAAATAAAGATATAAAATGTCCTTATTATCTTAAATAAAGATCCATCGTGAATCCAAGAGTTTGAAATGCTCAAATTATCTTTAAAAAAAGAACAAGGCATGATCGAAGGGCATTTTTTGCCCATTTTTTTTTTCCTTTCCTTTCATTTCCTTTTTTGGCTTTTCTTTTCCTGTGTTGTCCCCTCCCCGGCCATAGCCGGCCTCATGCAAAGGCGTTGGGCGGCCCTCGCCTGGGTTGGCGTCAGGCAACCCTTGCCAGATTCTGCGAGGGCAGGGGCACTGTTCATCTCCTTCATTGAAGCATATCTCTCTCTCTACCATTTGCAGCAAATACTTCTCCGTCGTTTCTGTGCAACTCCTCAATTCGAAAGCCCTAGTCTGTCAAAACCCTAAGGTTGCGTTTGGTGGTCCGGATTTGGACCCGAATAGGATAATAATTATCCTATTTGATGTTTGGTGATGTCGTCCAGACCGGATAAACCTGGATAAAACACCGTATAGAAATTCGGGAGAGGGGTAGGATACACCCGGATTGGATAAAAATAAAATTGCTATCTTCTCACTCTGCTTCTTCCTTATCTCCATGATCGTTATTTTTGCTGAGCTGCGTTTCCTTACTCAGTCAGCCGCCGCCATCGCCGAAAACCCCTCATTTTGCTGAGTAGTGTTTCCCTCACTCAGTCAGCCGCTCTCTCTCTCTCCCCGTCGCTTCGAGCACAGCCACATATCGCTACTGTGGAACCACCGATTGACACGGACATGGACATTCCTCTCCCAGACGAGCTCGAGTGGCTCGAAGCTCATTCTCGCCTCCACGAAGAGGACCCGATGGACCTCCAACCACCCGATCCCTACCTTTGGAGGATGTCGAGTGGGGAACCGAAGAGGTGGTGCTGAGGAATCTGGCGAGGGAGAGATGAGGAAGAGGAGGTAGAACCGGAGGCGAAACAAGAGAAGGAGACGACATGAGTTTGGTTAGAGAATCGGGTTCAGGGTTAAAGATCAGAGGACCCAGTTGAGATTTTGAGGAGGAGGGGTCCGATACGAGAAGTGGAGGCTTGAAGACGGCGTTAATTGGGAACTTAGACTTCCATTCTTGGTTGAAGTCCATGGTCATCCGGCAACTCGAAGACCAAACATCAGAGAGAAACTGTGCTTTCGAAGTCGTTGGGTGGAATCAGAGAGAAGCTGTGGTTGAGAAGAAGCAGAGCAAAGTTACTGACCATGAGAAGAGCCCAATTTTTGGGGCAATCGAACCTCGCCGCCTCCCAAGTCTCTGCAATCCGTTGCAGAGCAGCTCGAAAACCACGAACGCCCTTCCCGAGAGGAAGCGGCTAGTCCGATTGAGAAGAAGCGGAGCAAAGTTACTGACCATGAGGACGACGGGGAGGAGGATTGGATGCGTTACTCTCCTCCGCCCGCAGAGCTTCGAGACGAAGAGATTTTGGAGCCGGAGGAGGTCGCCACTTCACGGTACTCTTCTATCCTATCCGGTCATCTACCAAACATAGCTAGAGAGAGAGAGAGAAGCCGTATCCATCAGGAGTGACCCAAAAAGAGAGAGAAGCCAAATGGAGCTAAGCAAGGTCACACGAGATCCTCACCAAGCTTGAGTAGAAATGGTTGTCCCACTGCGAGGCTGCCAAGCGCCCACCTCCTTTGCATCAACGATGGTGAACCACTCGCATTTTTGCTGACGCTGCCCTCGTTCGCCTCAAGACAGGCGAGCCCCATGCCTTCGTCACCGATTCTTTGACGTCCTCGCCTCGACCGGCGTCGACGGCATCCCCGTGCCATGCTCGCGACTGACGATGGTTCCCACTGCTTGTTGTACTCCGTCATGGAGGCTGACGAAGGGTTGCAAATGATATATGATGTTGGGTTGAAGAAGCTGAACGTGTCGACCCTTGACACAGGCAACCCTCGCCTAGGCTATCGGCATCAGGGGACAAAGACGATGGCTCACGAGGGGAAAAAGAAAAGAAAAAAAAAAGAGAATAAAAAAAAAACCCTTATTTAAACAATGAAAGCACTTTGTATCCTTATTTAAAGCAAGGTACACTTTAAGCGCTTATTATTATTATTATTTTTTTAAAATACACTTCCGAGTCCTTATTTAGAATTTTCTCAACATATTATTCGTTTCTCAAAAGCGTTGATTTAAATCAGCACAGCAAGCGCAAATCAAAACTCTCCGATTAGCCACCTCTCAACATTCGGACGGTCAAATTTAGTTACACGACTGCCAATGGAACTTAAATTTTGTTTTTTTTTTTTGGGGGGGCGAAAAGTAGAGGGGCCACTCTGAATTATAGCCCAGAACACAAAAGGTCGCTAGCGACATTATTCGTAATAAAAATCAAACATAATTTTTTTTTACTTGTTAGTCAATGTTCTTTTTTACTGTTTCATTTTGGTAAATCCGAGCGTAGATCAACATAGATATATGTTCGCAAATTGGCGTAAACATTAGAACTATAAGTCCTTATTTTTAAACCCCTGACAAGTAACTATCGCATGAAATATTCCGCGTTCATTTCATACGACGATCGCATTTACAAGTATCCCATAACCTACTAAATTCTCAGACATATTAAAAGCTGCAAATTGAGATGCTGATATATATAACAAATTAGGAAAAAAATACTTAGATATATCAACAACCATCTTCACACCATTAGCTAGTAAAGTCGCAATCACTTTCCCTTTTTTTTTTTTTTTTTTTTTTTTTTTTTTTTTTTTTTTTTGAATGGACCGAAACGAAATCAATCATTAAAATTTAAAGACATAGTTCGTGAAGGAAAAATTCAAAGACGATATTGGACCAATGAAAAAAAGCTTTAAAGACGGAGATGGGAATCCCGTGACAATTGTCACGAGAGCGTCCGATAAGGCTACCCTACAATCACATCAAGGCATACATGTACTACAAGAGGCTACTGACCTAGGAACTACAAAGCCCTTGAACAAGAATGCAGTTAGTCCTCGTACCTACTTTTTCACCTTCGACTTTTTATGCTTTGTTACTTTTGCTGTTCGGTTTTTCTCTCTCTTTTTCACGGATGCCATCTTGGCATATGCCCTGTGGGATTCTTGGATGATGAGGCGCACATGGGGATCGTTCTGGGGTATCTTGCGCAGCATAATCCCTGCAGACTTGAGGTCTCCTGAAGCCAGAAGGGCTTGAAACATCCTACGAATGTTCATACAAGAACAGATGTCTACATCAAGCTTGAAAAAGTCGCCAGATAAAGGCGGTAACTCATATGATAGCCAAGGATTCAACAATCTAAATCTGATTCACTTGAATGAGACAGATTAATGGGAGCTTGAGAGAGCAATTGAAAATATCACCTCAAGAAACTCAGAATATTGTAAGGGAGGTCAGCTGCTTGATATTCTTTCCAAATCAAGAGAGACTTATCCAGGTCTTTCGCACTGACACAAGCACTGAGAAGAACATCAAGAACCTTTCGTGAAGGGGCAAGGCCAAGATCATTTTTGATTGCTTGAAGCAAGTCCAAGCCCATCTGCAGACGGGTTGTCTCTTCCGCAACGCCAAAGAACACCTGCACGAGTGCAGGAAGAAGATAGAGAGACAATGATTGTTCCAGCACCCTTGCATGCATCAGTTAAATTTGCATCCTTTCAAGCTAGCAGCCAATTGCTACGGATGACAAAGAAGGCCATTTCTGTATGTAACACAAAATGACTCTATGGAGAGAGGGGGATATTGGGAGGAGGGAGAGGAAGAACAAAACCACTTATCCAGTTGACTCCAAAAGAATGACGCTCAAAAAGTACCCCAAGCATCAATAACCCTGAGCTTTTGACATATATGAACTACAATTCACGATTATCTTCTGCATTTCCAATCTCAGAAGCCAACTTCCAGACTGAAATTACAAAGAGATTTCAGCATAAAATAGAATAGGTTTGAACCTCATCAAAAACTGCTTCCATGGCCACTTCATCATTGCTAATAAAATCTTTGAGTTGCTTCAGCAAATCAACAGCAGCACTGGACCAGATAAAGAAAACGGTTTAAGCAAATGAGTGCATCAATGACACATCCGAGAACCAAAAGATATCAAGTAGGACCTTAAATGATTGAATCGGACAGAATACAGGAGAACCCTGTAACATCCATCAAGCCAGAACTGCCGATCAGTTAACTCCTCAAGCAACTTCAGCAATCTACTCAGCTGTCCATCTGATTGAAGGTACTCCTGCGAGATCGTGAAACAATGTAATCACCTTTTCATAGCATAACTACCTAGAGCTGCCTTGTGAGACTTACGATCAGACTGATAACAGCTTTAGGCTCCAAACTGCAGCCATCCTGCTTGAATTTCTCATACATTTCAAGAGCATCATAGATTTGCCCATTTGACGCAAGAGATGAGACAAGTACGCTCCTCATTTCATTTAATCCTGTTGCGAGTACTCCCTCCTCTTTAAGTACCTGTCACAATTAACATTAATCTCTCATATAAACCTAACATAAAGAACTATGCAATTTTTGCCGACGGTCCCAGAAAGGAAACATTTATTGATCAAAATTTAAATTGGAAATTATTGCAATACCTAAAATGCTAAAAAAAGGTAGGGAAAGAGGATTAACAACTTAGTTTTTTCTTTTGTTTTCCACTAAGTAAGAGTTCCCACAGAGATCAGCTTAGCATCTTCTAAGGTGTAATGCTACAAATAAGATAATAAGGATGAAGAAACCACCAACCCACAAACATGATATCAATGAAAGTATACCCCACGAAAAAGAAGGTAAAACCATATGCCAAGGATATACACACCCCTATCTTCAGTTAGCTGGTGAGACATACAGGATATTAATGGACTGTGCACGATGCATTTATTATATAACCAATTATTTCCCACCATTTTTAACTTTATCAATAGCAAAATTAGCATTAAATGTTAAATTGGAACATCTAAAGGTACAGAATGCTGGATTATCATAACGATTTCTCTTTCAGTGTTTTCCAGTTCAGCTGTGCATAGAACTACCCAGTCTAGGAGTAGTGGGAGTCCCGCATAAGAATTGTACTCGGCACAAAATTACCTTTTTTGCCTTCTCAAACTGCCCGCAAGCTGCATATGCAGTAATAAGGGCCATGCAAATATACTTTGTTACTGGTAACCCACTGCGCTTGAATTCCATATAGTACTGCAAGCAGATGAGAAAAAATTCGTGTAATAAGCATCGACATACAGCTTCTGCGGAAAAGCATCTTTTAACATGTAACATAATGATGCCACACGGATCAGAGCTTTCTAAATGACTAGAGGGAAAAAAGTGCTTCCACTATTCAGTTCCACTCTCTTTACCCAATATTATATCAATTGGACCATGCATCGGCGAAAATAATATACTCCAGTACTTCCAACACATGTATTACCTGAAAAAAAAAAAAAACCACCAACTTCAACAAAAGACCATGCATTATGGTCAAATGTGTCCCATTTCACATGATTTTAGGTCAAGAATTACATTTTTTCTGATGTTGTACAATAAACCCCCCACACACACAAAAAAACCACCCCCACAACCCACCCACAACACACACACACCCCACAAAACCAAATGCCTTCAATATACACAAGGCAGTCAAAATTCCCAGGTAAGTTGTAGCCAACTAGGAAGTCATTAGGGGGGGTAAGTGACAATAGTATACCAACTGATTCCCAGTATGCAATAGACAGACATCAGTGGCCAGTTATTGTGTACTCATGACAAGATTAATGGGGAACAAGATAACTGACACGATATGCTCCAAAGCACGAACTCGTCTACAGTGGAAAATGAGTTATAGGGAAACAACAAGACGGATGTTATCAACAAAGTATACAATTCCATTTGTCTCAAGCATTGCTTACTAAATTAAGTAGCTTAAGTGGCATCTACTGTACATAGACAAAACTTTGATGTACGGACAAATTTTTCACCCCAATCTGCCTTTTGCTGTGCATTATAGAAAATAACAAGTATCAACATCTACAACACCTTTATCTCAAACAGAAAATAACAAGTAGGAATTGCGAAAAATTTGTTGACTACCCACCAGAGGTACGGATACAAACTCACCTCATTGTGCCTGAAACCTAAAAGTCTTTATAGTTAGCATGTAATCCAAGCGACACGATGTTGTCGAAAAGAATGCCAAGAGGGAAAAGTTATTTTGTGCCATCAGTTTCACGGAAAACTTCACCAAAAAATAACAAAAATGCACATCGGTTTGTGCATATAGACATATCTACTATAAAGCACACATCCACATACATGTATATGAGTTTTGTCGTATAACGTTCTCTTCTTTTGAGTTCAAATTTGAATTAGAGTTAATCATTCCAAACGTTCTCTTTGTTGGCTTGTGAAGGCAAAATATATCATTAAGATTTCTTTTTGTCTTTTGTTCTTTCCTTTTCTTCTAGGTTTAAAGATACACCTTATATATTAGGGATATATAGGTTGTAGCCGTCAGAGAAGATAAGAACAGATAGAAAGCGCAGAAGAAGAGAGCAGATAGAAAGCGCAAAGTAGCGAATAGAGAGAAAAAGAAACAGAGAGGCCGTGACGACATTCTTGAGAGTCCTCGTTTTCTTTTTCCTTCGATCTTGTGAGAAGATCATCAGTTGTATTCCTACTTTTCTTGAGGATTAGTGAATTCGCAGAGTGCTTCTGCGCGGAGACGTAGCCCAGGTTTGGGTGAACTTCGATAACAAATTCTCTGGTGTGTTCTTCTCATTCTGTTATTTTATTATTATATTCTGCTAGTGTGGATTGTTTGTTTGGATTATATTTTTGGAATCGGTGCGCGATTCCTATCAACTGGTAACAGAGCCTAGGTTGGCTAATCGAGAACATCGAAGATTTTTCGGTAACGTTCGATTGACAGCAAACGGTATGGCAAAAGATAAAATCAGAATTGATAAGTTCGATGGGCAGGATTTTAGATGGTGGAAACTCTAAATAGAGGACTATCTTTATCAGAAAGATCTCTATGCACCATTTGAGGGTTGGAAACCTGAACTCACGGAAGTAGATCCGACAGTAGAATCAGGATGAAAAATTCTTGATCAAAAGACATTCGGTACGATTCGTCTAGGTTTGATGAAAAAGACAAGATACCACACCGCGAAAGCAAAAGTTAGAATTGGGTCATACTGATGTGTGGGGACCGGCTAAAGAGCTCTCTTATGGTGGTAAGAGATATTTTGTCACCTTCATTGATGATGCGACAAGAAAGACTTGGGTCTATGCTCTCAGAGAAAAATCAGAAGTATTCGGGATTTCAAAATATGGAAAATCATGGTAGAAAAAGAAATATGTTACCAGATTAAAGCTCTGAAATCTGATAATGATGGTGAATACACGAGCAATGAATTTGCAGATTATTTGAGCCGAGAAGGCATACATGGATTAAAGACTGTTTCTAGAACCCCTCAAGTGGCTGAGAGGATGAACAAGACTATTTTGGAGCGTGCAAGATGCATAAGACTACATGCGGGTCTCCCGTTATACTTATGGGCTGCTACAGTTGATGCAGCTGTATATTTAATTAACAGGAGTCACTAGATGGAGGAGTCCCGCAGGAGCAGTGGTCAGGTAAAAAGGTTCATTATTCATATCTAAATTTTTTTGATTGTATTGCATATGCTTTGATTGACAGAGAGGACAGAAAAAAGCTTGATGCTAAGTCCCAGAAGTGCGCCTTTATTGGATATGGCGGCGATGAATATGGATATAGGCTTTGGGATTATGAGAATAACAAAGTCATTCGCAGTCAAAATGTGGTGTTCCATGAAGAAAAGATGTACAAGGATCGTCAGATAGAGCATGAGATGGCAGTAGAACCGGAATATGTTGAACTGGACACAATTCCTGTGAAGATAATTCCAGCAGGTTAAAGTGCACCTGAAGAGGAGGTTCAAGATGAACATATTACTAATGAGCAAGTAGTTTAAGAGGAACGCGGTAATCTAGAACATGCTAATAACCCTGAAGTATCCGTTTTGAGAAGATCCACACGTGTGAGAAAGCCAAAAGTAATTTTTTATCCTTCAGCTAATATTGTTCGGCGCCATGTCTTATATACAGATTCGGGAGAACCGGAGACTTATGATAATGCAAAGAAAGACACATCTCACATGCAGTGGGAGGGTGCTATGAGAGACGAGATGAGCTCGTTAATTCAGAACAAAACTTGAGAGTTGACCAAGTTGCCCATAGATAAAAAAGCTTTATTAAACAAGTGGGTGTACAGGATAAAAAATGAAGCTGATGGTAGTATCAGATACATGGCGAGACTTATAGTAAAGGGCTTTTCTAAAAAAAAAAAGGGGATCGACTACTCCGATATATTTTCACCAGTAGTGAAGATGATATCAATCAGAGTGTTTCTGAGTATAGTTGCAGTGGAGGATCTTCATCTCGAGCAGTTAGATGTAAAAACGGCTTTTTTGCAAGGTGATCTAGATGAAGAGTTATACATGGCACAACCCAGATGTTTTGAGGTCAAAGGTAAATAGCACATGGTATGTCGCTTTAAGAAAAGTTTGTATGGCTTGAAGAAAGCTCCGCGACAATGGTATTTAAGGAAGAAAAAGGATTTGCACACGGTGAGGCTGAACATTGTGTTTATTTTCGAAAGTATAGCGATGATGCTATTGTTTATCTTTCTTTATATGTTGATGACATGCTAGTGGCTAGTTCTAATATGAAGAGAATCGCAGAAGTAAAAAAGATGTTAGCAGTGTAGCTTGCTATGAAAGACTTTGGAGAGGCCAAGAAAATTTTAGGCATGAAAATCATCAGGGAGAGGAAAAATAAGAAACTATGGTTGTCGCAGGAAGACTATGTGAATAAGGTGTTGAAAAGATTCAATATGGACGAGGCAAAACTGATTGCGACTTCTCTAGCGGATCATTTCAAACTTTCCAAGGATATGTGTCCGAGTACTCAAGCTGTGAAAGATGAGATGGCGGCAGTGCCGTATGTGTCAGTAGTTGGAAGTTTGATGTATGCTATGGTAAGCACGAGACCAGACATTGCACAGGCAGTGGGAGTTGTGAGTCGATATTTGCAAAACTCAGGAAAAGAGCATTGTAATGCAATAAAATGGATATTGAGATATCTAGCAGATACATCAAATTACTTTCTTTGTTATGGAGGTACATCGCTAGAATTGCAGGGTTATGTGGATGCAGATCACTCGGGTGATCGAGATAGTAGTAAAAGCACCACTAGATATGTCTTTACAGTTGCAGGTACAACAGTGAGTTGGGTATCTCAACTACAGAAATAGTGGCTCTATCGACGACAGAAGCAGAGTACATGGCGATCACGGAGGCCTCTAAGGAAATCATGTGGTTACAAGATTATCTGGAGGAGCTACATCGAAAGCAGCCAGTGAGCACACTGTGGAGTGATAGTCAAAGTGCAGTGCACTTAGCAAAGAATGCAGCTTATCACTCAAGGACTAGACATATCAAGAAACGTTATCACTTCATCATGTCGGCATTGAAAGATAACGAGTTAAAGTTACAGAAGATTGATGGCTCAAAGAATCCAGCTGGCATGTTTACCAACGTAGTAGACAGAGAGAAGCATACTTTCTGTACTACTACTATTGGTATTACTCCATGTTAATTGATGAGGAATATCGCGGAGGCACAAGTTTTAGTTGTTAGTTTTTGAATAGGATGGATGCAAAGTTGCTTGATGCATCGGATATATTTCTCTTCAAGTAGGAGATTGTTGGCTTGTGAAACCAAAATATATCATTAAGATTTCTTTTTGTCTTTTGTCCTTTCCTTTTCTTCTAGGTTTAAAGATATACCTTATATATTAGGGATATATAGGTTGTAGTATAAGAACAGATAAAAAGCGCAGAAGAAGAGAGCAGATAGAAAGCGCAAAGTAGCAAATAGAGAGAAAAAGAAAGAGAGAGGCCGTGACGGCATTCTTGAGAGTTCTCGTTTTTTTTTTCCTTCGATCTTGTGAGAAGATTATCAGTTGTATTCCTATTTTTCTTGAATACTAGTGGATTCGCAGGGTGCCTCTACGTGGAGACGTAACTCAGGTTTGGGTGAACTTCGATAACAAATTCTCTGGTGTGTTCTTCTGATTCTGTTCTTTTATTATTATATTCTGCTAGTGTAGATTGTTTGCTTGGATTATATTTTTGGAATCAGTGCACGATTCCTATCATTCTTCATCACTCGTTTTACGAGAAGCATGGTTAGTCTTTCCTTCTCGTAACAATCAGGTACTTCTTCTAGACAAGAGGTGATTGAAAACCATTTTACTCACATAAAATGGGGCCTTATTAAAGGGGTTACTCAGCAGATATATAAAAAACAATAGGTTGAAGTGGAGAACGTTCATAATATTGTCTACAACACTTGACCCTATTGTTGCTTTTCTTATCCACTGTTTCATTTATTCTGGTACATATGCAACATGCACGTGCGTGTGCATGAGGTACCTTGTGCTTTCACCTTATGTACTGAAAGGGTTAAAGTTACGACTAAGATCTTATCCACAAGATTTACAAGAAAAAACTAAGAAAATTATGCATAACGCCACCCATTAGAACAGTATCAGGTTCCTTGCAAGCGAAAGGCATTCCACGCATTTAAAGTTCATGAGTTAAGAACAAGGATGGCTTTCACCAATGAAAGATTTCATAAAAGTTTAATTTGAAACCTGGAAGACGTAACTATTAAACGTACATAAGGCTTACTAAAATGTAGGAATAAGCATGGCTTTCACCAATGACAATGCGCAACAGTTTCCAGGAGCAAAATTACATGTATTAAAAGAAAAACTGCGACATCTATCAAGTAGGAGCCGAGCACAGAGAAAGGACATTAGTACCTTATTTATATCCTCTTCTGTATTGCAATTACATATCAGATAGCTATAAGTCTGACAATCTGGCCTCACATGTGCTTTTTCCATTTGCTTTAGAACCATCAATGCACTGTGAGGGTCTTTCTGCAAATATACATATTTTAGCTTTACTTTTTCAAATTCCTCAGTGTGTGCCATCATGGCGCCAACAAGGAAGAAGAGAAATTTCTTGCAAATGCATTGTCCCTCTGTGTGTGTGTGTGTGTGTGTGTTTTCAGATAGAGAGAGAGGGAGCTTACAAACCATACCTATGAATTTGACAGTACCTAAAACCAAAAATCATACCCTCAACAAATTAACTAGAAGTAACTAGTTTTTTTTCACAGAAATAAGATTGTGAGAAAAGAAACAAAGTGGTCATTGACAAGGGAAGGCTGCACAAATCATACTTAACAGTTATTACTTTAATCAACATTTAATGCCATATTTTTCTAAATCTGTAAGCCATTTCTCATATTAGTAGGGCTATTTCACTGGTTATAGGCTCAAAAACCACTGGGCATCGTTCACCAATGAACTCTAATGGTTAGCCGATATGTTACCTAGACTTGGCTGCCAGTATCAGATAATACAAATCTACAAGTCCAACTTGCCTAGCCTCACACTTCAGGTCATGGACGGTGGGCTGAAAAGGATAAAAAAATTACTAGCAAAAACCTGTATAAAAAAAGGTCGATATTAAGCAAAAATAACGAATTTCTGTTATTTGGGTGTCTTTTACACTTACCGTTTAGTTGCTGTATAAACTGTGCTGGCCCAGCTTTTAACATCTTAACTTTCTCCCTTCTTTTTGTTTAATGGCCTTGTAAAATGTTAATATGGACCTCTCTTTTCCATAAACATAACGGGTTTCCACATATTATTTTGGGCCATAGTATACAATTCAGCCAGAGCCCACATACAGAGGTCAAGACACAGCCCAACAGCAGCCAGTATTCCTCCTCCTCCTCAAAACTCGATCTAGGTTCGTGGTTTCCTTTAAGCTTCGCTAACATTTGCTCTCATTCGCTTTAGACATGATTGGAAAATTTTTGAATGCTCGTGAAGAATCAAGAAAGCTGCTCAAGATTACAAGGGACTCACCTCACGATAGTATCCTACCATTATAGCATTATACATACTAGATGTAGGTGCCAAATTCATTTTCTGCGCATCCTCAAGCATGTTATAAGCAGAATCAAACTGCACGAAGCAATTCCAACGTGAACTGACAGAAGATACAAACAGTAAACGACATTCATCAAGTAGATGTGGCAGTGAAGTAAACAGGAGGAACTTACATCTTTCATTCTCACAGACAAATTTATCATACTTCTGAATGTATCAGTATTTGGACTGAGATTGTGGCGATGCATCATTGAGTAGATTTGGTGCACCTTAAGGTTGAATAAGATAAAGAAAGGGCAGAAATCAAAAACACAGACCAAATGCAGCTGTAATAATTCCTAAAGCCAAACATGCATTATATTGAGGTCAAGTATACAGAACTATTAGAGAGGCTAGATATACAAAATGGACTCTAAGATAAACTAATTACAGAGAAGAATTCATCAATCAAAGAGTACAAGAGCTTAGTGCCACTGGAAAAATATAATGGAAAAGAAAAGACCCAGTGAAAGTTACTCTCATCAAGAATTAAGAAGACAAAATTAGGCCAACCAACTGCTGTTTCAACAGAAACCAGCCCATAGAATGACAAACACATAACACACAAAAAGGCTTGTGAGGCAGGGGATTTGGCTTCATCAAGATACAAAAAGTGAGCCTCGTTTTATCCAGAAAGGATTAACCTTTCAGACAGCAGGATGGCCCAAAAGTTTCTCCCCAAATCATAATCCAATGGAAAGGGAAGGGATTGACTTAAGATAAGTAGGCCCATATTACAGTCATCAATTGTAAATGCCACATGTCAAAATTTTCATGAGTTGATGTGGGAAGACCGCTACAAATCATGACATGCAGAAGAGACATAATAAATCAAACGTACCAAATTGAAGTCATGGTTCTCGTCGCTAGCTCGTAGAATGGAATGTACTACCTCTATGGACAAGGTGAAACCAGCAGCACACATTTCTTCCACTATATCCAGAGCTGTGTGCACCTGCAGCCAAATAACATCAGCTGACAAACAGATTAGCGGTCAATAACAATATCATCATGAAATCAGGTATTATAATTAAGGCGCGATTTATGTGTCTATTTCAATGTCCTTCAAGTCCAATTATATGTAACAATCAATCGTGCGTACCTTGAGTGAAGTGCAACAATAATCTATGAGACCTCCATATGAAGTTGAAGAAGGTTTCACCTTCAGCTTCTCATGAAGACTATGGAACTTAGTAATGACATCCTCAACCTTAAAGAAGTTTAAAGAAATTAGTTGAAAAGTATAGTATAATAACCAAATAAACATGGTCATCATATGCACAAGTAACTCACCATGAAGGGCTTTAAGCTAATGCACTGAATAAACTAAACTAATTTTTCAGACTGCAAAAGACGAATTCATGTACATAAAACCTCTTACCAAAAAAATAAAATAAAAAAAATTCATGTACATAAACCCTATATGCTAGAACACAATATTATCGAAGTGGTTACAATAAGATTGTGGGAAAAATATAAGTTCCTCTGAATCACTAGATTTAGAAGCCAATATATAAAAGAAATCTATTCATGTTTGCTTATACACCTCCTGTAGTTGCATCATTAACATACTTGACCAGAGCTCTAATAATTTTTTCGATTTTGAATTTCAATCATGTGTTTGCTGTACCAGCATAACAATTCACACAGGGTCCTGATTAAACTATAGATCTGCTCATGTGGCCACTAAAACAGTAGATCATCAAGAGAATATCTTCCTGATATGCACTGTACACCTGAATATTGCAAAGGAGACCTGTGGTCGAGATGAAGATCGTTTGGAACTCACCACCCGTGTATTGACCAAGAAAAATGGGGGGAAAGGTGCTGGCAGAAACAATTGAATATCCTAGCCAGACTTTCAACATCAACATCAACATCAACACCTTTATCCCAAACTAGTTGGGGTCGGCGATTGATGAACTCTAAAGATACATCAAATAAAAGCAAGACCGATCGAGGGAAAAGATATAGGGAAAGGGCTAAAAAGGACAGTCAGGAACATATGAATTCTGCCCCTCCATAATACTAATAGCCTTCCTCCACTTGTCCTAAGACAAACCGTACACCAATCTATTTCCCACTCCATTAAATATTATTTTACTACTTTCCCCCAAGTTAATTTCGGCCGACCTCTTCCTTTCCTAGTGTTATGCTCTCGGAAGCAAACTTCTGTTCTTACCGGAGCATCTAGAGATCTACGAAGAATATGCCCAAACTATCTCAATCTACGTTCTCTCATCTTTTCGGCCACCGGTTCTACTCCAACTTTTCGTCGAATATCTTCATTCTTTATCTTATCTATCCTTGTATGACCACACATCCACATTAACATCCTCATTTTCGCTACTCCCATTTTATGCTCATGTCGCCTTTGTGCCGGACAACATTTAGCTCCGTACAGCATGGCAGGTCTTACTGCTGTTCTATAAAATTTTCCTTTTAGCCTAAGAGGAATTTTGCGATCACACAAAAATCATGATGCACTGCGCCATTTCATCCAACCTGCTCTGATTCTATAGCTTACATCCTCATCAATCTCTCCCCCCTTTTGCAATATTGATCCCAGATATCTAAAAGCATCTTTCTTGGGTACCTCCTGTCCGAGCATATTGACGGCTTTTTGATCTCCTCTTCCTACCGTGTCGAACTCACACTTCAAGTATTCGGTCTTATTTCAACTTAACGTAAATCCTTTAGACTCCAACGTGTTTCTTCATAATTCTAATTTAGCGCTAACCCCAACCTTGGTTTCATCAATAAATACAATATTGTCTGCAAATAGCATACACCACGGCACCTCATCTTAGATATCTTTTGTTAGCTCATCCATAACCATGGCAAAAAGATAAAGACTCAAAGCAGAACCTTGGTGTAAGCCTACTGTGATTGGAAAATAACTTGATGTGCCATTACAAGCCTTCACACATGTAGTAACACCGTCATACATATCCTTGATTGTCTTTACATACTTTGAAGATACTTTTTTCTTCTCAAGAATCCACCACAAAACCTTTCTTGGAACCCTATCATACGCCTTCTCAAGATCAATAGACACCATATGGAGGTCTTTTTTCCTTTCTCGATATCTCTCCATCAATTGTCGTATCAAGAAAATAGCCTCCATGGTAGATCTTCCTAGCTAGACTTTTTGTGGATAAATATTTTAAAACTTGCCCCTCATAGTCCAGCTCAAAGTTTACAATGGTCACAAAAATAAAGAAAGACACACTTGAACATAAAAGTAAAAAATAAAATAAAAAATTACTCAAAGATGAAATATTGTGGAAATGCTTGGCAGATATAAATCGAATAAAACATTTCCCAATAACTCAGAACAGGCATGCACTCATAGGCATGTGACACGGGCCTTGAACAATGCAGGGGATTGAACGACTGGTGCCATCGGGTCCTTCCATACTCGTAAACCTTAAAGTAATGCTTGTTGGTGTCAAACATGCAGAGGGTAAAAGGCGACTGGGTCTGTGGGAGTGGTGTCAGGACGGTTTGTACTAGAAGTTCTAGGATTAGATAGAATACAACTCTACGGAGCTCTGAAGGTGGGGTTGGCCTCCCGCGTATAAACTGATGCCACTCTCCTCATGAGGCCATGGCAAGCCGAAATTAGTCATAGTGCTAATGTAGTCTGATATTGCTCGATACAAAGGATGCCCGAGCTGAGCTGGGCGTGGTACGACTCGATATGAGAAAGATACTCGCCTGAGTGTTCCATGGGACAACTAAAGAGAGCTAGCTAGCCTGACCTGAATGACTCGCTAGGCGCTCCACGGGCTATTCCGTGACCAAGGAAACTCTAAGCCCGTGACACATGCATGCAACTCAGAACACGCATGCACTCATAGGCATGCATGCATAAGCATATGCATGTAAAATCTCATAAGTTTTAGCATAAAGAGGTGGCACAGACCTAAAACCCATAAAAAGTTATTTGGCAACATACCCCCAGAATATTTATACTCAACTCAACCAAAGCATGACCATAGATGATATACCATCAAAAGGGATGGATATTAAGAATTTATACATACTGGCAAAGTCGAGCAGCCCAAAACCTAAAATCTTAACTTGTGAACCCATAAATTCGGAGCTCTCAATCTTAATGAGTATAACATTGAACTACTATGGGGATGTTCATCAATCTTCGTTGATTTTAACTTGCAAAATGAGAAACATTTCCTTCTGGTTTCAAATGTTTGTTCCTTTCTAATTTAAATCGTAAAAGAGATTGACTATGTAACTGTCTATACAACATCCATCTTTTGTCTAATATCTGTAGGCTGTAGCAGTAACATTCATAACAAAAAGCATATAATGGTAAGTCATATAGATCATCACGACATATTGAGACCCGCAATTTACCAAAAGTGGGTGCCTCCATGAGTGTGCCATTTAAATAAATTCAAAGATTTTTTCTGGTGCACATATCCCCGATTAAAATGAGTCGCCCAGCTGTTGGGTGGGGTTGGGGGGGGAGAGGGAGGAGGAGGGGGGAAGAGAGACTGGAACACAAAGAATTAATTACTATATTAAACAAATAAAACAGTGCTGGTACACTTGGAATACCAAATGAAGTCTGTGCAAGCAAAAAGATAGCTAGGTGAAAGAGGTGCTTCTAAGAATAATGGACCAAAGAAATTACCAGCAACATTCATGAGAATCCTCACCGCTAAATTTGGCATATAAGCAACATAATCAAAAATGAACTTTGTCACATGCTTCGCCCTATCATCTGCAGCATATTGTACAAACCATCAATTCTAGAAATAGTTCTCACTTGCAAAGAAATATACTGTTTAAGAAAATATTAGGCGTTCACTACTGTCTGTAGAACCCAAGAGTTGCTATGAACAAAAGTTTGCTACATCAAACTGTAATATAATATTGGAGGATCATCTACTGATTCCAACCATATCTTTGAATGACCTGGAACAGTGACCGACTTAAAACCATTGAATTAACTTTTATTGTTTCTATTCGACACCACAGTCTCTGAAACTGCTTGTCCAAAGATGTTAGGAAAGTACCTTGTAAAAGTGGACAGAACTGAAATAGCTTATTAATCCAGCAACATATAATAAGCTCCATTAACCACACCTAATTAGGTACCTAAAAATAAGGTAAATTTGTATATAAGGGCTTATCGTACACAAAGTACGAGAGCACAAACTTACGATGGTCTTTAAGCGCCAAAAGGAACTGTTCTGCAAGGACATCCAGCTTTAACTTTCCCAAAGAGGTAAAGATGCTTGTTAGACAATCCAAAGATGATATATTCCTGATGTCTAAGGCTTGTAAAACATGCAAGAGCTCCTCTCGATCACTTCCACATAAAGCTAACAAGTAGTTTTCTGTGACAAGAAATAAGAAAAACCTGGTGAGGAATCAAGATCACCAAATCAAAGGAGGTGAACATGCAAAACCTGAACCTATTGATATCAGAAGAAATAAAATTTGCAAACAGCAGTAATATAGATAATTGTTGGGAAGACAGCAAAAAAATAGATGTTCAATATTAAAGGCAGATATCTCTAGAGATGGAACCTCACTATTATGTCAGTGGGGCAATATTAAACATATCTTTCTTTGTCTTTAAATCACTTAGACACATTTCCAATTTTCCCTTGCAGAAAGTTATGATTTTGTATTAGGCAAGACTCCTTTCACGAGTAACATATTCTCATAGCCTTATATATATGCGTTACAGCAGGGCTAGAAAATTTGTTCAGAAGATCTTATGGATCGGGGTTGAGGAATGAAAATTGATGAATAAGTTATGATCAAGAGAAAATAAGAACATATTAATTCTAAAGTAACTCTGCGCTAATATATGAGTCATCATCCTTGAATGGACCAGATTACTCATCATCCCACTTACAACAAATACAAATTTAATTAACCTAACGGACCAAGAAAGAGAAAATCGATGTTACTAAGTTTGCATCTCTTAATTTCTCTTTCATCACGTATTATGACACAAGAATTTACAGTTCTATATCATTCTTGTCACATTACAAAACTGTAAGGTTTGGTTGCAAAAGGAACACGATGTTGACCAAGCCATCCATTATTGAGTAATAAAAAACTTACTATATTGCTATAATGACACAACCCACTGCAACAGGCCTAATCAAGAAATCTAGCAAATGTATTAACATAAGAGCCAAAAGGCTTACCTGCTAAGTCATATTTATCTTCTCCATCATGACATGCTACATGACTCAAGAGTTCTCGGATCTTTTCTTCTTGATCCGTTCTAATATAAAGCAGCATCTCATAATAACCAAACCTTGATACAGAGCTGGGATTATCATCTTTGATGAGTCTGCCAAAGAAATGAAACTCTTCTACCATCTCCATGTCAATCAAGTACATCAGAAATGGACCATAAGTATCCTCCTCTATCCGGAACCCTTGCTCCCTCATTGATCTGAATAGCCTAAAAGCCTTATGAATCTCTTGCAAGGCGACATCCTCCTCATCACTTTCTCTAGCCTTCTCTATGCAAATAGCTATCAATGAATTGTATTCTTTTACTCCAGTTTCATGTCCCAATTTACCAAATACCTGCAACGTAGCTTCGGTTCCTAGCACCTGTGCACACATCTTGACCAAACGGTCATATCGCCGCACTAGAGTATTTTTGAATATCCATCTTTGCTTTCTTTCACGTAAAACTTCCTTGTGAAATAACGCTTTTGTCCGAGACATATCCGCAAACAATGGTTTACTCAATACTACCTCTAGAGACTTCAGATTACAATCTTCTGAATCAGGTGAACCAATGGAAGAATCACCTAAGAAAGATAATGCAAACATGAGCGACATAAATTTACTTAACTAGATTGTTTTCAATATTACAGTGGCAGTAATCAGCTTTATCAAGAAAGATAAAAAAGAACTTTCTACACGATATCCTGGTACAGTTCGGATAGTGATATGCAGAAAATGTTAGTGCGTTTCTTAAATAAAAAGGCAAAAGTAGATATCATCATTATCAAAATGAAGCAACAGTTCACACGAATTACAGAGCATTAGGTAAGTAACACTTCTGAAAGCCTAATCGATAAAGCATAAATGAACGTCTTCTTGGCACCACAACTAAGGGTGTGCATGGTCCGGGCCGGTCCGGTCTCGGCATGGAACCGGGGACCGGACCAGTAGTCCGGTCCCCATAATTTCAGGACCACGGACCGGACCAAGACCGGCGGTCCGGACCGGTCCTGGTCCGGGCCGGTTCCGGTCCCGGCCCAATAGGACCGCTAATTCTAACTGCTTATAAAAACTATAATAAAAAAGATTAGTTTGGTGAAAAAAAATTTAGACTTCGACCTCCTCTTGTGTTGATTTTTCATTAATAATAAAATTCCACAAAAAGTCCAAAGTCTAATCTTAATTCTGATCTCTAAAAAGGAATTCATTACTAATAAAATTCCACAAAAGACGAAAAACACGTATATGAATTAATCTTTAAATGCAAATCTAATATCAATGCAATGAGATTTTTATCTTTTCAGTTCTTTTTACATGGTTTTCTTTTCATTTATTTTATGTGAAAAAAATACTATCTAAAATTCGGATCTGTTTGAAAAATTCAAAGAAGATATCTCCCTAAACAAATGAGCCCGATCTAAAAGAAAAATAAATTAACACAATCAAAGATGCAACCACCACAACAATCAAAGATGTAATCACTGCAACCAAAATAGCTAAAGACTCACTGTAGGAGACTCGGAATTTTCAAATCATTAGGATGATCAAACTAATTTTTTTAAAAAAATATTTTCGGTCCGGTCCGGGCCGGGCCGGTCCGGTCCCAAACCATGGAACCCAGGGACCGGACCGCCCAGTCACCGGTCCCGTTTATTGGGACCGGGGACCGGACCGCCAACCTCAAGGACCGGACCAACCCGCCCGGGCCGGGCCGGTCCCGGGCCGGTCCAGGCCGGTCCGGTCCGGTTTGCACACCCCTAACCACAACCAGTCTCAAAATTCCGAATTTTTATTTATCTACTACAGATAGAAACTACAAATGCAAGCTGAAGTAGATCCAAAATAATAATTAATCATAGCGAAATCAATGAACACATACTGCGGAGGACATGTTTTATCTCGTTTGACATCTCGTTTGACAGCTGCTTCCCCGGCAAAGCATCTGAGGAACACCATCACGTAACAATCAACCCAAAAGGGTGAACAAAAACCACAAAAGAAAAAAAAGCAATTAAAAGGGATTAGAGGTTCAGCTATCCTCTGTCACTGGTGAAAAATAAAGAGCAACTAAAGCGCGCTAATCAGACACAGAACCATAAAACGTTCCAGCGTCAAGGAACACAACCTTCAAGTTAAGGGGTGCCCTTGGCCATGAACCTCCTTTGCGTTTTTTATTCAACCAACTCTTCCACTTTCCGCGAAAAAAGATAAAATAAAAATAATAAGAAGTATTAATTTGCATCATTATAAAAGAGCTCAAATTTTCAGTTAGATCACGACAATCCAGTCTTTATAACAAGCGATTCAGATATCTCTCGCGAGCTTATTCTCCTATTCGCGTAATGTCTGATAATATCCCAGCCTCCAGACGCAAACAACCACCCTTAGATCATTCCAAGGAAACCTAACCGCAAGCTATACTCCATCCCCACAACGTCGTACGCCTTCCCAGCAACCAAGACAACCAACTTACCAAATGGCTCGGTTGCGTCCACCTCCGTACTGGAGACGGACTTGGTCCGCGTTAGCTTCGGAGTGGACCTGTCGGAGCGCGAATGCCGCGCGGCAGGGCTTTCGGAGAGCCTTCGGAGAGTGTCGGTGATGGTGGAGGACGTGGATGGAGACGACGAAGACAAGGAGTCGTCGATTGAAGAGAGGACGCTCTTGAGAGACGCGTCCTTGGCAGAGGCGGCGACTTTGTTGGCGGATTTGACGGCTGATCGAAATAGCGCGCTCAATTTGAGGGAGGAGGAAGAGGACATTTGAGCTGCGAGCTCCTCCTCCGTCTTCTACTTCGACAATTCCTGGCCGACCAGAGGGTTTTGAGAGGTTTTACGTTGTACAAATTTTCGCTTTGCTTCGCTTCTTGTCCTCCGCTTTCTACTGTGCAAGTTACGATGAAGCCATATAAGGAACAAAGAATGCTGAGGCTGAAATGACGTCGTTTTCAGCGGGATCACTTCGCTCCTTTCCTAACTGGGGGTGTTCCATTTCGACTGGTGGCCCTGAAGAGCCCAAACCTCCTTGGTGGGCCGGGCCAAGTCCGGCCCGATTTGGAAGGAAATGGTCCGCACTCAACTTCGAAGCTTCTGTACGCTAGATAGACCCCGCAGCATAAGATCTGCACGAAGATTCATAAAAAAACCTGAGGACCTATAAAACCTTGGAAAATAAGAAAAATTGGACCCAACGAGATGGCTCCGCTAGGCGAGGGCCGGTCGGCTGTGGGTCTCGACTTCGCGAGTCCGATTCACCCCGTCATGAAAAAAATTAGAAAATATCTCATTTGTGAATAAAATTTAGAGAACTTGAAATAAATATGTTTTGTGCAACTTTCAAATCGAAGCTTTTGGTCACTATTGAATCGATATTTCACATACCAAAATGACCTAGTCAGAATTTTCACTCAAAGAAAACATGTCCAAATTCGCAACTGATACTAAAGTTGAAAACCACGTATCTGTATACATAACATGAATGTTGTCCACAAACGCCATACAAAGCCGATCGAGACGACGACGAAGATGGCGCTGTCTACAGAAGAGAGAAAGAGTTAACGCAGAGAAGCGATTGGTCTCCACATGCCTCGGATCCAGACCCCACTCCAGAGAAATCTTATCTGAAAATCCAAGGCAAGTACAATAATGAACTCAAATCTCCGAGTCACCACAGAAGAAAACGAAACTTGTCCGCGTGCGCAATCTGGCATTCGTGGGGCTTGCCCAGCAGCAGTTGGATGCAAAGCATGCTGTATGGCGACCAAGTACTGAGGGTTTCGACCCCAGATGTCATTACCGACCCTTGGGCCTCCAACCTATCAAAAATCAAAGAAACACCTTTCGGACAGAAACAAAAGGCAGCTTTCCCTGAGGAATTATTACCCAACAGCTACCGCTCGATTCGCTATTTCGAGCTGATTATAAGTCGGAACAGAGGCGTACCATCCATGTAAGAACATACAACACTTCAAACCCCACGTTTAATTTGTTAAGACTGATTGAATCTGCCCTTGTACAACGTCCATTTACATGTGATTCAAGAGAACTTTTTGGCTTTTAGGGCGTGTCTGGTTCTGCAGCATATGTTGTCCTGGGGGGTGGACCTGAAAGAGATGAAGTGTGCACGAACGACAGACGTCGGATGGATATACTTCACTTCACATGGGTTTTGTCTGCAAGATACTGGGCAAAATCTATCTCAAACTCGGCGGGGGATTCTTCTTCCTCTCGCGCCATTATTGCAGTCTTTTTCTTCAGCCACTTCAGGTCCTGCCATGCATGCACGTGACCTGGGAGATCGAGTTCATGAGATGATGGAGGGGATAGTAACTAGGGCTATAAACCATCCTTCCATGTGCGGAGCAACATCAACATAAACATGCATACGCGCCTTTTGCTTTCTTTTTGTTGATGTGAAAACACTCTTTATTAAAAAGGGATAAGCGCACTATAAGTCCTAAAACTTATCATATAAGTGCAAATGAGTCCTAAAACTTGTCATGAAAGTGTATTCAAGTCCTAAAACTTTCAAAAAGTGCAATAAAGTCCTCAAACTAGTCACAAAAGTGCAATTGAGTCCTAAAATTTTCAAAAAATGTAACCAATGAAAGGACTTGATTGAACTAATATGACAAATTTTAGGACTTGATCGCATTTTTTGAAAGTTTTATGACTCAAATGCACTTGTTGGGTTTCCTAGGTTCATAAAACGCAGCGGAACAAAACCCTAAACATGATCCATGTGTATATCGAAATCAAAATAGGTTCAAGACATACATTTTTCTGTTAGTGACAAATTAACGGTTTGTTGTATCTGGATTAGCGCCCCAAGTGTTGCGCCTCTACTGGTATCCACACACACGAATTGCAATCTCCAACGATCCAAGTGCTAACTTTCAGATCTTGGAGTGCCTTTCGCGATCGCCTTGAACAAAGAATTGTTCTCTGTTTTTCTCATTCGGGATAATACTCGTGCACAGGCTGAGGCGTCTCTATGGTTATTACTTGTAACCCTATATTTCACAGTTTGGGCCCCACGACGTAATGGCCTGGACCCCACGACGTCCTCTAAATCGTCCACCCGATCGTGCGTTTAATCGTAATCTCATAAGGTGTACAATCGCGTAGATATTCGTAATAAGAGAATAAATTAAACTCTACTTCTTAAGTAGATCAAGGCGTAGAGAAAATATTAAATCAATTCGCTATTGTGTGCGACCCTGTAGGTTAACTAGATATTAGTAGTGTACCGAAAACTCTTTTGGCTCACAAGTCATAAGCGGTCTCTAGCAAGACATTATGACTACCTAAATATAGTGAAAGTCGATTTTCCGACACAACCTAATCCACAATTAATGTTAGAGTATTAACATTAATTGGTTCTTAGGGCAGACCACTAACAATCTCCCACTTGCACTAGAACCAATTATACAAACTAAATCCCTTTGTCACTTGATATCCGAGTTAAGTATAAAGCAGGACAAGTGTCATCATTATGTAGCTCAAACTCATTTTCCCGATACCGTAGTTAGACTGTCAAATCAAATAGTTGACTCTTCAACTCACTTGAATATGGCCATGCATTTCACAGTCTCAACTCTCTGGGAGACCATGATATCATACTCTCGTTATATGAGAGGGACAAATCCCATCTTTTCTACTCACATCCCTCAGCATGATTCATGACATACCCAGCCATTACCTTTATAATCACTAGTTACGGTTGACGTTTGGTGATGTTAAAGCTTGCCAATCCACATCTAGGAAACCATGGCAGACTCAGGTCAAAGGACTATACTCTATAGCTATGATGAGAAACACCGATGATATCATATAACAATCCTACAGTATTCTTATAGCGGGTCTGTCCAATACAATGTTCTCCAACATGTATTCCATGTGATCAACTTTATATCTCTATATTCATGACCCATGAAACTTGGTCATCGGTTGACTCACATACCGGTCTCAAACACCATTGGCGTCCCAATGCACAATGATAATTGACTAGGGACATTTTGAATATTAATATCCATTCTATTAATAGAGTTATCAAATCACGTATTTGATCTTCTATTAAGGACATTCAATATTCAGGGGATAAAGATTTCACATTCAATGATATACCTAAATTACATTGAAATCAAATATAACATATGCTTTATTAATGAACAATGAAAATGTATATTACATCTACTCCCACTCACATCAAAACCAATCACTAACGGGTCTAAGTCCTAAAGCATTACAATGACGCTCATGCTTAGGTTGTGAAAGAACCTTCGTCAACGGATCAGCTATATTCAACTCCGTTGCAACTTTGCACATCTTGACATCGTCTCTTTCAATGAATTCTCGAATGAAGTGATACTTCCTGAGTATGTGTTTGGTCTTTTAGTGAGACCTAGGTTCTTTAGCCAAAACTATGACCCCATTGTTGTCACAATAAAGGTCCACTGGATTCGAACCAATGGGATTGATTCTTAGTTCTTCTATGAACTTTCGAATCCATACAGCTTCTTTTGATGCTTCTGAAGCAGCAATATACTCAGTTTCTGTAGTAGAATCTGCAATAGTGTCTTGCTTGGAACTCTTCCAGCACACCGCTCCACCATTCACGCAAAAGACAAAACCTGACTGCAATCGAAGGTCGTCTTTGTCGGTTTGAAAACTAGCATAAGTGTAACCACTTACAATGATTTGTTCCTCACCTCCACAGGCTAAGAATAAATCCTTAGTTCTTCTCAAGTACTTAAGGATATTTTTTACAGTTATCCAGTGAGTTTCTCCTGGATCTGACTGGTATCTGCTTGTCATGCTCGATGCATAAGAAACATCAAGACGAGTGCACAACATGTCATACATGATGGATCATAGGGCTGATGCATAAGGAATCCTACTCATGCGATCTCGCTTATCTTATGTTGAAGGACACTGAGTCTTGCTAAGACTTATGCCATGTGACATCAGAAGAAAAACTTTTTTGGAATCTTGCATATTAAACCTATTGATGACTTTGTCAATGTATGTACTTTGACTTAGTCTAATAAGCCTCTTTGATCTATCTCTATAGATCCTGATCCCTAAGATATAATTTGCCTCTCACATGTCTTTCATGGAGAAACATTTTCCTAGCCATGTCTTAACTGACTGAAGCATAGGAATGTCGTTTCCAATGAGCAGTATGTCATCCACATACAACACTAGAAACACAATTGCGCTCCCACTAGACTTCTTGTATACACAAGCTTCTTCTTTATTTCTGATGAAGCCAAACTCTTTAATAGTTTCATCGAAACGAATATTCCAACTCCGTGATGCTTGCTTCAATCCATAGATAGAACGTTGAAGCTTGCATATCTTCCTAGCATTGTCTGGTGATGTAAAGCCTTCAGGTTGTGTCATATGCACATTCTCCTCTAGGTTTCCATTAAGAAAAGTTATCTTTACATCCATTTGCCATATCTCATAGTCATAATATGCGACAAATGCTAGGATAATCCGAATGGACTTAAGCATGGCCACTGGTGAAAAGGTCTCGTCATAGTCAATACCATGAGTTTGTTTAAAACCTTTAGCTACCAGCCGTGCTTAATGGATGTGAACCTTTCCATCCATATTAGTTTTCTTCTTGAAAACCCACTTGCACCCTATAGGTTTGACACCTTCGAGTGAATCAATCAAAGTCCAAACTTTGTTTTGATACATTGAGTCCATTTCGAATTTCATGGCCTGAAGCCATTTATCGGAGTCTGAGCCCATCATAGCTTCTGTATAGGTCGTAGATTCGTCATTTTCTATTAACAATAGATGTCGATGTTCTGTGACATGAAAGCCATATCTCATAGGCTCACAATGTGTTCTTTCAGACCTACGAACCATATGTGCCACTAGAGTAGACTCTACGACTCTTCGTAGATCTAACTGAGGTTCCTCATGAACTGGAACACTCTCTTGTGGTACAATAACTTCTTCAAGGTTTACCTTACTCCCACTGGTTCCTTTATTAAGAAACTCTTTCTCCAAAAAGACACCATTTCGAGTAACAAACACTTTGTTCTCTGATCGGTTGTAAAAGTAATATCCTTTCGTTTCCTTAGGATATCCTACAAAGAAGCATTTATCAGATTTGGGCCCAAGCATATCAGAAAGTAAACGTTTTGCATAAGTTTCGCAGCCCCAAATCTTTAGAAAAGACATACTAGGAATTTTTTCTGTCCACATCTCATATGATGTCTTCTCTACAGATTTTGATGGACTTTTATTTAGTGTGAACGCTGCCGTCTCAAGTGCATAACCCCAAAAAGATAATGGAAGATCTGAATGACTCATCATTGATCGAACCATGTTTAACAGAGTTCGATTTCTCCTCTCAGAGACATCATTCCACTGTGGTGTTCCAAGAGAAGTGAGCTGTGAAACAATTCCACACTCCTTAAGATGATCATTGAACTCTTGGCTTAGATATTCTCATCCTCGACCAGATCGAAGAGCCTTGATATTCTTGCCAAGTTGATTTTGTACTTCATTATGAAATTCCTTGAACTTTTCAAAGGACTCAGATTTATGTTTCATCAAATACATATATCCATATCTATTGAAATCATCAGTAAATGTAATGAAGTACTGATAACCTCATCTAGCTATAAAACTTAGTGGTCCACATACATCAGTATGTCTAATGACCAATAATTCTTTTGCCCTCTCACTTTGATTAGTAAAAGCAGCTTTTGTTATTTTGCCAACTAGACAAGATTCACACGTATCATATGATTCAAAATCAAATGAATTTAATAGTCCATCTATGGAGCTTGTGAATTCTTTTCTCATTTACGTGGCCTAATTGACAATATCATAGGTAGGTCGGATTCAAATCATTAAATTTAAACATTTTTGTATTTATATTATAGATTGACACATCAAAATTTAGAACATATATTCCATCCACAATATGGGCGCCACCATAAAACAATCCATTAAGATAAAATGAACAACTATTGTTCTTTTGATCAAAACAGAAACCTTCATTGTCCAAACAAGAAGCAGAAATAATATTCCTGCGGATAGCAGGTATATAGTAGCAATTATTCAATTTTAAAATTATGCCAGAAGGTAAAGCTACATCATATGTTCCTACAGCTAATGCAGCAACTCTTGCTCCATTTTCAACGCGTAGTTCCACTTCACCTTTTGCCAGTGTTCTACTTCGTTTCAATCCTTGCACATTCATACAAATGTGAGTACCACAATCGGTATCTAATACCCATGAAGTAAAACTAGTAGTAACATTTACTTCTATAACATAAATATATGAAGTGAAAGTTTCACTTCCCATCTTTTTTAGATCCTCCAAGTATTTCTTGCAATTTCTCTTCCAGTGTCCCTTGTTACCACAATGGAAGCAGACAACATCAGCATCGGACCCGTTTTGGTCTTGGATTTGGGTTTAATCTTAGTGCCCTTGCCCTTACCCTTGACCATACCTGGTTTCTTAAAGCCTTTCCCCTTTTGAACCATGAGAACATTATGGGTAGGGTCTTTCTTGATATTCTGTTCAGCAGTTTTGAGCATCCCATGTAATTCAGTCAAAGTATTGTTTAGATTATGCATGTTATAGTTCATAACAAACGTCTCATAATCATGAGATAATGACTGAAAAATAATGTCAGTGGCCAACTCTTGACTAATGGGAGAGCCCAGTAGCTCTAGATTTTCAATATGACCTATCATCTTTATGACATGTGGGCTAACTGAGCTCCCACTTGCTAGCTTGCACTCAATTAAGGCATTTACCGTCTAGTACCTTTCAGTGCGTGCCTGCTCCTGAAACAAATTTTTCAGGTTCATGATCATATCATAAGCATCCACGTTCTCAAGCTGTTTCTTAAGGTTTGAGTTAATGGTAGCTAGCATTAGACATGATGCATCCAATGCATCATCTTTTTGCTTCTAGTAAGCATTTCTTTCAGCATGGGGAGTATTGAAAGCATGTGCCTTCCAAGGGAGTAGTTTCTCCAGGACATAATCCTTTTTCTCTTGCTTGAGAACAATTCTCAAGCTTCCATACCAGTCCAAAAAATTTGAACCATTCAATTTGTCCTTCTCAAGGACAGATCGCAGTGAAAAGCTTGATGTAGAGGTATTTGCCATTATCTACAACAAATATGCAAAGTGAAGTATTCATTAATAATAAACTTCCAATATACTCTTATAACATGTGCCCTTATAAGTATAGTGGACTAAGACCCATATTTCACCAAGACTTGAGTAAACTTTGGCTTACCACTCAAGACTCAGTTATTTAGGTAGACAACACTTTGTCAATTGTATCGAATACAACTCTTAGTTGTTCGGGTTGACATCTCATGTCTTATCCCCAAACTCTATGCCTCAAGACCCAAAACCGTTTTGATAACTTTGTTAAGTAAACCAATCCTGACATGTGAATAACTATTATCCATCCTACCTTACTCAAATAGTTAAAGACATCATGCTTTGGCAGACCCATCTTTTGACTATTTAAGAATTGATAGGTGTATGATTGGAAAGATATCGTTTTATTACTTAATTCACCAGGGACTTTTATGATGTTTTTATACAGTGATGAACGTATACATGTTATGAACATAATCACTTATCACAACAAAGATATAGCAATTATACTAGGAACGAACAATCCATGCAAGGGTCAAGGGGGCTGCGCCCCTCGCGGGGTTAAGGGGCAAAGACCCTTGCGGTGGTCTCGAAGGTCGTTCATGGTTTGTTGGAAGGGGCAGCACCCCCGAAACTTAGACATAATTCTCAATTCTGTTTTACTAGGAACCTATTCGTCCCCTTATACCAACCCTACTAGGGCGAGCGATTTCAACTAAATCGTTCCTAAGGTTGTTTATGCTTTGTTCTTTCTTAGAACCCTAAACAGAATTCGTAATTCTATTTTCTTAACAGAATGCCTCTAGATCAATCACATTAATCCACTTCACCGCAGAAATTCAAGTTTGTTTAAATGTGAGATTACTCGAATTGATCATATCAATTCGTATTCCCAATTCATCTAACCCTAATTAAGAATCATGCCAGGAATACATAACATATATCGACAATTAGGGTTTCCTATTCAATTTCGATATAGCACAAGTTGCTCTGAAACCACTGTTGGGTTTCCTAGATTCATAAAACGCAGCGAAACGAAACCCTAAACATGATCCATATGTATATCGAAATCAAAATAGGTTCAAGACATACCTTTTTCTGTCAACGACAAATTGACGGTCGGTTGTGTCTGGATTAGCGCCCCAAATGTTGCGCCTCTACCGGTATCCACACTCACGAACTGCAATCTCTAACGATCCAAGTGCTAGCTTTCAGATCTTGGAGTGCCTCTCGCGATCGCCTTGAACAGAGAACTGTTATCTGTTTTTCTCCTTCGGGATAATACTCATGCATAGTCTGAGGCGTCTCTAGGGTTATTACTTGTAACCCTATATTTCCCGATTTGGGCTCTACGATGCAATGGCCTGGGCCCTACGACGTCCTCTAAACCATTCACCCGATCGTGCGTTTAATCGTAATCTTATAACGCGCACAATCGCGTAGATATTTGTAATAGGAGAATAAATTAAACTCTACTTTTTAAGTAGATCAAGAGAAAATATTAAATCAGTTCGCTATTGTGTGCGACCTATAGGTTCACTAGACATTAGTGGTGTGCCGAAAACTCTTTTAGCCTACAAGTCATAAGCGGTCTCTAGCAAGACATTATGACTACCTAAGTATAGTGAATGTCGATTTTCCGACACAAACTAATCCACAACTAATGTTAGAGTATCAACATTAATTGGTTCTTAGGGTAGACCACTAACAACACTTTCATGACAAGTTTTAGGACTTAATTGTACTTTTTGAAACTTTTATGACTCAAATGCACTTTCATTACAAGTTTTAGGACTTCCAATGCACTTCTCCTTATTAAAAAGAGATATTGTCACGACTGGGGGTTGGTTATTGGAAACGGTTTACCAAATTGATTAAACGACATGACAGATAGTAAGTGGGTATTTATAAAAGGAAGCCGCTAGCTTGACAGTATTATCATTATATTTGGCCCCACGATTTTTCAATTAATGAATATTTATACAAAACACGCGGTAATGATGTGTGGATCTATGGTCAGAAATAACTGACAATACTGTGAGACGACTAACATGGAAGCATTTTCCTTTATTAAATTGCACCATAAAATAAAAATGCTTAAGAAATTTTTGGGATTCTCTAATCAGATACCAAATTCGATGTTATGGAAGAGTTTATTGACAAGTACTGCCAATTGGACGTGTACTTAAAGTTTCTTTGTCTTATATATTCGATCAGTAAGGTAAACACGTCCAAAGTCTAGATAATCTCTGAAGTATAAGGCTATTTAAACACAAAGATGTGAGAACCAAACTTGTATAAATGAGCTTGAACAACACTAGTCTTTCTTACATCGGGAAGACCTAGGCTAGAGTATTGAAGATATCACCGCCTACCTCTCGTAACCCTTCATATTTTCGATAAGTTGTCGAAAGACTGTTCGGTTCCCGATGGATGTCTTTTCGACGCGCGTGTTAAAGTGTCATTATCACTTTGTGGTTTTCTAGAGTTATTATTAGTTGTGTGTCTCAAGAGTATTTTAGTATTCCGATGTGTAATTATTGCTATGTATGTAGATGTGTCTTTTCAAGTATCTAGGGTATATCAAGAGTCATGTTTAAGCCTATATAAAGGCGAATCTTGTGATCGCTTATGTAAGGAGAGTGAAGGCAGAATTCAGAAAATAAAGTAGTTCATTCATCTCCTTCATTGAGAGCTTCTCTTAAGTGAGTGATATCAGAGTTTTGTATCTCTGAGATTCAACATTCGATATTAGAGCTGCGCCTCTCTAATTTCAACATTTGGTATCAGAGCCTAGGATGTCAAGGACTGTGAATCAAGTCTTCTGGAGCGTGGTCCGTGAAGACGGTGGTCAGGGACCATTGTTCGTATGCAAGCGGTCGAGGATTGGAGTATGTCGAAGTTGTACTAGTGTACAATCATGGACTGTGATCGATTGGTCAGGGATCAAGTTTTCTTGGAGTAATACCGGGCATTATTTTCAGTCAGTTGGCAGAGATTTCAAATTCGACGAATGGCATTTGAGAAGCTCAACAGTTCCAATTATAATAATTGGAGTACCCGTATGCAGTTTTACTTGCTGGGTCAAAACTTGTGGGATATTGTTGGCAGCAGTATCACCACAGCACCCACAGACGATGGTGAACATAGGAGATGGAAGATTAAAGCGGGTAAGGCTCTTTATGCTCTTGCTGTAACTGTTAAAGATGGCTTGTTGCAGCATATTAAGAGTGCGCAGATTCCCAAGGATGCGTGGGATAACTTGGCAGCATTATTCGCGAGGTCGAATGATGCCAAGTTGCAAAGGTTGGAGAACAAGCTGTTGTTGATGTCACAACAAAATATGGCGGTGAGTCAGTATTTCTCCAAAGTAAAGTCTATTTGTGACGAAATTTCAAAGTTGGATCCAAATAATGCCATCTTAGAAACAAGAATGAGAATGATTATTATTTACGGGTTGAAGCCGGAATATAACGATATTGTTACGGCTATTCGTGGATGGGCAACTCAACTGACGTTGACCGATCTGGAGAATATCTTGGCAAACCAAGAAACTTTAGATAATCAAATGTCTAAAGTCACAATTAAGGGAGACGAGAGTGCTCTCTTCAGTGATAAGAGAGTATTCGAGGGTCATAGTAGATTCGGTGCCGACAATAGAGATGGCAAACTGGAGAAAAGTCATGTCGAAAGGCAACGACAACTAGCTCGTGGAGAATGGAAAAGGACGTTGTTACGTCTATGGCAAGGAAGGTCATTTTGCCAGAGAATGTCAAGCCAAGAGAGTTGAAGGAAATGTTGCAGCATCATCGAAGAAGATCGATGGAGACGAAAAATGAGATTTTCATGCGTCGGTTGAGACGGAGGTGCAAGACGAGCTCGCTGCCTTGTCTATTGCTAAGATGAACGATTCGGTGGCTTTAGTCACTGTAAGTGATAAGTCGATTAATTATGATGTTGATTGGATTGTAGATTCAGGATGTTCGAATCACATGACTGGAGATCAAGGCAAGCTGTCGAACTTGCTTGATTATGTTGGTGGACGAGTTGTCATTACTGCAGACAACACGGTGTTGCCAATTTCTCAAATTGGCAAGACGGTGATAACTCCCCGATTTAATTCAGAGCATGTTGAATTGAAAAATATGTATCATGTGCCGGGAATGAAGAAGAATTTGTTATCTGTGTCCCAGCTCACAGACTCGGGTAATTTTGTGGTGTTCGGTCCACGAGACGTCAAGGTGTACAGAAACGTAAAGCCCACTAGTCGACCAATCATGGAGGGGCGTCGATTGGAGTCCGTTTACATGATGTCAACTCAAACGGCATATGTAAAGAAAACTCGAAGAAATGATACACCCGATTTGTGGCATGCGCGGCTTGGGCATGTAAGTTTTCACAAATTGAAAGTGATGATGCAGAAGATTATGCTAAGGGGTCTTCCCCAGTTGGAAGTTCAAGAAGATGTGATTTATGCCGGATGCCAATACGGAAAGGCACATTAGCTTCCATATGATCGTCGTTTAAAGCTCGTAGGCCTCTCGAGCTCATTCACTCAGATGTGTTTGGTCTAGTGAAGCAACCGTCTGTTGGTGGATCAAAGTACATGATTACTTTCATTGACGACTTCTCTAGGTATATATGGGTTGATTTTATGAAGGGTAAATTTGAGGCATTTATCAAATTTAGAGAGTTTAAAGAGAAGGTTGAAAGTGATGTAAGCAAGAAGATTCTTTGCCTTCGTACTAATAATGGAGGAGAATATACTTCTTATGAATTCACGAAGTATTTGCGTGGGTGCAAGATATATCTGTTGTGGCTAGCGTTATCACCTAGAAGGGGGTGAATATGTGATTATAGTGCAATTTAAAATTTTTTCGCGGAATATCAATTGCATAGGCGTTTTTATAACGTCTCAGATGATGGCAACACAGTATAATATTATAAACAGTTCGTGTGCAGTTCAACTATCACAATTTATATAATATGATCAGAGTAGAGATAGAGAAGACTGCATAGAGGGTTTATAGTAGTTCAACTTTGGTTTAGCCTACGTCCACTTCTTCGGCTATCAGCCAATCGATTAGATTCCACTAGTAAACTGCTCGAGAGGTTGCAGCTTAGTGATCTCCTTGACACGCAGGATACCCCACCTAGTGCTCAATACCCTTGTGTACACCTCCTCACAATTACAATGGATGAATCAAGAAGTGTGTATGAAATGAAGTACTCACGATCTAAGAATTATAAAGACTTTTCCCTTTTAGCGCCGATCTCTTTGTCCCTCCAATATTGAGATGTCTTTTATACTCATTCGCCTCTAATCTACCCGTTGCAAGGCTTCTAGAAGAGGTCTCTCCAAAACTTCCCGTTTGGACAAGACATACCAAAAGAAGATCTCGTATCCATTGGGGATCGCCAAAGGAAAGGCTTCTCCGTTCGGATCAAATTGCTCATACAATTATGATCTTGGATTTCCATAGATGATTTCACTCACTTGGAAAGTTATATGTTTGTCTTATTGATTTCGCATCATTGATTAATCTCTATCCCCGAGAATCCTCAAGAATGATCCAGCTCGATTGTATACGTTGTAGTATTTCAAATAAGCGCATTTGAAAGTTTTATTCAAGTTCTGATTACTGCACGTGAATACTCCACTCAGAGCTTGAGCATCAGTCCAATGTTTGAGCTATCCCCGCTCAACGTTCAATGACTGAGTTATCCCCACTCAACGTCTGAGCTCCAACCAGCATCTGAGTCCCTTAGAAATTCCATCTGAGCAAATCCTTTTGACAGATTCAATCCTGTGCATCCCCGCACCAAAGGATAATCTGTAAAACAAGTATTCCACGACATTATCTCAAAAACTTAAGAGTACTTGGATTGTTTTGTCAACTTCAAAATCACCTATGGGTTTTTCTCAGCAATCTCTTCCTTTTTGATGATAACAAAACTATCCACAAAAGTAACAATGATTTCGATAAAAAGAGTGAGCAACTAGGATTTAGTTACTCTCAATATAATCTTGCTAATAAAGGATTTCAACAATCTGCGCTTTGCACTTTCTAGCAAGAATAAGTTCTGAAGTCAATATTCTCACAATATAAGTAGTCTCAGAACTTGTGATAATGCTTAAGATTTAGAGATTAAGCACAAATATTGTTTCAGAGCATTGCCATGTGATTCTACTTGATTTTACATGAAGCTTAATCACATGTACGACAAACTTGAGCAGCATAATAATAATGAGCATATTACTAGTGATATGGAATTGCTACACAAAGGCTCAGAACATGTATGTGAGCATGAACTTGCTACTTAATAGCTCAGAGCTTATATATGAGCGTATTGTTTGTGATATATACTTGCTATACAATAGCTCAGAACTTGCATGTGAACATATTGCTTACTATGCGATAGCTCAGAACTTGCAGTTTAACACATGCTTAGATCACAACGGTTTTAACATGCTCCAATTAACCTATTTTGGCAGATGTGTCGCCAAACATACATATTAATAAAATGCTCGTAGTAAGGAACTTGTTCACCTGTTCGGCTTAAGAAAGAAATTGTATTTTCTTTTCAGATCTTGTTCCTGCTGAATATAGTGATAGTATATTTTACTAGTTCCATCTTTTCAGCTTTGAAAACCTGTGTAAATATCTTGTTTGTGTGTGTTCTCACATAACTGTTGTACGTGAAACAACTTATCATTAACAGAATATGATATTCATAGAACAATCATAGATATATCCACATAGATAAATGTCTTCAATAAGTATCTCCTGTGTGGACTTGTTCATGTATATGCAATCATCATGACTTATTGTCATAAGTCACATTAGTATCTCCTATCTCCTTCTGTTTGATGACTTAACTTTTGTATAACTTTCTCCCCCTTTTTGTCATCAGCATAAAAGGGTAAGGCAATGACCAACAAGGTCAAACACATAGATGAAGTGATACTCCCCCTGAACATATGATTCATCCAGAGTAGCATAAATACTCCACCTGAATGATTGAACATTAAATAACATGGTTGAAGAAAGTACTGAAATAAATCCAACATTCAAAATATTCAAAGAACAGTACCAATCAATCAAAGTTGTGAATCGAGCAAGCCAAAAATAAAAAGAAGAAAAAATATTTGAAAGAATCTTTTTAGTCTCTTTGGTGAGGCTGAGAGGTGGATGGTGCAGAGGTTGGTTGGGCATGGCTTTGGGGGATCTACATCATGACAAATTGAGAGATCTGACTAAATTTCTTATCAAAATCCTCCTTCAGTTGGAAAATAGTCTTGTCCATCTTAGCAATCTGAGAAGCTGTAAGTTTCTGAGCAGTGGTCCTTTGCAATGCTAGTTCAACTTCTACCTTAGTAGCCAAACCTTCAATCTTTGAGTGTAGAAAGTCTCGAATGTTGTTCAATTTCTGATCCAGAGCTCTCTGAATCAATAACAGTTCTCTGAAAAGGTCTGAGTCTGTGGCATGGTCTGTGTCATCAGTCTGAGTACCCACATTTGAGGACTCTCCCTGAGTTCTAACTAGTGGCTCAGATGATGATACTGATTTGCCTGAGGAATCTACAACATTAGCATCATAAATATCCATCTCAACTTCCTCCCTTGCAGACATAGCTCTTTGAGAAGTTACCCCTTCAGTTCTGAGAAAATCAGATATGTTGACCCGGGTAATTTCTTCAACCTATTTGCGAGCCTCTTCTGCATCTTCCCTTTCCAGTTGCTCTTTTTCTTCTTGTGCCTTCTTCTTCCTTTCTTCTTCTCTGGCTTCTGCTTCCTGCTGCTCTAGATCTTTTGTAGGGACAGCCTCATGGGTTGATTTCACTATGGTTCTTACCAAATCCTCAAGGTCATTTTCACTTATCAATGAGCTATTAGAGTCATGTTCCTTCTCAATTCTTTCAAGTAATACTCTGGCAAGCTTTCTCTTTTTGAGGGCTGATTTGGTAGGTTTGTAAGCAACCATTTTAATCCTTCTCTTGCGAGTGGATTCTAAAGATTGTCCTGCAGGTTCAGTTTGTGGAGTCTTGGCAATAGGTTGCCTTTGAGCAGGTTTCTCATTGACTTGTGGCAAGTTGACAAGCACTGTATGCCTTTTTTTGTCCATCCACTTTCCATCCTCAATCTTATATCCCATCTTGGTAAGCATCGTCTCACCAGTGCTACCTTGAGGCATCTCAACTGATCTCAGCTCCAAAGGGATTGGTATCAGCAGATACTCGAAAATTCTGCTTATCAGAGAACCATATGGCAACTGACCCTTGGTCTTTTTCATAGCTCTTCTCATGTGTAGAAAAATTAAGTGTGGGAGAGAAAAGGGTTTACCATTCAGAATGGCCCAAATGAGTTTGGCCTCATATCTGGAGATATCAGTCTTGGAGGATCCTTTAGGTCTGAGGCAGTTGATGACTATCTTATGCAGAATAATTGTTTGCAGTGGAAAAAAGGTAATGTTCAACGTGAGGTTTGTTTGCTCTAGAGAGATTGGGATTTCCGAAAAGCTCTTTGTAGACATCTTCATCAGAGATAGGAATTTTGGTAAAGGTGAAAAGTTCAGATTGAAGTATGTCTGCAAAGTCTGCAGCATTCAGAATGATATTTTGCTCACGGAATGAGAATTGAATTGCATCTCTATCAAGCATAGTAAAGTTAGAGTAGAAATATGCAGTCAATTCACACCTCGAGCAAAATTGGTGCAGATGTAGATTAGTAATGGGATAAAGAATCTGCAGTCTATTCTTTTCAAAGGAATCAAACTCAACGACTCGGTTGGTTATCACACCTCGAGCAAGCAGTGTCTCATAACATTTCCTGTGCTTTGTTGTTCTAAACAACTTATCTGCAGTCTTTTCATCAGCCAAAAACTTCATTACTATAGGCTGAAAGTGAGTATAGATTCCTTCATCATCATCCTCTCTCAGATGATCACTAACAGAAATTCCTTCATTAGCATTCTCTTAAGCATTTACCATAGAAACAGAAGATTTACCAATTTTCTCATTTCCCTTTTTGAAGATTTATCCGTCTTCTCTTTTTCTTTCTCAAAGGTTCTGACGTTTTGAAATTCAGCACTAACTTTGGTTGTCTGCCTAATTTCAAATTGGGTCATCATCTCACTAAATTTTTGAACTTCTCCGTCATCAAAGAATCCATTACTACACACCAACTCGACAATGTCCTGTGGGTTTCTTCCCTGTTCCCACACGGTTTTAATCTGATAACTCGTGGCGTCTACACACTAACTTTGATTGTTGCGACCAGTTTCTCGGCTTCTCTTTGTCGTTTCTCGTCCTCACTCATTATGGGTGATTCGGTGAGATCATAAGAGGTAGGAGCATCTACGGCGACTTTGGGTGTCCGAGATTCAAGTCGACCAGATCGACGAGAACTTGTTGATTGGGTTTTCTTTGTGGAAGACGCCTTGTCCGCCATTGTAGTTAGGAGAATGAAAGTTGTTGATTGAGAGGATTTGGGGTTTTTTGCGAGAGAAATGGAAGTTTGGAACTTTGGAAGCAGGCGAAGAACGTAAGGTGAGGAGGATTGTTTCTCTAGGCTTTTGAGAAGAAATGACGCTTCAGCTTAGGTTTTCTTTTTGAAGATTTGGAAGTCGTTTTATTTAAAGAATATGACAAATTTCGTTTGGGAAGATTTATACGAAATCAATCAATTTGAACAAATCAAATAACCGATCAATCAATCAATCACGGCAATCAGCACAATCCACACAATCATAATATTTACAAAATATCTAGAAATATTGTGAAGATGCGTACCTTATTTGTTGCTAGAAATATAGCTACTTATGCGCCAAAAATTTGAATGATCAAACTTTTAGTCGTTCTCCACTCAGAAGATGTTATTTTCAGATGATGCTTTAAGTTCTGAGTCCCTTGTAGTCATAGAGCTTCTTTAGGATGAAGCTTTGGCATCTTTGATTCTTCCAAATATCTCTTTAAGCTTTGAAGCAAAATCTTCCTGTCTAAATAGCAACTTAAACATGCATCATAGTAATATCTAATTCTTGTCTGATATATTCAAATGTATTTCTATCAAATGGCTTGGTGAATATGTCAGCTAATTGATGTTTTGAATCAACAAATTGAATGCTAATATCACCATTATGCACATGATCACGAATAAAATGATGCTTAATTTCAATATGCTTAGCTCAAGAGTGCAAAATTGGATTCTTGGTGAGATTGATTGCGCTGGTGTTGTTATATTGGATTTCCACATTGTGAGATTAAACACCAAAGTCATTCAGTTGTTGCTTCATCCATAGGATTTGTGCACAGTAACTCCCTAAGGCGATATTGTCGCGACCCGTCCGAAAGCGGACGCGGCTAATGGATTACCGATCGCGGGTCTTGGATCGGCGCGAGCCCTCCCAGGCCCATACCAAATCGCGGCGGGAGTATTTTTCAGAAGGATTCGACGATAAGAGTCGATCGCTTTCGACCTTAGTGTGGTCGTGGTGGCATGTGCAACTTGTGCATGCATTTGGAGTCGCCACCGGTCTTTCTTGGAGGGTAGACCGGAAACCTTACTGATCGATTGGGAGAGATCGATCAGTTCTACGGAACCAGAGTTTTTGGGTTCGGGAACTTGGTTACGCTGGTGTCGTTACCAACGCCCTTTCGGTACCTAACGCTAGTGATTTTCCTAACTAGGATTTCATGCAGGAGCAATTTTGGGTGATGTAAGTCTGACTTTGCACATTAACCAGTTTAACATGCTCACGTAATCATAATAAATAAATAGATGTCAATCACATAAACATCTATCCTACGTGGTGATCATGGAATTATGATTTAATGGGTCTCGAGCCAATGAGACCACATTTAATCATTTTAATATTTTAATAACGGAGAGCCGCTCTTCGCTTCTTCTTGGTTTCTTGAACTCTTCAAGAATTGGAACCCAAAGAGCTCGCCGACTTAAAAGGCTCCCCCACGTAATCCTCGTAACATTTACATCAACAATTGACTATGCTAAAAATAAAGATTACATGAAAAATAAAAGGAGTACGCAGCCTCCATTTAATAACTACAACCCCAAATATATAAATAATCATCATACATTCATATATACATCAATCACATTGATTAGGGATTTTTCCATGATCACCACCCTTCCACGTAAGTAATAAATTCACAATTTAAAACTTAGGAAGGCACAACAAAAATTCTACGTTGAATCATATTCAGAATTTTTATGTAAAATAAGATAGCCATAAATTTTCGATTCAAAATTGATTTAGTCTCAATTTTTGCTACGTTGATTAATTTATCATATAAAATAATCAACCTCCATTAGCCATGTAAGACGAACAATTCGTTAATACATATTGGCCATAGTATTGCAAAAATTGCAAAAAATCAATTAAATGCACGAAAACACCTAAGGATCGGCTCTGATACCACTGTTGGGATCCACGTAACACGTAGCGGAAATAAATAACAACCCATACATGTATCTCCAGAGGCGTACTTCGTGCATTTCAATCGAAAAAAATCACAAAGCCTCAAAGGGAGTAAATAGATTACCTCTCGTAGCGAGCTTGAACGGAGGTGTCGGTTCGATGTTCTTCGATCTCAGCCTCCACAAGTGTTAGGCATCTAGTTCGGACGCACCACCAATTGACGAACGGGGAGACGACTAATAACTCCACAACAATTGTGCTAGCAATATGCGGAATCAATATTCCGAACTTAGTATATTTTGCTCACTCAAGATGATGAGAATATAGAGAGTGTTTGTGTTCTTCTCTCTAAGCTCTCAAAAATTTGCACACTCTACAAAATGTCTCTCCCCTCCAACCTCAAAACTCTTACCATCCTTTTATAGCCAAAAATACCTTCCAATAAATTGTATTTAAAAATAGCACTAACAATTATAAATTCTATCTAAAAATAGCACTCACAAATAAATGACATTTAAAAATAGCACTAACAATAGCACTCACAATTTATAATACAAAAATGCTATTTAAAAATAGCACTAACAATAGCACTCATAATTTATAATACAAAAATGCTATTTAAAAATAGCACTAACAATTATAAATTCTATCTAATAATAGCACTCACAATTTATGATAAATAAATGCCATTTAAAAATAGCACTAACAATAACACTCACAATTTATGATAAATAAATGTCATTTAAAAATAGCACTAACAATAGCACTCATAATTTATAATACAAAAAATGCTATTTAAAAATAGCACTAGCAATAGCACTCACAATACAAAAATGCTAAAAAAAAGGCACTAACAAAGGTGTTAAAAATAATAACCATTATTATTATTACAAGAGTTAAAGAGGTTACCAAACAGTACAAATATGCATAACGTATAAATATGTATGACGTATAAATACATAGAGCATACATATACATCCGTGAAACCGGGGACTAATTGAAAGAAAAATGTGCAATTAAGCCCTTTTGGTAAAAATTGATTAAATTGGAGGGCAAATTGACCTAATTGCACTTTAAGACTTTAGAATCCAATGTCATAGCTTATAAAAAGTGAGAATTGAAAACTAAAAGACTCGAAAATGATTTTTTTTAGGCTCGGTTCGGGTTTATGTTTGTGAAGGAACATATTGACCCGAGCCGAATTTTTGAGATTTAAAGTGACACACTTGAAGAGGAAATTAAAACAAAATTATCGAATATTTTTGGATATTTTTCTGACCACGAATGGTATTTTTATGATTTTTTGGGTATTTTTATAATTAAATAAACTCGAAAAATATTAAAAATACCGAAAAATATTTTTTGTTCAAAATTGGTTCCTAAGGTTAAACCAAGGCTTCCAAAGTTGATTTTGTGATTTTATGACCTTTTTTGATATTTTTAATTAATTTTAAAGAATAAAAATCACAATAATAAATGGTAAAAAAAAATCAGGTGTCAACAGCTGCCCCTCTTTGAGTGGAATCTCGTTAGAGGTTTCTCTCAAAGATAAGGTGGCACCTGATTCCTAACCGACTCAACTGGGAAAATAAGAGAAGAAATGTTATGACATCGGATCCTTAAGCCTATTGATAAAAGCTCAAATCAATCCCCGGTTTGCTCTAACAATTTGAACATGGGCCGGAGTGAGAGAGGCTTACCTGAAGCTCACCTGTCGGATGCTGCCGGTTGCGGCGACTTTCAAGAAGATGCCTAGGACTCGTCATTCAGAATATCCTAGGGAGATTAAGCTCTGACCATGATGGGATTCCTAACTTGTAGGAACCTAAGGAAGGCGCATCCCACGCTTTGGGATTTGCCAAGGATTTTGATCCGTATGGTGGATCAGACCTTTGTGTTGATCCTTACTGCGATATTTATCAATGAGTTGACCCTTATGGCGGTTTCTACCAATGAATTGACCCTTATGGCGGTTTCTACCATATGTGACCCTTCAGGCGGTTTCTACCATTAATGTGATCCCTTAGGCGGTTTCTACCTTGGTTTGACCCTTCAGGCGGTTTCTACCTTGAGTTGACCCTTCAGGCGGTTTCTACCTTTGATTTGACCCTTCAGGCGGTTTCTACCTTGTGTTGACCCTTCAGGCGGTATCTACCATGTGTTGACCCTTCAGGCGGTATCTACCTTGTGTTGACCCTTCAAGCGGTATCTACCTTTGATTTTGACCCTTCAGGCGGTATCTACCTTTGATTTGACCCTTCAAGCGGTATCTACCATATTTTGACCCTTCAGGCGATATCTACCTTTGAGTTGACCCTTCAGGCGGTATCTACCTTCATTTGACCCTTCAGGCGGTATCTACCTTCATTTGACCCTTCAGGCGGTATCTACCTTTGTTTGACCCTTCAGGCGGTATCTACCTTTGTTTGACCCTTCAGGCGGTGTCTACCATCAGTTTTGACTTTGAAAAGGGGTCTCATGACGAGGGTTCTCCACGTCCGATGAGACTGCCTAAATGAAAAGGGGTCTCATGACGAGGGTTCTCCACGTCCGATGAGATTTCCTGAATTTTGAAAAGGGGTCTCATGACGTGGGTTCTCCACGTCCGATGAGACTGCTTGATTTTTGAAAAGGGGTCTCATGACGAGGGTTCTCCACGTCCGATGAGACTACCTAAATTTTGAAAAGGGGTCTCATGACGAGGGTTCTCCACGTCCGATGAGACTACTTGATTTTTGAAAAGGGGTCTCATGACGAGGGTTCTCCACGTCCGATGAGACTACCTAAATTTTGAAAAGGGGTCTCATGACGAGGGTTCTCCACGTCCAATGAGACTGTCTGATTTTGAAAAGGATTTTTTTTAAGGGTTTCTCTTCCCCAAGAAAATATTGATAATCTTTGAGAAGACAGCAATTGTCCAATTGACAAAATTTTATGACTTAAGCTTTAGTCATGAGATGTGCATTTTGATGCTTGAGGTTATCCAAAACATTCTTGCAACATGCAAATGTGATCACAAATCCCTTGCATGGAAAATCTGGATCAACAGTTTGAAAATTTCCAAAAAGAGTTTGCTCAAAACATCAATTGGAATATTTCTCGACAAGGAGGCCATCTCACCTGTTTTGAGGTGATGATTTTTAGGGGATGCACTCAATTCCCTACTGACCTGTGCCTAGGTTTTAGGCTCATTCACAGCGCATACATTTTGATCGGTCGGGAGGTCTTCCACGGGACCGTAATGTTGGGCTTGGATATTGGTTTTCAAGGGGGACCCGCTTTGGAGTCGAGGCCATCGAATGAAAATCTTCACCATCTGCTCCGGGTTTACAAGTCAAGAACCCTGCAAAATGAGAAAGAAAGAGTCTTGCTCGTACTTCTTCGAGCTAAGCTATATGTTAACCCAAGTGTCTTAGTCAGAGAAGACTGTTTCAGGGTTGTAACATTGGTAGGATTGGGGACCGAAAAAGGCTTGTTTTTGGCCCAGAAATCACGAAGGATTTGACATTGGTGATCATTGCCAATTTGTCACATGTCTTTTCCATTCTGCATCTTCCATTTTTGAGGTGTGCAACCGCTTTTGAGGTGTGCACAAGTCCTTTAGAGAACGTCTCTTGTGGTATTAAGAGATTGACAATTCTGTCCGTGTTTTTGCACCACGGCTGACATCATTTGGGGAGCAGTCTTCTTGATCTGACTCCTTTATGGGTTTTTCTCTCTTCCCAACTAGGCTTTATTGGGGATCAATCAAACAGTTTTCACGAGCATCGGCCTTGCTTTTACCAGGCACTTTGCTTTTTCTTGATGCTGGGGATTTTTTTCTTTGTTGAAATCCCGCCTTTTCTTTTCCTTTGGAACTACGATGTTCAGAAAATTGTGCTAGATATACAACTTGAATCATAGCACATTTAAACGCCGATATGAGATTTTTCTATAAATCCCATCTCTTGATTTCTTCCGTTATGATATTGCGTATTGATATGAACAACATCTATCAAATCCGCCTATCCATTCTTGGAGTGTTTGCAACATCAATGGTTCATCTGCCCCCAGTTAGGCAACGTCTGTTCTGTTATTCGAACAAATGGCTCCTTGAGTGATTTATCCACGTTTATCACCTGAGAAGGGAAAGAAATGAGACATTACTTCGGTATTCGATTGAAGATCGTTTAGGAACGATACATCGTTTTACCAAATAGGTGGCTTCGCGGCCAAACGTATTTCGTATGGAAGGGGTAGATCCCATTATACTCCGCGGGTGATAGTCATTGTTCGGGGAACTTGCTCCACAGATTAAGCGATTAATCCACGGCCATCGGCTTGAAGATGCTCAAAGGGTGATGTTGACACTCACGCGCAATTAGTTCTAGACATTAATGAAAGATGTTCCCGTGGGAACCTTACAGTGCGATCAACAACATATTCAATAGGAGTGTTCCACCCCTTTCGTCTAAGCATTTTTCATCGAGTAACCATGCCTTGCATCAGACGTTTGGTCACCTGCCTTGCGTCACCACTGCGATGGCCCACCGGCTCCAAATTGATCGAGCCAAAGATTGAACTCATCGCCAAGGAAATTGCTCGGGTCTTCGAGCCATTGATGTTCAAGTTGGGTATCAACAATTGTTGGGGGCAGATTTCCTTCATCGCCTTCATTGTGAGGAACTGGAGTCTTTGAGCTGGAACCTTCATCATTGCCCTGTTGGGGTCGAGACATACATTCCTGAAGAGTATTGATCCAAGTGTCCAGCTCCTCCTCAAGGAAATCGCCTGTTCTTTCTAGCCCTTGGTGCCCAGATTGGCTGTCGTCGACTGCAGGCGAGGGATTCCTCTCTTTGCTCTCGCCGTGAGCAACTTGACCCCTCGAATTGGAACTTCCTCCAATGACCGGCAGGTTTATATGTGCACTCTCTACCAATGCCAGATCCGCTTCAGGGACAGCATTAATGACCGAATCGCGCTCAAACTGAGGAATCCCTATGTGCTGGAACTGCGGTATATACTCTTGAGGAGTATTGAGATAGCTCGGCGGAGCATTCTGATTTGGGTTAGAGGAGTCGCTGACACGACTGCTGGTCCCGTCATTGCTGAAACACGGTTGGGTGCTCTCGGCTCTCCAATCATCGTGGTTGTAACTCTGCCCGGCACTTGAGCTCCAACTGGCTTTATGATGGTTTAACGCTATCCTTCCATCCCTTAGCAATCTCCTATAGTACTTGAGGTGAGACTCGACGTTAATTCTAGAGAGCCCCGGCACATTCATAATCTCGAGTATGCGTAGTGGGCTAGCAGAATCAACTCCCAGCTCTCGAATTGCATCAACAAATTTGGTGTGAAGTTCATAGGTCCAGTAAAACCTTGTTCTCTTATCACCCAAAATATCGTCAATACTTCGGTAGCTATTCTCTACGGGATCTAGTCGTTTCAAAAGTTGTCCAGGGAGGGACTCACCGACTTTGGATTGGCTGGCTGCGACAGCGAGTTCGTCATTGAGAGAACTCCCCCTGTGATGATTCATATCCCATTTCTCAGAGGATGTTGGTGTTGATCCTATGGTGTTGACTTGCTCATGCAGATCTCCGGCGATATCTGGCTGTGTAGGAAAATGCTGTGGAGAATACGGTAACAGCTGAGCGTTATTTGTCAACAGGGACGGTTCATCGAGGAACACCTCGCCGAGGACAACAGGATTACCACAATTAAGGCAGGTGGCCTTGGTCAGAGCTTCCTTATATCTCGCGCTTTCAGCTTGAAGCTTCTCATTCTCCTCCTTCAGGACCAGTAACTCATGGTCTGCGTATTGCTGTTTCACCCGGGTTCGTTTGTTGGCGAACCAAAACTTGACCTTCGAAAGCTCCAATCCTATTTTTCGGCTCAACTCCATTTTCGGTTGTCTGCTTGGAGTGGGGCATTCATTGAAGAAAGCTTCGAGCTCTCGGATTTGGCCTGGAGTGTGGCGTTGTAGTTGCTTCCTTTTCCGACTCCGGTCATCATTGTATATTCCTTCTTCGTAGCTGAAACCTAGAATTTCATCGCTAGAGGAGTCAGTCTCCACGGCCTTCGGGCAGGATTCAGCTCCAGGATCTTCAAAGTCTCCCAGCAGTTCGTGCTCAGAAATGTCCAGGTCGGGCGTTTCTAGCAGATGGGAATAGCTTTTAAACATGATGGATCGGAGTATCTCGGGCTGATCTAGTTCACTCAGCTTTCTCTATTCGCTCTTACGTGTTTGCTCACTCTAGAAATTTTCTCAAGTGATTGTGCGTGTCCTAGAACCATCCTTCAGGCTGCATATGAAGACCAGCAAGCAAGCGCTCCTCCCGAGACCCTGTAATTACTCATCGTCTGTATTCCCCTTTCTTTTTCCTCGTGATAGGATCACAAACTCTCTTGCATTGATTCGGTTTCATCGAGTATTGCGCTCGTCCCCTAGTTCAGTCTTCAAAGTGGTGGGTCTACAATCTTTCGGCGCCTTTTATGATTTGCTAGGCCCGAGAACGTGGGGAGCAGCGGTGGGCCCGCAATTAATGACTCCGTTTAATTCATTTAGCTCCATGGGAATTAACGCTATGATCTTCTCTCAACCCCTTTTCATCGTTCAAACGAAAGTGGCATTTTCCCTGTGCATGCTGTTACTCTTCATTTCAGCATCCCGGGCGCTTGGTGAGGAATGAGTTCGTGGCCACTCAAAATTTTAAAGACCGTCTCTGGTTTCAGACTTAATCTAACAAGGGATCATCACAACTGAGCATGACGATGTTCATCGATAGCGTTGGTTTTAATATAGAATTAACTATAGTCATTAAAGAAAAATGTTCCCGTAGGAACTTTACAACGGATAAAATGAGTGATCTACTCGTGAACATGTTCTTCTTTCTATGGGTGTTCGTGGTGACCGACCCATCGTGCCCCGAGTCAAGTGCTAGATCATGGCTGTCCAAGCATGCCAGCTTCCCACTGATTGAACAAGGCATCGAGCCCCTCATCAAAGAAATCGTCTGTCGTGGGTTGACCAGCGGCAGGCAGAGCACCAGCCGACTGCTGCTCGAATGGAGGAGTGCGCACTCGCTGTACTTGTGACACGCGCTCTTGAGAAGTGTTGAAATGGCCCGGGAGGACATTCTGATCAGCTTTCAGTTTGCCGGTGGTCGGGTGTCGCGACCCGTCCGAAATCAACGGATGCGGCTAATGGATTACCGATCGCGCGCTTTGGATCGGCGCGGGCCCTCCCAGGCCTATACCAAATCGCGGCGGGAGTGTCTTTTGAGGGATTCGACGATAAGAGTCAATCGCTTTCGACCTTAGTGTGGTCGTGGTGGCATGTGCAATTTGTGCATGCATTTGGAGTCGCCACCGGTCTTTCTTGGAGGGTAGACCGGAAACCTTACTGACCGATTGGGAGAGATCGATCAGTTCTGCGGAACCAGAGATTTTGGGTTCGGGGACTTGGTTACGTCGGTGTCATTACCAACGCCCTTTCGGTACCTAACGCGAGTGATTTTCCTGACTAAGAGCTCATGCAGGCGCAATTTTAGGTGAGATATGTATGAGTCAGGGTTTCATGCAGATTGGAAGACTGGTCCTATCAAATCACAGTTAATATAATGAAAGCGCAATCAAATGCATAAATAAATCATGTCAATGCACATCAATTTCAATCATTGGCCTTCTAGTATAGCCATAAGGGCTTAGGGAAGATGTGATTTAGGGCTAGGGGTAAAATGGGAAGATTCGGGGACAATTAGCCCGAAGGGCAAAATTGTCATTTTTAGAAGGTTTGGATACCGAATTACCCAAAATATTCCATGGCCAGTTGTTTGTGGTCATTTCCCATTTTTGAGAATTTTTTGGAATTCCTTGATTTTTCTTCAATTTTTGGAAGACGATTCGCCCAAAGGGCGAAATCGTCATTTTAAGAAGGGTCGGGGTAAAAAACACCCGGGATGAGCCTTGGCCAGTTGATTGTGGCCATTTCCTATTTCTTGGGATTTTCCTGAATTTTTTAGAATTTTTTGGAAGATGGTTTGCCGGAAGGGCAAAACCGTCATTTCTGGAAAAGATCGGGGATCGAAAGACCCGAAACAGGTCGTGACCAGTTGAATGTGGTCATTTCCTATTTTCTGGAATTTTTTAGAATTTTTCTGAATTTTCCGAATTTTTTTGAATTTTTTTATGAATTTTCTATTTTTTTTATTGATTTTTTGATTATTTTATTATTATTTTATTATTTTCCGAATTTTTTTAATATTTAAAAAATATTTTCCGGGCCGGGTCAGACCCGGCCCACGCCTCTCGGGCGCCCGGCCCGACCCTAAGGGTCGAAACCGGCCTAAAACGACACCGTTTTATATTTTTAAATATTTTTCTATTTTTTAACAATTTTTTTGATTTTTTATCTATTTTATTTGATTATCCGAAAATTCGCCGGATCCGACGGCTCTCATCGCGCCACGTGGCCGCATCCTGTGCGTCTGATCTTCCACTAGATCGGACGATCCATAGAGAGCCACGTGGCTCAACCACAACCGTAGGATCAAAAATCAATTTATTTTCCTTTTTATAAAACCATTCAAATCGGACGCTCCAGATCGTGCCACGTGGCCTCCTCTGGCGCGTCCGATCTTGTACAAGATCGGACGTCCCTCAGTGAGCCACGTGGCATATCCTCGTCCACCGGATCGATTATTCGAAAATCAATTATTTAATTACTAAAAAGCCGAGATCGTGACACGTGTCACGATCGGGACCGTTGATCTTGCTTATTCGCCGCGGCCCCCACCCCGGCTGACGTGGCTGCCGACGTGGCACGCCACGTCAGCAGTTTGACCGTTGACCACCGGCGAAGTCGCCGGAGAAGACGATGAACAGTGCCGATTCCGGCGACTTCGCCGGAATTCTCGCCGGAATTTTCGAAACCGAGCCAAATCTTGGTATTTCTTGTTCCTTTTTTCGGCATTAGGCTCCCTAGCACCTCAGCAACAATAAACAAACAAAACATGGAGAACGTGACGTCGGAAAACGTCCGGACGAAGCTTTGACCGAACCGGCTCCGGCGAACCCATTTACAAAATTTTTTTATCACTCAAACTCGGTTCCAAGCCATCAAGCAACATCCACAGAAAGTCTAGAAGCTTACCTGAGCTCATTTTGAGCTTGACGACCATCGGCTTCGCCGGAGCAAGTCCTCGGCCGGGGTATAACTCGGCGAGCTCCGGTCGCCGTTCCCGGCACGGTTTTAATGCAAAATAAAGGCACACACAGAATAAGAGTCGATACTACATAAGTTTTGAGGCTCTATTCGCACAAAAAACGACCCGGGGAGGCTTGACCGAGACTCAAGGAATGTGAAACTCATTCAGGCATTTTGTCGAACGGGTGGTATACTCAGAGAAAAAAACGGAAGTCGAGGGAGATACCGACCTGTCCGGAGCTTGCCGACGACCACCGAGCCCCTGGGTGACGATCCCTGTGGTACGTTGAAGGTCTGAGGGAGCTCTTTCGCAGTCCCCTCTCGCTCGAAAAAAATCCTCTTCTCCCCATGGCCGAGCTCGGTTTTAACCGAGGATATTGCCGATTTTCGCGGCCGACCGCCCGCCTCGACGCTCGTCCCGCGACCAGAACACGAGCGTGGGTCTCCACTGATGTCCCCCACGTTCGTTTTCCTTTTGCTTCTCCCGAAAATCGCACGCTCCCTCATGCCCTGTTTTTCGCCCACTCTCGGCCAACGCACGGGTCTGCAACTGAGTTGCAGACCCGGTCGGACCGGGTCGGGTCGGGTCTGACCCGACCGGCCCGGTTCGACCAATTCGCTCAAATTGAGCCCCGATTCGACCTATTTTCATGAAATTGATGGCATAATCGGACTCCTTGACATATTTTCTATCAAATAAGGGTATTTTCGTGAATCAATTGATTGAAATTTTATGAAAACCCCAAATTGTCCCTAGGATCCGAAAATGCATTTTGGCTAATCGAAGATCTAAACGATCGAATTAGTCAAAATTGGGCCCACCAATGGATTCAGCATGATGAAAAATATTGGGTAGAGGTGTTTAATTTTAATGGGTGTGCCCGTGTGAAATTTAATTTCGAAAATTGCAAAACCGGGGACTAAATTGAATAAAATTTGTGCAATTGAGCCCTTTTGGTTAAAATTGATCAAATTGGAGGGCAAATTGACCCAATTGCACCTCAAAACTTTAGAATCCAATGTCATAGCTTATAAAAACAGAGAATTGAAAATTAAAAGACTCGAAAAGGATTTTTTAGGCTCGTTTCGGTTTTAGGTTTATGAAGGAACCCCATTAACCGAGCCAAATTTCCCTAATAAAAAGTGAAAATATTAAAGAGGGAATTAAAATAAAATTTTTGAATATTTTTGTGTAATTTTCTGACCACGGATGGTATTTTTTCTAATTTTTTGGGTATTTTTATAATTAAATAAATTCAAAAAAATATTAAAAAATTCAAAAAATATTTTTTGTTCAAAATTGGTTCCTAAGGCTAGGCTAAGGCTCCCAAAGTTGATTTTGCAATTTTTTGACCTTTTTTTCTATTTTTAATTAATTTTAGAAATAAAAAGCTATAATAACGGATGGTCAAAAATCAGGTGTCAACAGCTGCCCCTCTTTGAGAGTGAGCTCGTCAGAGGTTGCTTTCAAAGACAAAATGACACCTGGATCTTAACCGACTCAACTGGGGAAAAGAAATGCCATGACATCGGACCCTTAAGTCTTTTGATGAATGCTCAAATTAATCACCGGTTTGCTTTTGCAATTCGAACATGGGCCGGAGTGAGAGAGGCTTACTTGAAGCTCACCTGTCGGATGATGTGCTTGCGGAATCTGAGGGTTCGTCGTTATGCTCCCGGCTGCGACGACTTTCAAGAAGATACCTAGGGTTTGTCAGGACACCCTAGGAAAATTAAGCTCTGACCTGTATGGTAGGTCATACCATTAGTTGACCCTTATGGCGGTATCTACCTTCAAGTTGACCCTTATGGCGGTTTCTACCATCGATTGACCCTTATGGCGGTTTCTACCATCAAGTTGACCCTTATGGCGGTTTCTACCATTGGTTGACCCTTATGGCGGTATCTACCTTGAGGTTGACCCTTATGGCGGTTTCTACCATCAAGTTGACCCTTATGGCGGTTTCTACCATTCAATTGACCCTTATGGCGGTTTCTACCATGAGTGAGACTCCAGACTTATAGGAATCTAAGGATGACGCGCCCGTTCTGTAGGGTTTGTCGGAGACTCGATCGTTCTGTAGATCGGTCTTGGAAAAGGTTTGCCTACTAAAAGGCTACGCCTATGAAATGACATATCCCGTCTTGTTGGGACTAGTCGAAGACTCGATCGTTCTGTAGATCGGTCTTGGAAAAGGTTCGCCTACTAAAAGGCTTTGCCTAAAGATTGACATATCCCTTCTTGTCGGGACTAGTCGAAGACTCGATCGTTCTGTAGATCAGTCTTGGAAAAGGTTTGCCTACTAAAAGGCTTTGCCTAAAGATTGACATATCCCTTCTTGTCGGGACTAGTCGAAGACTCGATCGTTCTGTAGATCAGTCTTGGAAAAGGTTTGCCTACTAAAAGGCTTTGCCTAAAGATTGACATATCCCTTCTTGTCGGGACTAGTCGAAGACTCGATCGTTCTGTAGATCGGTCTTGGAAAAGGTTTGCCTACTAAAAGGCTTTGCCTAAAGATTGACATATCCCTTCTTGTCGGGACTAGTCGAAGACTCGATCGTTCTGTAGATCAGTCTTGGAAAAGGTTTGCCTACTAAAAGGCTTTGCCTAAAGATTGACATATCCCTTCTTGTCGGGACTAGTCGAAGGCTCGATCGTTCTGTAGATCGGTCTTGGAAAAGGTTTGCCTACTAAAAGGCTTTGCCTAAAGATTGACATATCCCTTCTTGTCGGGACTAGTCGAAGGCTCGATCGTTCTGTAGATCGGTCTTGGAAAAGGTTTGCCTAACTCTAGGTTCACCTGAAGGCTATTCTGGGATTTAGGGGTTACCTGAAATCTCGCAGAAGGCCGAGTTGTCCTTTCGACATGCGAGGTACCTTTCTGGGATCTGGGGACGCCAATTATCCTGCAGAAAGCTGAAACCTGCAAACTTTTCATTAAAAGGGTATCAGTTTGGGACCTGGGTTCTCCAGGGATCCTGCGAAAGTTCAAACCCGTGTGGCCCAATCCACGGAGCAAATGTTTTTCTGGGATTTGGGATTTTCAAGAATCCTGCAGAAAGTTTAAACATGCGTGCTCCTTTCATTAGAGCGAGACATTCTTCTGGATATTTGGGGTCTCCAATGGATCCTACAGAAGTTTGAGCCTGAAAGATTTTTCTTCACCAAGAAAACGTTAGTAATCTTTGGGAAGACCACGGCTGTCCCTTTGACAAAAACCGTATGATTTAAGTTATAGTCGTGAAATGCGCATTTTGACGCTGGAGGTTATCCAAAGCATTCTTGCAACATGCAAATGTGATCACAAATTCCTTGCATGGAAAATCTGGATCAATAGTTTGAAAATTCCAAAAAGAGTTTGTTCAAAACATCAATGGGAATATTTCCCGACGAGGAGGTCTTCTCAACTGTTTTGAGGTAATGATTTTTACAGGGGATGTACTCAATTCCCTACTGACCTGTGCCTAGGTTTTAGGCTCATTCGCAGCGCATACATTTTGATCGGTCGGGAGGTCTTCCACGGGACCGTAATGTTGGGCTTGGATATTGGTTTTCAAGGGGGACCCGCTTTGGAGTCGAGACCATTGAATGAAAGTCTTCACCATTTGCTCCAGGTTTACAAGTCGAGGACCCTTGGTAGGATTGGGAACCGAAAAAGGCTTGTTTTTGGCCCAGAATTCATGAGGGGATTGACGTTGGTGATCATTGCAAACTTGTCACCTATCTTTTTCATTCTGCATCTTCAATTTTTGAGGTGTGCAACCGCTTTTGAGGTGTGCACAAATTCCTGAGAAAGCGCCCCTGGCTGCATTAAGAGACTACCAACTCTATCTGCGTCTTTGCTCCGCGCTTGATACCGTTTGAGGAGTAGTTTTTGGAATCTGACTCCTTCTGAATTTTTCTTCTCCTGTTTCTAAACTGGTTTCACTGGTGGGATTGATACAAATTGTTCACCCAGGCATCGGCCTTGCTTTTACCAGGCACTTTGCTTTTTCTTGATGCTGGGGATTTTTCTCATCATCTTTTCCTTTTCATTTTTCTTTTGAAATCCCATTTTTTTTTTCATCTTTGAGAAATCGTGTTAGACATGTGACCAAATGTCTAAACACGCTTTAAGCATTAGCCTAAGAATTTCTTTGTAATCCCTAAGTCTCGAACTCCTCCGTTTCTGAAGTGATGATGCATTCGTCTTGGAATGTGCAACGATCACCAACGGGTTTATGAAATAATTTGGCAGGCCCAACTTGGCTGTGCAAAGGGTATGGTGTGTGGGATAGAGAAATGAATACGTCTCGTCATCCTATGGCACTTGGATTACCATATAAACAACACACAAAGATTGATGTTAGTCCGAGCAAGAAAATTTCTAACCATTTTCTCCTGATGCTGCTGGACTCGCCTCCATTTTGCCCCAATGTGGGGTGGTTCTCGACAGGGTTGAGAATGAAAACCGCCGTTCAAAAGGGTTGTCAATGGTCACCTGTAGTGTTTGGGGGTATGAACCAAATGCCTCCGTCATCCCAATCCATGTAATTGCTGCGAATAATCCCTACTCTCGTAGGCCCAGATCTTGCTATCTGATCCGCTCCACTCACCTCTCCAGTGTATGTAGAACGTGTTTGGATTAGGCTTACCCCCTCGTCTTTTGAGAAAACATCCTTTTGAGAGTTTTGAAACCCTTCTTGGTTGGAAAAAATCTCATTTCGAATGATTTGAAAACCTCTTGCTGAAAATGCTCATTATCACTCTTTTACTCATTTTTGTTAAGGCTAGACATTTCGAATACGGACCTTGGGGGTTTTACAGGGTCCTAGAGACTTCTGAACTCAAACGAGTTACGGTAGTCCCTTTTTCCTGTAAATTTGACGATGACCTCGGCTCATTGCAGTCGCAGCTCCTATTTCCACGTATCCTCGTCAAGGGTCTGGTCCTTGAATCTCTCATCAATCCTGCGAATGTGAAAGATGCGCATGTATGTATGGAATGCATGAAATGCGTGCTGTGGTCCTATAGAGACTCAGATCATTAAGAAGATAGTCAACAATTGTTGGGGGCAGATTTCCTTCATCGCCTTCATTGTGAGGAACTGGAGTCTTTGAGCTGGAACCTTCATCATTGCCCTGTTGGGGTCGAGACATACATTCCTGAAGAGTATTGATCCAAGTGTCCAGCTCCTCCTCAAGGAAATAGCCTGTTCTTTCTAGCCCTTGGTGCCCAGATTGGCTGTCGTCGACTGCAGGCGAGGGATTCCTCTCTTTGCTCTCGCCGTGAGCAACTTGACCCCTCGAATTGGAACTTCCTCCAATGACCGGCAGGTTTATATGTGCACTCTCTACCAATGCCAGATCCGCTTCAGGGACAGCATTAATGACCGAATCGCGCTCAAACTGAGGAATCCCTATGTGCTGGAACTGCGGTATATACTCTTGAGGAGTATTGAGATAGCTCGGCGGAGCATTCTGATTTGGGTTAGAGGAGTCGCTGACACGACTGCTGGTCCCGTCATTGCTGAAACACGGTTGGGTGCTCTCGGCTCTCCAATCATCGTGGTTGTAACTCTGCCCGGCACTTGAGCTCCAACTGGCTTTATGATGGTTTAACGCTATCCTTCCATCCCTTAGCAATCTCCTATAGTACTTGAGGTGAGACTCGACGTTAATTCTAGAGAGCCCCGGCACATTCATAATCTCGAGTATGCGTAGTGGGCTAGCCGAATCAACTCCCAGCTCTCGAATTGCATCAACAAATTTGGTGTGAAGTTCATAGGTCCAGTAAAACCTTGTTCTCTTATCACCCAAAATATCGTCAATACTTCGGTAGCTATTCTCTACGGGATCTAGTCGTTTCAAAAGTTGTCCAGGGAGGGACTCACCGACTTTGGATTGGCTGGCTGCGACAGCGAGTTCGTCATTGAGAGAACTCCCCCTGTGATGATTCATATCCCATTTCTCAGAGGATGTTGGTGTTGATCCTATGGTGTTGACTTGCTCATGCAGATCTCCGGCGATATCTGGCTGTGTAGGAAAATGCTGTGGAGAATACGGTAACAGCTGAGCGTTATTTGTCAACAGGGACGGTTCATCGAGGAACACCTCGCCGAGGACAACAGGATTACCACAATTAAGGCAGGTGGCCTTGGTCAGAGCTTCCTTATATCTCGCGCTTTCAGCTTGAAGCTTCTCATTCTCCTCCTTCAGGACCAGTAACTCATGGTCTGCGTATTGCTGTTTCACCCGGGTTCGTTTGTTGGCGAACCAAAACTTGACCTTCGAAAGCTCCAATCCTATTTTTCGGCTCAACTCCATTTTCTGTTGTCTGCTTGGAGTGGGGCATTCATTGAAGAAAGCTTCGAGCTCTCGGATTTGGCCTGGAGTATGGCGTTGTAGTTGCTTCCTTTTTCGACTCCGGTCATCATTGTATATTCCTTCTTCGTAGCTGAAACCTAGAATTTCATCGCTAGAGGAGTCAGTCTCCACGGCCTTCGGGCAGGATTCAGCTCCAGGATCTTCAAAGTCTCCCAGCAGTTCGTGCTCAGAAATGTCCAGGTCGGGCATTTCTAGCAGATGGGAATAGCTTTTAAACATGATGGATCGGAGTATCTCGGGCTGATCTAGTTCACTCAGCTTTCTCTATTCGCTCTTACGTGTTTGCTCACTCTAGAAATTTTCTCAAGTGATTGTGCGTGTCCTAGAACCATCCTTCAGGCTGCATATGAAGACCAGCAAGCAAGCGCTCCTCCCGAGACCCTGTAATTACTCATCGTCTGTATTCCCCTTTCTTTTTCCTCGTGATAGGATCACAAACTCTCTTGCATTGATTCGGTTTCATCGAGTATTGCGCTCGTCCCCTAGTTCAGTCTTCAAAGTGGTGGGTCTACAATCTTTCGGCGCCTTTTATGATTTGCTAGGCCCGAGAACGTGGGGAGCAGCGGTGGGCCCGCAATTAATGACTCCGTTTAATTCATTTAGCTCCATGGGAATTAACGCTATGATCTTCTCTCAACCCCTTTTCATCGTTCAAACGAAAGTGGCATTTTCCCTGTGCATGCTGTTACTCTTCATTTCAGCATCCCGGGCGCTTGGTGAGGAATGAGTTCGTGGCCACTCAAAATTTTAAAGACCGTCTCTGGTTTCAGACTTAATCTAACAAGGGATCATCACAACTGAGCATGACGATGTTCATCGATAGCGTTGGTTTTAATATAGAATTAACTATAGTCATTAAAGAAAAATGTTCCCGTAGGAACTTTACAACGGATAAAATGAGTGATCTACTCGTGAACATGTTCTTCTTTCTATGGGTGTTCGTGGTGACCGACCCATCGTGCCCCGAGTCAAGTGCTAGATTATGGCTGTCAAAGCATGCCAGCTTCCCACTGATTGAACAAGGCATCGAGCCCCTCATCAAAGAAATCGTCTGTCGTGGGTTGACCAGCGGCAGGCAGAGCACCAGCCGACTGCTGCTCGAATGGAGGAGTGCGCACTCGCTGTACTTGTGACACGCGCTCTTGAGAAGTGTTGAAATGGCCCGGGAGGACATTCTGATCAGCTTTCAGTTTGCCGGTGGTCGGGCTGCTAGCTTGATTGATGCTTAGATTTGGTCGGGTATCTCTTGATGCATGAGCATTACAATGGCGGTCGCCCCTAGCTTTTGAGCTCGAGACGGATTCCTCCCGGTTTAGCTCTGCTCGACGTTGTTTTAATAGCTTTCTGTAGGCAGCAAGGTGATTCCTGACCAGTTCCTTACTAAGCCCCGGTACATTCATGGCCTTAAATATGCGCGTTGGAGTTGCTGAATCGATCCCCATTTGGTGAACCACGTCTAGGAATCTGGAATGCAGTTCAGGGGGCCAAGCGAACCTCCTCTTATCGTGGCCCAAAATTGCATCGATGGCTTGACGACTGATTAACTCATCTCCAGCGGGACCCGACCCTATCGAAAATTGTTTTGCATGAGGCTGATATGCTTTGAGCTGGTCGGCGGTAACATCCAGCTCCTTGAAACTGTAACTCCAATCAAAGCGATGCAAATCCCATCCCCCAGGAGGCATTTGTATCGTCTTCGTAGGATCATCCTGCCCATGCGTAACTCCGGCAAAATCTGGGTGAGCAGGAGATGCCCCGAGGGAGTAGGGTGGTAAGTGAACGTCTTCAATCATTGCGTGAGGCTTATCGGGGAATATCTTACCGCGGGCGATGAGGTTATCGCAATGAGGGCAAACGGTAATATTGAGAGCTTTTTCATACCTCATGTTTTCTGTTCGCAGCTTTTGGTTTTCTTCCTTTAAAATCTCGACCACTTGACGTTTGCGTTGAGCCCTCGATTTGGATCTCCTATTTTGAAACCAAAACTGGATCCTCGACTGATTAATTCCCAACTCCCGGCTCAATTCAATTCTCCACTTCTTTTTCATGTAATGGCTTTTACTGAAAAGGGTTTCCAGCATTTGGGTTTCCTCCAGAGAGTATTGGTGAGGACGTCTTCTTTTCCCGAGTTGAGCATCGTGGATGTCGTTGTCGTCGTCGCCGTGATCTTGATTTCCGTTGCCAGAAGTGTTGGGCTCCATGGTTTTGGCGTTAGACTTGATCTTGGAATCTTCGAGATCCCTCTGTGGTTCAATTTCTGAGATTTTTGAGTCAGTCGCCTCTAGCAGCTGACAGTAACCTCTTAAATATGTTGGACTGAGAAATGTTTGATTGGTTCTTGCCCATTCAAAGTTCTCCACTCTCTCCTGTATGCTCACTCCCTATAAAGTTTTCTTCGAGTGACTTTGCATGTTCAGGAGACGCTCTTCAAGCATCATTAGGCAAACGTTCCCCCTCAAGACCTTGAATTTCTCGCTTAGCTTTTCAACGTGATGGGACTGCCAAATCCTGTTAGGGCTCTCTTCGATAGTTGCGCTTACCTCCCACCTAACTCTAATAATGGTTATCCCGACAAATCTTTTACATCTTTTAATTGATGAGCCGGAAATCGCGGACCGAAACGAATCCAATGGTTCTCGTGAGGGGACCTCCTGCTTTACCCCCTAACTGGGCTCCACCAGCATTATTACTGAGACCCTTCATCATCCTCGAGTTGCTATAAAATGAGGAATTAATGTATGGAAGGTTAACGTTCTCGCATAATCAGCTTCTTCCTTCTAATCTCTCTATTAGTCTCGTCTTATTCTCAAGCCAACCCAACGCAAATGGCCTCCTCTCCCGTACGCACTTTTTCAACTGATGTCTTGGCCCAGTGGGAAAAGCTTTATAACCTACTGGGTCGCGGTTACGCGCACATAACCGATCATTCTGCAACCGATGATGCAATCTGTGTCCTGCTCGAGGACCTTGATACCACTTCTCTCGAAGGTACTACACTGGGGAGGGAATATAGAACTTTCCCGACTCTCTTTGCACACTCCTTAGAGGCCTATCGTGTTGCTAATCGGGAGGTTCTCGTGGCTCGCGTCTTGCGAGCTCGTTATGAGGATCGATCTGATCATTTGGTGCTGACCAACTATCTGGTTGATAGTTACAAAAAGGCCGTCGAGTTTGCTAATGAGCGGGTCGCGACGTTGCTTCGCGAGAGGAGAAATCTGGTGGATCAATTGGCCATATCCCTGACCACCGGCGAGCATGACCGCCGCAACGTCCTGTTAAGGCTTCAGAGCGACTGGCAGGAAGAACGGCTCGACAAGATAACCGAGGACATAGCTCGCGGGAATGGACTGGTTTGGGACCTGGAAGTAGTCACCGAAGAACACAAGGCCAAGGTCGCCGAAGTTAAGGGAGAATGCAGAAGTCTTCTCCTCAGGCTTGCCGACCACAACATGCGGAGTTGGGAGTATGAGCAGAGCATTAATAACATGGAGGGTCAGTTGGGATCCTTTGTGTCGTTAATTAGGGCTCACTTTGGCTTTACTTTTCCACCCCGAATTGTATGACATGCTTCTGAAAACCCTCCGCTGAGCAAATAAATGAAAGTTCTCGTGTGTGTGTTTTAACTTCTGTATGGTTCATTTCTTCGAGCATCCAAACATCTTCAACTTGGGTGAGCCGAACCATAATATCAATAAGCCGAGCAAATACGTCCTAATTTTATAACTCGCTCATGATCAGATGGAAGAATAGTTGCAGATTTGTCCAAGAAAAGATTTCTCTATACTACTTGTTTTTCACCTGCAAATGAAAAGACCGAGTCAGAAGGAATAATCTGAAAAAGAAAGCATAGACCCCTTTCAATCTTATGCTTGCTCGTGATTAATAAGGACAAGAACTTTTACAAGGGTTTTAATCTTGTGCGAAAAGTTTTTATCAATATTCCTCGAAAGAAAGCATACTATTGAAAGGAATGTAATTCACGATAATGGCTTTTGATTAATTTCGAGAGGAATGAATTACTCAAAAGTGCAAGACATAATAACGTGTTTTAAATTCAATTGAAGATATGGCATCCAAATTAAGGTCGCTCGCTAAGAACGAAAGTAGTTTGGACATCTATCTCGTCATTAAATTTGAAACTACGCTGATATTCTTGATCAATTATCGTGAATTACCAGTGGTGTACAACATGCATGAACCAATTCAAGTGTGTAACTCCTTCTAGTGAAATTGGGGTTGGATTACCTCACACGACCAAAAGGTCGTGCAAGACTTCCAATTTTAATTTCCTCTAAAGGAATTATAAACTTGACTTGGGAGTATTCGGATGATTAGAAAAAATGCCACTATCACATTCCAATGACCCGTTAAAAGAAATACAACCAAGTTCCATCTGAATGTATACACCAATAGATCCCTAATACAATCGCTCTAAGGGGTGAGATAGAGAAAACCTCAGTAAAAATAAACCCTATACAAGAGGACCAGTAATGGAAAATGACATAAAGGAATGTGATCCTAACGTTTAAGGATGCCCCAGTTTTGATCTGTGCCTTCAGGATCACTTGCCCCAACTCGTCATCTTCATTGGATGATACCTCAATAATGTCCATAGTATGCTCCTTATCGCACACTCGGTGTTCGTCGTGGGATACCACCCTCCTCGTCTTCTATCAAGGACGTTAGGGACAAACGCACATATCTATCCTCGAAATGGCATTTAATCTAATCACCAGAATGCAATAAATGAAATGCCTATATCTATATGAACAGTGATAGATTTGGGGGGGATAGAGAGTCTTACCAACCCAACTCGTCGACTTATGTGCGGTTTTAGGTGTACCAACCGCCCAGAGACATGCGCATGAAACAAGTGATGGTAAACTTCTAAAAATCAGAGGGTTTGGCACCTAAGGTTAAGGTTCCCACCTCGAGTTCTAGAAAGAGCCGATTCCATTGCACAGCTATCGTTGCATTGGGACTCGATCCATAGTTCGAAATGAGCGGAATTGAAAAGTGGATTACCCCGTGTTTTTCCTCACGGAGATTCCATTTTCAATTCCTTCTATTGTGTTCCTAAAGGCGGCGCCCGGGGTTTTAGGCGCGGTTGTGTGTGTCCACGTGTCGTGATCATCACAATGCAAGTCACGCACAACAGTTTATCAATCAGCACTTCAAATCATCCACACAACATACATTCCTACGCCCAACCTGCATAAGACAATGTTAATCACGGACTACACCCCTTATTTCTCCAATCTGCAAAAACATATAACACCTACCATAAGCGGACTTACCTCACCTTCAAGAGCGCCTGCAGGGTTAGAAAAATCACTCAGCATTTTAATTACGGCCTAAGTCCACTTGAGGTCTAGAACCATAGGTTCTAGAGCAAAGTCCCCAGTGGAGTCGCCAGCTGTCGCGACCCGTCCGAAAGCGGACGCGGCTAATGGATTACCGATCGCGGGTCTTGGATCGGCGCGAGCCCTCCCAGGCCCATACCAAATCGCGGCGGGAGTATTTTTCAGAAGGATTCGACGATAAGAGTCGATCGCTTTCGACCTTAGTGTGGTCGTGGTGGCATGTGCAACTTGTGCATGCATTTGGAGTCGCCACCGGTCTTTCTTGGAGGGTAGACCGGAAACCTTACTGATCGATTGGAAGAGATCGATCAGTTCTACGGAACCAGAGTTTTTGGGTTCGGGAACTTGGTTACGCTGGTGTCGTTACCAACGCCCTTTCGGTACCTAACGCTAGTGATTTTCCTAACTAGGATTTCATGCAGGCGCAATTTTGGGTGATGTAAGTCTGACTTTGCACATTAACCAGTTTAACATGCTCACGTAATCATAATAAATAAATAGATGTCAATCACATAAACATCTATCCTACGTGGTGATCATGGAATTATGATTTAATGGGTCTCGAGCCAATGAGACCACATTTAATCATTTTAATATTTTAATAACGGAGAGCCGCTCTTCGCTTCTTCTTGGTTTCTTGAACTCTTCAAGAATTGGGCCCCAAAGAGCTCGCCGACTTAAAAGGCTCCCCCACGTAATCCTCGTAACATTTACATCAACAATTGACTATGCTAAAAATAAAGATTACATGAAAAATAAAAGGAGTACGCAGCCTCCATTTAATAACTACAACCCCAAATATATAAATAATCATCATACATTCATATATACATCAATCACATTGATTAGGGATTTTTCCATGATCACCACCCTTCCACGTAAGTAATAAATTCACAATTTAAAACTTAGGAAGGCACAATAAAAATTCTACGTTGAATCATATTCAGAATTTTTATGTAAAATAAGATAGCCATAAATTTTCGATTCAAAATTGATTTAGTCTCAATTTTTGCTACGTTGATTAATTTATCATATAAAATAATCAACCTCCATTAGCCATGTAAGACGAACAATTCGTTAATACATATTGGCCATAGTATTGCAAAAATTGCAAAAAATCAATTAAATGCACGAAAACACCTAAGGATCGGCTCTGATACCACTGTTGGGATCCACGTAACACGTAGCGGAAATAAATAACAACCCATACATGTATCTCCAGAGGCGTACTTCGTGCATTTCAATCGAAAAAAATCACAAAGCCTCAAAGGGAGTAAATAGATTACCTCTCGTAGCGAGCTTGAACGGAGGTGTCGGTTCGATGTTCTTCGATCTCAGCCTCCACAAGTGTTAGGCATCTAGTTCGGACGCACCACCAATTGACGAACGGGGAGACGACTAATAACTCCACAACAATTGTGCTAGCAATATGCGGAATCAATATTCCGAACTTAGTATATTTTGCTCACTCAAGATGATGAGAATATAGAGAGTGTTTGTGTTCTTCTCTCTAAGCTCTCAAAAATTTGCACACTCTACAAAATGTCTCTCCCCTCCAACCTCAAAACTCTTACCATCCTTTTATAGCCAAAAATACCTTCCAATAAATTGTATTTAAAAATAGCACTAACAATTATAAATTCTATCTAAAAATAGCACTCACAAATAAATGACATTTAAAAATAGCACTAACAATAGCACTCACAATTTATAATACAAAAATGCTATTTAAAAATAGCACTAACAATAGCACTCACAATTTATATTACAAAAATGCTATTTAAAAATAGCACTAACAATTATAAATTCTATCTAATAATAGCACTCACAATTTATGATAAATAAATGCCATTTAAAAATAGCACTAACAATAACACTCACAATTTATGATAAATAAATGTCATTTAAAAATAGCACTAACAATAGCACTCATAATTTATAATACAAAAAATGCTATTTAAAAATAGCACTAGCAATAGCACTCACAATACAAAAATGCTAAAAAAAAAGGCACTAACAAAGGTGTTAAAAATAATAACCATTATTATTATTACAAGAGTTAAAGAGGTTACCAAACAGTACAAATATGCATAACGTATAAATACGTATGACGTATAAATACATAGAGCATACATATACATCCGTGAAACCGGGGACTAATTGAAAGAAAAATGTGCAATTAAGCCCTTTTGGTAAAAATTGATTAAATTGGAGGGCAAATTGACCTAATTGCACTTTAAGACTTTAGAATCCAATGTCATAGCTTATAAAAAGTGAGAATTGAAAACTAAAAGACTCGAAAATGATTTTTTTTAGGCTCGGTTCGGGTTTATGTTTGTGAAGGAACATATTGACCCGAGCCGAATTTTTGAGATTTAAAGTGACACACTTGAAGAGGAAATTAAAACAAAATTATCGAATATTTTTGGATATTTTCTGACCACGAATGGTATTTTTATGATTTTTTGGGTATTTTTATAATTAAATAAACTCGAAAAATATTAAAAATACCGAAAAATATTTTTTGTTCAAAATTGGTTCCTAAGGTTAAACCAAGGCTTCCAAAGTTGATTTTGTGATTTTATGACCTTTTTTGATATTTTTAATTAATTTTAAAGAATAAAAATCACAATAATAAATGGTAAAAAAAAATCAGGTGTCAACAGATATACTCAGCTTCTGCAGTTGATAGAGCTACAATGTTCTGTTTCTTGGAGAACCAGGACACTAGCATTGATCTAAGAAGTTGACATGTTCCTAAAGTACTTTTTCTGTCTAATTTACAACCTGCAAGATCAGCATCTGAATATCCATGTAATATAAGATCTGAGGTCTTAGGATACTATAGTCCTAAATTAGGATAGGTTCGTATGTATTTAATGATTCTTTTGACAGCAGTAAGGTGTGATTCCTTCGGATCTAATTGTAATCTAACACACATGCGCACACTAAAAATGATGTTAGGTCTAGAAGCAGTTAAATATAGTAATGAACCAATCATGCTTCTGTAAAGCTTCTAATCAATCTTTTTACCATGTTCATCCTTGTCTAGTTTGGATGAAGAAGACATAGGCAAATAAGTTTCTCGCAATTTTCCTGACCAAACTTCTTTACCAGTTCAAGAGCATATTTCTCTTGATGTACGAATATGCCCTGCTTAGTCTGATCGACCTGCAGTCCTAGGAAGAACGTAAGTTCTCCCATCATGCTCATCTCAAATCCATTTTGCATGATCTAAGAGAATTCCTTACAAAGATTTTTGTTAGATGAACCAAATATAATATTATCTACATAAATCTGAATGAGTAAAATTTCGTTACATTCCCTTTTAATAAATAAATTTTTATCAGCTTTACCTTTCTTAAAGCCTTGGTTGATACGAAAATTACTTAACCTTTCATACCACGCTTGTGGAACTTGCTTGAGTCCAGAGAGTGCATTTTTAAGTTTGAACACATGATCTGGACATTTTGAATCTTCAAACCCTTGAGGTTGATCAACATAGACTTCTTCCTTGATATATCCATTCAGGAATGCACTCTTGACATCCATTTGATATAGCTTGAAATCATGATAGCAAACGTAGGCGAGTAGGAGTCTGATGGATTCAAGTCTCGCTATTGGGGCGTAGGTTTCATCATAGTCGATTCCATCTTCTTGAGAGTGTCCCTTAGCAACAAGTCTTGCCTTGTTCCTAGTTACTTTGCCTTTATTATCCAGTCTGTTCCTAAATACCCATTTGGTTCCAATAACAGGATCATTCTTTGGTCTTGGCACCAATTCTCATACTTCATTGAGTTTGAATTGATGTAACTCTTGTTGCATAGCTTCAATCCAGCTTTCATCTTCAAGAGCTTCTTCAATTCTTTTGGGTTCATACTCAAAAACCAGAGCAAATGCATTTATTGCACTTCTTAGTTTGGATCTGGTTCTGATTCCTTCATTGATGTTTCCAATGACTTGATCTTTAGGATGACTGGAATTGTATTTTTAGTTTTTCTTTGACTCTTCAAGCTCATCTTCGATTGATTCTTCAGTATTTGGATCTTCAGAAGTTGTAACTGGTTGCTTATTTTCCAAGTTCTGAGAAGATTCAGTTGCTTTTTCATCCTCAGATGATGTGTTCTTCTTCTCAAATGATGAGTCCTGCTTCTCAGATGATGAGTTCTGATCATCTAACGCTTCATTATCGGTGATGACCTTCTGAGCAGTGTACTCATCCTCGAATTTCACATTGATGGATTCTTCAACTGTCTGAGAATTCTTGTTGAAGACTGGATAGGCTTTGCTTGAAGTTGAATATCCCAAGAATTCTCCTTCGTCTGATCTTTCATCAAACTTACTCGGCCGATCACTTGAGTTTTTAAGAATGTAACATTTACAACCAAAAATATGAAAGTATGAAATACTTGGTTTCTTTCCATTGTAAAGCTCATATGGGGTTTTCTCAAGCAATGATCTAAGAAAAACTCGATTTATAATATAGCAAAGTATAAACAGCTTCAGTCCAAAAGTATGATGGTGTTTTGCTTTCAATCAAAATTGTTCGTGCCATTTCTTGTAAAGATATATTCTTTCTTTCAACAACTCCATTTTGCTGTGGAGTATATGGAGATGAAAAATTGTGTTGAAAATCATTTTGATCACAAAATTCAGCAAAGTAATGATTTTCATATTCCCATCTATGATCTGTTTGGATGCTTGAAATGGAATAACCTTTTTCATTTTGAACTTTCTTTGAAAATATTTCAAAATATGAAAGAGCATCACTTTTATGTGCAAGGAAGAACACCCAAGTGAATCTGGTATAATCATCTACAATGACCAAACAATAACTTTTACCTCCAATACTCTGAGTTCGAGTAGGTCCGAAAACATCTATATGTAACAGCTGTAGAGCACGGTCAGTAGATACTTCATTTATAGATTTGTAAAAATTTATTACTTGTTTTCTCAATATGCAAGCTTCACAATACTTAGTCCTTTCAAACTTTGCTTCTGGGAGACCTCTTACAACCTTCTTTTTAGAGAGCTTTGATATTTGCTTGAGGCTTATGTGTCCCAGCTTTCTGTGCCAAAGTTCTGGATCGTCTTTAACAGATAGAAGACATTTCTCTTCCTCAGACGTTGTATCCAGCAAGTACATATTACCATGTCTTCGTCCAGTGAACGAAGATTCATTGTCTTCACTTGTACCTGAGCACTTATTCTCTACAAAATAAACTTTATATCCAATATCGCATAATTGACTTATACTTATAAGATTGAAATTCAAACCCTTAACCAATGAAACATCATGGATAAAAAGATTTCCAATCTTCACGGTTCCTTTGCCAATAATTATTCCCTTGTTATTTCCTCAAAAGGAAACGTTTCCACCATCGAACATCTCAATATTGGTGAACTTTGTTGCATCTCCAGTCATATGTCTGGAACACCCACTATCAACGTACCATTTATTTTTCCTTTTCATTGGTACCTGCAATGATCAGTAAAATTCAAGTTTTCTTTGGTACCCAGATCTGTTTGGGTCCTTTGGGGTTAGCAACATTTGTATATTTAAGAATATCTCGAGTAGATCTTTTGATTTTTGAACAATAACTACGAGAGTGTCTAATATCACCATAGTTTGAACAGGCATATAAATTTTGACCTTTAAATTTCACAAACTGTTTTTGAAAATGATTTTCATAAAATCTCTTAGGAGGTCTTCTGCTGATTCTTTCATTGATAGAAGGAAAATGATTTTCCACGTCACTTTCTTTTTGAAATGCTAATCCCAATTTATTATAATACGGAACTTGTATAGAAAGTATATGCTATAACGTTTTAAAATCGGTGGAAAATTTCTTATTAATATTCGAGATTTCCTTCCTTAACGAAACATTTCATTTTTCGAAGATATCTTTTTCCTTTTTCAAATAATTCTTCTATGTATCAAAAAGATGTATTTCCTTTCTCAAGGAATTAGTTTCTTTCTCAAGAGTTTTCAATTCCGATTTTAAACGAATATTCTCGTTAGACACACAATCAGAATTCTCTTTCAATTGAAAAAATTCCTTTTTGAGGAAACTAATCTTTTCTTTTTGAGGAAGATCTTATTGTTTAAAAACTGTTATTTCCTTTTTCAGTTCAGAAAGTTTCTTAAGAGTGACTCTATATTCTAAACATAGCTTGTATATATAATCAGATACCTCAACAGGAATATTTGAATGAGTTACCTGGAGATCATCATCTGAGTCGGCCATCAGACATATGTTTGCATACCCTTCGTCACTTTCACATTCAGTGTCGCTCCAAGTTTCTGCTTTCAAGGCTTTTTTGAATTTTTCATCCCCGTCTTTTTTCTTTAATAGAGGGCAATTTGGTTTGATATGTCCTCTCTTTCTGCATTCATAACAGATGACTTCTTGGCTCTCGCCTTTGCTATCAAATGATCGTTTCTGATCATATCGTCTAAGATCCTTTTTGTCCTTAAAGTTCCTTCCTTTCTTGGCCATTCTTCTGAATCTTTTGACCATGAGTGCTAGCTCCTCGTCATCTTCGTCTTCTGAATCTGAAACATCTGAATCAGAGTTAGATTTTAATGCAATGGACTTCTTACCTCTTGAGATTGTCTCTTCATTAACTCTTTCTTCCTCGTAGGATTGAAGGGTTCCAATGAGTTCGTCCATAGATAGAGGAGATATCCTCTGAGTCTCTCGAATGGAAGTTTTGACGCTGTCCAATCCTTTGTGAGAACTCTCAGTAGCTTGTTGACCCTCATTAGTCCTGAAACAGGTTGCCTGTGGTATGTAAGACCATTCACTATCTCTGTGAATTTGTCAAACATTTGTTTTACAGTTTCTCCAGGCTTCATCTTGAATGCTTCATATTGTCCGAGAAGAAAATTGACTTTGGTCTCCTTTACTTTATCTGTTCCTTCATAGGTGATGTAGAGCTTGTCCCAGATCTCTTTCGATGAGGAACAATATGCAATACGTTTGTATTCAGTAGGAGATAATGCACTATAAAATGAATAGATAGCTTTTGCATCAAGAGCATCTCTCTTGGCAATCTCGGTGGTTGACAAAGTAGCAGTCAGCGTTGGATTGATATCTCATGCATTTGATGAAGTCGTGGAATTTGCAGCTGGATTCACTCCTCTTTGTACAACATCCCATATCTGAGGATGTTGGCATCTTAGAAATGCTTTGAATTTGTTTTGCCAGTCAATGTACTCCTTTCCATCAAAATATGGTGGTCTGTTGTTGCTTCCACCTTCGATCCATGTGGGAGAAGAATTGCTAGCCAAGAAGATCGTTAGCTCGGAAGTAAAAACACTTCACAAAATATGAGCACCAGGCTCTGATACCAATTGTTGTGGCTAGCGTTATCACCTATAAGGGTGAATATGTGATTATAGTGTAATTTAAAAGTTTTTCGCGGAATATCAATTGCACATGCGTCGTCTCAGATGATGGCAACACAGTATAACAATATAAACAGTTCGTGTACAGTTCTACTATCACATTTATATAATATGATTAGAGTAGAGATAGAGAAGACCGCACAGAGGGTTTATAGTGGTTCGGTTTTGGTTAAGCTTACGGTCACTTCTTCGGCTATCAGCCATTCGACTGTATTCCACTAGTAAACTGCTCGAGAGTTTACAGCTTAGTAATCTCCTTGACACGCAGGATACCCCACCTAGCCCTCAACACTCTAGTGTACACCTCCTCACAATTACAATGGATGAATCAAGAAGTGCGTATGAAATGAAGTACTCTCGATCTAAGAATTATAAAGACTTTTCCCTCTTAACGCCGATCTCTTTGTCCCTTCGACCTTGAGATGTCTTTTATACTCCTCTGCCTCCAATCTACTCGTTGCAAGGCTTCTAGAAGAGGTCTCTCCAAAACTTCCCGTTTGGATAAGACATACCAAAAGAAGATCTCGTAACCGTTGGGGATCGCCAAAGGAAAGTCTTCCCTGTTCGGATCAAATCACCCATACAATTATGATCTTGGGTTTCCATAGATGATTTCACTCACTTGGAAAGTCATATGTTTGTTTCCTTAATTTTGCATCCTTGATTGATCTATATCCCCGAGAATCCTCAAGAATGATCCAGCTCGATTGTATCCGTTGTAGTATTTCAAATAAGCGCATTTGAAAGTCCTCTTTAAGTTCTGATTATTGCACGTGAATACTCCACTTAGAGCTTGAGCATCAGTCTAACGTCTGAGCTATCCCCGCTTAACGTTCAACGTCTGAGTTATCCACACTCAACGTTTGAGCTCTAACCAGCATCGGAGTCCCTCAGAAATTCCATCTGAGCAAAACCTTTTAACAGATTCAATCATGTGCATCCCCGCACCAAAGGATAATCTGCAAAACAAGTATTCCACGGCATCATCTCGAAAACTTAAGAGTACTTGGATTGTTTTGTCAACTTCAAAATCACCTAGGGTTTTTCTCAACAATATCGACAATATACTTGTCCGTATACGCCGTAGCAAAACGGAGTCGCCGAAAGGAAGAATCGACATTTGACAAAGACATGCAGGAGCATGCTACAAGCGAAGAATGTCCCACTGAAGTTTTGGGCTGAGTGTATGAAGACAAAAGCACACGTGATCAATAGATTACCACAAGCAAGGCTTGACTTTATGTCTCCATATGAAAGGCTATGGAATTGCAAGCCCATAGTAAGTCATTTTAGAGTTTTCAGGTGTGTTTGTTATGCATTTGTGTCAGATCATCTTCGTAGCAAATTCGAAAAGAAGGCCGTTCGCTGCATATTCGTGGGCAATGATGATCAACAGAAAGGATGGAAGTGTTGTGATCCTACAACAGGGAAATGTTGTATTTCGAGGAATGTGGTGTTCGATGAATTGTCGTCATGGTGGTCACCCCTGGCTGTCAAATTGCCTAATTCTCAGCATATCGAAGAAGAGGTCGGAGAAAGGCTGAAAAATTTGATGAGGATCAGCCTGTCGAAAAAGATGTCGACAATGATATCGAAGCACAGTCACCAGGATCGACAAATTCATCTTATGAGCTTTGAATAACGACAGAAGAACTTCGACCAAGTTAGGTAGAAGATATCGAAGAAAAGGAAGAGCCTCAACTTCGGAGGTCGTCCAGGCTAAGGAAACCAAACCCCAAGTATGCCAATGCGACATTAATTGAAGATGTTGAAGTGGTCAAATTATCAACGTACGAGAAAATCTCACAGGGCGTTGTTGATAATAGTAGAAGGGGTGGTGGTTCCAGAATTTCAGCAAGTACGAGACCTGATAGGAGGAATCGTGATGCGTCTCCTCGAGGAAGGGGACGCAAGAGATCACAAAGTTCATATCGACAAGATATGAATCCTGCGAGAGTCCCACATATGACAAAGGCGGAGCTGTGGCGATGTAGTGGTGGAGCTACGACACAGGAGGGAGGAGTAGGCAGAGAGTCCGAAGTCACATTTCTCCAAGTAGCACTAAGAGGAAACCGAGAAGTGGACCAAGTCCTTGGTGTGCAAGGCCAAGGCGTGTCGGTTGGCCGAGTAAGAAGAGAAGGTCTGTCCTTAGAGAGTGTAGTGGTGAGGGGGGGTATTGAAGATATCACTGCCTACCTCTCGTGACCATTCGTATTTTCGATAAGCTGTCAAAAAACTATTCGTTCCCGATGGATGTCTTTTCGGCGCGCTTGTTAAAGTGTCATTATCACTTTATGGTTTTCTAAAGTTATTATTAGTTATGTGTCTCAAGAGTCTTTTAGTATTTCGATGTGTAATTATTGCTATGTTTCTAGATGTGTCTTTTCAAGTATCTACGGTATATCAAGAGTCATGTTTAAGCCTATATAAAGGCGAGTTTTGTAATCGTTTATGTAAGGAGAGTGAAAGCAGATTCATAAAGTTCCAGGTATTTTTCTTACACATAAGATAGTCTGCGCTCGATCGATGATGTTCTCTTTAATATATAGAAAATGGAGAGAGAGAGAGGCGTTTGTGCTCTATCAGGCGCCATCATCCACGAGAGAAGAGGACAAAGACAGTTCACAGCACAATTAAGAGGTAACAATTGGAGGGCAGTCCAATCCATTATGCCGTACCAACTCCAAAAGAGAACAAAGCCAGAAAAGATGGCATGTAGCGTCTCTCCATGTAAATTGGAAGCGAGGTACAAGATTCGATTAACAAAGAACCAGAACCACCAACTTCCCTGACCCCAAACTCATGTAAAACACACACAGCAACAAACAAAATTCTCTCTGACATAGGTTGGGAGGGCATGTGAGCTCGAACTCGCAAGCAAAATTACCACCTATACGCACCCATCCATGTATATCTTTACGAATATACTTTTAGAGCGCTGTAGTATGCCCTCACTGAATTAGGAACCGAGAGAGGCCGACTTTGTCACCGGTGGCCTGAACATCCCGGTGAACTTGCACCGTGTATTCTTCGAAGCTAAAGCTTCTATAGAGGGCTGGCTTAAAGGGGCTCTCGATCGATGTGTGGCTGAAGGGGCAATAGAAAAACGCCATTGAGAACCTTTCCACTTCTCGGCTGGCCATCACTCGGTGCTTCACACTCTTGTACGCGCCGTTGCTCCAAGCCTGTACGACAGGAAACCTTCAGATGCTGATCAATGGAAAAACAAATTACTTACTTTCAATGCCACTGTTACAGAAAATTTTCGCTGTTGTAAATCCCGGGCATGATCTTGATGGGCTATCGTTGAAAGGTTAGCCCTAATCACTTTCAGAATTTCACAGTTCTAGTTATAATTAACTCAAAAGAATGGAGTAGCTTTTTAGATTCTGAGAGCCATTTGTGCGTAAGTCTTTCACGAACCACTAAAGTTTGAGCCCGTTTCGCCGCTAGAGTGATTGGGATGGGAGTGTGGATGGCCAAGCTCACTAAATACGGATGGAGATCCTCTATGATTTCATTATAGCATCCTAGCCTAATGTCATAATTTCACTGTATATAATTACTTTAAGGCGATGACTCCATCTCATCAATAATGCTGCAAAACCAGCCTAACCACACAAATTGTGACGGATTAAAGCGACGGAACTACCGTGGCGCCCAGCTACAGAAACCCACATTCAAGCATATACCGTATGTGTATGTGTGAGATACAAGCTTCATTCAAAAGATGATCATATAGAACAGTCCAATTTAAAGGGGAAGCGCTTGCGTCTGCACTTTGAATGATCTATACTTGCCTCAAATAAGTCGCCAATGTTAACGAGGAGAGCATTCGGATTAGGGTTAACACTAACCCATCTCCCACCTTCCATCAGCTGCAACCCTCCAACCTTGTCTTGACACAAGACCGTGAGGAAATCGGTGTCCGTGTGAGGCATCAAACCGAAGACTTGGGAAGCGAGTGGGCACGGAGGGTATCTGTTCATCCGGAGGAAGCAAGTACTCGACATGCAATTCTCTTCAAAGTAATTGGTGCCTTTGACGCCCAAACCCTCGGATAGAATTTCGCCGATCGATGCCGCGAGATTAACAAGAGTCATCCCGTAGGTCTTCATGGCAACTCTGAAGGAGAGAAAGCATCGTACGTCTGTTAGCAAGCATCAAAGGGCGATGCAATAAACAGGACGTATCGGTCATAACACATTGACAATAATCTTTGATGGCAAGGACCAAGGAAGATGTCTGGCCCCGTCTATACCAACTTGAAATAGGGAAGATAGTCCTCCTGATAATTCCTGTAACCCTAACTCATCTATTAGCAACGTTACTGTTGCCACTCATGTATCTATTGTTTCTGTTTGTTGATGAGTAATTCATGCTGAAGTGTTCTTATATTACTTAAGTCACAAAGCATAATGACATGGCAACATGGCTCTAGTCAACTTACATAATTACTACAAGCACAATTAACTATCTCCTAGTGAATAAGACTAATATCGTCATGAACAATTATGTGCATTGGACCAAAGTACGATGTGGGATTAGGATCATAAGAAAGATGACAGCAAATTGAAGTAAATCAAACGGTTTCCTTTTCTTTGGCAGATGGTAATTATGCTAAGATTTGCTGTGTCTGATTTGTTCCTTCCCCCTCAGTCTTTGACGTATATGGCGTCTAAAATAATTGGCAAAAAGACTTTCTAGCGATAGACCCACGTGAAGGACACCGTCCATGGCGTGATATTCATGTGGTGCACTGATGAGTTTTGAAAGAGAACAAAAGAAGTGGAGGGCAAGAAAAGTGCAAAAACTTTGGTTGGTATTTGCATGGAGGTTCCACAATTGTATGTCCGGACAAGGATGGCTCTCTTTGTCTGTAGGAAGAATGGTGTGTCCGAGACTTTACGAGGTCGGATTGAAAGGTCAAAGACCGAAATCTATTGAACGATTGAGGTTTGTCCCATTTCAATCCGGCTCGAACAATTAATTATTAGGGTTCGGGCCTTTTTGAGGACCATACAATCGTCTCGTCGCATAGCACCTCGATTGGGAAAATGCCCCCCACAAATGCTTTTGGATTCCCTTTAAAGAAAAAGGAAAAGACTAGCACGTGCACGTCATAGAAAGATGTTTGCGCACAAAAACAAACCGCAATTTTTGAAATTGTGAAACAGACTTTATTAAAACCCATGACTTCATCTTCATGTATGCTTCTCCATTGAAAATTGATTATGTAACAATTTTTGGATAACTATAAAACTGGGAATCCCTTCACATAACGGATCCGGATCGTCTGTCTTTCCCTTAGAATGGCAGGGGCCTGCCCTTAGAATCCGGACCATCCATTTTAAGACGAACGGCCCAGATCTCCTATTTTTAGGAGACAACTTTTTGGGTTTTTTTGTTTTTTGTTTTTACTTTTTTAGTAATAATCTGAGCCGTCCATTCATAACACGGACGGCCCGGATTCAAAGGGCAGGGTCTGCCCTTCTGAGGGAAGGGCATGCGATCCCTTCACATAAAACTGACAGTTTTTTTTTAGCCATAAAGAAGTAAATAATAATCATGTCAATTGTAATATATTTCTCCTCGATATGCTACTGACGGCCCACGATTGTTAACATTGTGGGACATGGAATCAAAATTCAAATGGAAATCAACTTAACTCAAACTACTTCTCAATCACCACAATCTTGGCGGAACACCTGTTAGAAGGAAAATTGTCTAAAAAGCCCTAAATTTATTACATTTCTACCAATTCAGTCCTAAACCTTTAAATTTTGTTAATTGAGCCTTAAACCTTTTTATGATTTGCCAAGTGAATCTATCCAGCCAATTTTGAAAGAAAACAGCTAACGTGAACGTCGATCGTCTTACGTGGCAGGCCAATGCTGACTTAGACAATTTTTTTTTAATGATAGTTTGATATATTTCCTATTTATTTATCTTTGGTTGTCCTTATTTACTTTTTTTATTTACTTTTTTCTTTGTCCTTTTTCCTTTTTCCCTCTGCCGACCACTACCGAGCCTCATTGATGATGGTCAGCGAAGGTCGCTGCCTCACGCGATGGCCACCCGTCCTTAGGTGAGGGACGCTTGGGCCTAGGCTAGCGAGGGTCACCCTCATCGGCCCCTCTTGCCAATTTCGCGAAGGGTTGCCCTCGCTTGAGGCCTGCGACCTCCGTTGTTTGTCAACGAGATTCGGCGCAGGGAAAAAGAATCAAGAAAAAAGGAAAGAGAAAAGATTTGCCAAATGGATTCAATTGGCAAAACGTGAAAAGGTTTAGGACGAAATTTACAAAATTGAAAGATTTATGACTGAATTGATAAAAGTACAATAAGTTTAGGACTTATTGGACAATTTTCTCCTATATATTATATCTATCTAATCCCCCATATATTTTTCAAGTGATGGTTCCCATTCTATTTTCACCACCTCGCATCTCCTCCCAAAACTCTATTTAGATTTTGAAATTATGCAACTAATCATCTGCATGGATATCATATTAAATCCATGGTGGTGCAAACAAATAATTCCACGAGTAGCTAGGTCAACCTGTTGTGTTTGGCCACTACAGGTAGGTCTACCTTAGTTAACGGTACATTACATTACTTTTTTAATCTTTATATTCTTGTTGGTAAACATTTCCATTCCAACATTGTTGAAAGATTCCTTAACGTGAAATGGACGACAAGAAGCAATTCAACAATTCGATATAAATAACAATATTGACAACATAATATTTGTTTATGTTTAAACTGAACTGTAGGATATTTTATAACCTTCGAAATTCGTCTCATTTGATTTAAATTTTCAAAGAACTTGCCATCAGTTTGCACTAGACTTCAAGTGTGATTCTATATTTAAGTACTCCGACTTCTATAAGTAGCCATAGAGAATCGCTCTATAAAGAAACGGAAGATTAACGCATTGTATGTCTAAACAGATATTCCATACCTGAAATTCTCATTCCCTTTCATTCTTGAGATGCTTGCAAGAGGTATATGGAAGGCTTCTGACCAAGGAAGCTGCTTCAAGCAAGTGGCCTGCGGGTTTGCCCAACGGTAACTCTTGGTCGGCGACGGCGATGGCAAATTCAAGAAACTGAGCTCAGCCTTTTCCCGAAATGGCAACCTGAAAAGCTTTGTCTGCTCATGCTTCATGCTCTCCAATGTCTCTGTTGAGACCCCATGATTCACTATTTGAAAGAAACCCCATTTTCGCGCAGCTTCCACGATGTCCTGCTTGCACTTCGCTCTCGCAACTGATGGCCCTCGAATTTTTAGATGGCTCAGGTCAATGAGAGGTAACTCACAGTGCTCAATAAGCATGAGTTGTGATTGTTGTTGTCCGTCACCATTTTCGTCATCTAATTCGTCAGATTTGTTCTTCAAAAGGGTCTTGTAGTTCTCCTGAAATGGTGGCTCAAAATCCATGGTGATGGTTTCTTCTTGTTCTTGGTGCTTCGATTACATAATTAACACGACCCAGATAGTCCTCCTAATCAACTTTCTTTTGCTTCTTAGTTGGAGCATTCCACTTGTCACTTCATAAATGCAATCTCTCTTTTTCCTAATTTCATGCAGCAAAGTCAATTGATCTATTTAATCAGTCTCTAGAACTGGATTCTTCCAAAACTTACTCCTATCTTATCATCAATGCATGAAGTTCCACTCAAAAATACATGCTTCCTATCTTCTCTGAGAAACATGACTTTCCATTGTTTGTTATATTCTTTAGTTCCCGAGGCTTATCATACCAAACCGATATCAGCATAAGCACGGAAATTCTTTATTGATCACTCATCTAGCTGTAACATGACAAATAACTACCCAGTCAAGACCCAGGAGAACATAAGCTCCATTTCTGAGGGCTCCATCTATGTGCTTTTTACCTGCGATTTTTAAGTCTACACTACGCGCTGAAAGAAACATAGATGTGCTTCATATTCATCCTGATTATTGAGCTTTTGACAGCTATTTCATTTGCTGTTGCAAGGAAAAACAAAATTTTAAACTCTATTCAGTGAAGATTTAATACGATGGAAAAGAAATTCTTTCCTTCTTGTGTTTTGAGTTTCACCAATTTGTTGAATTTCTCTTACTGTTCCTACCCGGTTTACTTATGTATTGTAGAGTGGTTAATCTAATACACATTGCCATTAATCCGACAATGGATACACGGTTTTACACATTCTCCTTGGGATGGTAAGACAACAAAGAAATATACATTGCTTTTTCAGAAGAAGAAAAAGACTAATGATGCATTAACTGTGTTGAGTTCTGCACTGAGACCATATAATGTCTCGGATCAGCTAACGATCACTAAAAGCTAGGAGAACAAACAAGAATGCCAGTAAAGAATATAACTCTATTACTTTTTTTTTATGGATATGTATTAACCTCTTTTTCTTGCTTGTCAAAGGAAAAGAAGAAAACTAATTAATTAGAAGAGAAAATCCTGAATTTTGTAAAATCATTATCCACTGCATGGTCTCAAATGTGCCATGCAACTACCAAAGAACTTGGCCATGAGAAATCAGTAAGAAAACCTGAAGAGAATTTAGGATTTTTTGTGGTTGAATATGGAAAAAAAACTTTTTCACATGGATTTACCAATGATGAGCAAATAGGAAGTACAAGCAGGTAAATCAACTAAATTGATTTATGCAGTTGTCATCAGAAGACACTATATGTAAAGTTACCTATTGTCCAACACTACATATTGAGATTCCGTATGTTAACAACTCAAAAATAGAGAGGGAGAGAGAGGTGCTCTTGTGAGAGTAATACAAACTGTTTGATTACCTATGTTATTAGGGCAAAGAAGGATTGTTCTTCACTAAATTCTGTTGTGTGCCCTTATAGTTCTCCCCGTACTGAAGTGTACCTGTCGCCATTAAAGGAGCCCAAAGAGTAGCTCTCACCGTCCTGTGAACTTAACCCACTAACCAGAATGTGAAGGAGATCAAAGAAAGACTAGGGTTTTTGGGAGATGAAGGTCTGTGACTAGTGAGTTCAGCATCTCTAGATGATTCAGAGAAGACTAGGGTTTTGGGACTTAAGGGAAGAGAGGGAGAGGGAGAGGGAGAGGGAGAGATATTCAGACATGTACACATGTAAGGCTTTAAGCAGGGTATTCTCTTTAAATTCACAAAGGCTAATCATATAAATAAGGGTTTGGGATGAGAGTTGTGGATTAAGAATCTATGGTTGAAGCAGAGAACACGCGTTTAAAGATGACAGCAGATGATTATATATGGTGGTGGAGGAAGGAGGTGGTCGTGGACTTCGTGAAGACATTGGGATTTTAATGCTAAAAGGTGAAGTTTTGAAGAGGCTGTCCCATAGCTATGTCTATCTCCTCAATTTATGTAATATATTTATAGGTCTTTACATGACATGACATTATCCATTTGATACATTTACCCTAAACTTTTTTGTGACACCAAAAACCTCAAACTTATATTCGTGTGACACATTTACATCAATTTTTTTTTTGTGTTACCAAGGATCCCAAACACGTACCCTTATGACACATTTGCCCCAAATTTGTAAGTAAATGTGACACACGGATACAAGTTTTAGGATTTTTGGTAAAGTTTGGGATAAATGTATTATATTGGTATAAGTTTGGGTAAATGTCTCACATGGAGATTTTTTTGTCACAAAAAAAGTTTAGGGTAAATATATCATATGAGTATAGTTTAGTGTTTTTTTTTTATAACCAAGGTGTCCGGGCCAGCTTGCGCGCACCTCAACTATTCTTCGGGGGAGACTAGCACAGCAATTCACCGACATGGCTCCCCACTTAAATCATAGGTGCTCAGTTGGGGAATCGAACCTGAGACCAGTGCGCCTAACCACACAATCTCAAGTGCGTCCTAACCAACTGAGCTACCCACGGGTGGGTATAGTTTAGTGTTTTTGATGGCTTTTTCCCGACAAAAAAAGAAAAAAAAACTATTAAGGCCTTCACACCACATTTTCAATTTATTTGGGTCACATGCATAGAATCTCAAGCTTATGTAGAATATCATTTGTCTGAGTCTCTGCTCACCATATATTCCGATCAATTATTACTTGCCCACGTTCCAATTGAGAGTTCTGAAAAGAACTACTTTTTGATTGAAAGCGACTCTTGAAGAACGGAGAGATGGAATGCCTCAACTTGTTTTACTTAGCTCCATGTTTCTACATGAGAAAACTGGAGATTGTATGCAAGTTGTGCTGCTCGAGAGCCAAATGTACCATCTGATCAATGATGGTGGGTCAACTTTGATTCTTTACTTCACCGAAGAGCTGGCTTCCTTTCAACTTTTAGAAATTTCTTTTGACGAATCATCACATCACAGTCAGCAAATAACTTCAGACCCATAAATAAAACAAAATCAAATAGTGGCCAACGAAATGATACAGTACTGACCATAGAGATTACTAAATGAAAATTCAAAAAGGTGAGTTTCAGAGAAAGCCACACACACAGCTGGGGAGGCCGAGAGCAAAGGTGTGCGCTTTAGAAAAGCCTCCAGCAATGAGAGCTTCAGAATAGAGGAAGCCACAAAAGGTGAGCTTCAAGGTGAGAGGCAATTTCATCAAGGTACGCAAGAGAAACTGTGAGCTTAATGTTTTCAGAATAAAAAACATATTGTAATAGCCATGTCTCATACTCTTCCGAGAGTTGTGTGAAGTGTGAATTGTTTCACCTTCAAATTATCCCCGTCAAATTAGTATCAGAGTAACTTCAAAGGGCGTCGATCAAAATTTTTCTCAACATTTGGATCAATAGTCAAAACCTATCTAAGTTAGAGTACATAAACTAATATGGGTGTGAAAATAATAGAGAGGAGAAAGTAAAGAAGCTATGAGAAATAGAAAGAAGTGTATTACTTTCTCTACTTTTCAAGTTGTATGTATACAATCCTATTTATAATGAAGAAGGCTAGCAAATTAAAGAAAGAATACATGAAAAGGAAAAGAGTGATTTCCTAATACATAATATTCTAATTCTTAAAATAAAAAGATTTACATAGAAGGCGAATCAATCAAGAAGCGATATATCAATCGAGAGAAATCAGAGGTGGATTTCCAGAATGAAATGATTTGATTGGATGACCAAATTGTGGAGGAATTGTAGCAGATCCGAGATCAACACTATTGATATTTCTTTCCTTTGACACCCCCCCTCCCCCCCCCCCCCCCCCCTGGGGAAGCTGATGGGGCGGCAATCATAGTAAGCTTGTCTTGAAGGAGGCAGAACGAGACTCTGAAAGGGCTTTGGTGAACATGTCCGCCGGTTGGTCCGTCGAAGAGATATATTTAACATGTAATTGGCGCTGATGAATTCGCTCATGGACAAAATGATAATCAATCTCCAAGTATTTTGTCCTAGCATGAAAAACAGGATTACCACTGAGATAGATAGTTGAAATATTATTACACCACAGTACCGGCGACTTTTGAAGTGCGATCCTTAAATCAGAAAGTAAAGATTGAATCCATATGATCTCAACAGTGGTGTCAGCAAGACATTTAAATTCCGCCTTGGTACTTGAACGAGCAACCGTTCTTTGCTTGCGTGAATCCGAGCGTCTAGTATCATGGTCACCAGCCCATCCTGCATCGGAAAAAACATGAAGAAAATCCTGAGATCCTTTAGTGAAGAGGATGCCGTGACTCAGAGTGCCAGAGACGAAGCGTAGAATCCTCTTGACATATTGCCAATGGGTGTCTGAAGGGGCATGCATAAACTGACAAGCAGTATTCACAGCATAAGCAATGTCTGGTCGGGTAATGGTGAGATATTGTAGTACACCCACTGTGCTTCGATATAGTGTAGGATCATGAAAAGGGACACCTTGATGAAGAGAAGGAGGATCCGACCTAGTCAGGCATGGTGTAGCTGCAGCTCGAGCTTTGTCCATGTTAGCCTTCTTAAGAATTTTGCAGCATATTTCCCTTGATGCAAAAGAAGGCCAGAAGCAGTGTGTCGTAATTCTATCCCCAAAAAATAGTGGAGGTCGCCAAGATCTTTGAGAGCGAACTCCCGTTGTAGAGATGCAATTAAAGTGGATAGTGGTGCCTGGGGGATCCTGTAAGGATGATGTCATCCACATATACAAGGAGAAATACATTGTATACTGATGTATGTAGAACAAATAAGGAAGAACCAGCACGAGAGACATGAAAACCAATAGATAAGAGAAAAGAACTTAGTCTTTGATGCCAAGCTCGCGGTGCCTGCTTTAATCCGTAAAGCGGCCGTTGAAGTTTACAAACGTAATCAGGGTGATTAGCACCAACAAAATATGGTGGTTGTTGCATATAAATCTCCTCAGTGAGATGGTCGTGAAGGAATGCGTTCTTAACATCAAGTTGCCGAAGTGTCCAACCTTGACTGTAAGCAAGCGAAATCACCGTACGGACAGTTACATGCTTCACAACGGGACTGAAAGTCTCATGGAAATCAACACCTTCTTGTTGATTATATCCCTTGGCCACCAATCTCACTTTGTACCTTTCAAGCGAACCATCTGAACGATATTTGATGCGAAATACCCATTTGCATCCAATCGCTATAAATTTTGGCGAACATGGGACAAGAATCCAGGTTTGATTCTTCATAAGGGCTGTGTATTCTTCGGCCATAGCAGTCCTCCATGCAGGATCCTATCTGCTTGACTGAAGCAAGTTGGAGTAAGTATCGGATGCACCACAGAATGAAGAGCATATGTGTGATCTTTAGTGAGATGACGTTGGGCCAATGTACCGTCTCGAAGCCTTGTGACCATCGAATGTGTAGGAGCCACGGGCGGATCAGGAGATGGCTCTAACTGAGCCGAGGAGCTGATTGTTTGATCAGCACAAGAATTAGACTGATCTGTAAAGCATGTAGTAGGACTTGCGGAATTAGTAAAAAAATCTATGTTGATGGTGACACAACATGTGCTGCTGTTGATGCTGTAGAGGAGTCCTGCAAAATGGAGACATAATGATTTTGATTTGTAGAGGTAATGAGTGGACTGGCGGGAGCAGAAATGCTATTTGGTTGGGTAAAAAATTCTGGATTTGTTGATGAACTACAAGAGGGGCCAGCATTAACTGATGATGTGGCATTAATAAAAGGAAATAAATCTTCATCAAAAGTAGCATCGGTGGTAATATAGAACTGATTATATTTGAGAGAGTAGCATCGATAACCACGGAAGCCAGGAGGATAACCCAGAAAAATGTAGCAATGAGATCATTGTTCTAGCTTGTTCTTTGCATAAGGCCGAAGGTTTGGATAAACCCCGCAGCCAAAAACTTGTAAGTGATGAATTGAAGGTTTAACATGATAGAGAACCTCCCAAGGTGATCTATGGTTGAGCACTGCCGAAGGTAGCTTGTTAATGATATGAACATCACTTTCGAATGCAAAATTCCAAAAGTGAGCTGGAACTGAGGCATGATAGAGCATCGACAATCCCATTTCTACAATACGTCGATGCTTTCTTTCAGCAGTGCCATTTTGGTGATGAAGCCTTGGACAAGATGTACGGTGATGGATTCCTCGATCCTGTAAGAGCTTGCGAAAAGGAGTAGATTGAAACTCCTCCGCATTATCACATTGAACGGCTTTGACCGTAGTGTTAAGTTGATTGTCCACCAAATTTAAAAATGCAGTGAAGATAGAAAGGAATTGATCACGTGATTGAAAAAGATATATCTAAGAAAATCGAGAGAAATTATTGGTGAAACATATATAATAACGATTGTTCAAAAAAGACGTTACAGGAGCCGGTCCCTACACATCAAAATGGACTAATTTTAGGGGGGCTGAAGACTTATTTGTGGAGAGTGGATGAACATGACTGTGACTCTTGCTAGAGAGACATGCAGGACAAGGAGAAACAGAGACTCTAGACTTATTTAGTACTCGACTAACTGTATCGTAGGAGGCATGATCCAGACGAAAGTGCCATTTGTGGATGGAATCTGTCTTGTATGCTAGAAAAGCAAGGGGTGATGAAGGAGACAAGGCTAAAGATGTGAAAGTAGAGTAGAGGCCATGATCAAGATCTCCTCGAAGTATGATCCTCCCCGAATGGCGACACTTCACAAGAAAAGAAGTAAGTGAGAATATGAAATCACAATTGTTCTCTTCAGAGAATTGATGAATTGACAAGAGATTCTTTTTTATAGAAGGAACAACTAAGACATCAGACATGCGAAAAGTTGGGGTAATATAGCTACCTGTATGAGTGATTGGTAAGCTAGATCCGATACCTATGGTCACATGAGTATTACCATGATAAGGCTGAACATTAGACAGCTGAGAGGTATTGTTTGTCATGTGATGGGTGGCACCCGAATCTGGGTACCATGACTCTGAGGAGAAAACGGATGGCGAAGGAGGAATTTCCGCCAAATTGAGTTGTGGTGATGTAGGAAATTGCTCAAATTGTTGTTGCATATATCTTTCCCTGCAAACATTAGCTATGTGGCCAAATTTATTGCAAATTTGACATCTGTTACCGCCATTGCTACGCGTAGGATTGCTAATATTTGAAAATCTGCTTGCATTTTGTGGCCCAGCACAACGCATCCTATTCCCACGTACAGACCTAGAGAATTGATGAGGATTGGATCTATAGAAACGATTCATACCAGTTTGTGGAGATCGAGAGGAGTTTGAAGGAAAGATATTTTCAGCCTTCCCTATAAATGCAGCTGGACCTTGCAGCGAGGGCCCCATGAGCTCAAGTCGAGCCTCATGAGATAAAAGTAAACCGTGGATTGTCTCACGGGTCATGTCTTGGTACTTACATTGAACTGAAATAGAGACTGCAAGATTCTGATATTCTGGACCCAATCCACGAAATACGTGGGTTTGATATTCTTGGGGAGAGATAATTTCACTGATAGAGGAGAGCTGATCTACAATGGCTGTTGCTTGTTGAAGAAATTCAGTAACCGTTTGGTTACCTTTACGAAGAGTTTGTAGTTGCATTCGTAGTTGAGCGGCTCGAGCATGATTTCTTGCTACATAGGATGTGGTTATTAATCGCCATGCATCTGCTGAAGAGGTAAATGTTGAGAGCTGTCCGATAATTGCGTCAGCTGAGGTATTGAGAATCCATGCCAGCGCCACTTGATCACGCACTGACCATTCTTCATAAGCAGAATTTGGAACAACTATAGTAGTTCCATCTGCAATTGTTTGTGTGATATGAGTTGGAGGACGGGGAGAGATACCTTCAACAATGGGCAAAGTTTATTTGCCCAGAGAAGTGGAAGCAGCCTTGCTTTCCATACAACATTGTTATCACCATTAAGCTTCACTCCAATGGCTGGGAGAGTAATGGTGTGGGATTGATTTCCCGGAGCATATGAATGTTGAGATTGTTGAATTGCCGTGATTGGCAAGGATGCATCATTCGATTCAGAAATTGCAACTGGTTGAGGGGTTGAGGTTGGTAATTTTTCCATGGAGATTTCAGGAAAAAAAAATGTTAAGAGGCTATGTTTGCTTTTGTAGTGAATAGCTCTGATACCATGTGAAAATAATAGAGAGGAGAAAGTAAAGAAGCTATGAGAAATAGAAAGAAGTATATTACTTTCTCTACTTTTCAAGTCGTATGTATACAATCCTATTTATAATGAAAAAGGCTAGCAAATTAAAGGAAGAATACATGAAAAGGAAAAGAGTGATTTCCTAATACACAATATTCTAATTCTTAAAATAAAAAGATTTACATAGAAGGCAAATCAATCAAGAAGCGATATATAAATCAAGAGAAATCAGAGGTGGATTTCCAGAATGAAATGATTTGATTGGATGACCAAATTGTGGAGGAATTGTAGCAGATCCGAGATCAACGCTGTTGATATTTCTTTCCTTTGACAATGGGATCTCTCTCCTAATCCAATCCCTTTAAAACCTCTTCGGGCAAACCCAGAACCATCTAACATTTGTTTTCAAGTTAATTTCTCGAAAATACGCATAACAAATGCTCTTGGTTGAGAGGTAATTGCGGGAGCTTTTCAGAAAAAAAAAAATGCTTAGACCTATTACACACTCATATATAAACCATTGAATTGCTCCTGGCTGTCCTACCCATCTGTTAGATCTTATTCCCACCTTGTTTTATTGCTCTTTTGTGCATGATATTCCAGGGCGCTAATATATACACATATATACATGTGTATGTAAATATACATACACATACACATACACATACACATACACATACATACATACATACATATCGACTTTAATCTAGTTTTAGTGTTGAACCCATCCTGTATTAAATGTTGCATGGATCGTGATTTCTGAGGTAAAAGTAGTATTCTTGTAATTCAAATTTCTAGTTTTGAGTTGATAGATAAGATCCCTCCGAGCATAGGAGAATTGAGAATGTTGAGATATTCTTCTACACTGTATATGGTGCTTGATGTCAATGAAATCACTTGTGATTGAATTGGTGAAAACTGTATGTCTGAATTAGCATTTGTATAATAGAGTTATGACTGATTAGGTGTTTTTCCCTTAATTAGCTGGCCCTCATATGATAGGTGTCATCAGATTTCATTTTCCATGCACATATGCTTGGTTTTATTGATAAAAGCCCTCCTTTCATTCCGAATCACTTGGTATAGATTCTATGAACTCTATAGCTAGAGAGCTTAAGTTTGCATTTAGGATGCGTTTGTTTCACTAAAATCTTCATGATAAGGGAAAATGTTTTTCATAAAAATCATTTTTTTAAAAGAAATAGTGAGTTTTCATTTGTTCGGTGATTTAAGAAAAGTGATTTTCTTTTTGCCAAGAGGGGAAATCGTTTTTCACTAATCTAAACTTGTTATTTTCGATCCATAGAAAAGGTTTTCATAAATCGATTAGCTTTCCATCATCTAAATACTAGAAAGTTGAGAACAATTTTTCAGTATAAAATAGCTTTTCCGTGAAACTTAGTTTATGAATCCGACCTGCGTAGAGAAAGAAACGCCTTTGTGGAATATTATCCTTGTACGGTCCTAAACAGAGGGTAACACCACCTCACTCATCTTACTATCCTCGATCAAAACATTGATACATCTTAGGTTGGCTTGTCGCCAGCTTATTTTCACACCAGCTTTTCATATTGGTACTTTGCTAACCTCGAGTAAAAATAAATTTTGGTCAACTTATTTTTTCATAGAGAAATTACTATCAGCCTTTTCTCTTTTTCTCCTCTTTCCTTAAAAAGAAAATTGATTTGGGCCGACAAGACATGGATATGTTTGATTCCGCTTTCCTAAGGGGTTTTAGGACTTCAAAGCCCCTTGAAAAAATGCTGGGGCCTTTGGCAAGCCTTTTCAAGGGGCATTTGGGCAAATGCCAGCTTTGGAAAGGCTAAAAGGCCAATGCTGGTAGGAACCAGTATTGAGCTTTCAGTATTTTCGGAATATTATTAATGAAAAATAGTGAGTTGCCTATTTTGCCCTCAAAACCTTACTAAAAATTCACCCCATCTTCAAAAGTCAAACCCTCTATCTACTGTTTATCTTCCTTCTTGAGCGAGGTCGACGAGGGCCGATCTGGTCGACGAAGGGTGACAAGGTCTGGTGAACGCCGCTGGGTCACAAGACCTCGACTAGGGTGACCCCAGGCAAAGAGGCCTGAGGTTGTGCGACTCACCGGCCATCGCCAGGGGTCACGCAACCTAGGCGACCGACATCGGGGGTCACGCGACCCAAGAAGTCTCGATCGCCGATGCCAAATCTAGCTCGTCGGCGAAGGGTTTTGATTTTTTGCAAATACAAAAAAAGAAATATGCAACCAAAAGCCCCTTGCAATTTTTGTTGTTGTTGCTAAACGCTACTTAATTCAAAGTTACATTTCAAAGGATTTTTTACCAAATGTCATTTGCATTTCCCCAAAGTCACTTAGGCTAAAGACATTTGCATTTGCTGAAAGCCCATTATCATAGCCGAACCAAATACTCCCATAGTAGTTTCATTTATTTCATCATAGCCTTGTATAAGTTCTAGAAAATGCGAATACATAGATTCCTTTCTTTTGCTGACTGACTAGTAATCCTCCAATAATGACCGGTTGTCAGAAATCCATCTGGTCGTCTTTGGATTTGTTTCTAAAAGTAAAGATTACGTATGAAGCTTTTGCATCATTAAAATTCAGGATATGTATAGTCACACATGAGTTTAAATGGCTATATGTCTAAGTTTGTAGAAGATTCAAGATTTATAGAAATTAAATGATTAAAAGCCGTTTCAAGTACACTATGTATATTTTGTTTTTTCCTTTTAGTCAATGAAAGTGACTAATTTTGCAAAGTAAAAAATATTAATTGGCAAGCAATTTCAAGAGAACAATCCAAAAGTGGACGTGACTCAGGAATTCGGTTTGAGGGCTAGCATTCAATTTTGAATTGGCATGTCCACCGTCAACAACTTCATGAAACTGTTGATTTTCGGGGAAAATTATTAAAATGGTCCTAAACCTATTGCATTTTTACTAATTTAGTCATAAACCTTCTAATTTTACTAATTTAATCATAAACTTTTGCATTCGTGCCAATTCAATCATAAATTGCTAACGTATGTTGGGTGGTCCGGGATCTCTCTCATCCCAAAAGCTAGCTTAAGGGATGAGATTTTCTATTACATTTATAAATCGATCACCGGCCCCTTCCACAATCAATGTGGTTATCTCCCCCCCACATATCGGGCCTTGGGTCAGAGAAACCCGTATCTCTTCCGTATAACTGTTGGGTTTAGACTTATGGGTAATTTGGACTCTAATATCAGTGTTGGATGATCTTGAGGCTCTCTCATCCTAAAAGCTAGCTCAAAAGATGATATTTTTCCTCACACTTATAAATTGACCACTAGCCTATTCCACAATCGACGTGAGATACACACTTTTTAAAATATTTTAATATTTTTGAATTATTTTTTATTTTTATTTTTTATTTTTATTTCCTTTTTCTTCCTCCAGTTTGTCACCAGCGATAACCGGCTCGAGGCTAAGGCCAGCGAGGCTCTCCCGCACTAGCCCCTGGTGAGGCACAACCTTGCCGGCCAAATCTAGCCTGGGCGAAGGTTACTCCTCATCATTCGACTCCAGCCAAAGATCTCGTGGCTTATTTCCTTTTCTTTTCTTTTCTTTTTGTCATGATTTGTGAAGATTTGCATAATGAAGTCTGTCTGAATTTTGTGGATTTCGAATGGGATCGTTCACCTGAGAAAGAAGCGATGGTACTTGTGTGTGCGTGTGTGGACCGTGGACTGAAACATGAGAACCAAGTAACTCAAACTCCGTCCTGAAGTCACAAGACCAACTTCTCAAAGGGAAAAAACTAGCAAAGTGCCCCAGTCCCACAGTCCCCTTCTTCCGATGTGGCCTAGCGGGGGCGAGCCTTGTTGTTGTTGGGTGGAGGTCGCGCCTCGCCAACCTTAACCTTTGGGTGGTCGCTGCGGGCGATTGACTAGAGAAAAAAAAAAGGAAAAAAGAAAGAAAATAAGAAAATAAAAAATAATTTCAAAAAATATTAAATTATTATTAAAATGGTTAATACCACGAAAAATCTCAAATTGGTATACATGTGACAAATTTATCCTAAATTATTTTTTTAACAACAAAAAACATCAAACTGGTACATTTGTGACAAATTTACCCCATACTAGTATAATTGTGACAAATTTACCGTCCGTTAGTTTTCGTTAAATCTAACCATCAAATTGATGAGTTGAATGGCACGTGGCAGTTCACGGGTATACCAATTTGGATTTTTACTATCTGTTTATCACGGATGTATCAATTTGGATTTTTTGTGATATGCACTCAATTTAACAGAGGATAAATTTATCACAGGTATATTAATTTGGAATTTTTTGTGGTCAAAAAAATTAATTTAATGTATATTATCACAGATGTACCAATTTAGGATTTTTGGTGGTAAAACAAATAGTTTGTGATTTACCATAGGTGTATCAATTTGGGATTTTTTGCGGCAAAGAAAATAATTTACGGTAAATTTGTCACATATATATCAATTTATTAGGGTTTTTTCCGGTCAAAGTTGGTCGGATGGACTGAATTGGCCCAAATGTAAGCGGTTTAGGATTGAATTGGCACAAAAAAAAATTAGGACTGAACTGGCAAAATCAAAAGGTTTAGGACTGAATTGATATAAAAAAAAAGTTTAGGACAAAATTGGCTAAATTAAAAAGTTTAAAGCTGAATTTGTAAAAGTGCAATAAATTTGTGATTTTTTTGATAATTTTCCCGTTGAGTACCCAAGCACTAGGGCTGTATCTTTCTTTTGTTTGATTGAAACTTTTGAAAGGCAAGGTGGAAAATGCTAGCCTTCATATTTACATTTTAATGAAAATAAAAATTACTTTTTCGCTTTTCCCAACAAAATTTAAAACACTACTCACGTTTTATAAAATTTTGCATAAAAAATAAGTGAGTCCACATATTAATATTTGTATACTTATAAAAGTTTCAAGTATTTCGGGCCGAAAAAATATTAAATTGTGTCTATGGTAAGTTTTAGAATAAGTAAAATACACCAACTGAAAAGAGGAAGCTGCTAGCATGACGGTCTAACAGTACTGTTAGTTATTTCTGGTCACACGATCTTTCAATCAATGAGTGTTTTATGCAAAACACGTGGTGATGATGTTTGTATCTGTTGGGAAATTATGTTTGATTTTGAAGAAAACAAAACCTTCTTTACTTTGATAAAAAAAGACTTTGATTTACACTCTAACCATATCTCTATGCCTCTTGTTCTTAACATTGTTATTGTTTTGATAGAAGTAGGCAGGATCTTGTGGACAAGCAGACAAATGCATTGCTTTCATTAAGATATATTATGATTCTTACTTCATCCATGTTATTCAATCAATCTTATTCTTCTCATTTTAACAGGTTATACTTCCCTACTAACGGTCAATAATCTGGACTGGATTTCGTGCCTAAGTCATAATGTTCATTGTCAATCAAAAAGGATCTTCTAAAGGTTTTCCTTTGGAAAGAGATCTTGATTGATAGTCAAACCGATAGACACCTACCTTATTTAGATTCTTTGTCTCAAGGTTTTAAGATTTATTTGTATGGGCAAATAAATCTTTCTAAAGTTCTGATGTATCTCACCACAAACGAACAGTGATCTTTTATCAATCAATCAACGGTTAGTATTGGATATTGATCCTCAGAGTGGATCTGTCCAGCGGGAAGCTTGGAGGACGAGGACTATAAAGACCACGAAGTTCAAAGAATGGGAGAGATCAAGAAATCATCAACCTTACTCAAAGAGAGCTTCATTACTGTCTATGAGCACAACATCTTGAGATCTTGTAAGAGAGCTACACAGTGAAAAAGTGTGTGGAGTGGAAAGGCCTTGATAGAGGATAACTCGCTTCTGTCGAAAGTGCTTGGAGTTCAAGCGATCACTCTTGTTTCTGTAATCTCTTATTTGATCACTTAGTGAAATTCAGCCAGTAGGCTGTTAGTGTGGGAGAATGGACGTAGGCTTCCTAAAGCTGAACCACTATAATCTTGTGTGCATTGCCTTCTTCTCTTAGACTCGCTTCTATTTACTATTTGATAGAAGCACTGTGTGGTTCTGCCGATACATGTGCATCTATCAAACTTGATATTTTCAGTTCCGCTTTAATTATCGAAGTTCGATTAAACACATCTATTCACCTCCTCTAGGTGCTCAGCCTAGCCGAAATAACAGTATTTACGATTGAGATTATACAGTTTCTGACAGTATTATCGGGGAAGCATTTTCCAAAAAAGAATATATAGATGGTCCTCTCCAAAGACGGAAATGCATCCAACTTAGATTCGGCGCTTGTGATGAACCAGTTTCTTAGGGTTTAATCTGATCGGACCTTGATACAAGCGCTTCGATTAAGTGAAAATCGTGGTGCTGGTGTTGCAGCCTTCAGATATCTTGGTCGGGGCCGTTCCATGGAAACTGAGTTGGATGCTTCTCTTTCGCTCCGCTTCAATTTCGAACCCCAACTTTGTCGATCTACGCTCATTGAATCTCGTTGATGATCGTAGGACGATGATGACCTCGGCTGTTTCTTGGACCCTCTGTTCGTCGTATGTTGTGGCGAATGAAACTCTCAGTTTATCTCAACTTCATTCAAATTTGGAACGCTTCTCTCTACACATTCAGGCCAATGTTTGAGGAGCACCAAGGCATTCACGAAAAACTCGATCCCATCACAAGCGACTCTAAGTCTAACCCAGAATCACAAATTCAGCTCTAGATCCATCTGATGCTGATTCGATCTCCAGAAGTCGTCTTCTTTTTTTGAATGTTGGCCGATGCTTTGAACTTGAAAGTTAAAACTTGAAGGTCCGCAGAGATCATTGGTCACCAACAGTACTGATTATCAACTGTGTGTTGGTAGGGTTTGAGAAAGCACTTCGGATTGATGATGACATAAAGTGCAAGGGCCAGGGTTCGGGGGATTCAGTCGCATGGTCCATTTGAGGACTCGGGGATCTCTGTCTCTTGCATGAAACCAAGTGCAAAAACCAGTCATCAGTAGTTCACTGCAATCTCATTTTGGTCCTGACTAGTTAGCTTGTCACCGACAAGCCATGATGATGTAAGCAATGACCTACCTCATCGGCTGCGACGATGAAGAGATTGTTCACTAAAGGACGTCATTCATTCTCGGGTTCAATCAATATGGATCTAGACTCTAAGAGGAACGTTCGGATATTTGTGTAGATTCAAGAACAACTGACACTCTTCGAGGGTTTCCGTATCGTGTTGTGTCGTGTCCGACATTCTTCGACACTTTTCGATACTTTCCTACATGCAACCGACATGTGGTCAGCGCTCCAAACATGCTAGCGACATGAGAGTCCCGCATCACGGTACAACCATTTCCACACACATTGGATCAATTTCGAGTATTTCACTAAATTAGGGGTGTAAATGTAAATTTATCTAAAATATATACGGTTAAGTCATAAATCTAGCCACTCCAAAATTAATAACCCAGCCAGCCCCCAAAAAAATCTAATTGCGAATCCCCAACACAAAAAGAAGAAACTCATATTGATATTTTTATATATCATGATGATTCATCATGCAAATATAAAATATATATTTAATATACATGTCGGAATTATTTATTTTAAAAAAAATGACATATTCATGTGTCGGTATCGGTACTATTTAGGAGCATATGGACAGTGTGTTGTCGATAAACTGTCCTAAAATGACAGAGTAAGGGTGTCAAAGATGCTCAATTGTGTCTCCACGAGCTAAAAATCGATTCACGGAATCCAACCACCAAGCGTAAAGATTTGTCTTTATGGTCAATTCCAAGATGTGCAATTGTGTCTTTATGATTGTGGGTGTCCTTATTGCTCCACTCTGAAAGGGACGTGCTTAACATATGGTAACGGAAAGCATTACGGTTTCGATAAACGTAAGAAAATCCAAGTTCAAGGATATATAACGTAGCTTTTTTATGTTTAGAATTTATCGCACGCCAATCTCGACATTGAGGGGGGTAAATTGGAAATTTTTCGGTGAAATTAGAAACCCATTCATCGAGAGTGTTGCCTAGTGATTCATGGAGTCATGCTATCTCTATGAGATCATTCGAGTCATGTCGTGAATGAACATTTGGCCAACTCGTACCTTGGACATTTACTACCTCATATGGGGGAGATTTCCTAACTTTTGGTACCCTCATGAGTATATAGAGTAACTATAACCGAAACTAATCATTTCACAATAGTTATAAGACCTTGATGATAATGTCCAAAGGTTACGTTGGGTCGTCAAGGATAAAACTTAAGGTAAGAGAAAATTTATCAAATCATATGCTTAATCTTGCCCTAGACAGGATAAAGTCGAATGTAAGAGGGATATAACCCGGATAAAAGTATCCTCTGGAGGAGGTGGGACAAACGTAGATAGGATTTTTTTTTTATATCCATCAGATAACAACTATTTTACTCGAATAATAGATGTATTCAGCTAATAAAATTATAACAATAGTTAAATATAAATAATATTTCCATTCTAATATAAAAAAAATCAAAATAAGAACAATTTCCGTTTCTATTTATTTCAATTTTTAGTTTAAATCTTTGAAGTCATTTTTATCATTATATATATAAACATTGAACATTTATATTCATTACATATTTTAGGTATATTAGTATAGTTTATTTTTCAATATGAAATAACAAAGGAAAAATAAATAGAAGGATAATAATAATAATAATGATAATAAATAAATAAATAGTAAATAATAATTAAAGGCAAGATAGTTAAAGCACTATATATTTTGGGAACGTGAAGGTGAATGATCTTGTTTTTCTCTCTCTTACTAAATTTGACGTTTGCTAACTAATCTGCCTTGCCGATGTTGTTGTAACTTGCTTACATTTCTTGTCAAATTCTAACTAGGAGTCCAAAGCAAATCTTAGAGTGCCTTTGTTTAAAGGAAAACTCAAAATTTGGAAAGCATTTTTTCACAAAATGATTTGTTACATCTCTTAGAAAAATTAATCAGATGAAAATATTATCATTATCGACAACAATTTAGTTACTAACTAGTTTCGTAGACGATGAAAGTATCATAAAAGCGATCATTTTCCAGAAAACATTTTCTGAAAATTGAGTTTTTGATCAAATATTCTACCCATAACGTGGTTTGAAGACAATAATTGGTTCGGTATGGGAAAGGACAATGTCTTCTATGTGTATGATGAAAACAGGGACATGTAATGGGAACTCGACGTTAATTCCAATGAATGAGGTAGGCAACAATTAGATCTGACAGCTTAGAGAGGAACCCCACCGAACCAAACTCAATTAAAGTTGCTCAAACAGAAGTTTGATTTTCTTTCTCAGCCTATTCCATTTTAAAAGAAGGATAGCTGATTGGCACTTCCAAATGCCAAGAATGATCAGTAGCGATGTCGGCAGCCCGAAGCGCGCCACGCGATTGGTTCAAGCCAAGGACTCGAGAGATCCTGTTTGGGGGGCCAATTCAACGGCTGTCATCGGTCCTCATGTCGCGATTCCCAGTCGGTTTGAATTAGTGCTACGCCCCTCACGTCATTTTCCACAGGGACCGACACGGTAAAGCTATGGAATGACCCGACGCTATGTGGCTGTTTGACATTGGTGAACCTAAAAGGAGGGGCTTTTTACCAGGTTTTTGCATCATGGGTGGTGCAACAGAGGGAATTATCTGACTCATCATTTCCTTCGCATAGGGTGTTTTTTTGGATGTACATTTTTGGGTCGGGGTTCATACGAAAGGATGCGTGGCGATTGGAAATGTGAAGCCACTTTTTTTTTTTTTTTATATGTGGATATAGGATTCATCACTTTCTTCTTCACCTGGCTCAAACTGCTGCAACTTTTGTTCAACCAAAATGCGAGTTCTCAGGTACTTGGGAGTTATTCTAGTCCTGATCCCTCTGGCCCTGCACATGGGAGTTATTCTCATGCTACTAAGCTCGAGTTGTTATTGCCAGTAGGGTAAATGACGAAATTGTAACACTCTTTCCCTTTGCACCTTTGTCATTCCACGAGCCACTTGGTCTGGTTCGTGGTTCGGGTCGTTATAATGCCTGGCCACTACCTGGTCAACATTCTACGTTCTTTAGCCGCTAGCAGAGAGGGGCATAAGCTTCATAATCAATTAAAAGTATGGGGGCACAAATTCAAGGCTGCTCCATCATTCTCAAACCGTATTACTTTGTTTCTCTGAATAACACTTGGGAACCTAATTATTTGCTTTTTTTCACAGCTACCGCCCTGTATCCCAGAGACTAGATGTGCGTCATCCCCCTTGAAGTACAGCCTAGCAAAGCTCACCACAACAGAAAAGAAAAGAAAGCGATGAAGGAAAGAAAGTATGCAAACTCCCAAGAAGAAAACGGTTTTAGCATGCTACTATCTATAAACAGAGCAATTGGACAAGGGTCGGGCGGCAGAGTATTGTCCATATCACTCATCATCTTTGTATGGGTACTCTTCAGGAACTTGCTTCAGGAGTTTCACTTGTAACTCAAACGCATCATCCCCTCGAAGCATATCACGAGTCCATGTCACTTCCGTCTTCATTGAAACCTTAACAAAGGGGTAGCATGTTCAGCACCATAAAAAAAGAGGGAACTGAAAAGGAATAAGTGTTGGCTTAAAGCAATATCGCCATATCTATTAATAGAAACATACACATTAGGTTGGCACTTAGTTCCAGGCCTACCTCTTAAAATGCTGCTTTTAACCAAGTCTCTAAGAGGGAAATATATATCAAATCCAGCTATCATAAGAAGAATATGCAGAAGCAATATACAGGAGCCAGGAAGTATGCATTCTCTCTAATGTGAGATACTCGATATGGAACAACTTAAGAGTCAAACCCAGAGCTAGCAGGTTTGACATCTCGATGTAACGGGCACAATGTGACAATAGGCATTCAGAAAACAAAGCACATGCTATCCATCTTCATACCAGCATCCAAGTGTCAAGGGAGAAAGTCACAATAAGAACATAAACAACGACGTTTTAAAGAACCAAAAGCACCCTAAGTTTCAAGAAAAGAAAATTTTCCTTGCAAACAAATTCCATTTATTGCAGACAAGGGCTCCCCCGAGCTTCTTTCATGTTGGACCACTCAGTGATGCATCATCTTGACAGCAGAACACAGAGGCAGTGCATTTTGTTAATTATGGACAGGTCGAGGCACATTGCCTGCTCACTGTCGTCTATAAAGCACTGGCTTAATGGCATGTAGCTGTTAAGGATTGTTGAGCTGCTTCTTTCAAGATACGGGAACACCTGAACACTGTTATCTCGTACTCACTTGGAGCTCTTGGTGAAAGAAAAACTGAAACACTCGGTCATCATCAATTTCAAACGTTTCATTCCTCTATTCCTTTAGTTCATGGTTTTTTCCCTACTAGCTGCTTGCTTATATTATATCAGAAAAGGAAAATCGAAAGCAAGCTATAAGTAATGCAAGTATTCAACCCTGGCTCAGGATGAACGCTGGTGGCATGCTGTACACATGCAAGTCAGACGGAAAATGGTATTTCTAGTGGCAAATGGGTGAGTAAAGCATAACAACCTGTCCTTGGGAGGGAACTGGGGCTGGAAACTGCTAATACACCGCAGACTGAGGAGCAAAAGAAGAAATCCAGCCAAGGAGGGATGCATCTGATTAGCTAATTCCCGAGGCAACAACTTACCAAGGTTATGATTAGTAGCCCGTGCGAGAGTACAATTAGCCACACTAGGACTGAGACATGCCCAGACTTCTGGGAATTTCACGCAATGCGTGAAAGCCTGATAAAGTAATATCGCGTATACGAGAAGGTAAAAGAACTTGCCAAATAGAAATCTCCAAAAAATTCAGAATGGAAGAAGGTTTATGGAGATTTTGTGAGGCCTTAAATTCCAAAGATCCTCAACCATTAGTTCTAATGAAAGAGAAAATGTCATACATCCTTTTCATAGTGTCCTTTTTGGCCATCGAATAAGAAAAGGGTAATGACACCGTAAATACTTGAATTTTTGCCCTTTATAACATCATGCATCTTCATTTTAATCTTCAATCAAACACTTCCAACTTTTCAAATTTGGATCAATGTGAGATGTCCGTCTAATAAGTTGCCATGTTATATGATTTTTCTGACATGGGTCGCTTCCTTAGCAAAAAATCGCACCAACTCCATTTAGATGTTGCGTGATTAGGGGAGAGAGACTCGACTTGAATGATTTTAGCCTCCTAGTATGTCTCTGTTAATGTGCAATCATCTTAACAGGCCGCATTGGATGCCGATATGGACAGTTAATAGCTATTTGATGGCGGCAGTGTCCACATTGGCATTTTCCTTCCGCAATTCTGACAAAGGCCTCGCATTGACTCACATTTGTTTAGTTAAGGTACTTGATTGAACAAAAGGAATGTGTTTCGGCACTAGATTGTAAAACGGCAAAAATCACGTACTTGTAGCTGCAGTGTCATTATCTCAGTAAAAATTGAAATTGGTGTAGATAGCACAAAGGGAAAGCTCAAGGATATGTACTCTGACCATAACTTTTAAGATAATCTTCTCTCAACAAAGGAAAAAGGTTCCTTGGCACTACGTTCAAAGAATAAAAACTACACATACACTACACCAGCTTGTTAAATAAGGAAAAAGGTTCCTTGGCACTACGTTCAAAGAATAAAAACTACACATACACTACACGAGCTTGTTAAATAAGGAAATTGACTAAAGGTTTCCTGCTTCAGATTCAGAACTCAACTTTCCAGTAAATTGTAACAGGTAACAACAAGCTGACTGGTGGAAATCAACAAGGAAAGATCGAAAGTTTAGTTGCCGACTTAAAAGATCACAGTTCTTTATCTGGCAAGACCAAGCAACAATAAGAAATGGCCGCTCTTTTCTTGGGGAAAGAAAACAAATATATGATTTCATTGAGATTCTTTGAAGTTTCGATTGACAAACGATTGACGATGAAATCAGTTTCCCATTCAGGATTTGTTCATATTTTTTTCTATTTCCCATCCAGGATTCAAAGATCCCCAGATGATCCGGTAAGAACAGAAGTGTGTTACCGAGAACATGACATGAAGAAAGGAAAAGATCGGCCGAAACTTACTTGGGGGAAAGTAGTAAAACAAGATTTAATGATGTGGGAAATAGATTGGCGTATGGTTTGTCTTAGGACGGAGTGGAAGAAAGCTATTAGCATTGTGGAGGGGCAACATTCCTATGTTCCTGACTGTCCTCTTTAGTCATTTTTCCCTTTTTTTTATATATATATTTTTTTATTTATTTTTATATAATTATTTCTTTTACCTCAATCGGTCTTGCTTCTATTTTATTTATTTTGGGTTCATAAACCGCCGACCCCAACTAGTTTGGGATAAAAGTGATGTTGATGTTTCTATATATCTAGTTGCGATCTCTCTAGCAGCTTGGTTAACTCCAAATTAGAAAGGTCAAAGTAGTTGGTCATCAATGTTATGATTAATCAGTCAACATACATATGAATATTAGGCCTTACTTAATGCTATATTCTATACTGTTTATAGGTAAATGTCATTACTCTGGACAGATCATGTGTTGCCCCCTTTTAATTGTGTGATGCATACCGCAGAGATTTGGAATGTAGGACCACACAGATTGCCACTAATCAAGAGCGGGAGGTCATCTACTGGGCTCTGTCGGACTGAAAAGATTATAAGGTTCAGATACATTCATCAACTTTGGAAACTTAACATTCACCCAGATGGATTCAACAGGCTGATCACAGAGGGGCAATCAATTCTTGATCAATAAAGTTTGTGGGTACAGTTTCACAGTTGACCAAGTCTTGATCAAGATTGACTGAGAATCTGTACCTTTGCCGATGATTCATGGAGTTTTGATCCCAATCAGCTATAATTCTTCAAGATACATTCTATTCTAGGTACTGCACAGAAAGTTATAGGAGTGTAGAAATACCTCAGTAGAAAGCTATTGGTGATCTTGTTATGACAGTTTTCATCCATAAGACTTCTAGTGAGACCTTATGCTACATCATTTGCTAGCATGTGCTAAGTTTTCATCCATAAGACTTCTAGTGAGACCTTATGCTACATCATTTGCTAGCATGTGCGACATTGGATCATTTGTGTTGGGTGACATTGGCACTATTCGATTCATCAACCACCTTGTTAATCATGCCCGATATCGAGAGAGAGAGAGAGAAAAACAAAAAAGAAAAAATCTTAAAGCAGCAAGTGACTATTTACTTCAGAGCAGCAAAACAGTACGGATGAACCAGGTTTTGCAGACACAATAAAAATGATAAAGCTAGCATTATCCTCTGCCCTGATGGTCTAAATAAGCGATGATAACTTAAACCTTTCAAATGTCATCGCTGAAGTTACTAGAAAATGTGTCAATTGCAGAAGACAAAACAAAAGCAGCAACAAGTAAATGAAAAATAAGGTCAAATCCTGATATAACAAAAACGAAATGAGCCAAAGGCTTACCATCTCCAAAGCTCCTCTTATGACCCCACTCAAGATGTTGCAATAATATAGACCTTGACATGTATCTGGGAGTTCGACAAAGTCAACCAAGGGGTTATCCTCCAAAACTATACTGCAACAGGTACCATCGGCATCCCAATTGGTCACAGAGGCAGTAACTCCTAGGAACATTTTAAAACCCACCTATGAAAAAATAAAAGAAAGTAAATAAAAGTACAGTGGAACAGGAAAATCATGGAGAGTAAAAACTCCTATAAGGTCATGGTAATAGAAATCTCGAAGTGGAATATAAGACAAGGACATAAGGGAAAATGAAACTAAAGAACGGATGTACCTTTGCAATCATTTCTGCTGTCTCCTTAAAGTCAACACATCTGCTGACATTAGATTTAGCTAGAAATTCGTCAATGAGTCGTATTCCAATGTTATAACCCCTGAAAGGAGATTGAAAGTAAACAAAGTTTACTCTCATTTTGTGGTTAGGTATAAGCGTGTGGGAATTTGGTTCTTCCAATAGCATGAGAGAGCATAAGGGTGATGCAACCCCACCACCCCATGGCCAACAGAAAAGAAGAACACAAAGAGAATAGATCAAATAATTCACTTAGCAGAGAGATCGGTTAAAATCCGTGCAATAAGAGATGCAGTACAAGTCAAGTTGAGGCTTTATCCCTCACTTGTTCGTGAAGCAGATACATATCAAGCTCTAGTGGATGATTTTTGCATTCAAGCATGATCAATGGGAGCATATTCAATGAAGTAAGAAGCATACTCAGAGAAGCTTGAAAGATTAAAAAAAATCCCCAAGACATCCATTTCCTTTTCTTCCAGATAATCACCATGGGTACTCTCACTGTCTCAAATTTTTCCTCGCGTTAATGAATCGTGTGCGATTATTCCCATAAATCCAACTAAAGATCCTATCTCAACTACGACTACTATTACTAGTGCCGTCACCGCAGCCACTACTCCTTCTCCTAAAACTACTGCTACTCGTCAGCATTAAGTGAATCATTAGAACTTCTGTATGCGCATCGTGAGTAACTCCAAATCAAGTACATGTCCAACATAATTAGAAATTGGGTCTAGTTAAAGAATTCCCCGGGTACTTGTTAAGTACACTTTATTTGTAATAATTCAGTTTTCAAGACATTATTATGCAAAAATTGAGGGCCATCAGCGCACTGAAAATTGTAAAGTTTCCGGTACATAAAGAGTTCCCCGGGGCACTTGTTAACCGTATCCTTAGATAATTAACCACAGACAACAGAACCACTTCTCCGAGGGACAAAAACAACAGAGAGTTCAAGAAAAGGACGGGGCAATACATTTGATCGAGCTGTTTGTTGACTTCCTCTACCTCCTCCAGATCTGTGAGCAACTGGCGCACGATTGCTCCGTACGTCAACGTAAACAGCTCCGCATTCTACAACAGACAAGCCAAAAGCATCATAATCTCGCCTACACGACACAACGCTGCAGCAACACAAATATCTACTAAGATCTCGACAAATTCTGGAGTAAAAAATAGCAAGTCCTAGCTAAGTAAAAGCATAGATTTCGAAGCCGACTGCGCAGATTGAAATCAACGGAAGAACAATTCTTCGTCCAGTGGCATTTCTGAGATGAGTGCTCTGGAGAAGCGGCGAAATCACACATCATCGTCGAAAGTTCATGCGTTGAACTGAAACAAGAAACGCAGAAATGACATCGAAGACCGAGATAGAGGAAATGGGGAGGATTCTGCTCACCACTCGCTCGACACTGGCGAAGATCGCGTCGCCTGATCGAGGACCTGAAGCACGCGACATAGCGGGAGAGCGAGAGAGAGAGAGAGAGAGAGGGAGCGAGCTTCGACTGCTGCAGCCTGCAGGACACCTCGACACTCGCTGCTCGTGGCGATCTGAATTTTTCGATGGCCCAGGAGGACTGAAACTGACATGGCGATGAAGAAAGAAGGAGGGTGGGAAACTGGGCGGACTTGAGCTCTTAATGGGCCTAATCCTGGGCCGATCTGATAGCCATCTGTTTGTACAACCAAGCCCGGATTAAGCCCAATCCAAGTCTGAATTTTTTTTCCCCTTAAACTATTTACTTTGTTCATCCGTCAAAATTCGATATACGTAAATTTTTATTCTGTCTTAAGAAACATTTTAAGTATCGAAGAAAAGTCGATAAAATAACTTCCCGATCGAAAAAGTTTGAAACTTAAGCGCCACAGAAAAGTAATTTATCATCAGAATAAAAATATTGTCTTTGAATAAATTATTGAGACACAATATCTAGAAGTACGGAAAACAAAGTACATTTGATCTCATTTTGAGTACCTTCCAAAATACGATCCTCCTAAAACAAATTAATAGCTAATAGAAAGAGATAAAATTGTTAACACGCCTTTCTTTTTCTTCTCTTTTTTTTCCAAATTTATTTTGTTAAAGTTAACACACCTTTCTTTACAAGAAGCAAAAGTCACATTGAACAATTTTTTTGTTTCTTGGGTCAAAAACATTAAGGGGGTGCATGAAACCCATTCTATTTCTCTGTTTTTTTGTTTTTCTGTTCCAGGAAATAGCTTTGGACAAGAAATCCATTTGATGACGCATTTTTATTTTTCTATTCCCCGGCCAAACTTTTGGCTAAGAAATAGATTTGGGCTAAGATTTGAGAAATAGAAAAAAGTAGCTTTTCTATTTCTGAAATAGATTTGAGAAATAGAAAAAAGTCTTCGACCGTCGCGGCCGCCGTCGCCCCCGCCGCCGCCGGTCGCCGCCGCCACCGCCGGTCGCCGCCGCTAGTCGCCGTCGCCGTCGGATGCCGCCGATCGCCTTCGCCGTCGCCGTCGGATGCCGCCGGTCGCCTTCACCGTCGCCGTCGGATGCCGCCGGTCGCCTTCGCCGTCGCCGTCTCAGGCCGACCGCCTTCGGTCGCCTTCACCGGTCGCCGTCTCAGGCCGACCGCCGCCGGTCGCCGTCCGCCGCCGCAGCCACCGATCGTCGTCACCGTCGCCCGTCACCGCCGTCGGAAATAGGGTTAGGGAAGAGAAATTTTATGCTATTATCAAACGAATTTCTGTTTCGAAAATAGAAAAATTATATCGTTATCAAACGCGATTTTTAGTTGAGAAACTCGTCTAGGAAATAGAAATGGAAAAACCTATTTCTTGCCAGAAATTGTGCCATGAAACAGAATGGGTTTCATGCACCCCTAAACATTGAGAGGGGGGTGTTCCATTTTACGAAGATTCTCATTGCGTGGCCAAAACGGTCGCGCGTTTTGCACGTCACAAGATGACTCGATCGTCGCGCCGTGTGGGCCACGCAACGAAAACGACTTGTCGTAGCGTTGTTGATCAGGGTTTCTTCATCGATGCGGCAACTAGTCTATAAATGCCCCGCGATCCCCCGCTTTGCCAATTCGCTATCGGTTAGCAAAAGAAAAAAAAAACTCAAACCCTAGGTGCCCTCCGTGTTCGATCCCTCTCGAAGTTCTTCTCTCTTCGCTTCAAGGTAAGAACAAGATTTTATTTCTTCGTGGGTTTCGTTTTTGGAGATTTCTAGAGGCGAACATCGCGTTAGTCAGTTCTGCTTGTGCGGGCTGATTGGACATTTTTCCGCCTTATAGTAATCGATTTTCGCATATCATGGAATCGTGCAATCGATCGTCTTATGTCTGGTGTTTAAGAGTTATGGAAACATGAGCCAGCGATCCGTTTGTTGATCAGGCCTTTAATTCTAGTCGTTTTGTGCATCTCGGTTATTTTAGCATTGAATTTGGTCCTTTGTCTACGTGTGAGATTAAAACTTGTAGCTTTTTTATCCAAATTAAGTTATGCTTGTGACTTGGTAACACAAATTGAATCTTGTCTTTCACTACCTGTGAGGGTATGCTTGTGGCTTGTTAATCCAACTCAGGCTGTGTTTAGGGGTTTCTGTTGTTGGAAAAGAAAAGGGTCTGCGTGTTTCTGGATTTACAATTGATTTTTTTGGCTCTTATTTTTCCGATCCCGAAAGATATCTTGTTTTTTCCTGATTGATTGTTCTGTGCTAGTTAGATGTAATTGAGTGGAGGTGCTGTGGGGCGTGAAGTTTTCTTTGTTTGGGTGGCCATGGTAGTCCCTAGAGAGTATGATTATGTCAACATGTCGGCCATTTTATTCTAACAGACTAATCATGATTTCAGATGCAAATCTTTGTGAAAACCCTTACTGGCAAGACAATCACCCTCGAGGTGGAAAGCTCCGACACAATTGATAATGTAAAAGCTAAAATCCAGGACAAGGAGGGGATCCCTCCGGACCAGCAGAGGCTTATCTTTGCTGGCAAGCAGCTTGAAGATGGCCGAACCTTGGCTGATTATAACATTCAGAAGGAGTCCACCCTCCACTTGGTGCTCCGTCTCAGGGGAGGCATGCAAATATTTGTGAAGACCCTCACTGGGAAGACAATTACCCTAGAAGTTGAGAGCTCTGACACCATTGATAATGTCAAGGCTAAGATCCAAGACAAGGAGGGTATTCCACCAGACCAGCAGAGGCTCATTTTTGCAGGAAAGCAGCTTGAAGACGGCAGGACACTTGCGGACTATAACATCCAGAAAGAATCCACACTCCACTTGGTGCTCCGTTTGCGGGGTGGGATGCAGATTTTTGTGAAGACACTTACTGGCAAGACCATAACATTGGAAGTGGAAAGCTCCGACACCATTGACAATGTTAAGGCGAAAATCCAAGACAAGGAGGGTATTCCCCCGGACCAGCAGAGGCTTATCTTCGCTGGCAAGCAGCTTGAAGATGGCAGGACTCTTGCAGACTATAACATCCAGAAAGAGTCTACTCTCCACTTGGTGCTCCGTTTGAGGGGTGGGATGCAGATTTTCGTGAAGACTCTTACCGGGAAGACGATTACTCTTGAGGTCGAAAGCTCCGACACTATCGACAATGTGAAGGCTAAAATTCAGGACAAAGAGGGTATTCCTCCGGACCAGCAAAGGCTGATCTTTGCCGGTAAACAACTTGAAGATGGCAGGACACTGGCCGACTACAATATCCAAAAGGAATCGACCCTCCACCTTGTCCTCCGTCTCCGCGGTGGAATGCAGATTTTTGTCAAGACCCTGACAGGAAAAACCATCACCTTGGAGGTCGAGAGCTCGGACACGATTGATAATGTTAAGGCAAAGATCCAAGACAAGGAGGGGATCCCACCGGACCAACAGAGACTGATCTTCGCCGGTAAGCAGCTGGAGGATGGGAGAACCCTTGCTGACTACAACATTCAGAAGGAGTCTACGCTCCACCTGGTGCTCCGCCTTCGTGGGGGTTTTTAAGCGTGTCCTGTTTTTAGAATAGGTTGAATTCGTGTGATGACCATTGTGGGATGGCTTTGAATATGTTTAAAACATTGTGAAATTCTCTGCTTCTATATGTCTCAGTATTAAGTGGTAATGACATTCTCCCGGATGATTTCAGTTTCGTATGGTAGTTCTGAGTGCTGTTTCTATATCTTGTGTAGTTTGTCCATGATAAAGCCGTGGCTTAGGCTGCCCATGAAAACACTTCTATTTTTTTCATTTCCCAGAAGTCGATCTGGCAAGGAAATGTGTTTGGTAAAATTCTATCCGAAGCAAAAATATGTTTGGTAAAACAATTGACTTATGGTAGGATTTTTTACTTCTAGCAAGATTTTGTTGTTAACTTGGAGACTTCTCCGATCCAAAAGTGATTCTCGCGGTGGCCGACCACCACCACCGGCCGGCACCCGCCGCCGCCGCCGCCGCCATCGAACATTTTTCTAATAATGTTTCGAACATTGTCTTTTTTAATCGTTATCAAACGCATTTCTCTATCAGAAATCAACTTCTGAAGCAGAAACTGAGAAAATTCAACTTCTGCTCAAAAGCAAAAGCTGAAAAAACAACTTCTCTGCCAGAAGTCATTTTCCACCAAGAAGTGTTTTCATGCGCAGCCTTAACTAGAATTGTTTTATGTGATGGTGGTGATATCGGCTGTTCCATGACTCTCTTCACTGCAGGTTCTGATGCCATAAGGATCTTTGGCTTTGGAAGCTTTTGGATCAGCCATTTAAAATGTCAGCTGCGATCATGGATTTCTTGTTTTTTCATGTCAGCTAGATCGATTTGAATCTCGTTCCGGAGCGTTGCACAAAAGAACAAACACTATTTGAGGACCATCCTCGACGATCCATTCAATTACTACTTTGGCACCCTTTAGTTTCTGAGTTTATGCTTTCCAATGTAGGATGTTGGTTTGTTTTGGGATAGATGAAAAATGAAGGATGGGTCGAAATTGGGGATGTTTTTATCCATTTTTAGCAGAATAAAATACTGATCATGGACGAAATTTAGTTACCAAACTGAACTAATTTGATTCGAGAGAAATGCAACATCAACCTGGTCTAGACTTTGTACATGTGAAGGGGTCGTGTTGCATTCTCCGGGCCGTTTATAAGTGCAAACAATTCCATGTGGGGATTACCTCCACTTGGGTTTTGAGCTCATGAATATGGGGTTTCAAGAGATTAATGGATATTTCAAATTTAATATTTACCTAAGGTAACTTACTTGTATTCCAAAAAAAAAAAAAAAAAAGGTGAGGAGCAATACCAAACCCAATCGAAAACTGGTTTAGTTCAGTTTTTGTTACGACATCGGTCGGTGTTGTTCTAGACCAAATCGAGCTAACCGAAAGTCCTCATATTAGTGATATCCATAATTTTAGTGAACTTTAGTTACTTTTGTTTCCCCTAGTATGGGATTGGAGTATCTCTATAGTCCACATAACTAAATTTCTCTCGTGATCACTGAAGGAAATTTTGTGATCGGGTTGCTAAGCCTTGATTTCCGCTCTTAAGTACCGAACCAACTTGAAAGACAAAGGTAGGGATTTGTTCGGTACGTCGACAATTCTCTAGAGAGATTTAGTCGGATTCTAATAAAAGATACATCAATGGCGAGGATTTTAAAATTTAGTTAATCCGTATTCAAATTCAAGGTTCAAGTAGCCTAATCTTAAATTCTCTATGTGATCACAAGTTATTAAGGACCCTTTTTCGCCTAGTCATCAACGAAGGGTATTGATTTAAAAGTCAAAGTTGACGAGGTTGTGGGGATAAAACTCTTGGCTTTATTTACTCGTAGATAGAGAGATAGATAGATTACATTAGAGATAAATCAAAACCGTACAAAGGACCTTCTCGGCCTAAATTACTCCCTTGGGGATCACTTAATTAACATAAAGCTCTCGGTTTGCACACTACCTAGAGGAGGGGAACCGTTTTTTTATTTTATTTTTAAGACAACCCGAAACTTGGACCGCCTCCCTCCGGCCCCTCCCTCCGGCCCTTAGTAACCGCCGCCGATGTCGCAGTGCTGGGAGCTGAGGCCGCACGCTTTGGGCAGGCTCTGGGCCCTCTGGACCTCCTCCCTCAGCTCCTGTCCCTCCCGCTCGCCCCGTCGCTGCCGCTCCTGCACGATTTGCCTCAGCCCCTCGCACTGGCATTGCGGGTCTATCTTCCTCAGTTGCTGGCAGCATTGCTTGAGGGATTCCTGGCCCCCCTCCCGCCTCGGCAGCACGATGTAACCCCTATGGCTTTCCTTTCATCATGTTAGACAAACCGGAAAGGAAAAAAACGAAAACAGGAAGGTTACGATGAAATGCTTACCTTCCTTGGGTAATGTATTGCTCGCACTGGTTGAGCTGCTGCCTGGAGACGCGCTGGCGGCACTGCTGGCTGCCGCCGCCACGGCGACCGGGGTTGGCCTCATCGTCGAACTCGACGGTGGTGATGGTGGTCCGGTAGGTGGCGGAGGCGGCGACGAAGAGGAGGGCCAGGACCGCTGCGGTGACCGCGAGGCGTGCCATCTTCAGGTCGATCAGAATGCAGGGAACAGTGCTTAAGCTGTGGGGAGGAAAGCGAGGGTCGGAGGTGTGTTCTCGAGTCCGAGGTGGGTAGAGCGAGGGTGGCGGCGGGTGGGTACTTATGGAGGATACGGAGGAGTGCATGGAGAGAACGTGTTGTGCCTCGGTGGCCAGAGGCGGAGGTGGGTTGCTTCCACGTTTCTCCTCGCATGCAGAACGCAAATGCATGCAAGACAGCCATGCAGTGACCCGCACAGAGACGGCGATTCGCCCGGTAATTGCCAAATGGAAGATGGTTCACTTCTCTCTGATCGTACGGTTTGTCTTCGTTTTTCCCCCCTTCTTCCGCGGTCTGGTCGCTGCGTTTCTTCATGTCCCTAAATGATGGAAACCGCCGAGGGAGACGAATCACGTGGTGCTGGGTTTCGAACGTATGTCCCCCCAAAAAGACGAGACTTTGGGTTGTGAGAACACAGTATCACTTGTGATTTGAGCAGCTTTTGTGCCGGAGTGGCTGCGTATACAAACAGGGAATCATGTTCAAAGCCGAAAAGCACACTGCGTGGACTGCCTTAGCGTTACTAGTCATATAAATTAATGACCTGATCTAATCTTGCCCGGCTTGCCGACCCTCACTCCCCTCCGCGACCGAGCTCAAGGCCGTGCTATCTGAGCTCGTGGCTGGTGGAGCTTTGGATAGGGGTCGCCCGCGGTCAGGGTCGGGAGCTCTGTTTCGTGGCTGCGCCAGCTCCAAGCTTGAATTCACGGCCACCTGGTCACAAGGAAAACCATGCTCGCGCACCCCTGTCCTCTGTGTGTGTGTGAGAGAGAGAGAGAGAGAGAGTCGTTGAGGTAGTTTCAAAAGAAAACGACAATTTGGCACAAAAAATGTATAATGATTAGGAAGCCGCTACCCTAAAAGTATTGTCATTCTTTCTGATCCACAATTTTTCAATTAATAAGCTATTTATGATGCATGAGGATCTATGGTTAGGAATAATTGACAGTATTGTTAGACTGTTAGGAAAACATTTCTCTAATGATCATTAGGGTTGTGTAAAAGAATCGAGAACGTTCGGACCGAACCGGCCTATTCTGAGCGATTCTTATGAGGATTGGTTCTATTTATGATTCTTTTTTATTGGAATTAGTGTGTACCGGTCCAGTTTCTAGTTCTAGGTTAGAACCAATCACCCAATACATATATCTAATTTCAGCTTTTAGTACAAGAAACCCTAGCAACCTCTCTCAAGTTCTCAACTCTCTCGCCTCCTTAGACTCCTCACCTTGCAGGCTCATACGATCTCTCTCTAAAAAAAAACTAAAAAATAGCCCAATCATCTCGCCTCGCCTCGCCCTCTCACCTTCGATCGCCTCGCCTCTCAATCCATCAGCAGCCTCTCTTCTCGGTCCATCGGTCGCCTCACCTCCTGTCTCTCGGTCAACTCATTGTTGCTTGATGTATGCTTGCTCACACTTCTCATTATTGCTGGCATTTGTTTGGTTGATTAGGAGTTCAAAGGAATTTCGGTTTCAGGTCAGTCCTCATGTGATTTGAAGTAACTTCAACCTTGTTGTCATGAATGAACACCGGTTTGCACAAATCACCGGGGCATAACCATTAGATTGAGCGTCTATCATGAATGTTGATTGCTTTGCAATCAATCTTGAATTTGCACATGCTTGTGGGTTTCCCTAGTCATGCGCGTTCTTTTGGATTAAAATGTGTATTGGGACATGGCCATTAAAATGTGTCGTGCGAATTACCAAGTAAAAATCATTGAATCATGACCGGCTCCATGTACTTAGGGTCTGGTTCCTGGGTGGGTTCATGAAACCAATTGGTGGTTCTCAATTTTCATTTTGTAGAACCGGTCTTCGATGGGCGTTTCCTACATTGGAACTTATCACTCCTATTGAATGTGTGGTACATGCAATTTGGAATTTAGTGCGAAAATTCACAGTGTAAAATTAAGGTTCTCAATTCACCTAACTATACCAAAAAGTAAGGATTAATCATAGAGGATTAATCATAGAGAAAATATTTAATGGTGTGTAACGTAAGAGATGTGAATTCAAGGGAGAATATTTTATCGTATCAACCATTGCTGTAATTTATGGAGCACCGATACTTCTATTTGGCGGAAGTATCGGTGTCGGACGCGTATCGGACGCGTATCGGTGTCCGATACGTGCCGATACGTGTTCGACACGCAGTCAACACGTGTCGAAATTTCGACACCGGTCAGCGTGTCGGATACGTGTCGGACACGCGTGTCAAATACGTGTCGGACACGCGTGTCGGATAGTGTTGGATACGTGTCGGACACGAGTGTCGGGGTGTCGAACACGCGGGATTGGGTTTTTTTTTTTTTGCTATGAAATCAAAATATTATTTTAAAAAACTTGCTTTGCTGAATTTAATACATATAACCTATTTCGGCTCTAATTTATTTTTTTATATTTAAAAATATATATTTAATACGACGTGTCCCCGACGTGTCGGATTTTTCTGTTTTTGAGAAATGGCGTATCGACGTATCGTGTCAGTGTCGGTATCGGTGTCAGTATCAGAATCGGTGCAACTTAGGCTGTAATACCCGGTGTCGGTAGGTTTTGATAAAGGAAATGGAACCATCCAAGAATGGCATTTCAAGGATAACTTGGGTCTACCAAGCTAAGATCCATGTGGGCCCTTTTGCCCTTTTCCTTGTATGGGCTCTGGGCCCGTTTTTTCTGCCCACGAGAAATCAAAAACGTCGCCGTTCGGACTCATCACCTCCGGCCCACCTCAACCTGAAAGATAAAAAAGGCGCAACGTTTTCATCGAGGCTGTCTGCCTGTCTCCGTCGGGGTCCCCCCGCCACGGCAGATGAAACAACCCACTGGCGTCTGTAGCCCACTCGCTCCCTTAATCGAACACGTGTACGGATGAGCAACGTCACGGCGCATCGACGGCACGGACATGGCGAGTAACCATCCAACCGTACTCTGGGCTTGTTGAAAAAGACAGAGGGCTGTTTGGTAATGTAACCCCTCTCTCTCTCTCTCTCTCTCTCTATTACTACGATCCACACCGACCCACGAACCTAACCCGAAGTCCGTGCCCACATACGACTTTTATCTCTCTCTTGTCCCTCGCCGTTTGTTTGCATCTCCACTCTCTCTCTCTCTCTCTCTCTCTCTCTCCGAAGACGCCCGCGAGAAGACTCTGTAGAGAGAGAAAGAGAGGTCGTCGGAGCTCAGACTTATCCAGATCAGGCGGCTCTTCTCTCGCTCGGATCAGAACCCTCCAACTTCGGATCCGGTAAGTCCGCTCTCGGTTCCTCTACGGCGTGATCCGGTACTGATTCGATGCGTTAGGGATCGGTACCATCCGTCTCGTGTGCCTTGATTGAGTTGTTAGTTCGCGATCGGTGGTCGGTGATCTGTTTTCTGTCGGAAAGTGAGGGTTTTTCTTTGGGTTAGATTGAAGGCTAGGGGCTCCGCGTGCCTGATTGACGGTTCTCGGTTTGCTTTTGCGGCGGAATGATGTGCGCCTTGTCTAGGCCTAGTCAATTATGCGGCGGGATCTGTGATATGTAATCGCGCAACGCCTGTTACTTTGAACCGGCTTCTGTGTAACAAGTGGTGTCCTAGAAGATTTGCGGTTGTTCCAGGTTTCAGGGGACGTGAAAGGTGTAGATCTTCTGATTGGTGTTGTTTTGTTCGGGTTAATTGTATGATCGTCTTGGATGAGATTTGTGCTTGACTGTGAATCTGAGATGCTATGCTTTTCGGAATTCGTGTTTTTCTCCCCCCTGGCGGATTTGGACTTTGAGCTGACTTTTAGATTGGGAGGAGGACGCTGATTTGTCTGGAAGATGGTAGTGCGTCTGGTCTGTGAATCTGGTATAGCTTTCTAGAATAAATTCCGAGTTGATCTCCTAGTCGAGATGGCTTCTAGATCCTTATATGAAATTCTAGTGCACCTAGGTTGGGTGAATAATAAATGGGAACGGCTTTTTGAATCTCATGTTTATGTTCTCCTTCGAGAGCAAGAGCACGAGAGGCTTTTGTTGGGGTTCACAGGTGTACGTGCGTGCGTGCATGACTGCCTGTGTTATTCTTGTGTGATTTTGTTGCATTTGCTGTTGCCCTTTTGGTGTGTTTTTTCGTTTTTGGCTGGAGTTATGATTTGCTTACTTCTTGTTCAGGTCTGAGCTCTCTGGTTGCTAGAAAGTTTCAATATCAACAGGCAAGTTTCATGTCTGAGCTCGACGTCCAGATTCCTACTACCTTTGGTATGTCGATTTTCTTTCATTCAATATTCTTTAATTAACATTGTAGCTTCTTTCGAGGGTTACTGAGCTTGTTTTGTGTTCTGTCCTTGGTCGGGGTTTTCAGATCCTTTTGCTGATGCTAATGCTGAGGACTCTGGTGCTGGTTCAAAAGAGTATGTGCATATTCGTATACAGCAACGGAATGGTAGGAAAAGTCTGACGACTGTGCAGGGATTAAAGAAAGAATTTAGCTACAACAAGATACTTAAGGACCTCAAGAAAGAATTCTGCTGCAATGGGACTGTTGTCCAGGATCCAGAATTAGGGCAGGTTTGTCATCAGCACAAATCGCTTTGCTATTTGCTTTAAATTGGTTCAAATTGAATAACTTCCTATATGTTTTCATAATCATAGGTCATTCAACTTCAAGGTGATCAGCGTAAGAATGTTTCTACCTTCCTTGTCCAGGTATTGACCTTTTTCAATTAGCTTGTCCATAGAATGTTTAGGAGATCTATTTACCGCATTGTTCTATGCGTAAGTACGATAGGTGCTCGGGATTGACACACTGTTCCTTTTATTTATTTATTTATTTTGTTTATGTCAGGCTGGAATCGTGAAGAAGGAGCATATCAAGATTCATGGTTTTTGATTGCAGTATCTTTGCATAGCGCGTGGCCTGTGTTAGGGTGTCGTATCTAGTTTTTCAACTGTGTTGCTATGTTATTTTGAGGGCACTTCTGTTCTGCTCCTGGTTTTTGTCAATTACCTGAATTGTGATGTGTGTTGTCTATGGAACATATGACGCTGGGTTTCTGTTTACGTACTCGTAATGAGAGTTTGGGTGTTAAGGTAGTGAATCCGTCTCTATTCTCGATTCTTATTTTTCTCCTACATCTGGGAGCTCGGAAAAAAAGGGTGGAATGAGATTGACGCCTTGAGGTTGAGGTGAATGTCCTGGTGTCCTTTAATATGAGGCTCGATCAACCGTATGTTCACTGAATCTGATAGTGGTTTGGTACGTGTCGTTTGTTCACCATTGGTATCGATTCAACACGGCCTGGCTGCTGAATGCTATGTAGCATGGACATGCTTCCTAGTGAAATTTTCAGGTGTCCAAAATGCGGTCAATGTGTGTCCGAGCTCCGACACTTGGTCAATCGAACGAAACGGACATGCGATGCGACTCGTGGATAAGGTGAGTCAAAATTGGGGGGGAAAAAATTCTGACCTAATCTCCATCTCTTGCGTTCTCTACCTCTTGCTCTCTCGGCTCCCGTCACGACTCTCCTCTCTTTCTCGTCACTGCTCTCAGCTCTGTCGCAACTTGCCGCCTCTGGACGCATTGCGGCTCGCTGTCTCGCTTAGCTCGCCGTCTTCCCTTGCCTTAGGCCCTTAGTTCGCCTCCCCTCGCGAGAGAGAGTTAGGAGGGTGAGAACCCCACGACCCATCAGGGATTTCGGCATATGGGTCTCGGCACATTTTCCTGGGAAATCAACGGGAAAGTGAGTGAAAACGGAGGTGGGTCTTTGACAAGGTTCTCTTAGGGTTCATGTGAGGCATTGGTCGTGGGGAAGGGCGTTGCCTTCCGTCATTCGATCATTGAAATGGAAACCGTATGCACAAAGAGAGAGAGTGTGTGTGTACTATTGCTTGATAGAGAGAGGCGGGGTGAAGAGAGAAGCGGTAGAGATTATTATTATTATTTTTTTTTTTTTTTTGGTGTTTTGTCAAGCAAGATCCGGATCCCTTGCCTTGGTTTTTCCAAAGTAGCGGAATCTCCACCCTTCATATAGGGGGGAGAGCATATCAAACGTGGGGATGGGGGTAAGTCACCTGCGTTTAAGGCAAGTGACCCCCACCCGTCAAGTAAGCGGCGAAGAGCGGCGAAGATTGAGGACGAAGATGGGAAAAGAGAGAGTACTTATTTTGGTAAGAATGAGATAACTATTGGAGATTCTCTTATTAAACGTGCAACTTTAAGATCAAAAAAACCATTTTGGATAACATACTAGGGCCAACCTTGGTGTAAAAAAAATCATTTTATCGAATTATAAAAATGATAATTTAGTATGCATATATAAAAATATTTATATAATATATAACGCGTTTAGCATGTTGGAATTCTCTATTTTTTTAGAAAGTGCGTGTCGCATCATGTTTTGTGCCTCATGTCATGTTGGTTCTACTGCCTATAAGTCGGGGCGGATGCTTGTATGGCTAGTTATCCGAACCGGTCTTTGGATCGACCCAAGTTCCCATTTTCCTTGCTGAGAGTGACGATGGTAGAAGTAAAATGATGATTTAATCCCAATCACAGGATGCTGCTGGCGAAGAGGCATGACGTGCATAGGATGATCCATTAGTTGTCGCGGGATCCTCTGTCCCTAATATTTACATCGTAGGTAGAGGCTAAAGAGGTCGATGCATTAATGACCAATGATGGATCGTCTCGCCATTTAGGATATGTATGGTAACACTCCCTAGAAAATGTTTTTATTCCGAAAGTGTTCCTGGAATGCTTTCGGAACAGAAACGCTTATAGTAAAAAAGTGTTCCCAAAGTGTTCCAAGGATACTTTTGAGAAACAGAAATACTTTTAGAGCAGAAAAAAAAAACTTGCGCCTGTATTTTTGGAACACTTTTTAGAAACACATTAAGAACATTTTTTAGAAACAATTGGAAAAATTTTTATTTTTGAACACACTCTTCTCTTTTGTTCTTGCACAATGTTGACACCCAATTTTTTTTTTATCATTTCATTTTAAAAAATAATTAAAAATAACAAAATAATTCATAAAATTACAAAATCAATCTTGAAAGCTTTGGCAAAGCCTTGGGAACCAATTTTGAACATTTTCGGATTTATTTTAATTATAAAAATAGCCAAAAAAAGGAAAAATAGTATTCGTGGTTAGAAAAATACGGAAAAATAGTCTATATTTTTATTTTAATTCACTTTTGATTTTGGCCTCTTAAAGTTTTAAAATTCAGTTTGGGACCACATGCCTCTTCATTGAACATAATTCTAAATTGACTAACAAATTTCATGTTAAATCATTTTAGGCAATTTTTTTTACTTTAGAGTCATAACATGAGACTTTGATATCCTACATCTCATTTCAGTCCTCATGTTTGAAAAAGTTGCACGATTGGACTAAAAGTACCTAAATGCACAAATATTTTTCATCTTAGTCTCCGGTTTCATTCAAAGTGCAATTAATATTTTTCTACGGGTCCTCGCTTCAAGGTAATCATATTTTTAACTATTCAAGAACATTTATGTGTGACTTATAATTGTTATTTTTTCTATCTATAAAAAACATATTTGATGTTCTCATTGTCTAATTGCAATTCGCGTTCTCTTTCATATAAATTTTTTTATAATTGATCTCGTCCATATTGTAATTTGATAAATTGTTCATAAATTACTTATACATATATTGGTCTAATTTGATTTAATTTGATTTAGTAAGTTAAAAAGATAAAGACATCTTAATTTTAATATATATATATAATCCTCTTAATTAAATGAAAAAAAAATAGGAATAATTTTTTTGTAGTTACCAAATAAGCTTTTTTTTTTTCAGGAACATAAACTTTATGTAGTTATCAAATGTATTTTTGTTCCTAAAAATCGTAGTCGGAAACAGAAACACAAAAAAATATTTCTGTTTCAAAAATAATGTGCAGCTATAGATCCCCGGGGTGATAGGACTGGGCGAAATCGACGGGGGATGGGAGCGGAAGGAAGATTTCGGGGAATATACCTTGGCCACTGTGGCCGGTCCACCATAATTAACGAAAACCACCACGACAAAATGCATTGGGAAACTTCCCATCATTCGGGACACCAATAACCCATTGACGCCGACCAAACAACTAGCTTAGTTGAAAAAGATTGCTTCAAGGCAATTCCTTCGAACGCACCAAGTGTATTCACGGGCAATTTTCCTAATTAATGTTTTTTTTTTAAAAAAAATTACCAAAATAATACTAAAATAAAAATAATTACCAAATTGGGCCGCATTCGGCGGCCCAGCTTCCTCATTCAGGCCCCAATCGGCGGCCCAATCGCTGATTGGGGCCGCAAGCCATTTTTTTTTTAATTTTAATTATTTAATTTATATTTTTTTTATAAAATTAATTATTAAATAATAAATTATATTGAATTGCAGCTTTTATAAAAAAAAATAAGGGGTGGAGTGCTTGTTCTTTTTTTTTCTCAAATTTTATATCATTTTAATATAATTTGTTATTTAATTGCAGCTTTTATAAAAAAATATATATATAAATTAAAAGTAAATTTTAATGGTGGAATATGAATTATGTAGTGCTTATTTTTTTTCCATCGTAATTTACGTAATTTTAATATAATTTATTATTTAATTGAAACTTTTATAAAAAAATATAAATTAAAAGTAAATTTTAATGGTGGAATATGAATTATGCAGTGTTTGTTTTTTTTTCCCACGTAATTTACGTAATTTTAATATAATTTATTATTTAATTGAAGCTTTTATAAAATATATATATATATATATATATATATATATATATATATAAATTAAAAGTAAATTTTAATGGTGGAATATGAATTATGGGATGCTTGTCTTTTTTTCCTCAAAGTTACGTAATTTCAATATAATTTATTATGTAATTGATAATATACAAAATATAAATTAAAAATATTTTTTTATGGTGAAATATGAATTATGTAGTGCTTGTTCTTTTTTTTTTCTCAAATTTTATATCATTTTAATATAATTTATTATTTAATTGCAGCTTTTATGAAAAAAATATAAATTAAAGTAAATTTTAATGGTGGAATATGAATTATGTAGTGCTTGTTTTTTTTTTCTCAAAATTTACGTAATTTCAATATAATTTATTATTTAATAATTACTTTTATAAAAAAAGAAAATATAAATTAAATAATTAAAATTAAAAAAAATGGCTTGCGACCCCAATCAGCGATTGGGCCGCCGATTGAGACCTGAATGAGGAAGCTGTGCCACCGATTGGGGCCCATATTGAAATTGGGGCCCCAATCGGCGGCCCAAGTGTCGATTGGGGTTCCCAATCGGCGGTTGGGCAGCTGAATGCGGTACAACTTCCAAATTGGGTGCCAATCGGCGGCCCAACCGCCGATTGGCACCCAATTTGTTAATTATTTTTATTTTAGTATTATTTTGGTAATTTTTTTTAAAACATTAATTAGGAAAATTGCCCTGTATTCACTGCCGACTTCGTAAAGACAGGGTGGACAACTACGATTCGATTTTTACTTCCCTTTAGCGCCGATTGTCCAATCTGCTCTGCAATTTGCTTTGCTCAGTAGTTTTACGTCCGAACGACGATAGGGGGAAAAAAGAACAAATACTGGCCAAAGATCTGTCGAGAAGGCGCGCCACGTTCGGACAAAAAACACATGCAACAAATATCGGGCAATTTTCCAAAATAATTTAAAAAAAAAATATTTACCAATTTAATATTGAAAAAAATATTTACCGATTGGGGCCGAAATTTATTTATTTATTTTTATTTTTTTTTCAATGGATTCGTCTCGAAAAATTATGCGAAATAAAAAAAAAATTCGTTCCAAACGGACACCCGAGCGATGAGATATGCCCTTTCAAAGTATTATTCCATCGGATTTTTAAAAATTTGCTAATTTAAGCATCCATTTAAACGAGTAAATTATAAAAGTTTTCAATTAAATAATAAATTATATTAAAAGTACGTAAACTTTGAGGAAAAAAAAGCACTACATAATTTATATTCCACCATTAAAATTGACTTTTAAATTTATATTTTTTTATAAAAGAATCAATTAAATAATAAATCCTAAAAAAAAGCACTACATAATTCATATTCCACCATCAAAATTGACTTTTAAAAAAGCACTACATAATTCATATTCCACCATTAAAATTGACTTTTAAAATTTATTATTTAATTGATACTTTTATAATATATATATATATATATATATATATATATAAATTTAAAAGTCAATTTTGATGGTGGAATATGAATTATGTAGTGCTTTTTTTTCCTCAAAGTTTACGTAATTTCAATATAATTTATTATTTAATTGAAAATTTTTATAATTTACTCGTTTAAATGGATGCTTAAATTAGCAAAGTTTTAAAAATTCGATGGAATAATACTTTGAAAGGGTATATTTTATCGCTCGAATGTCCGTTTGGAATGATTTTTTTTTATTTCGCATAATTTTTCGAGACAAATCCATTGAAAAAAAATGAAAAAAAAAATCAACAATTGGGCCGTCGATTGAGGCCCAAGTCCCGTTTTGGGTGCCGATCGGCGGCTTAATTGCCGATCGGTACCCAATTTGGTAAATATTTTTTTTTAAAAAATATGGGCCCACCTGTCCCCACTCCTTACGTTGGACAGGCAAAATAGCAGCAAACGGGCCAGACATTTCATGACAAAAGCCCAAAAAAGCAGATGCAAATAAAATTTAGGGAAAATGCCAAAAAAGGGCCTGAAGTGTGCATGTTTTCTCAATTAAGGGCCCAAAGAGTAACTTGTTTCAAATAAGGGCCTAGGGTGATTTTTGTGTTTCAATATAGGGTCTGACTTTTGTCTTTTTCTGCTTTTGCTTTATGTTATTCTTTTTTTCCTTGCTCCCTTACTATTCATCATCCCCTCTCAACGCTGGTCTCTCAATCCGATATTCTCATGTTCTCGGAGCTCCGGCTCCATTGACGGAGCCTCATCTCGGTTCGCCAATATTCCATACGCATCGCCGTCGAAACGATCGCAACATCTCTCCCTCTCCCTTCTCCACTTCCCCCGATTCGAGCCCTCTCCAAATAAATCTCCAGATCTCGAACTTTAAGAATGTCCAAACCCTGGGGCAACATCGGCGCCTGGGCCGCCGAGGCCAAGCAAGCGGAGGCCGAGGAGCGCGAGGTCGCCGCCGCAGAAGCCGTACCGGCCCCCGCCAGGGCCGAGCCTCAGAACTTCCCCAGCCTCAGGGAGTCCGTCAGCACCAAGCCCAAGAAGAAGAAGATGTCGCTAAATGAGTTCTATTCCGCCGGCTTCGGCAGTTCCAGCGCCGCGGGCAGAGGCGATTACAAGGGCTTGACTCCTGACGAAATGTTGCGCCTGCCCAAGGGCCTGAAGGAGCGCTCCGCGGAGGAGATGCAGTACGGCCGGCTCGGGGATGGATTCTCTTCCTATGGGAGGTCTGGCCCTCCGCGGAACCGGACGCACGATCGCGAGGAGGGGATACTTCCTGGAGCGGCGCAGGCGGTAGTGGTGGTTAGAGATCCCACGGTGGTTTCGAGGATGATCATCGTGGCCCTCCGCCTTCGAGGGTTTCGGAATTTGACCAGCCATCTCGTGCTGATGGGGTTGATAACTGGGCAATGGGGAAGAAACCTCTGCCTTCCCTTGATTCCACAAGGCAAACCAGGTACGATTCTCTTGGAGGTGGCTCTAGGGCTGATGGCGTTGATAATTGGGCGTTGGGGAAGAAGCCGCGACCACCAGCTCCTTCAAGATCCTTCGGCTCGGGGTTCCGTGATACTGGGATGGAGTCTGACCTCATGGAGATGTACATGAAGATTAGCAAGGGGGACTTCAGGTGCTTTCAGTGGTTCCCTCATGAAGTCAGGAAGCTGCTCTCCAAAATTCTTGACCCCAACCCCAGCGCGAGGATCAGTGTGGACAAAATCATGAACAACACTTGGTTCAAGAAAGGGTTCAAGCGGTTCGAAGCCCAGCGTCGAGAGGGAGACGATGAACAGTAGGGGAGCAGGAAAAAAAGAATAACAGAAAGCAATAGACAGAAAAAGACAAAAGTCAGGCCCTTTATTGAAACATGAAAATCACCCTAGGCCCTTCTTTGAAACAAGTTGCTCTTTGGGCCCTTAATTGAAAAAACATGCACACTTCAGGCCCTTTTTTGGCATTTTCCCTAAAATTTACAGCGAAATAAAAAGAAGGCGAAAAAACAAAAAAACAAAAAAGGGAGCGAATCGTCTTCCTCGCATGCACTGCTCTCGACTCAGGAGCGCCACTTGGTGCAGAGCAAGACAACAGCTTGCCCCATTCTGGACCCTTCAATTCCTATCCTCTCCTCCCTCCACGTGTCCCCCCCTCTCTCGCCGATATTTTCACTCCCCACTTCCTTATATACTCGCCCCTCCTCCGTCTCCCTTCGCTCTCATCCTCTCCACCTGAAAATAATAAACAAAAAAAACAAGGAGAAAAAACCCTCGCGATACCACAGTCTTCGATGGCCGCCACCATCACCTCCTCCCTCTCCTCCAAGCCCAAGCTCTCCCTCTCCGCCTTCCATGGCACCCCTCTCGCCCCCGCCCAGTCCCTCCGCCTCCAGGCCCCCAGGTCGTCCCCACACTCCGGCGTCTCCATGTCCGCCGCCTCCCCGCCCTACGATCTGAACGCCTTCCGCTTCGATCCCATCAAGGAGTCCATCGTCTCGCGTGAGATGACCCGCCGCTACATGATGGACATGATCACCTACGCCGACACCGACGTCATCGTCGTCGGCGCCGGCTCGGCCGGGCTCTCCTGCGCCTACGAGCTCAGCAAGAACCCCAACGTCCAGGTCGCCGTCATCGAGCAGTCCGTCAGCCCCGGCGGCGGCGCTTGGCTCGGCGGCCAGCTCTTCTCCGCCATGGTAAGGAGGTTTGGATTTTGGAAAGTGTGCGTGAATGTCTGTTTGATTCCGAAAGGAGAGACTCATGTCGAGACGCCGTTCCATTTTATTTTATTTCAACGGATTTGTAGTGTTTGCTTTGAATAAAAGCAAAAAAAAAAAAAAATTGTCAAAGCTGCTCTAATTTTGTTTTTTAGGAGGTCAGACTAAAATCCAAAGGGCGTCGTCCTGTCCTGGTTAATTTTTTGAACTGGTGACATGGCAGGTGGTGCGGAAACCGGCGCACCGCTTCCTGGACGAGCTCGAGATCGAATACGACGAGCAGGACACCTACGTGGTGATCAAGCACGCGGCGCTCTTCACGTCGACCATCATGAGCAAGCTCCTGGCCCGGCCCAACGTGAAGCTCTTCAACGCCGTGGCCGCCGAGGACCTGATCGTCAAGAACAACAGGGTCGGCGGCGTGGTCACCAACTGGGCCCTCGTGTCGATGAACCACGACACCCAGTCGTGCATGGACCCGAACGTCATGGAGGCGAAGGTGGTGGTGAGCTCGTGCGGCCACGACGGCCCCTTCGGAGCCACCGGGGTGAAGAGGCTGAAGAGCATCGGGATGATCGACAGCGTGCCCGGGATGAAGGCCCTCGACATGAACACCGCGGAGGACGCCATCGTGAGGCTCACCAGAGAGATCGTGCCCGGGATGATCGTGACCGGGATGGAGGTGGCCGAGATCGATGGGGCTCCAAGAATGGTGAGCGAATCGAATCTGCCCCCACCCCACCCCACCCCACTCCTCAGTTGCTAACTCTTTGCATTCTCTCTCGATTGTTGCTGATTTGTGATTAGTGGGTACTAATGAGTTTTTTTTCTTTTTTTTTTGTCAGGGGCCAACGTTTGGAGCGATGATGATATCGGGGCAAAAGGCGGCTCACCTGGCATTGATGTCCCTGGGATTGCCGAACGCGGTGGACGGATCGTACGTCGGGAGCATCCACCACCCGGAGCTCATCCTAGCGGCCGCCGACTCTGCGGAGATCGTGGGCGCTTGAGATTATAAGCTTTAATTGAGATTACCGTCTAAGTTGAGATGAAAAAGAAAGAAAAAAAAAAAAGAGGGTGCTCCGGTGAGGGGTTGGGCTTTATGGATTGTAATAGATGGGGGAGTAGGTAGTTTTGAGGGATTGTTAATAAGGTGGATGCTTTTCAGCTCTCTTTCTTTTGCATTTTCTGCTGCTGCTGCTGCTTGTGCCTCCTTAAATCTTTGGATGAGTTGGAGCTTTTGTGTTTCAGAGTCGATTTGCTTGTGTCTTCTTCGCATTGCACCCGTGTGATGAACAGAGTCGATGAGCTTCGATGGGGTTCGTTCTTTCCAGATAATCTTTTGGAGTATTCACTGAAATATCCATTCCCCATCTTGGATTTTTCTCCTCTCTGGTTTTTTTGCCCCCGTGACCTCATTCAATTTTAGATCTACCTAGCCCGCTGAAGTCACTGTCAATTTTTCTGCTGTTTGCTGTCAGAATAGAAATGAGCGAGGTAGGACAAGTAGAAATGTTTAGGACGGACGAGAAGAAATGTTCTTGACTATAAGCCATGACTATAGTGATATTTTTATCTTTATGTTTTTTTTTTTTTTTTTTGCGGCGCACATTTCCCTTAAAGCTTTTTTTGCGATGAGTCAAAACACGTCCTTTTTATCTTACTTAAGGAAATTGGGCCCTATGTTAATACCGTTTATTTTTTGGAGTCCATATTTTTAACTATGTTCATCGATAAAAATGAATATTAATGGAGGATAAATGTGTCATATATAGATAAAGAAAAAATTAAATTAATATTGTCAAAGTTAAGTATAATTTGGGGAATATTTTTTTTTTTTATGGCTTTGCCCATGCTTTGACGGTGGAATAAAACATAATATCTAGTATATGTACATAAATTTTCCCTCGTCTCTCTTCTAATGGATTTTTTTTTTAATGTTCGAAAATTATGTTCCCAATTTTCATCCTCAATTCCCAAATAAAGCAAAAGGGCGATCTTTTATAGGTGCACTAAGCATTGGCATAATTTTCTTCCATCTTATATTTATATTCATTCCGTAATTAATGATCAATCATGTCCCGCTGAATAATTAAAATAGATAGAGAGAGATATTATTTTTCCTCGATTTGATTGGGGGAGATGTATTTCGCAGGTAATTATTGATTCACTTGTGAGATTAGAGATAAAGAGGCGTAGAATTCGATATCGAAAAATCACGAAATCAAGTTATGTACAATTTTGAATGAAAGATACTAGCGAGGTATAACGAGAATCGGAAAATAAAAATTTAGCTAGGAAGGTAATTTTATGGATCACATCACAAATGCTAACCACGTCCCTTTAAGTCAAATTTATTACTTATTTTCTCTCCACCATCTAAAGTATTACGTATCATTTACCACAACAGAGAACTATAATGTATTAAAACTATTTTCCAGATGCAATTCTTACTTTAGTTACCGACAAAAGATGCAAACACGTAAGAGTTGGCAATGCTAGACAGCGACGCATTTGCACAATGCAAGCACGACATTACTGGAAAAAAGGCCTGATATGACTCGACATGGCCAATCAATTTTGGGAAAAATTATTCAAATTTTTTTAGATCTATTATATTTTTGTTGAATTATTTTTATACATTTTCACGTTTTGCTAATTAAGTTCATTATATCAATTTTAATTAGAAATTACTAATGTGGACGCCGACTGTCCCACACGGTACGACACGTATAATTTTTAATAATTTTTAAAATAATTTATTAATATTCGTTTCTTTTCTTTCTTTTTCTCTTTTTTTACTTCTCTGGCCATCAATGACCATAGACTATTGCTTGGTCTAGGCGAGGGCATTGGGGGCCCTCACTCGTGGCCGACGAGAGCCTTGCCGGCCATAGTTGGTTAAAATGAAAAGAAAAAAAGAAAGGAAAAAATATTAAAATGTTATTAAATATTGTCCACATCATCACTGGCCGTTTCACTTAGGATGGGTCATCCACTTCAACTATTTTTAATCAAAATTAATCGGATAGACTCAGCAAAATATGAAAATGTTAAGGACTTAATTTGTGAAATTAAAATATTTAAGACTGTATTGGTAAAAATGCAATAGGTTTAGAACTTTTTAGATAATTTTTGCCACTAACATTATATGTTGAAACAATTGAACGAAAATTAGGATGTTTTCATTGTAATTTTGTTGTTTCGAAGTGACATTAATTACAAATATGCTTATGGTGCGTTCACAGGAATTACTAGTCCTACAAACATATCAAAAGAAAGAGCATCCCATATCTTTAAATTATACATCATGTAAAATTTAGGGCGTGAATGGTAATCGTTCTGTTTGTTCATTTTTTTTTCTTTTTATTCTTAGGAGCAGGTACGGAATTAGGGGTGAGCAATTTCAGATTTTGTACAAATTCCACCTGAAACCTAGAACCTACCCATCTATACAAGCTCCTCAGTTTTGAGAACCTAAAACCTACCCTGCATATCTTGGAACCTAGAACCTATCATGTCCTAGGTTTCAGGGTCTGTTCCAGGTTACACCCGGGTTCCACATACATTCTTAGTTGAACGATTACAATAACTAATTACATTTAATGATTACAATCTACTACTAAAATTTATTAACCACAACTCATATTTACACACACGAAAAGTATGAAACAATAACAAAGTAAAAGTCTCAATAATAAAGCATTTTCGAATTACATACTCATCATCGTCCTTATGAAATACCTGAAAATGACGCAAAGACATATACTAAGAAAAAAAAATATAAAACTTGCTACAAGTTCCAGGTTCCATCTACCTAGAATATGGGACCTACCCGTCAAAGCGGGTTTCTTAATTTTTAGAACTTGGAACCTACTATATATACCTTTGAACCTGAAACCAATCGATTTCTACCGGTCCGGTTCTACAGGTTTCAGGTTCTACCATGGAACCATGCTCACTTCTATACAGAACAATAATTCGTTTGATAAAATAATCCCACTTTTTTTTTTCAGGATATATTTTAAGTTCAAAAACAGGTTTGGAATAGGAATGAGGAGCATGAATTTTTCATTTTATATTTCTGAAACAGAAACAGAAATAAAAGTTTTTCTCATCATTCGCTCCCTCTTTCTCGCATGTGGTCTCCCTCTCTCTCTCTCTCGTCCTTGTCACCGATCGCTGACTGCTAGTCCATTGATAGCCGGCCGCCGGTTTCAATTTTTCGGTTGCCGTTCTGTTTGCCTCCGTCCGTCGGTTGCCATCCATCGGACGACAATCATATAAATTTTATACTATTATCAAATAATTTTTTTTTTCTGAAAATAAAAATTTTGTGTGGTCGTCAAACACTTTAGAAACTCGTAAAAAAAAAATACCAATAGAAACTTGTCAAACACATATATCTATTTCTGTAACACACCCGAAAGCTAGTACTCCGTAAGCTGAATCCGAGCGACAAGCGTTTTGCTCAGAAAGGTAGAAAAGCGCTTCGTCGTTTTAAGGTCAACGCATTGCTTGCGGTGAAGGAGAACGATCATCTCGACGTACGAATTTGTCTGTTGTCTTTTTTTTTTTTTGGTCGAGAATTTTAATCAATCAAGAATTTTAACGCCACGATCACCCTCGCGGATCAGCTGAAGTGGGGCGTTCCTCTCAATTTCACGAAGCGCATAAATCGATATCTCCGTTTGACACCGAATTAGGTTTCGACAGAATCTGTAAAACCCTTGAAGTACTCGTCTGTTCGCCGTGAACGGCTCGCAGATCCGTCGTCGGAGGAAGTTGCCGCTTATTCAGGTACTCGGTCTGAACATGCATCTGTGAATTCGATTTCGAGTTCGGGCTCATTGTTTTACATGATTGAGCGCGCACGTGTGGTGGGGATGGTCCTAATGACATGCCTGATTGGTCACTAGTTGCTTACTGTCCTTAATTCGTTTGAGAAAGTGGAGACTTTGTTCGAATCGATTTGACGGTGGAAATGGTTTGTTCTGTGCTGGTTGATGTGTTGCTCGGCTGCGAATTTGCAGTGGTGCCGGAATTCGCTGTTAGAGCAAATTGTGATATCTTATCTGATAAATGAATGGACTGTTTGGGGACTTTATAATCTGATTATAAGTAGAAGTAGCGATGTTGTTTGCATTCATCCAATTATGTCTCCTGAATCTCGGTCTCGTTGCGTGTTTAATTTGTGCTAATAGGACTTGAAGATGGAGGAACTCTTTGTGGCCATACTCTGGATGCTTCTAGTTTTGGCGCTTGTTCCGCTGTGTATTTGGAAGCGGCGACAGGATTCTCCATCAACTGATACCCATGAAGAACAAGATCAGGTTTGTTTCCGATACTTCTCTGCATGCGGTAGTGCGTTCAGAACGGATAAAAATTGTTTCTCGTTAGGACTATGTCAATCCGAATATATTCTTTGTCCATTGAGTTGACTATGGGAATTCGGGTGCTCCTCTTGTAAATCAGGTCCCACAGAGAGAAACTGTGGTGCGTGCATCTGGGACCCGTCGGATGCGTCGGAGACCAGCTTCTGAGGCTAGCACTTCATCTATGGTGCCAGAAGCAACTGTAGAAGGTCTGTTTATGCTCCTACCATTTGCCTTCTTTCTTCATTTCTTGATGCTTATCTTAAGCAGAAATTTCTAATTAAAAATGGATGGCAATTTCTGATAGAAGCTTAAGTGGTGAGATGGAGCAATTACGTTTCTTAAGTGATCTTGGGATGGATCAGAACTATTGTGCGAAAGTTACTTATTTGAAGTCAGAATTTTTGGAAAACCAGACTAGTTTCACCTTTTAATGATCTGTAACAAAAGAACCCTAATCTATGCATATCTAAGTCTTTCCTTTGGACTTCTCTTGCTAAACCTTAACATTGGTGTTTTATCAAATTACAGATGACGCTGATGGAAGTGATGAAGATGCTATGGCTGGTGACTATTATGAGGCTAAAGCATCAAAGAAGAAAGAAAAGAGACGGCAAGAGCGGGAAGCCCAAAGACAGGTCGAAGCGGATTTGCTGTCTATTTTTTTTTTTTAATGCTCCACTTTATGGAAGAATCTTCTGGAGCTCTTGATGATATGAGCATGTTTTTTATTTTTGGGTAAGGTGTGATATAAGCATGTTTGATCTCTTGTTGTCTTATAAAGAAAGAAAAATCTCTCTGGTACTTCCTTGAGGCGATGTTTTACACAGTGAGTTATAAATAGTCATCTTTTCCAACCTTTGAGGAGTTGGAGCGGGTTGTTTAGTTTCTGAACTTGAAGAATATAATTCTAGAATTGACAAAGAGTTGTTTAATTACTTGAAAACATATTTTCTGTACACTATATTATCAGGGTAATTTGTCAACCTATATTTCAATTGAGTGTTTCTTTTGATATCATGCTCGTTCTTCCTTATTTTGATGAGCATAACTGCTTTCTGACCGTGCTCAGCTTTTTCTGAAGGCTGAAGAGGTTGCACGTGATTCAAGGAAAACAAAACAAGATCGCTATGCAGAAATGCGGAGGAGAAAGGATGAGGAGCGTGAGGCAAAGGAACGAATGCTGGTGTGTTGGTCGCCTTTCCATTTTGTCTTATTTCTTGGCATGACCAGCTAGATATATGTGGAGTAGATAACCTGCTACAAATCCATGATGTATACAGGAAGAAGAGGCCAATGCTAGGAAGGCCAGGGAGGAGGAAGCTGCTGCATTGGATTTTGAAAAGTGGAAAGGGGAGTTCTCAGTTGATGCTGAAGGTACTACAGAGAATGATGCCCAAGATGGAAATCAGGGGTTGCTTTCTGATTTTGTCGAATACATTAAGGTACTTTTTTTTAAGACTTTTTTTCAAGTTGTTATTTTCATCTCTTGGCCACTGCTACATAACCTTATTTCCTGCTTCTGTGTTTATTTCCGCGATTGAATTATCTTTCAGAAGCACAAATGTATTCCCCTAGAAGATCTTGCTGCAGAATTTAAGCTAAGGACTCAGGTTGGACTGCCCATGGTTTCCCTGTTATCACTGTGAATGTTGCAACAAATTAGGATAGAATGTTTTTTCTGTTCATCAAGCAAATATCTCTTTGTGGTTTAGTCGATAGAGTTGGTGTTCAGATCCTCCCTACAATGAAAATAACTTTTTTTACAGTCTGTTTTGGGGCATCATCTATTTTGATCATTCTCAATTTTCTTTGTTTTGGTTTGCTGCAGGAATGTATTAATAGGATAGCATCCCTGGAGAGCATGGGTGCGTAGTGACTTTCCTTACCCTCTTCATTGATCTTGTCTATAGGAAAGATGCACTATTGAAACAGATCTTGATAGTTATGTTTCTGAAACATGGAACTCCTATCACGCGATTTATGACTGGTGCTTTTAATCTTGTCGCCATTAATCTTTTTGGTTTTTGCTTTTGGCTAGATCTGGCAATTGATCAAGATTTGTTGTTTATATTTAGGCCGCCTTTCTGGTGTCATGGACGATAGAGGGAAATATATACACATATCGTTAGAAGAAATGAAAGCTGTTGCAGATTACATTAAGCGTGAGGGGAGGGTCAGCATCGCACATTTAGCAAGCAAGTCCAACCAGTTCATCGATTTGGAGCCTAAAGCCCAGTTTGCGGAGGAAATCAGTAGCGTGGAAGATATCACTGTCAAGTAACACTCTTTCCGGTACAGGGTGCAAACAAGATCAACCTTTTCTTTTTGGGACAAGAGTGAATGAGATTAGCCGATCAAAGTGCAACTTGTATTTTTCCATGTCCAGTTGCGTCTTCTTTGCTAGTCCGGGCTCAGAAAATTGTCAGATAGTTAGATTTTGGTTTGAATCCATGGATTGAGAATCTTTCACGATCAGGCGAGGGATGTCTGGTTTGTTGTACTTCTGTTCTCATCCACCTAAATGGGATTCATTTCCACCTCTTTGAAAACCGAATTTGGTATCAAACAATCATTGTTCTCCGCCGGTAGTTTTCCTCTTATCTGTGCCCAAAGTTTGTTGATTCTTCTTTCCCGAGCTCTTTCTTTTGGTCGTATGCTTGATATTGCAATGTTAATCAGAAAATGTTAGTTTACAAATTATCAACTCGAGCTTGTCCCAGATCTTTTCTCAATGAGAGATGCTCAGGCACTTGGAACTGGATCCGGATCCCCTGCCCGGGTCAAATCCGGGCAGGGGTGTCAAGGTCACATCGTGGCCATCCGTTCAATCACGGACGGCCACGATCTCTCTAAATTACGGCTACATTTTTTTTTTCCTTTCTTTTTAGCGTCAAATCGTGCTCGTCCGTGATTGAATGGACGGCCACGATTGACCCGGGCACCCTTGTCAAGATGCACATCTTGACAGGGGATTCGTTCGCCTTGGAACTGCTTGGATAGATGATATAATTGTACATATCGACAAAATTGTTGGTAATTCATGATTAGCTTCATTTACCAAGTTGAACGGTAGAAAAAGGATCATGCATATCACACTTCAGGTGAGTGTACGTTGTCGGAAATGGTACTTGTCGCCGTTGAGATAAAATCCCAACCTTGGAAACCAAACATGAGAAGAACACAAAAAATCGAAACACCTCGGAGACTATAGAAAACGAAGATCCACGGTGCTTGGGAACTATAGAAAGCACATTTCACAAAAATCCATGCATTTCAAATTGGAATCCAGGACAACCTTACAATTTTCTATCTAATAATGAAATTTCAAGGGTCGTTGTTGAAGCATACGAAACAGAGCATCAAGCTCTCGCATGGTGCCCCCATTTTTTGCTCTCCATATTCATTCTTTGGTGCCAACGTGCATACCCGAGAGAAGTATTTCCTCCACCAAAGTGGAATTCAAAATTTTCCAATTCCTGATTTGACATATTAGGACAGGGAGAAGCATACAACAACGTTCTTTTTGCCCGCCAACCGAAGGACACCTAGTTAACGACCAACCAACTTTTAAAAACTAACACTTTTCATTTCTCTCTCTCTCTCTCTCTCGTCCCGATTCCGTCGCTAAAACTTGAGGAAGAGAACTCTCTGCAGGCTCTGTCCTCACATTCTCTCCATTCTTTTCTACGACCCCATTTCAACGTCATTCTCAGAAAAGGGCCTTTCCTCCTCACGCCCTCTCTTTCTCTCTCTACCTCGCCGCGTTCATGCGCGGCTCTCGCCGGGTAGCACATTCCTCCTTTTAACAAAACCACCCTTAGTGTCGAGCTTATAGCTATTATCGGCGAGTAATTGAAGGGGAGGCCAGGCATGAAGATGCCTAGGCGAGTATTTCTACTTGTCTGGGTCTTGATCTTGCTCTGTTCTTGCATCAACCATGTTTGTCGAGGCCAAGATTACGATGACGAGAAAACCCCGGCCGCCCCGCCCCCGGAGCAAGAGGACTGCGCCGGGATATTCCTCATGTACAACTTCATCGAGAGGACCAAGGAGTACCCGCATGTGAAGAATGCGACGGCGCAGGCATGGGCCTTCAAGTCGCAGATGACGGTGCTGAATGCGGGGTTGGAGGAGCTCAAGGCATGGAAGGTGTTCGTAGGGTTCCAGCACAATGAGGTCCTGGTGAGCGCGGGCGGAGCCGTGTCGATCGATGGAGAAGATTTGCCCGCGAAAGTCGGGAACAACGGGACCACATTGGCTGGTTACCCGCAGGCTGATCTGAAGACTTCTGTTGACACAGCAGGGGACATCAATCAGATTCAGGCCAAGATTGAATTGACGGGGACCCAGTTCGGTGTGAAACCGCCGGGTGTCCCGATGCCAAAGACGATCCGGCTCGAGAACGATGGGTACAAGTGTCCCGCTGCTCGTCGCCGTGGTGAGTACTTTGGATTGAGGAATCATGTGATTGTTGGTTTGTGTCCATAGGGCTTTGACATTTTATATTCTGAATTCTTTCCCTTCAGGTAAAAACACAATGCTTGTGTGCTGTGTCAAGGACAAGAAAAAAAAGGTCAAGCAGACGAAGAGCAAGTTCTTGCCTCGCCAGTACGGTGACCTCACCTTCACATACGACGTACTGCAAGCCTACGCGGGCAACTATCTTGCCCAGGTGACGATCGACAACAACCACCCATTAGGCCGTCTTGACCATTGGAACCTGACATGGGAATGGATGAGAGGAGAGTTCATCCACTCCATGAGAGGAGCCTACACCCACAAGAAGGACCCATCGGAGTGTATCTACGGTGCTGCTGGCCAATACTACAAGGACTACGATTTCTCTCAGGTCATGAACTGCGAAAAGAAGCCCATCATCGCCGACCTGCCTGCTGATAGAGCCAATGACACGCAAGTCGGGAAGCTACCCTACTGTTGTAGGAACGGCACTATTCTTCCCGCTTTCATGGACGAGAGCAAATCGAGGTCCATCTTCCAATTGCAGGTCTATAAGATCCCACCAGACATGAACCGTACTGCTCTAACTCCGCCACAGAGGTGGAAGATTGATGGCGTGCTAAATCCGGACTACAAGTGTGGCGCACCTATTAGAGTGGATCCGACAGAATTTCCTGACCCGAGCGGGCTCCAAGCTACGTCTTTGGCGATTGCGAGCTGGCAAGTGAGTTGCAACATCACGAGGCCGAAGGCTAAAGAGTCCAGGTGCTGCGTTTCATTTTCGGCATACTACAACGAGTCAATCATCCCTTGCAATACTTGTGCTTGTGGGTGCGAGAACGCCGAGAGGTGCAACCGGAATGCTCATGCAATGCTTCTTCCTCCAGAGGCTATTCTCGTGCCGTTTGAGAACAGAACAGCGAAAGCAAAAGCCTGGGCTAAGATCAAACACTTCCCCATCCCGAACCCTATGCCCTGTCCGGACAATTGCGGGGTCAGCATCAACTGGCACATCAACTCTGACTACAAGCAAGGATGGACTGCTCGTATTACGCTCTTCAATTGGGACGACTACCCTTTCCAAGACTGGTTCACGGCGATACAGATGAAGAAAGCCTTCCGCGGCTACGAAAAGGTGTATTCCTTCAACGGAACCAAGCTTCCGCAAGCTAACAACACCATCTTCTTCCAAGGCACACCTGGAATGAACTACCTGGTAGGCGAAACCAACGGAACCAACCCCTTGGTCGATCCGAGAGTGCCCGGAAAGCAGCAGTCGGTCATATCTTTCACGAAGAAAACTACTCCAGGCATTAACATAGTGCGGGGTGACGGGTTTCCCTCGAAGGTGTTCTTCAACGGGGAGGAGTGTTCGCTTCCTTCCACCATACCACTCCGTAGTTCAGGTTACCGATTCGGTACTAATTCTCTGCCGGTTGTAGTCATCGGGATTGTGACTTTCTTGCTGATGACAGAGCTCTTCCATTGACGATTTGTTTGCCTGTTCTTGTGGAGACCCTGTTCCTCCAAATTATCGATCGACCTCAGTGATAAATATGGTGATTGATTTTAACTGTTAAAAAGAAAGGAAAAAAAAGGTGAAGCTGATCTCGCAGGTCTCTCGCTCGTATGGTTGTTTTTGTTTACGATCGGAAGTGAGAGGAGGGATGTGTCCTAGTCTTTTGATTGGTTTTGTAGATTCATGTACCGACAAGGCGTCGCTTGTAGTATATACATTGGTTTGATTCTCAAATGAAAGAGAGTTAGGATGTGTAACGAGTTCAAAGATCAAACACATGATGCTGTCGACTGTCTGAAGGCTTAGCCACGAGTTTGGCAATCTCTTTTCGTTCTCATCAATAAACTGAGAGCAGGCTGAGTATGTTCAGGTGCGTAGATAGACAATCTACTTAAGAGTGGTCTTCATGAACTTGACCGTAAAACATTTTATGCTCTTACTACCAATGGAGAATCAGCAGAAAAAAATGAATGAAAGAGACAGAGAGAGAGAGAGAACACCAAGCGCAATGCGATACACATAACCCGAACAGAGAGCCGAAGATTCGTCGGAGCATCCACAGGAAAAGAGAGAAACTAGAAGGCATCGAGCCGTCGGGTACACGGACCGAGTCTCCCTGGACCAAGCCGGTGCAAGTATCTGCGGTTCCCACGTTCCACCGACTCATTTCTCGCCTTAAATACTTGGACGGCAATCCGGGATCATCGGCAAGCGCCATGCACATCTCCCTCTTAGCCTTGCCAATGAACATGTGCTCTTCGCCCCCAGGAATCCTTTCACATTCCTCATCACAGTCGTCACTGCAGCAACTGTTGCTGGTTTTCCAGTATCATTCGCCCAACTGCTCCTGAGTGCCGTAGCGATTCTCATAAGCACTAGGCGAATACGACAGACGAGCTCGGCACTCGGCAGTCGCCATCTCGTGCTTTCGTTTTCTTTCCTCCGCGGATCGGTCGATTGGCATTGGACCAGGGCGCCTCGGCCCGCAAATGCTGGTGAACCGAGTTACCGACCATTGCCATAGGATTGGAGTCTTACAGCTCTTACTCATCCAATCCTGACTTGTGATATATCTATCCAAAATTAATTTTTTTGACCAATAAAGACTCCAAACTAGTATATCTTTGACAAATTTACTCCGCGTTAGTTTTTGTTAAGTTTTACCATCAAATTACTGAGTTGGAAGACACTTGATAGTTGACGAGTACAAAGTTTGGGTTTTTACCCTCCGTTTATCACGTGTGAATCAATTTAGGATCTTTCGTGACATTAACCAAATTTAACGGAAATTAATTGGTGTTATATTTGTAATAGGTGTACCGATTTAGAGTTTTTTATGGTCAAAAAATCATATTGGAGTAAATTTATTATAGGTGTACTGTTTTGGGGTTTTTGATGGTCGAAAAATTAGTTTATGGTAAATATATCACATATGTACTAGCTTGAGATTTTCGTAGTATTAACCTTTTTAAAACATTGATCACGTTAGTCATTATAAGCATTAGTACATTAACAATAATACTTGCTTATTCCATTGACAAATTTTCGAAAACTTTTTTTTTGTTTTACAAAAAATTCAAAACTATGCCAACTATGACACTAAGGCTGCGTATGACAACGTTTCTGTTCTTGGGAGCATTTTTTGAACAAAAACACTTTTTTGTGTTTCTGTTCCCGGCTACGATTTTTAGGAACAAAAATGTGTTTGGTAAGTAAAAAAAAAATCACTTTTTTCAGTCATCGGTGGCCGCCGGCGACTAGCAGCGGCGGACGGCGTTGGCGGCGGTTGGCGACCGGTTGTGTCGATGGCGACCGGCGACCGGCCGACGGCGGTTGATGGCGGCGACCGGCGGCAGCGGTCGACTGGTGGTGGTCGCGTCGGCGGCGGGGGAGGCCGGCGACCGGTGGCCGGCGATGGATGGTGGTTCCAAAAAGTGTTCCAAAATTCAGAAGCAAGTCTTTTTTGTTTCTTCAAAAGTGTTCCTTGGCACAAAAGTGTTCTTTTTGGAATATTTTTGAACCATACGCGTTTCTTTGGTTCAGAAATATTTTCTCTGGCTACGATCCATACAGGCCCTAATACTCTAAACTTTTTTTGAGTCACCAAAACTCCCAAACTATAGTCTATAACCACTATGATATCAATTTCACAATTTTTTTTCACAAAAACTCCAAACTTGTACCAGTATGAAAGAAATACCCCGTCTACTATAAAAAAAACTAAACTTCATTAAAAAAAGTTCCAGTTGATTCTAACAAGATTATCGTGTCACTAGTACAAATTAAAGGGTACTTGTGACCCAGAAAAAAAGTTTGGATTATTGATGTCATAGTAGGCAAAATTTTAAGGTTTTTCATGGCAGGTAAAGGTTATTTTGTCATACTAGTGGCAGATTGGATATGGACGATACCAAAAAAAGTTAAGGGTATTGTTATTACAAAATTACGATGGACAAAATCTATGGTTTCTATTTTTGTCACACTAATGTATGTTTGAGAGGTTTTTGTGAACAAGAAAATTGGGTATATTAGGGCATGCATGGCAAAGATTCTGATTTTCTGATTCTATTTTCCATAACAAAAAAGGATGAGAATTATATTTGGTAATGTAAATAATTTTGATTTTGACTATGTTTCTGGGAATAATTTTAGAGCAAAAACAAGAACAAAAAAAGTTGGCTCTGAAAAAAGAAAGAATCACTTTTGATAATCACAAAACATAATTTAGTTTCACATTTCTCACTTTTTCATTTCAGTTCTCTCATAACTTTTTCCTCTACCTAAAACAGAATGAAGTCTCATTTTCATAGAAAAATATATAAGATAATAAAATAAAAATTAATTTTTTTAAAAAAAAATTCTAAAAAATCAGAATTTTTTTTTTTCAGAAAATGCCAAAAAATAGAAGGAGCTTAGATTAGGCTAGTTTGACCTCATTTCATAAATTTGGGTATATATTTCCTAGATTTTGTTCTTTTTTAGGAAAATCATAAACACTTTTGAAATTACACTTGAACCACATTTCTCTAAGCGCTTATGACTTCATTAAAGTTTTGTGATGCAATTGATCAGTGCCATGTTTCCTTGATTACACACTTGATTTCATTGGTTGAGATTTGCCTAGGTTTAGATACTTTAGACTTAGTCTAGTTTTAACAAATTTGGAAAAAGACAAAAACCACTTGCGTGAGCACTTAGTATTGGTTTACCTCATAGGTTTAAAAATGAATTGAAAATTTACATGAAACACATTTAGAAAACACTTAGCACGAAAAAATGTTATACATAATATGAAATATGTTATATAAGAGAATCAATACGAATTAATCTTCAATCAATTTGAAATGTAGGATGAAATTTAAAAAGTAACTACGTTATCACTTGATTTAAATGACAAAAATTGGGAAGATCTCGAGAAATTTTTTTTTTGTATGTAGTTACCAAACGCTTTTATGTTCCAGGAACATAAATTTTGTATAGTTACTAGACACGTTCTAATTCTCTAAAACTCATCCAGAGAACAGAATCAGAAGAATTAATTCTAATAAGAATAACTTTTTTGGATCAGAATCATTGCTATGCAGGCCCTTAGTGTCTCAGTTGTCATATTTAATTCTCTTTGTGATATTTGCCTAGTATACAAATAGAGGAATAGGCATGAGAGAAAATTTCAAATAAAGGTCTGAAAGGAGGCCATGTTGTTAAAAGAGTCACTAGGTAAAAAAGCTCCCTTTCTGGTATTATTTGTATTAATAAGAACAAAAAGCTTGTCCCACTAATAGAAACATTAAAGCGCTTCAGCATTTGATTTGTGTTGGACAGTGTTTCAGACAGATCAGTTAATCATGTGATTTATACAATCAAGGCTTTTGTCATTAACACAACTCAATTACGGTAACATGGTTGCCGATATGACAATAACATTAAAGGGAGAAAACGAGTTGTTTCAAAATTCTGAAATCAATTAAAGAGAAAGAAAAAAAAATGGATAATGATAAAAGATTGGGAAAAATTGATTACGTTAGTGTTAAAGTCCAATTGTTATCAGAGTGGAAAATGAATCATTCGACAAAATAAAGAAGTTTTCTATCCTCTCTTTACTATCTCGCGATTCTACCAACGAGTGCATTGTATCACGGTCCGTTAAATTCTGATAAAAATTTGACCGCGATGCATCCCCAAGATCGACCAGCCAATCGACCCATGGATCATGAGGGATCGTGTCCAAGTGTAGCCGAGCGAACGGATGATCGACCGGGTGATCGATCAAGGCACGATCCGGGACAGCCAGCGGATCGACTCATGACCGAGGATGCACGACCGGGTGATCGTGCGGGATGGCCGGGCGGCCAATCCATGAACGACCCTGCACGACCAAGCGAACGACCCACGGATCATGCAGGGCGGGCGAGCGGACGACCGAATGATCGATCCACGGATCATGGCGCTCGACCAAGCGAGCGGCCGAGGAACGATGCGAGTGAACGAGCGGGACGGCCGGGTGACCGATCCATGCGCGGTACAAACTCGATCAGCGCTCGATCAGTGCATGAGCGGCGATCGACCGCCAACACGCCAAGCGCTCGAACGGGCGATCAAGCGAGGAACACACGGACGGCCAGCACATATAATCGAACGAGCGGCCGACACGACCGTTGGCACGACCGACCGTTGTCATTATGCCCGTTGAACGGGTAGGCAAGATAGCCGTTGGAACGGCCGAGTAGCCGTTGGAACAAGCGGGCGACATAGCCGTTGGAGTGGCCGACATGAACAGTGCCATGAACAGTGCTCGGTCGAAAAAGAGCCGTTGGGGGCTTTTGTGACCGTTTGCCCGGGCTTGTTGTATATATAGGGGCCGAATTCCCCATTGTAAAGACACTCTGAACATTCTTATTTCCGCATTGAATACAAAGCAAAACTTCCTTGCATCCTCTCTTTCTTGTGTGATCGGTTGAGCGTGTGAGCGAGCTTTGAGCTTCAGAGTCGTGAGAAGGCTTACTTGGGATCAATTCCTAAGTGCCGCACGGTGTTTCGGTAGACGAAAACAACCGACCCGTGACAATGCATTGCCTATCAGCAAGAAAAGCAGAGTGTTTGAACATGCAGCCTGCAGGCACCAGGAAATGGAGAGAAGATATTTCTTGAATAATTCAACATATTTTGACAACTTTTGGCCTAAATTAATTCTACAAGAAAAAAACATATCTTGGAACTGTTTTAATTAGAGATTGCTCCAATGGAGATATGGATTATATGAGGAACTGATATACAAAATAGGTTTCAGTTCGAGTAAGCAGTTGTCTTTTGTTAGTTTTTCTTTAGAAATACAGAGAGATACAATTCATATTTGTACAAATCCTCCGGAATCATCAGCTGACTGCGACACGCGGATCCACAGATATATCACGTCCGAGCCAGAATCAAGTATCGAAATATAACTTCTCCACCAAAATCGATGCACAGCATGCACAGTACCTCCTTTTTTTTCCAATCAAATCTCAGGGATGCTTCAGTTTTCGCTATGTCTTCTTAGCCTGCAGCAAAATGATATGGGAGTCGTAAAAGGTAGCATCAAAGCAATGCAACAGCTGATATGTCGATCGCCCTCTTGCTGTTTCTTCTTTTTCTTGCTAAAGACCCCTCTCGTTGTGCTTGGTTTTGAACTACAATGACATTTTAAATCGACCCCTTTTAAGCTAGCTCGTCACAACGCTCATACTGTGTTCTTCTCTTGGGAGGAAAAGAAAACTTGAAATCACCCGCTTAAGATAATGGGAAGGAATTTATTGGTTAAATTTACATAGACAAATTTGGGTAGAAATTTAGTTCAAAGTATAATCTTCGGCTGGAATATCATCAAATTAAGCAGATTAGGCAACTCAACTATTTCAACTACATTGTTCAGTAACGATCTCATTTTGTTTAACAAGACCATTCTTTCAAATGGGAAAAAAAAAACATCATAAAAAAAATGAACTGCTGAACTGTATTTGACCATAAAGAAACTCTGATTCATATGTAACGAGTTAACTTCTAGGCTATGTCAACTTCATGCCAGATAAAAGGCAGCAATTTAATAAGAGAGAAACTGAGTAGGCGAAACCAGACAGTTACATATAGAAAGAATGAGAAGATGGCACCTTTTTTAAATATTTCTTGTGGAGTTTCATAGCCCCACTGCAGGCCTTTTTTGCATCCAGATTTCCAGTCATATCATTTAGAATCTGGAAAGGGATAAAATGGATTAAATAAGAGATCTAAAAAGGATAATCATTTAAATAGACGACAGGTGAAGCTAGATATTGTAACACGCCATGTGCATTGCATCATATAAGAGAGAAAACTCTTGTCCTAATTTACCAATCATCCAAGACAAGCGAATCTTTCACTTGAAACAAAATCCCTAAAGGTATTAGCGCATGTCGTCTTCTCAAAGAAAGAAGAATCTAATCATCTTGTAGCGAGTCCTAAAGCTAATTTTATGATATCTAGGTATTCCGTATAGTGATCTAGTGAAACATTTTCAGTTTGCCACAATGTGCTATGCTTGTCTAATTTGTCATATATAACGGCAAAATCAAAACTCCAATAAGGGTCTCAACTTTACTAAGCTTACCTTAACGACATCATCCAGGCCTCGAGCTTCTTGCAAGAGGGTTGCGCTCTTATCCTTCAAGACACTGGCAACAAGGAAAATCGAGATGGGAAGAGGGGCATCAGAGTTCTTTGCTCCGTTTCTCATATTTTCTCTCTCAAACTTGCCACACTGTCGTATCGACTTGGTTTTTCCTTTACACCCATCAGCTTTTTCACCAGCTAAATCGGGCTCTTCATACATAGAGAACAATTCTGGGTCATATTCCAAGGCCCACATCATCTGTAATTTTAGTCACCAATTCTTTTATACATTAGTGCCAAAGAAATACAAAATGAAAAGAATGATGAATAGTAAAAAATTCCTCTTAACCAAAAAAGGTTGGACAAACGGGGTGGAAGAGAACTTGATATGTTAGGGGTCATTCCTACTTGTAAAGATAGCCAGAGAGTGAGTGGGAAGGAAAAAAAAGACACATGAAGGTACCAATTTCGTGCAAGCTACAGGTCCGTTCAAGCAGAAGCAGTTAAAGGGTGTAATGGAATTGATAAGCTAGTACTTCGACCCCACGTAGCATCTATAGTCTCGAAAAAAAATTACACCAATTTCCCCAGGAGAATTTGACATGTACCATCACGATATGTTGATCTCAATTATAGCTGCCTATAAAGCCCCCCTCTTGCCAAACTTTAAAGAAACTTGTTGGCATCTAACCAAACAAGTTGAAGTATATGTTTAAGAGCAAAGCCAGTTAGACCAGACATTAAGCAAAAACACTATGGTTGGACATTCTTATCTGATTCTCAGAGCAGCATACATGAGAATTTGCTACTTAACTGTGCTTAGCCATAGAAACTGGCATCATTTCCTAGATGGATAGGGAAATAAGTACCAACTTATTAGAAGCTTGTAAAATTTCATTTACGAGGGAACATATTAACGGATTCTTATTGCTTTAATGATATGAGGATGTTGACAGAAAGCAAAGCCAAGTTTTTACGACAATAATGGCTGTATAATTATCTATAATATGCAGAGCAGTTTCCTCTTATCTGTCTGAACAATATACCTGTAAAAGTAATGCCTAAAACAAGGAAAATTGGGATAAATTGCTTCAACAATAAAGGCATCCAGCAGTTAGGTCATATCATAAGCAAACTCTCAATGTATCTGTTGGTCAATAGAATTGGTTTACGAGTCATATGATGTCTTGAGCACCAAAAACTTGATGCATCGCAGTAAAAAAGACACAGCCTAAGTGGTCCAGAATAGTCTATAAGTCAGTAACGAGGATTAATAAAGGCGCATTCAGTAGACAATATAGATAAAAAAGAGGCATGTGAAATTAAAAGGTACCTCCCAAAGATACAAAGAGTCACCAAATGAAAATTCTCGACGGAACAAAACCATAATCATTCGGAAAGCAAAAAGATAGTCTCCTCCACCCAGTGTTTCTGTGCACCATAAAGAAAGCAGGCTTCTTAAGTTTCAAATAGTGACATCTAAGGTACGAATATAAAAGAGCACATTGCACCATCTCAGCTAACACAATTTCTAGATTAGACCATAAGATGCATCATGGATGCAAGAATGAATAAAGAATTACAGTACTATAGAGAATGGTCCTAAGAATCGAGGAAGTACTTAAACCTGCCAGATCAGTCACAACACCTCTTTGGCAATCAACAGTATTGTTAGGGTCGTTTACCGAATAGCCACCTGATCTGTTATATCAAACGGCGTATCTGGTTTTGAGTAAAGGCTGTGCAGAACTCTGTCTACGGAATGTGCAAAGTGGAAGCTCTGCACATGCCCTCATTCTCTATCTACGTGCCCCAAGAGGATAGATCCCCAAGAAGCATTTGCATTATATATAAACCTGTGATAGATAAGCAGAAGTATGGCTCTTCTCGACCGGGAATGTTAGGACATTCATAGAATTGGTAGAATTGGGAAGTTAACATGATTAGGAAAGCAAATTGTCTGCTAACTAGAAAATGAGTCCAGTCAAAGCCAGCAACCGAGAGACAATCAGTACGCAGACCGCATGTCTCATCTTAAGTAGGATCCATTATAGGCCAGAGTCTTTCACATTGCACCATATCGCCTAACACAAACTCTTAATTATGAAGAACATGAGAATTTAATTAAGGTAATACCTATGTGCTGATGAAGTTTCGGGTCGATAACTTGAGTAATAGCAGCCAAGTTAGTAAGTTGTGCCTCCACCCCAACAGAGCTCTCAGTGCATCTGAAATTTCCTCGCTTAAAAATCGCGAAGAACACACGTTAAAATTACTGATCTTAGGATCATGAAGAGAGTACGAAAATTCAATTTAAAAAAAAAAAAGCGTTTGTATGTTATCCTAAAGAAAACATAAAGCAGCTGTATTTCAACTGCATAGCAAGTCCCTTTATTGAACAATCTCCCTTTTTTTTTGTTTTTATTTTGTTGGGCTGTGTGCAAGAAATGAAATGCTAAAAGAGAGGAGTTGCAAATGTACATGTACAGGCACAGGCCTGCAGAAAACGGGTATGCATTCCCAAACATGTAAATGTAGGTATTACAGGATAATAAATGATTTATGGGCATTTGCTCAAGGACATAAGCACCTATATATATGGATGCTCATAAAGATGTAAATTACGTACCAATCTGCGCATTAACCGTTCGAAGCACCAAAATGCATCAGCTTCATCGTCAAGAAGCATTATCATTGGGGAGCAAAGATCGCTCATTCCTGTTATTGTCACCCATCATCCTCAAGCTTCAGTTAATTGCGAACAAGGAAATTAACATCATCCACCATGCAGGAGGAGGTATGGAAGCTAGGACTCAAACCAAATTATGTTCAACTATCCATATTTTCACATGTCAAGAACCCTATGCAGACTTCTTGATATTCATGGTGAGAGAAATGAGCAGCTTTCATGGAAATACTCCTTTTTACTGTTCAAGAGTTGAAATTTCTAAAATTGTGTCCAATTGGATATATGTAAACCAAGGGTACCTGAGAGGGCTAAGTTTGTGTTATCTATTTTATAGAGGTTTGTGTTCTCCGATGCAGGTGAAAGAACAAGTATGATGTATCAATCAGAAAATTGATGGATGACAATTAACAGAAACTTCAGGGAAGATGATTGTTGGATTGCATTGCCAAGACTAATGATTTGTTTATGCTCCTCATGACCACCCACGATATATCCTTAACCTCCCAGTTAACATAGAGATCTGTTGGCATAGTAAAGCTAGGAGAACAAACTGCATTATGCTTCATATCCATAGCCACTTCTCCATGCACCACAAGCTTTGGCTGATCCAAAATTTGCAGAGACGTGGTCATGATGTTATGACAAGAGCATTGCACAGCCTAAAACTAGAACGGCTGAATTTTTTTTACTTTAAAATTTGCTTTGAAATAATTTTTAACTAGTTTAGATATATGGGAAAAATGGGTAATAAAAAGAAAATAATTCAACTTCAAAATTATTGTTCGGAACAACATGGCACAGAGGCACTATCCCTATAGAGACTGAAAGCAAATAGCATAAGACCAGTCAATATGAGGGGATGCTAGAGAAAGCTCATTCTTGAATAAAATCATATTTGGAAAACCATTTCCCCATGCACATGTATTAGAAGAATTACTGGTATTTCGTTGTACAGAAGGAATTGGGCCAAATGTACATGCATAACATAATGCACAACAACCAAGGTATTTAAAGATGAGAAGAACATGCTTCATAAAATGAGGAACATATCCCTGATGACGAGTGCAACACTCGCAAATTGATTGCTCAATGCAAAACTGGAAAAAGATTGGTGCACGCAGCCATGTTACTAAATAGCCTATCATATCCTATCAAGATAAATGAAAGTTCAACAAAGTAGTCACCTTGACCGTAGCCAACATCTTTGTCTATCCAGGCATAAACTGCTAGAATGTCCCAAAGTTTTGACAAGTTTTCTTGCTTTTCGTAGAACACCAACGGCCTGTCTGTTCGAACAACATCGAGACCTAGAAGAAGTTTCATATAGAACATGGAATCAAACAGTGGGAACAATAAGGTACAGTATATTGTAAAATTTTACTGTAGAAGTTTAATTTAGTAATGAGAACAAATGGAATGGAACAGTTAATGTGTAAAACATAAGTTCACTCTAGTTATCAAAGTTTAATGCTGAGGGTCTAAGGATCAGGCTTTCTCCCAATCAGAAAGAACAAGGAAAAGCATGATGAAACATACATAACTGCACTAAAGAGTAGATTTAAGTGAGAAATTCCTCATCCGCAAGAAGCATATCCACTTGCTCTTCTGTAGTGACACTATACACCCTTTTTGATTCAACAATAAGGAATTACCACAGGAAGGGGGATGGGAACAATAGAAGAGCATATTCCCAGTTGAGAATGATCTTCATGGTCCATTCACACGTAAATAAATGAAGACATGGTACATTTAGATTCCAACTGACCTATCTGATGTAATGTGAGCTTCCATTGGATTTCTTTTTTGTCCAAAATTACATGGCTTGAGCGTTCATGTACTGTTTCAGGCGCAGTTCCATTCGTTGCTATGCCAGTTGCCGCATGAGAAGCATTTTGAGGAGTCAAAACTGGTCCAGGTGGGTTTGTTTGGAGGAGTACGATAGGATCTTGGATTGCCTTACCGTCCTCAGTAATTGTAGGCGCGGTTATAAACCTACCACTTCCAATAAGAGGGAACATTTGGCGGCACTCTTCCTTCCACCTTGCATATTCATCCCTGAAAACATGAAGAAAGAAATGTGGTTGATGATGTCATTGGAAAAAGGTAATTAAATATCATTTAGTTTCGGGCTTTAATGTATAAAACCCAAAATAAATGCAGTTGATTTCAGCAATGACCAAGCTAATTAAATAACCATAAGTATGGTGCAAGAGATATTCAAGTTCACACTCAGTTCTGAAACATTCAAACATAAGTAACAAGAAGAAATATCTTTATTACCCGATCATTTTGTCCTTTATCAATGATTTATAGCATTCACCCTGATAAATCTAGTTAAGAAATAGTTCAAAATTCAGAGAAAAGCAACATAATAATTGACTTGGCCACTGATACACTCATACAGGTCGCTTCGTGGCCCCTACATATCAATGGAAATGCTTACTATGCCATGATAAGAGGACTTGTACTTTCTTTGCTCAGAAATGCACAAAGCAGCAAGTTTTTACAGATAGACCATCGAGTCCAATGGACCATAACTCCTCTTAAGGAAATAATAGCGAATACGAATTTATTCTGAGAAATACAAGCGTCTCAATAGTCAAGACTAGGATTTCTAAAAGGTAATCCTAGATATTTGAATGAATCTTGGAACTAAAGGCACCCTACTTTTAACATCATTTTGAGTTGCAATGCACAGGGAAATTGCGATTCAGTTAGTATTGTACTTAGCAGAGGTTGGTTTACCAGTAGAGAAGAGAATACCCATTCTATCCACGTTGACAATGACCTTAAAAAACAGAAAAAAGGGAAAAAATTATTGAGAATGCAATTATAATAACTTGATGGTCGGGAATTATGGAATGTTAATTCACATCCAGGAAGTATGGACAGAGGAATCAGTGAAATTTGGATGCACGCCATGACAGTAAAATCTGCCAGCAGAACTGGATTAAAAGCTGACGACCACAACAGGTAACAAGTGTCCACTTCCAATTTGAAAAGCTGCATTTCTGACTAGTAAAAACGAGGAGACATACAGGCAAAAAAGAACCTATTTCAAGACCAGTAATGTGACAGGAAATTTTCCCCTCCAAGTCAACAGGGAGATCAATGGAAGACTAAGTTTTGATGATGAAAACTCAAAGCTCCAGTTAAGCAGCTATAATAGGGTACCTTCGACGTTGCCGTATCTGTTCACGTTCGTCGAATGTGCTCTTTGGATCATAACACCCAAGTAGAAATTCCCATACTTCTCCTCTAATTGATGGGTGAATACCCTAATGAATATAACAAGTAGAAGAGTACAAAGCATAAAAAATTAATGTTATTAAGAGAAGCACCAAGACGTTAAGTAGGAAAGTAAAGCGACAAAAGTATTTGGAAGGAAGGTAAGGAAAGATAAACCAAAGGCACAAGATAACATAAAATATGAATTAGATGTCTCAGCTATATTTTGAGCAAGGTACAAGGACAAAGCATTTTCCCATAAAATAGACAAGAACAAAGGAAAATATAACAGGCCATGCACCAAAATCTTCGAAGTTCCATTTTCTACAATCTATTGCAATCGTGGATCTCATTAATGGTTGGTGACATGCAAGAAAAATTCACATCCTAGTATGAACGTCTAGAAAGCAGCCTGGAGGAGCGGTTTCAGAAGGGGAAAAAAAATGTGGAATAGCATGATGCAACCATCATATGTAAAGTTAATTGGGAACACGTTCTCCTCATATATAGCAGCTCGATCAAAAAGTTCAAGAACATGCTCCATCAGGAGGCTAAGGTTTCAAATGTTAGTTTAACAAAATTCTTGCTTCCTTTGGAAAAGGCAATTTGCTCAAATCATTCTCCTCAAGCTCAGACTCATAAGATTATGCTTACCCCATGTTGAATTCGGCTCAAAGTCTTGCCTATATCCAGGTATCCTTCTGGAGAAAATGCAGCCTGCCATTTTCTTGCGCTCAAAGTTTTCCCAGCCTAAATGAGCATGAAAAGGAGAAAGCATCAGCCACTTTGATATGAACAGTAGAAAAGGCACAGAACAACCATTTCAGGTCATAGTCTTTATTCTGGGGCTTAGGAGCGTATGGAACTGCATAGATTGTAAACCTCTTATTCTCATGGAACCAGTGTCATTACAGTTTGCTGTTGTTTTGAGAGGCAAATCTCTTTTTAAAGTGCAAAAGATTTTACTGGACAATCAGCAATATGGAGGCCTACTAAATGGGACTTTTACTCACAAGACTTTGAATGGTAGTCACTCAAAGTAAGAAAGGTAATGTGTACACTTCTGATAGCTAAAAGCTTGCCACACCTAGAAATCTCTCTCTCTCTCTCTCTCTCTCTCTCTCTCTCTCTCATACACACACAGAGCAACAATTATAATTTAACTTCTTTACCAAAAAAAAAATCAATTATAATTTAACAAAAAGAAATTAGAGTAAAAGAGCCGCCGCAAGGAGCAATAGAAGTTCAAAATCTCGCAAGGGAATCCATTTAACAGGCGCGCACTTTCTTAAAACCTTACGAACAATGCGATAAGCGCAACTCAAAGTACTGCATTTCAAATATTTCTCTTCTGTTCTAGACCTTCATCCAATCCAATCTCGACAATGTAAATAATAATGCTGTTCGGTGACAAGATTCAGCATTTTCTAATTCACACCAGCGTTTCCTAAATCACGCCATCATACGCTGGCCCTCTTCCATCAAACAGCAACGCAAATCGTCAACGCAAAAAAAAAAAAAAAGAAGAAGCACATTTGCGAGAAATTTTCAACATCAAAGATGCACTAATCCTCAACAAACCACATACGCGTCTGGAGAATCCAAGAAACAAAAGAAAAGAACGATGCGAACCTTGATCCTGAAGCGCGTCTTGGGAACGTCGGTGCATTCCGCCCGGACCTCGTAGAAAGAATCGGCCGGAGCTCCAGTGTCTCTCCAGATCGCCGGAACACGAAACTCCATGCAATCTTTTCACAGTGCGGAGGCGCGATCAAGCGCAAATGTCGAACGGCACGAACAGCTAGAACGATGAATCCTTCTCCCACAACGGCGAATCAGAAGAGCCAGAACACGTAATGCGACGGCGAGACCAAGTCCGGCAACCAGTTGGACGCACAACAAACCGACCGAAGAAAATCCTGGGAAAACAAAAAAAAATAATAGTTCCTCTTTTATTTAATTTTATTTATGTCTTTTTTCTTATGGTTCTGTTGCGCAAAAAGGCTGTATATTAGGTGGATGTCGGAGTTGCTGAAAGGACAATGGGGGTGGCGTCGGAGATGTCCTGTCAACAGATGTGCGAGACGGCGGTGGCGGCGGCGGCGGCGGCGGTTGGCGGTTGGGAATTACTAATTTTTTTTAATTTTTGCTGGGTTGGTGTTTGTCATGACTTATGACCATCTCACAACGCAGGAACGCAAGCCGGTTAATGCGCTACTTAAAACGCGCCCGCTTGTCTAAATTTAACTCCCCTTCATTTATGGTTTTTGGTTTCGGTTTCCGACCAAAAGAAAAATTTATGGTGTTGGTTGGTTCCTCCTCCTCCTCATCTTCCTCAATTTTTCCACCACCTCCATCACTCCTTCATCTCTCTATTTGGCCCCGAAAAACGTCGACTCGCTCCCTCTCGGATCCACCAAAATAGAAAAATGCCTGGAAATTGCAGTACTTAGATTCGAATTCTGCCTAGAAATTTTTGCGTAAATCATCTTCTTCTCATTGAATTCTTTGACCCTTTTCGATTTTCTTTTCATAATTTTCTTGAGCGGATGCGTTCTCGACTGTTCCCCTTCTACCCACATATTTTCAGAACCTTTTTTCCGGTTCAAATCTCAGGAAGGAAGAACTCATAAAAACAGGGGGGCGAGACTCCGCGAGACTGAGAGAGAGAGAGAGAGAGAGAGAGAGAGCGTATAAGAACAAGAGACGAAGCTGCAACGCACAAGATACCCCGGCAACAGCTTTGGCCCGGTCCAAGAGGAAAGCCGTATGCGAGATGCTTTTTGTCTTTGATCTGATCTGATCATCTGACCACCATCTGCCAGCTTCAATCTTCAACGATGAGACCCCCCCAACAACAATGATTCAATTAGAAGCTCAACTATACGCGGTCGAGACATTAAAACCTTTAGCTTCTTGTGGACGTTTCAATCCGGACCTCACCTTTCAGTGAGCTCCGCAACAACGACGTTTGCGCGTCGGTTCCATCATCGCAACAAGGCGATCGGCTAATAAATTTGTATCCGAGCATGTACCCGGCCATACGCCACTTCATTATCTAAATCATGGTTATGGAAATTGCGTCGAAAATACTCAATTTATTTGATATTCTTTTTTTGGGATGTAAATTTTGTGTAGTCGTTATTAGGGATACTTTGAAGGTCTACTTGTACATCATTCATCTTTATAGAACGAGTGTTTTTTCATTATTTTTCCTCAGTACTTTTTTTATTAGTTTCAAATTTTGAAATTAAAAATTCAATATGAATTTTTAAAGATTTCTTTTACAACACAGAATTTTCTAATTATATGAAATGTCGTGCTTGGGCTAGCCCGGCTCGATGGCGACTTTTAACTAGGGGTGAGCATGGGCTGGGCGGATAGGTTTCGAACCTAGATCCTGAAATCGATCATGTTATATAACCGGTTTCAAATTTTTGAAACCTGAAACCTACCATGTTTAACCTAGAGCCTGTTTTGGAACCTACCTTATTTTTTCTATTTGGTTTCAGGATCTACTCGAGAACCTTTTTTCAGCAAAATAATATGAGTAGCAATGAAACGATTCAAAGTAAAAGACGAATAATAAAACTAATATTCACCAAAAGCAATAATCTCTAATATGAACAATAGAAATTACAATCCACCAAAAACAGAAGATATGAGGTGAGCAAGACTAGTTTTTTTTTTTTTTTAACAATTGTTAAAAATCGGTCTGGCTCTTAGGTACTTGGAACCGAGAACTGGCCTATTTCCAACCTGTTCCAAAAATTTTAGAACCAGTTCCCGGACTAGTTTGAATGGAAATCGATTCTCGGACCCGTTTTTTCGGGTGATCCGATTCGGGTTTTGGATAAACCCGAACCGGTTGCACACTCCTGCTCTTATCCACTATACAATGTTCGGTTTGTGTCACAAATAGACGTACATTCTGAGAAAGCTCATCATTGCCGCTTAGGGTAGGACTCACTCACAAGTAGAGGTGGCAAAATGGGTCTAGAACCCACATTTGACCAATGTTTGATGGTGGTGGGTTAAAAATGGGTTGGCTTAAGTACTTAAATGGATCATAAATGGGTTGCTTAAAAACTTTATGGGTCATTAATGGATTTCAAATGGGCCCTAAATGGGTTAGCTAAGAAAACTATCTTAATTTCTTAAAGCAATCACAAATAAGTTTTATGAATATTTTTTTAAAAATCTAATTTTTTTTAATATTTTAATAATTTTTTTATATAATTTTTTTTTCATTTCTTTTTTCTTTTTTCTCCTACCCTGCCGTCGCTGTGCTTTGGCCGCCAATGGTTGCTGTTGCCCACCTCCGGTCACCACTGCTAATCGCCACCCTCCGTTGCCGCCGGCCGTCGGCCACCGCCACAATGCGTGTGCAGTTGCCTCTACGAACATTGATTTTCGCCATTAATAGAGTTGCGTGGAAAAAATCGACCCACGCTTCCTTTTTCCCGATCGATTCATCCGAACATGACGAACTAGGGTGGGGTGCAGTTGAGACGGCTTGGACAAATACAGTGACGACCCCCCATATACACTTGATTGAGTATTTGAATATAAATTTTTGAATACCGTAGTTTAACTCAATTCTATCGTACAGTCAAATTGAAGACTAAATGATAAAACAAAAATACTAAATGGCACCACGGAGTTGCCAAGCTATATCAAGACATCTTTAAATACCTTTTTTGTCCTAGGGGCAGAAAATAAATCGGAATAGAGAGAGAGAGAGAGAGAGAGAGGGGCGGTAGGTTCTGAATGCTATACCACGTGAAAGGAGGACATATCTATTTTCTGCCACTATGGCAGATAGATTGGACAACTCCATTCCCCACGAAACTACAAAACCTACCCCCTCTCTCTCTCTCTCTCTCTCTCTCTCTCTCTCTCTCTCTCTCTCTCTCCCTGCGAATTATGGAAATGGAGAGCCCAGCAATATACTAAATTGGCGACGGAGGTGGCGAGCAGCAATTTGAGGGGACGACGATGGCAGGAAGCGAGCAACGGTCAGCACCGGCGAGCAGAGGTCGCAGGTGGCCGGTTATAATAAAAAATTATTTTATAAAGAAAAAATTTAAATTTTTTCAGAAAAAATTCAATTGCATGTTTTAGCAATAAAATTTTTCTTAACAAATTATAAGAAATAAATATTTCATAATTTAGCTAAATATATAAGTATTTAAGTAATACGGGTCGGGTCGGGTATGGATCGGGTATGGGTTGGGTCGGGTTTGGGTCACTAAATTTGCATTGGATGAATATGGGTCAAAACGGGTTAAATGGGTCAATATGAGTCGGACCATATTCGACCCGACCCAAACCCACCCATTTGACGCCTCTACTCACAAGTAATTTAGGACTTTTTTGGCAATTTTTCCTATTAAGGTATGAAGTCCTTGTTCGTTTTTTCGCCACAATCTTGAGCTCCCTTTCCATGCTTCAAAATGATTGACAGAAGAGTCGAGGCAGAAGGTGAAAACAACGTTAACTCACAAAGTTTTCGACCTCAAAAGCTCATTAAGGATCCAATCATAGAACGTACGTTCCCAGCAGTCTTACTAATAGAAGTCCAAATGAATCAAATATTTCAAGGAGTTTGCCTTCGTTTATGATTTCTCACTACATACAAGAAAGACTAAGCTCGATACGATAACTAACGACGACTGCAGTGACGAATGCAGAGATCAAAGGGTTTTCCGATTGCGCCTCCAAGAAGGACGTGTGTGGAGCTCAGGCGTAATTGATCTAAAACCCACAGCACAAGATTTGAATATTCTGTGCAATGTTAAAAGCAAAGAATAAGCCTGCAGGGTAATGTTTAACGAAAGTGAGGGAGACGCAGAAAGAAGCTGGAGGAACAATCTGTTTACTCCTTTCATGCGGAAATGCACATATACTTTGCACCAGTGGCTACGAAATCCAAAGAAAACCACAGAACATGGAAAAGCAACAAAAGCTTCACCTCCACAGCTTGTAAAGCTCATGCAACCACTGGCCTACAAAAACCCCGCCCTTCACCGAACTCAGATCACATGCCAAGCCCGAACAGAAGAGAGAATTCGGACTTTTCCTCGCTGAATTGCTCGTCTGTTCTGCTTCTTTGATGGCAATTCCTCTGATGAGATTAGATCGCCAAATGAAGAGAGTTTTTCAAGTGATCGGGGTGTTGCTCTGGGCGACGATGCTGGCGCGACGGAGTGAAGCATACGAGTTTGAGGTTGGAGATGCCCAGGGTTGGACTGTCCCTGCTAATTCCAGTGCAAATGCCTTAAATCAGTGGGCACAAAGAAGCCGTTTCCAAATTGGAGACTCCCTAGGTATGTGAATTATCGTACTAGTGCAATGTCTAACGCAACTACGTGAGAAGGGCGCATATGGTCGGTGATTCATCTTGACTTGTCGGTTCTCTCCACTAATCCCTATTGCAGTGTTTGTCTACCCGCCCGGCCAAGACTCAGTGCTATATGTGAACCAAGACGACTACAAAAATTGCAATGGCGGGTCGCCTATCGCGAAATATGTCGATGGCCACACAGTGTTCAAGTTCAACCATTCAGGACCATTTCACTTCATAAGCGGAAACAAAGACAACTGCCACAAGAATGAGAAGCTGGTGGTGGTTGTGATGGCTGACAGGAGCAACAAGACCAATGGCACTGCCCCATCCCCGGCACCTTCTGGCGAGGAGTCTCCTCCTTCACCTGGCACTACGTCTCCGGCTCCGGCTCCCACCAACCAAACAAAGAAGAGCAGCGCTACTTCAGTGTTTGTCGGTTTCACTGGCTCTATTGGAGCATTTGCGGCTTCATCTCTACTTCTGGCATTCTAAGCGGAGGGATTAGAAATTACGATAGTGGGTTGAATTTGCAGTGTGTATCTGAGTTGCCTTCGTTTGCTCTTTTTACCACCCCAGTTTCTTCTCTGTGAATTTTCTCACTTCAAGCTCAGCTACTTCATCTGGGCCAGGTGGAGCGGCACCCGACATTTGTTATTTGAGGAATTTGTATTGGTTTACAAGTGTGTAAGTTGTGTTTTCACCGGATGAGAACATTGTAGATGTGGAACATAAATAAATCCCATGGGCTTCTGGCAAGGTTTGTACTTTCAAATGCATCTCCTACATGTCATTGCCATCCAATAAAAGACAGAAGCATTCATGGCATAAAACTAGAAACAATTTGGCTGGGTTAACCTACCTAACAGAGCACATTCACCTCACAACTGTTTCGAGATTGCACTTTATTTCACGACGAACAGGCACAATTGATCACTTGCCAATACATCCAAAACCGATACTAGGTTTCTCCAGGACCACAGCTTGTATTGAACGAGTAAACATACAAAAAGAGGGAGGATGCCAAAAAGTAGCAATTTTCCCATACAAAAAATCACTTCTAGAACATCCCCACCCAAAAAAAAAAAAAAAAAAATCACTTCTAGAACAACGAATGGACTCCACGCGAGTTAAATCATCTCAAGTATTTTCTTTAGAAGTCGCGTAACTGAGTGATCTGTGCTTCTTTGACACTACTAGTCTTTCTTCAGATTCTCCTACAATACACTAGCAACTGCAATAACCATTCATACATGCAACAAGCGTTTCCTTTTACAGCAAAAGATACTCACAGCTAAATCTGGATTGGTAAAATTGCATGTATCCGCTTAGACAACATCGGACACTTCGGTCAAATATTTTTGCCTAACTCCACTTTTTTCATCAATCTAAATGTGTTGTAAAGAATTGAGTCCAATATACCAGCAACCTGCGAATCACACAAATAGAGAATATTAACACTAATAGACTAAGCAAAAACAAAGCATGATGTGAAGCACCCACCGTGAAAACACCTCCAATTATTGCACAAACATTTGTGATAAAATGCGAAAAGGACTTCGAGTTTTCCGTGATTAAAACCTAAAAATAGGATTAAGATGTAAGTTAAATAGATAAAGAAACTGAAATCCCACAAAAGCATTCCTTCTAGTTGTTTTAACCTGCATGGGAGAGAGCTCGAAATGAAATTTCGCAACAGGTATGTGCAGACTCTGCACCAAGCTGCTGTGGGCTGTATACTCGTACTCCTCTATTAATTTGTGGGACCCTCTAGTTATCACCTCTGTTTTGACTATTTGAAGATAATGTTCTATCTGCAAAAGGGATAAGAAATTGAAAAGGAGGATCTCCATGTCCAGGCACCTCTCGGTTTGACATCATGCGGGCGGATGGTATGAATTGCAGAAAACATATTGAACTTACAGTAACATTTGCACCTATATCACGCTGATTAATAAATGCTCGGCCATTCAGTCTGTCGTGGCTTCCGCCAAGATAAGGTATCAACCTCTTTGCATCACTCATCACTCTAGGGGAAATCTTCCTACCAAATGACAGATGTGATATGACATGTGACATGTTCATTTCCGATGTATCAAAAGAATGGGCACCTGAACGAGCTGAGATGATAAGGCTGCCAGGGACCTGTAAGGAAAAAGATTGAGGTAATATACTTAAGTGTCGTCTATGGACAAGCCAACAGACCAAACATTCAAAATCAGTGAGGTATGCATGATCCAGATGCCTAGACACCAAGGAAGTAAGTCATCATACAAGACTCCAATGCATTGACTGTACTAAGTGCGCCATTAGCGTTACCTTCTTTACCCGCACAAATCCTTCAATTCTACAGCCTCCCGATGAAGGAGCTGGTCTTTTTATGTTATCTGTTGAATTATCAGTAGATGAAACGTGCTTTTCAGACTCCACTGGAATTGGCGCAACCAGATCTTCCATCATCTGCAGCATATGTAAGTTCCACATATGATTATGAAGCCTCAATATACACGTACTATTCTCAGGGCAAACTACGTGTCTGAGACTATTATTAGATATAAGAATTTAAGTTCCTACTAAAAGAATGCTCAAACCTTAACCAGGCTCTCTGTATCTCGATTTCCATAATACGACTCATGTTCATGGTGTCCATGGTCCTCCCTGTGATCAAAGCAAACTTGCACGTTGATGTCTGATGTATGGGACTATAAAAGTCACAAGAAGAAGTGAATACAAGCACTCATTCAGTCATGCACACCTAAAGCACTTAGTGCAATAAAAATGATAGGACAGGTCTAATCACAGACATCTGCATGCATGCAGAAAATACATAGTAACAGCAAAACAATAACTCTACAATAGTTGTTGAATAACTTATTTCGAAGATGAATAGAAGATAAAAAATAGCTGTTTTACCTAACATCAGTTCCCTTACGAAAAATGCGAATGGATGGATACCCTTGTATGTGGTTCCTGAAAAAGCAAAAGGAACACTGTTAACCACAAGCAAGAAATTGAAGGGAGCCACAAAAAGAAAGTATATATTATGGGGAAAAAGGGAGTCCACAATAATGATATGAGGATCATATGATGCTAGCTGAAAAACTAACTGCCACTAATCACACGAGCTATTCTGTACATATTTTCAAAAACCGTCACCAGACACTCACAGACAACTTAATAACTTGATGTAGTAAATATTCCCATGGTTTGCAGGATAATGCTTATATTGACAAATACTACATAGTTCCTAGCAGAACCTAAAACACAGCTGTGAACCCCCAACAGAAAAGCTCTTCTTATAGCTCAAATATCAACATATTTGCATCACTTTGCGAATTCAACTCCAAAGAGAGGAGCTTTACCTATATCACAAACAGACAGGAAGCTAGAACTGAATGTTCATACTCAGTAGGATTCAAATACTTATGGGAAGACTATATACTTTCCTATTTCATAGGAACAATAGAAGAACTGTCTCATTGGCTCACAGCACTATCAACTGTAAAACTCAGAAATGCTATGTTTAGAAAATGGTGGAGAATGGGGGGAATGACAACTCAGGCGGAAAATAATAAAATTTTTAAAACTTTCATGAGAAGGGTGTGGAGGGAATTCTCCCCATTTTCACCTAGTAGGTGTCTTCTTAACAGAGCACAAACGCATTTAACAGCAACATATACTTCTTTTAGTTCAGAAAATGGGTCTTCTTTCCTCTCATGCCAGATACTTAGGAAAGGGGAAAGAAGGGACATGTAGCCAAGGACTTCAAAGCTTGGTAAGGGACAGTAAGCATACTAAGTAGAACCCTTAGAAGCATTTGAGGCTGCTTTTTTCAAGAAAATTTTCTGAGTTTTCATTCTCAAATGAGAAAGATAATTTGTTTGTTACAACCTTCAAAACTGTTTAATCTAAAAACGTGATTTTTCATTTTAAAATGTGTTTTTCACTTGAGGGCTTCAAAATTGGAAACATTTCGTTCAGAGAGTTTTCTTTTCTTCTGAAGACATAGACATGGTCACATTATGTGCCAGAAATCAACTTTTTTTTCTTATTCCTGTTTGTACAGTGCAGCCTTGTCTTAATACACAGCCGGGCTGCAATCAATAGATGATTGATGGTCAAGTGAAGGTAAGTGGAGCTTCAACCATATGAATCAAGGATGGGAGAAGAGGAAGCTCAAATGATGTCAGAAACTTCTTCCATGCAAAGTTTCCTCTTTTCCTTTTACTGGTTATCCCCCCCTTATTAACTATTGAAGCACTGAAAGATGTAAGGGTAAAAATAGGAAATTGTAGCAATTGGTATAGTTAATCAATTTTTTGGAACGCCAATTTTTTCAGCAAAGGTACAGAATAGTGCTGGGACTATTGGTTAAAATGGCACAAACAAATATATCTCCATAATTTCCATTTCAAAAGGAAATTTCCAGTTTCAATACCAGAAAACTTTTCCTGAGAATTGGAAAATGAATGTGGGTAATGGTTTCATTAAAAACTGAAAACATTCTCACACACCAAATGGGCCCTTAATATTTTCACGTCAATTCACCTCCATTTCCAGTGTTAGGATTGCACAGAAGAACAATTGCATTAACACTCAACTATCAAACATAATATTCATTTTCCACACATATGACCAATCAGTATACCTGCGACACAATTCTGGTTGTTCAGTGCAATCAACCTTTCCTGAAAGAATACGTCCATCGATCTCTGGATCATATCTGGAACCAATTGCCAAAAACTGAGAGATTGAACTTGCATATTCTCATACAAATTCAGTTAGATCATAACTGAAAAGGGGGCCAAAAAAAAAAAGCTGTAGCCGATGTACCTCTCTCTTATTATCTTAGCAGCCCTCTCCCATGATGGTTTCTGTAAAAGAGAAATAGAATGATAGGGTCCATCAGATGTCAATGACAGTTGCAAATACATAAGACCATTCGAGAGTTGGGTATATGATCCTCGTTATCTTATATTAAACAATGACACCTGCCGAGTTCACTGACTGGTTTTTCGCATAAGGACGAATTGTGATCTTTAAAACTCAGAGGTGAGCATGAATTGCAATATTACTAGACCAACCGGATAAATTTATCAATACATTTGACAGATAGAAGATGAGAACACTTGTCATTTTTGGATCTAAAAATAATAGCTCTCTCTCTATGACATGCTACGGCTTTATGAATCAACTATAGGCGCAAAATAAAAAAGATTGACAAAAGGAATTTCAATATCCATGTATGCTCTCCACCCGTGTCCTGCATGATGTTCATTTGCAACAGTTACCCACGCAAGATACAACTGTATTAGAACTTGTCAAGAAATTAGTTAGCATGTTTACCGATGATAAACTTACCAGGCGATTGCTCCAGTAACACCAAGGAGCAAAAAAATTAACGACCAAAATTGGGTACCTGATAAAAGGTGGGACGGAAAGTAACATAAGGAGTACCTCAACAAAAAAGTGAGTCTAAAAGAGTCTGAACATGACCAACTTGGTCATTCGAGCTTCAAATACTTACTGATGTGAAACTCTCTCAAAATTATGAGAAGTTAATGGAACAGAACCTTCAGCATATTCCTCATCAGCTTCATCTCCATGCTTAATGGCATGTGCAACTGGACCAGAGTGGAACTCAGAGCCAGTACCTTTCATATTACGATCAATAGAAAATTTACGCACTGTTTTGGTTATATTCAACCTATTCTGCAAAAGAAGATGCTATGGTCAGGCACATTGACGAGAGCAGTGTATAGCAATATTTTTCCAAGTCATGATCAACATTTACCGCCTTTCTCATTTGTCATCGAATCATGTTATATTGTTCAATAAATCGAATTGCAACTAAATTAAGACATGAAGTTCAACAACTTTTACATTTCAAGCTGATTCAATATGAACAACCATGAATTAATTGCTATTAATATATCTCAATATGACACGTATTACACCGTCAGGTTGCTGAAAGGACAAAAGTAAGTGGAAGATACTTACTGTTCCCAACACATCACTCACATCAACCGATGCAAATTCACAGGAAAGTGCAGGAAAGCTGCAAAAAGGGGGGAAAAAGATCAAGACTTGCATGCCAATATATGTCAGAGGTCTCTTTCAGAATTCTCCTGGAAGGATATTTATTGCATCAAGTGTAAATAACTCTGGGACATGTTTGCAATACATGTGTGCGCATTAGCCCAGGTCGACTAGATAACCTGCTGATACACTGCTCAATGTAATTATAGAAGCACCTTCGCAAAATGGTCATCAAAATTATGTTCGTTGAATACAATGTAGATTATGCGTAGGCATAAGACAATAAAATTCTGAGAGTCTTGGATACATACGTGCTGGCAGCAGAGACCTGGCCCAACAGGGGAAAAAGACTATGTCTTCTGCCTAGCTCAACATAATTGAGAACGAAAGTACAGTGTAGGACATATTCAGTACGACAAATACCAATGTTATGCATGATAATCGAATGTTTCATGAACTAGCTTAGCATCCACATTTGCTGTACTCAAACAAGAAACCAGCAAGTTGACAAAATATAAAAATAAAAACAAGAAATCAGCAACAGCAAGTGCATAAATTTAGTGGTTGACCGTACAACAGCATAAAAACCCGACAAAACTATGTTTACACTGTCTGACCTACCTGATATTAAAGTCAATTCGCAAAAAGTCCCCATCAGAGCTCTTATCGACTATAACGGATGTAGAGGTGCTCACAGACAAATAATTACTCAATTCCTGCAGAACGAGCATCCAGAGAGTAAAAAGGACTGAGCGATCAGCTTATAGTGCCAAGTGATACAAGAAAGCAAAACTTAATAGAGGCAAGATTCATTGTTCATAAGAATTGGCAAAGAAAAGTCATAGGCAAAAGTATGGGTATCTTCTCCCTCCCTCAACCCCCCCAATCCAAAATGCAGAGGTCCAGATAGACAAAATAATTGCGCAGTTCCTGCAGATGATGTCTAGTTGGGGAGAATTGCCAAGTAATTAGCTTGACTACTACTGCCTATTATGCAGAAGAGAGAGAGAGAGAGAGAGAGAGAGAGAGAGATTAACAGGATACAGATCCATTGCCAATGTGAAACACAATATAGGAAAACGAAAGAAAAGAACAAAAAAATAAAACAGAAACTGACAACTGCCAAAATAACCAGCTTAAAGTCCATCAAAGTAGATGCAATGTGCATACCATCCCAAATAAAAACATCATGGCTAGAGCAGCTATAATAGATAGACCTGCGCCCGAGATTGATGCCTCGGTCAAATCTCGAGGAATTTTCCTGTAACCAAGAGTGAACAATCAGAATGCTTAAGCAAGAAAACACTGATTAAATGAGTAAAACCGTTGCATCGAATATCTTTTTGTCTCAGATCACCAAACAAAACCCCACTCCAAGACTTTAAAAAGAAAGGGAACAAGCAGAAAGGTCATATTATTGATTGACATCATTTATGCTGTCACAAGAAACATCATGTAAGTCCACACGGCCATTTCCTAAGTGTTTGCACCCAGCATCAGCTCTTTTTATTCACGCCTTGCGCATTCAGCTCAAAGTCAATACATGCCTCCCAACGCTCCGATTCTCTTCATCAATAAAAATATGAGAAGAACTATTTCGATAAACAATTTAGAAGGATATCTCATATTCTCATCTTCTCCTTAAATGTTAAACCTTCTCCTGAAAAAACTGGCCTATCCAGTACCTCTGGAGGAAATCAATTATCAGTTTCCCATCAAGGCACCGGGAGTGAAGATAAAAACCTCTCTCCGCCATAGCTAGCATAGATTCATGATTATGAAGACACAGACAAAACCTCTCCATCTTATGGAAGACAGATTTTTGATGGACCATCCATCAAGAAGACCCATTAGCAACACAACCACCGCGAGTGCCAATTTCACGTCCTCCCCCAAACATCAAAGCCAGTGATTGTTGGATTCAATTCCAGTTTGCAAATCTTTTCATTTCCCTCTTTTGTGAAAACATTGACCGTGCTGCTTTTCTTGCGATGTGAATTTGAGAACTAAAGGCAAGGCCAAATCCTAAAAACACTATGCACGTGCACAGTGCACCCGATAAAAAGTTTCATATTTTAGCTGCACTGACGAGTGACTACCTAAACTCTCCCCTCTTAGCGAGCAATTCCAGGTCGTTCCTTCACAGCAATTAACTCGAGAAACAAATGGTTCAACGCAACGCACTCGAACTAGAAAATTCTTTCCACGGACTGCTTGCCTCCAGGAAACAAGACGGGTATCGAATCAGCGATCCATCTAACATGCTTATTTGTTTTGCAGATACAAAACTGTTCCGACCGCGGAATCAAAGGTGAAACTTGCGTCAGCATGCACGCATCGAGCCACCACCACACACGCACCGAAATCTGGATCGCGAGTTCGATCGAATCTGACCTGTAGAAGTCGATGGATTTGATGTTCCTCGACGAAATCATGGCTCCGGTGTACGCCTCGAGATTTATTGGGGATGGGGAGTAGGAGCTCCAGATCTCAGGGAAGAAGAAAATGGAGAGGCATGAGAGATCTGTTTTAGACTGCTGGCGTTCAGCAGGCTGACGACGGACACGCTCTTTTCCTAATTGTGTCTTGTGCGCGTTTTCATTTGATTTCGAGAACCAAAGGCAATTTGCAAATTTTAATCCACCTCGAAATCGAGGCATATGTTAGATTAAAAATCCTAAAACTTGTCACGATTCAGCCCTACAACTCACAGAAAGTGCAATCGAAAGCTAAAATCGGTCAAATTGATACAAACAAATTCTTTCGTCAATTCCATCCAATTTGGCTAATGAAAAATGCTAACGTAACTTTTTTTTTAATTATTTCTTTTCTACACGACAATGACATGGCTAAAACGGAGTTATTTTGATTCAAATTTAATCTTTAATTAATATAGCATTTAAAAAGGGAGAAAAAAAAAACAGCAACAAAACCAAAACAGCGGCGAGGGCCGCCTAGCCCTCGTCCAGATTGGGGTGAGCGTCGCGACCCTCCCCCAGATTGAGCGGGGGTCACCGGCCCTCGCTCACTTCTGCCTGAGGGTCGCTAATAGCAGAGTTTAGCTGCCAGTATAGATCCTCGTCCACGCCAGTTGATCCTCACTTGAGATTGGCGAACCTTGCCAATCACTTCCCCATCGTCGCTAGCCCTTCTTGGCGGTGATGGGGCGGCGGTGAGGGCCCTCACCACTGTTAAGGTTTTGCTGTTTTTTTTTTAAAAAAAAAAATTCCACCCTACTTTTTTAAATCAATTTAAACAAAAAATGATATTAAAAAAATTAGATTTGGATCAAAACGAGTTGTTTTAGTCACGTCATCGCTCGTAGGAGAGAGACAATATTGAAAAAGCCACGTCAACATATACGGAATTAACACAAGAATTCGATTGTACTAATATGATAAGTTTTAGGATTCGATTGAATTTTTTACAAGTTTTGAGACTCAACTGTACTTTTTTGTAAGTTTTAGGATTGCTAATAAACATATCCCTTAAAATAATTTTAAAAAATCTATGCGAAATCTCTAAAAATTGAAAAAAGATAACGTCTGATTTTACGCACGAATGTTTTTAGTGATAATCAATTTGCAATACGAATTCCTAGTGACACTTCTTTTGGCCATCAAATCACCATGGGTACTTAGCAGCGGAGCAAATGTGCTCGTCGACGGTTGTGAACGCCTACAAATCGGTTTTCGGCCATGAATTACAGCCGGTGACAGCATCGACATGGCTCGGATGACTTCGCGAGGGGCATGAAATTGCCGTAGCAATGTTCGATGACAGACTGGTTATTAGGTGAAGAAACTGTTTCTTTTGGACAGGAACCTCAAACATTGTATTGCAATTTTAGACTTCTTTTTCTTAAGCGCTTTATGAGGAGCTGTCCCCGTTAATTTTAGCATAAAAACTCGTCCTTAAAGTAGAGAAAATTTATTAATAGTTTACATCTTCATCAGAGAACAAGTAAAAAAAATTTGGACAGCTAAACCAACAAGCGCATCTAGTGTAGTGGTATCATAGTACCCTCCCACGGTACTGAACCGGGGTTCGATTCCCCGGATGCGCATATTTTGTTTTTGGCCATTTTATTTCTAGACTTGAAGAAATTTCTGCAGGTATTTACCAAAAAGAATAGTAAAACTACATTCTAAAGTCACCCATCATTTTTTTTTTAAACTTCAACAGGGAAAAATTTAAATCACTAATAGTTCTTTTAGGGCGCGAATGATATAGAAATTTTATGCTGTTATTAAATGATTTTTTTTTCTAGAACATAAATTCTATATCGTTATCAAATGTGATTCTCTGTTCATAAACTCATCCAGGAAATAGAAATAGATGAACAGAAATTCTGTGTCATTATCAAACGTGTTTCTTTGCTTAGAAACTAGTCTGGGAAATAAAAACAAAAACATCTATTTACAGTTTAAAATAGCTCTTGAAAATAGAATAGTTATCATTGGCATTTTCATTGGAAGAAACATGATATTTACTCTTAATCAAGTGACGTGTCATGTAGTGCATCCTACAAAATTTCTATTTTTCTATAAAAGAAATTTCGAAAGTGATGAAATATTATTACTCTATGCCCAAAAGCCTTATTTTTTTTTATATGCTAGAAACTTTCAATAAGTATTGTTATGTGTCAAAAACTATTCTCACAATAATTACTGATGACATTTTTTTTTCAAGTATCTTGTTAGTAACTCACCATCATTAACTTATTAAAGTACTAAATTACGATTTTATTTGCATAACCTATCAATGCTTGAAATTTATTTAGTCTTAAGAAATAATTAGCCTAAATTAGAGTGATTCATCAATTCTTGTCAGATTAAGTTGCTAACTAATTTTGAGGGGAAAAGTTTTATTCAACTTACCTTTTTATTATTTTTTAATTTTTTAAATCTTCTATTAAGTTATAATTTTTATTTATCTGCCTCTTATATCTGCTAACTCTTTTTGGAGATTACCAACATAAATTACCGTGACTCATCATCTTCTCTTCATCAAATTTCACATAAAAATTTGAGTTATTTAATGACGTTTATTTGAATTTCTTATCCTTTATAAACTTTTATTTGCATATTTGGCAATACTCCTAAATTTTACTTAGTTTTCTAGGTGTATTCCAGAAAAAAAAACCCCCAATTTTAGATCCACCAAAATTTTGTTTCTAAAAAAAAAATACAAAAAATTGTCAATGTAGTCCAAACCTATCCCTGCATCCAAACTTGCCACTAGTTTCTTCAAAATTATGGTCATTTAGAGGTTCAATGTAGGAACCCGCGTCTTCAGCGACGCTTTCACTTTTGTATGGAACAATATCAACCTCCAGATGTTTATAATTTTGAAGAACACAATGGCAATTCAGTTCACGAGGTAAATTAGGACTAGAGTGAAAATTTATGATTTTTTTAGATTAAAAAAAGTTCGGATAAAATTGGGATTGGATCTAAAGTTGGGATCTTTTTTTTTTTTTAAGGAAATTAGGCTGCAGAAAGACACCACAAGTGTCAAAGTTTTTGTACGGCACTCACTTGGTGCCATTATTTTTTATAACTTAAGTGCCTATTTTTTTGAAAAATGATTATTTGAGTATCAATCCCGGTGAGCTTTGCCAAAATCTTACAGGAGATCTATGTGGCTCGTCAGAAGATCCCAGTCGGCAATAACAAAACATAAAAATTAATAAAAAATTTCAAACAATATTAAAAATTTGAAAATAAGCTAAAATTAAAAAAAAAGTAAAAAGAGTTAAAAGAATAGCTAAAAAGCATGGGGACTTTAGTATTCTAATATGCGAAATGACAATGCAATATTCAGCACTTTTATCCGCAAAAACATCAAACTCTGCTCACTTGTTCGTACTGAAAAAACAAAAAGTTAGAAAAATAAGCTAAATAACTAGATAAAAAAATGTAGAAATATAAATAAAGGGGTGCAGCCTCACCATCGCGAGCAATCCGACGATGGGTGAGGGCCGTCCGAGGAAGAGTTTCCGCTGCAGATTGGCATTCCCCACCTTTTCTCTTATTAAGATTACCAACAAATTTCAGCATACCAAATTTCATTTAGTTACTAGCCAAGTTTACCTTTTGCTTACTTACGAAGTTTTATTTACCTTTCTTAGTTACACCTTAATAAAAGATATTATTGATTTTAATTTAAGTGATTTATCAAAATTTTGTTAACACAGAGAGATTTCGAGGAAGAAATCGTATTCCTCTATTTTATGTCTATCTTCTTCATATTCTTTACAATGACCTAGAGGTATATATATATATATATATATATATATATATAAAAGGTATATTCTATAATCTAGATCCACTAATCTAGCTAATTATAACTAATACATATCTTCTACGATTGCAATATCTTACAATATTTTTTACAGCTCATTCTAACAAATTTCTCACATCCAATTATTAACTAGTTTAGCATTGCCCAATAGAAAAATTGGTGACTCGTTAGACAATTTGGTATATCTTTTAAATAACGAAATAAATGTTGGTAAGCAACTCAATAGAGTTTTTAAACAAATAATAATTGGTAACTTCACAGAACAAAAGTTGATAAATCACACAAACGAATGTTGATAAATTCATGTAAGCTTTGTAATAGGGACAAGTAAAAAAGTTGGTAGAGAATTTCTTAAGTTGATAAATTAGAGAAGTCAAATAAAAGTTGCTGAGTAACTCGAATGAGTTGGTAACGAGTTGGTAATCTAGAAGTAGTTGATAATTGAATATAAAAAGAAAAAGTTAGTAACTCACTCAAATAAATATCCTTAGATTATTTATGGGTAGGTAATTCCATAGGACTGAGACACGCAAGCTACAGAAATCAGGTAATCGGTGGTTTTTCTTTATCTATAGTTTTTTCACACTTACTAGCTCTTTCCCAAATCTATTATCACGAAAAAAAAAAAAATTCAATTCTTTTATCGGAATAGTAAAATCGTCGGAGAGATGATTACGGCACGCAAACTAAACTTCTTCATATACCTTGTACATTAGAAAAGCATCTGCACTGCACAGATGCAGTTGCATTGCATCCTCGTCAAGGTCCGCACGTTCGCTCTGCTCTTCCTAAGAAAAGTGTCGCGAAAACAACAGAAGAAGAAGAAGAAGAACATCTATACCGGGACATATGATGCCGGTTTATACATAGCCAAGTGTACGTGAGAGTGATGAGAACTGAGAATCTTTTTCAAAGACTTTCATGACTTTCTCATTCCCATTATTAACTTCTGATCCTAGAGTACTCAAGCTTCACCACCATAGGTTGATGGCGGCACCCAGCGAGGACCGGATTCCTTCATTGCCCGGTGATCGTCATCTCTTGCAATAACGAGATCCTTTCTCATATGTGTCCAGCCTAACGTGCTTTGTTTAGCCTGTAAGAGCAAGCCCGAAATGTTCTAAGCATTTTAGGCCTAAATAATGTTCTGACAGTACAACAGATATGCATGTAGGATTCTGCAGAAAGACCTGAGCTGAACATGTATACATGCAAACCTCACCTTAGGGCAGTTTAGAGAACTAGCTGTATCCTCTAAAGTGTCATGAATGATCGAATCCCGGGATTCCCTCTTCTTGAAACTAATTCTTTTGCAAGAGGCCGTCCGAGTGCCATCACCGAAAACTCTCGTGATCGATGAAGTAGCGTCAGAGACTAGAGAGGAGGTGGTGTTGTCCGAAGAAATTAGCGAACTCTTCTTCGTGTTGTCAATCAGAAAATCCCCAAGATACATAGTCCAGCTACTTTCCTTGGCATGATCTGTGGTTCTTGAGTCAGACATGTCATTCCGGTCCTCTTCGGAGTCTCCCATCTACAAGAAAGCAATAAGAAAGAGAATAATCACAGAACAGTTGAAATTGAAGTTCGCATTGGATCAATCCCATGAAAGACGAAAGACAATTAGGATACGAGAGTAACTTTTATACTAAGAAGGACCGCACTAAAAATGAAACAAAAGATATGCCTAGGATACTATGAGTGGGGACAGCATTTCATGAAGCATTTTGGTTCCCAATTCAGTCCGAAACCTAATTGTACAATCTGATGAGCATCTTCTAGGAAACTCTTTTGACTAGCTGTTAAAACTTTCTCTTTCTCGCCATACAGTATTTTGACTTGTAAAAATCTGGCCTGCCTCATTTATATCTACTGCATTGAACTCTCTCTCTCTCTCTCTCTCTCTCTCTCTCTGATGGAATATCCTAGTACATGTAGCATCAGTCGATCTGGTCCGCTAATAGTGAGAGGATGAGCTCGTACCTGACTCCTATTAATGTGACATCGACCCGCCCACTTGGGTTAGTTAAGGCCATTGCTGCTCGACAGAGATGGTACTGAGAAATCCTCACGTGCTAACAACAGTGCGAACTCGCTAATGCGAAATGAAAAAAACTCTTGACTGGTTTATAATTTGTTAATCTACTGATACTTTGGCAGCTCCACCAAGTCGAGATTGAAACGATTCGGTACGAGTTAATTCAAGGGCCCCTAAACGAGAGAGTGCTGTTTCGGCTTCATTATGCGAATTAGTGAAGCAACTGCAACTAACCGAATGCTGGGTAGTAGGCTAGTAGCGGAACTTAGAGATTTTTGTCGATAAGCATGTTTTCGCAATTGGAGATGTGGGCAACTCAATGAGGTCTCCTGGTGGCGAGGCAGGAGTGTTCTCTTCATGTTGCAGATGTATCCCAAAGAAGGCATACAACACACATAGTGACGGGTTTCCTTCTCAATGAGGTACATTGTGAAGCTGCGACCACGCCACAAGTGGGCTCCAATCTAACACGGTTCAATCATATACTTCCTAATGTTAGGTCAAGCTCCTTTCTATCTTGCACTCTTTTTCAATGATGCAAAGTAAACATAATTTTGGCAGCAGTTAGCGAAATGGATCTTTCCGGGTTCCACTAACCGGTATACATGACAAACACAGAACAATTTGAGCACATGGGAACGACCCCATGCAAGCTATGTTAGATGTGTTGTATATAGGGTTAAGGGTTTTCACCATTGTTGTTTGTATTTACGTTTATATCATTCATTGCATGTGTTGGGAGCGTGCAGCGGAAGTTCGATACTTTCCCCTGAAGAGATCGCCAAGAGGAAACCCAAGTCGAGCCCGTCAATATATCCAATTGAACCCACCTTCACTCAAAAGCTTAAGCCAATGAGTTATGGGCCAACTTGAATATTTTAACTACTCGACACCACATTAATTCTTCAATGTGGGACTCATCTAACACAACTCACACGTGCATCCTAACAATCTCCCCCCCACATGTGAGCTCCAGTGTTAGTTTTGCTCCCGCCGAATTCAAGTATCCTTTCGTACCAACTTATTTCAACTTGAATCTTCATCAACGCCCATCGGGCCTGCACTGCTACACCACAACACCCATCGGCCCAGATACCGTGTTGGCTACTAGATTCCTTCTTTGAAATGTTCACCAAACGCCGATTACAATTGGAAGTAGGCCACCAATCAACCATCGACTCTGATACTATTTGTTGGGAGCGCACAACGGAAGTTCGATACTTTCATGTGGAGAGATCGTTAAGAGGGAGCCCAAGTCTGAGCCCGTTAATATCTAGTTGGACCCACCTTCACTCAAAAGCTTAAGCGAATGAGTTATGGGCCAATTTGGATAAATTAACTGCTCAACACCACATTAATTCTCCAATGTGGGACTTCTCTAACACAACTCACACGTGCATCCTAATAGTATGTATGTTTATATTGACCTCGTGCCTAATGGTAAATTAAGCACCCCGTTATCTTTTTCTCACTTCCAAACATGTTATCAAAGCATGTAAAAGTACCATGAAGATATTACAAAATTCGGTGTACAATAGCATAATGAACTGTACGAGGAGCCGCTATAAACTGACTGGCGAGATGAACATCATAGGCGATATCAGGACGAGTGGTCATAAGATTGACAAGATGCCAACAAGAGCTCGGTAACAAGTGACATTAGACAGAGGCTCTCCATCATCCGAACGAAGTTGTAAATGAAGTTCAAAGCGAGTTGTCGTAACACAGTTCAAATAACTCAGCACGGGCAAAAATGTTAGCGATGTACTTCTATCTGGAGAGAAGAATACCACATTGATTGCGGGCAACTTCAACATTGAGAAAATTATTAAAATAGTAATAAAATTGATAGAAGCAAGTTAATTGTTGTCTTGGGCTAAGCAAGTTGATTGTTGTCCTAGGAGAAGCAAGTTGATTGTTGTCTTGGGTTAAGCAAGTTGATTGTTGTCCTAGGAGAAGCAAGTTGATTGTTGTCTTTGGTTAAGCAAGTTGATTGTTGTCCTAGGAGAAGCAAGTTGATTGTTGTTTTCATAAGTGTGTTAGAAGTTTTACTATAAATACTTGAGTGTTGTATTGTAAAAATGCAAGAGTGTGAGAAGCCAAAAATCAAGTTCTCCAATATACAGATTCTTCTCCATCCATTTCGTGCCTCGCTCTTATTTTCGAAAGGTCACTCGTATTGTGTTTTCGGTTCCAACATTTGGTATCAGAGCTAGAATGGCATCTACTAGTTCCGTTCAAATGCAGCTTCCAAAGTTGAACGGAAAGAATTTCAACAACTGGGCTGTCCAGATGAAGGTTCTGTTCAAATCGCAAGATTTGCGGAATCTAGTTGAAAGTGGCTACAACGAAGTAGCCGATGCCGAAGCATTCGAGGCTTTGAGAAAGGAGGAGAAAGAATCTCTGGTGGAGTCCCGGAAGAAAGATCAGAAAGCATTATATGCGATTTTTCAAACCGTAGAGGAAACGATATTTGAAAAAATATCGAGTGCCGAGACCGCGAAAGCTGCCTGGGATATCTTGCAGAAATCCTACAAAGGCGATGATCGTGTCCGGCGGGTGCGGCTTCAGACTCTTCGAGGTGATTTCGAGTCTTTACGCATGAATGACTCGGAAACAATATCGGCATATTTTGATCGTGTGCAGGCCATCGTTAACCAATTGAGGGTTAATGGTGAAGAACTTCAAGATGTTCGTGTCGTAGAAAAAATCTTGAGGTCTTTGACCGAAAGATTTGACTACGTCGTCGCAGCGATCGAGGAAGGACAAGACGTATCAACTCTCACGTTGGAGCAGTTGATGGGTTCATTATGCTCCCATGAGCAAAGAATGAACCAGAAGTCTACGGGTTCCGTTCCCGAGCAAGCATTGCAAAGCCGGGTCGCTCAACCAAACCGAGGAGGCTATCAAGGCGGTCGAGGTCGTGGAGGAGCCCGAGGTAGAGGTGAGAATTCAAATTTCACCAGAAAATTTAGAACACCCGACAAATCAAAAGTCAAGTGTTTTAAGTGTAATAAATTCGGACACTACAAATCCGAGTGTCATGCAAAGGCGACGTACGTGCCGGCGGAACATGCACATGCCACCGATGCTGAAGAGTACATGGTATTAGCATGTGCGAAGGATGATTCAACTGTCGTGGATACTAATACATGGTATCTAGATACTGGGTGTAGCAGCCATATGACCGGAAGAAAGGAGTTATTCTCACAGCTGGATGAGACAAGCCGTGGCGAAGTCAACTTTGGGAATAAATCAAAAATTCCCGTGATGGGCAAAGGTAACATTAATATCAAATCCAAAGATGGTACTAATGTTGCTATTGCAGATGTTTACTTTGTGCCAGGACTTTTTTGGAATTTGCTAAGTGTTGGGCAACTTTCCGAAAAAGGCCACAAAGTTCACATTGAAAATGGAGTTTGCACAATCAGAGGTGTAAACAACAAGTTGATCACGACGGTACAAATGACGAAGAACCGGATGTTTCCCCTGACTCTTCAGACGAAGAATCTCTTGAGCTTTCAAGCGATGACGAAAGACAACAGCTGGCTGTGGCATCTTCGATTTGGGCATCTAAATTTTCGTGGAATGAAGCAATTGGTCTAGAAAAGGATGGTGACCGGCATGCCGTTGATTAACGATCCAGGGCGTCCTTGCGAAGGATGTCTTGTTGGAAAGCAGCACCGAGACTCTTTTCCAGTTGGAAAAGCCAGAAGAGCAAACCAACCGCTGGAGTTGGTACATACCGACATATGTGGCCCTGTTGAGGTGGAATCGTTTGGACAAAAAAGGTACATGCTAATTTTTGTCGACGATTTTAGCAGAAAAATATGGGTACACTTCTTGAGGGAAAAATCTGAAGCTTTTGGCAAGTTTAAAGAATTTAAAGTCTATGTTGAAAAACAAAGTGGCTTTAAATCGAAGGCGTTGAGATCGGATAGAGGTGGAGAATTTACCTCAAATGAATTTCACAAATATTGTAAAATTCATGGAATCAAACGTCAGTTGACTGCCAGCTATACTCCTCAGCAAAACGGTATAGCAGAAAGAAAAAATAGGACAATTTTTGAAATGGCAAGAAGTATGCTGAAAGCTAAAGATTTGCCCAAGAAATTTTGGGCAGAAGCTGTTGCTTGTGCTGTATTTGTACTAAACAGGTGTCCAACAGTAAGTGTTCTTGGAAGAACTCCAGAAGAAGCTTGGAGTAGAAACAAACCAGATGTTTCGTTCCTACGAGTATTTGGGTGTGTGGCATATCCCCATATACCAGACGAGCGAAGAAAAAAGCTGGATGACAAAAGCGAGAAGTGCATTTTCGTCGGCTACAGTGATACAACTAAAGGTTATAAGCTGTATGACCCGGTCACTGAGAAAGTTATTATCAGCAGGGATGTCCAGTTTTTAGAAGATGAGGCCTGGGACTGGAACCAGAAGGGTGACCAGAAAAACATCATCATCGAAGATGAGCCACTGGCGGGTGAGACAGAAACACCTCCATCATCTTCAACAAATGATCCATCTTCCTCAACTGGAGGTACATCTTCACCAACAGCAGTTTCAGAACCACAACTATGTCGTTCACAACGACTGAAGGAGACGCCAGCAAAATTCAGAGATTATGTGGTCACAAGAAATAGAAACAGTGATAGCGAAATCACTGATGAAACACTGGTAAACTTTTGTTTATTTGCTGATTGTGACCCTGTAACCTATGATGAAGCAGCTGTAGATGAAAAGTGGATTGAAGCAATGGATGAAGAAATTCACTCCATTGAGAAAAACGACACATGGGTGTTGACTTCTTTACCACCCGGTAAGAAGCCTATTGGTGTCAAGTGGGTGTACAAGACAAAGTACAAACCCGACGGTCAGGTGGACCGTTACAAGGCTAGACTGGTTGTAAAGGGCTACAAGCAGAAGCCAGGTATTAATTATTTTGAAGTATTTGCACCAGTTGCCCGGATGGATACCATTCGTATGGTATTAGCACTTGCAGCTCAAAACCATTGGAGAATCCATCAAATGGATGTGAAATCAGTATTTCTCAATGGTGTCCTTGAAGAGGAAGTATATGTGGAGCAACCACAGGGTTATGAGAAGAAAGGGCATGAAAATCAGTTTTACAGACTGAAGAAGGCTTTGTATGGATTAAAATAGGCACCACGTGCTTGGTACACACGTATCGACACATACCTGTTGGAGCATGATTTTTAAAAGTGCCCTTATGAGCATACACTGTATATCAAGTCAAAAGCTAACGGTGACATCTTAATTGTGTGCATTTATGTTGATGACTTGATATTTACAGGGAGCTGTGAAAAAATGTTTGATGAATTCAGGGAGGCTATGACTAGCTAGTTTGAGATGACTGATTTGGGACTGATGTCCTATTTTCTTGGTCTTGAAGTGAAGCAAATAGATGATGGCATATTTATTTCTCAGCAGAAATATGCTAATGATATTTTGAAGCGATTTAAAATGGAATCGCTGAAGCCAATCCGAACTCCCGTAGTAGAACGATTGGAGCTGAAGAAAGAAGGAACCGGTGAGCTGGTAAATCCCACTTATTTTAAAGGCATTGTTGGCAGCTTGAGATATTTGGTTTCTACAAGGCCAGATATTACCTATGGAGTGGGTATTATTAGCAGGTTCATGGAAAAACCCTACCAGTCACATTTGCAAGCAGCAAAGAGAATTTTACGATATGTTAGTGGAACTCGTGATCATGGAATTTTATATTCTTATACTGACAACTTTAGTCTAGTGGGGTACACAGACAGTGATTGGGCAGGTGATATCGAGACTCGAAAGAGTACATCTGGGTATGCTTTCTTTCTTGGATCAGGAGTATTCTCTTGGTCTTCCAAAAAGCAACAAGTTGTTGCTCTCTCGACAGCTGAAGCAGAATACATGGCATTAGCTTCAGCGGCTTGTCAGGCGATATGGCTTCGCAGGATGCTGCATGAATTGGTGCATGAACAAACAGGTCCTATTAAAATGATGTGTGACAATAAGTTGGCTATTGCATTAGCCAAGAATCCTGTATTTCATGGCAGGAGCAAGCACATCGACATCAAGTATCATTACATTCGTGAGCGAGTCAAGGATGGTGAAATCGATCTTAATTTCTGCAGATCAGAAGATCAGCTTGCAGATACTTTGACGAAACCCTTGAAGGCGGATTCGTTCGAAAAATTGAAGAAGATGCTTGGTATGGAAATCAATTTTAAGGGAGGCTATTAAAATAGTAATAAAATTGATAGAAGCAAGTTAATTGTTGTCTTGGGCTAAGCAAGTTGATTGTTGTCCTAGGAGAAGCAAGTTGATTGTTGTCTTGGGTTAAGCAAGTTGATTGTTGTCCTAGGAGAAGCAAGTTGATTGTTGTCTTCATAAGTGTGTTAGAAGTTTTACTATAAATACTTGAGTGTTGTATTGTAAAAATGCAAGAGTGTGAGAAGCCAAAAATCAAGTTCTCCAATATACAGATTCTTCTCCATCCATTTCGTGCCTCGCTCTTATTTTCGAAAGGTCACCCGTATTGTGTTTTCGGTTCCAACAAAAATAACGTAAGAAATCCAAATCCTTCATAGCAAATTGATAGTGAGGAGATTGCTTAGTATGAGAAATATGAGTAGAGTCATCTCTAGTAATAATCATATCATCAACATAGGATAGCAGAATAGTACAACCAACAAGAGAAGTGTGAGCTCACTCTGAACAAAACCAGCTAACTGACCAACATCTGTAAAACATTCAAACCATGGAGCCTGTTTGAGACCATAAAGGACTCGATGAAGATGGCAAACCTGATCAGGAGAATGAGCAAGGCCAAGAGGTGGCTGCATATAGAGTTCCTCTTGTAGGACCCCATGAATAAAAGCATTATTCACATCAAGCTGAAAGAGAGACCAATTACGAACATAGGCTACTGCAAGAAGAGTGCGAACAGAAGCCATTTTGATAGCAAGAGCAAAGGTCTCATCATAATCAATCCCATACTCCTGAGCGAAATCACGTGCGACGAGATGCACTTTATAGCGCTCAATGATACCATTAGAGTGAATCTTTATTTTGCAGACCCAACGACAAGATATCGAGGACTTCCTCGGTGGAAGAGGCACAAGATTTCACGTACCAGTGCGCTCAAGAGTAGAAAAGTCCTCATGCATAGCGTCACGCAACTCGGCATGACGTACGACTATACGATAATGTGATGGTTCCAAACTCTCGTTTGGTTGACCCACCTTGAGTTTGAGGGGGTATTAGATATATTGTATATAAGATTATGGTTTTCCCCTTTGTTATATGTATTTACGTTTATATCATTCCTTGTATATGTATTTATATTTATTTTGTATATAGGATTATGGTTTTCCACTTTGTTATATGTATTTACGTTTATTACTTTCTCATCATTATGTTGAGCTTGACCGACGGTCATTTCCAGGCTGTAAATTTACTAGGGAACTCAAGATGAATGCTTTGGAGGGTCTCGCGATCAGTCATCCATTGCGAGCTTCAGGCATCTCTGGTTCTTCCAAACCTAATTAAAGTGCAGAACACCGTAAGTGATTTCAAGAGTAAGAACTAAAATTGCACGAAAGCATGGTTTTGATGTCGATGATAATTTTTGGTGTGGAAGTGTACGTGTGCATATTATAACTGATATAGGAATGAACCGAGGACAAGGAATACAGATGAGTATTCAAGGGATAAGAGGATATGGAAAACATATGATGTACGTAGTTTGAATGGTGAGGGAGCTAAAGGTTAGGCATCTTAAGCTCATCTCCCCGCACCTCAAACATGGATAATTGCAAGCCTTTTTATAGGCAATTACAAACCGACTCTAATGACATTATCCACGAACTTCAGCCCCAGCACTTCATCTAAGCGGATTCCAGATTGCAGTTGAGTAAATCTACTAGAAAATGGATCAAGCAAGTACATTTCACTAATATAAGGAGAAAGTTGCACGTGTACAAAGCTGGTAAGGAATTAAAGTTCATTAATTCCTAAAGAAAAATTATCCAAAAAATCCTACATTTATGGCACTTTTCCCAATTCAGTACTTAATCTTTTAATTTTGCCAATTGGGTCATAAATCTTTTCACACATTTTTTAATTGAGTCCATTCGGCCAATTTTGGGACAATTGCTGACAAAAACGCTGGTTGTCTTACATGGAACGGCTGGCACTGGCGTGGATAAATTTAAATAATATATAAGCATTTTTTTTTACTTTTTTATTAATTTGTTAATCAATTTTCTTTTTCTTTTTCTTTTTTTTAGTCAGTTTTCTGCTTTACTTTTTTTTTTAATCTTTTTCCCTTTGTTGGCCACTGCCGGGCCTTGTTGATAGTCGGCAGAGGTCGCCTTCGATCAATCAAGCTTTGACCGGAGTCTTCTCCATTTTGTCGAATCCGTGAAGATTTTATTCGACCATCAGGGTAACATTATGCACATTCATAGCCATGGTTACTGACTTATTACTCCCCCACGAAGTGGAACTCAAAAGCCTTCAGGCTACGTTTGCTCATCAGATAAAACTCAGGATAGGATAAAACTTAGGCTACATTTATCTTATCTTGTGTTTGGTAGTTGTCCTAGACAGAGTAAATGGAGATATGTGGGAATCTTAGGGGGAGGGGTAAGATAGAGCTGGATAGAATTCCTTTCATCCACAACCATAAATTGCACACTCAAGCCACCCCTTCTCCGCCACACCCCATCTGCCTATCCGGCGGCGGACTGCCTCTCCAGTTGCGACAGGCAGCTTCTCCGGCGGAAGGCGGGCAGCTTCTCCAGCGGAGATGAAGCTAGCGGTATTCGTCCTGATCTGGTTCGTCTTTCCTTTTATCGAACCCCATAATGTTCACGCACTTCTCATGATCTCACTCTTAAAATTTGTGTTAAATCGAAGTGCAGCAAAGCGAATGCCGAAATGATGTGCATGCATTGTCTTACGATTTAGCCAATTGGAAAAATTTGTACGACACCTACATGCGATGGTCTCTCAATGGAAAAACACTACTGCAGTATCTGTATGATGAGAGGTACAGACACTTTCTACGATGTCAATGATTTCTCTGAGTGTTTTTTTTTCTTAGTTATGTTGTATTACAGGTCAATGATGCTAAAGAAGTCGCATTCTTGATAAAGTTTTGTACAATCGAATTGTCTCTCTTTCCACGCATGCATTTCTGTCTCAATTGCTTATCCAGAAGTACATTAGACGTGATGAGTCATATGCAAGTAGTGGATTACGGCAAGAAAAGATGATCTACGACATCTTTTTCTCCTTGTTCTCGGCGGTCACCACCCTGAAAATCGCAGGATCATCAGTACTGTCTTTCCTCAGCCTATTTTTCTGGAAGGCCAAGCTCAGCCCGAGCTCAACCTGTCGGCATATTACGTTTCTGCGGCTAGATTTCCCCCACCTCAGCACTCCCGATTCTCTGACCATCCTCATGACCGTATCATTGTATTTTGTCACAAACATAAAAATTCCTATGCAAACGTGAAATTCTTTTGAAACCTGCGATGTTTATGAATCAGTCATCCTAAACATTAAAATCATCTATCAAGATAATTTCGTGGTAGCTCCTGACGGCTGTCCCCTCGAGCTCCAACTCGACGGCACCTGAGATCCACATACCAAACAATGGATATGATAGGATAGGATATGATGTAAAAATATCCGCCTGTAAATCCGCAGTTTACCAAATGGCAGATAGGATATGATCAAATACTTGAATTTATTATTCTATCATGTCCTATCTGATTTTATCCTAATTAGAAATCCGAAAAACCAAACACAGCCTCAGAGACCCAATTTACATCTTGAAGCTTGATGAGCAAATGATATCCGAGTAAGCATACAAGTTAATTGAGCTTTGACGCTATAGTCGCATGCCTTGCCAGATAGTGCCACGTAAATAGATAAGTATATGCTTTGTTAGATGAAGGGGTAATTTGGTCTTTTTGTCTAAAATTGAAAGGAAATTGGGTCATGAAAAATTTTAATTCAGGATCACTTACTTCGATACCATGTGAGATTTTGTGGGACCATTGCCAACTGTTCTAAAAGCTTAAGCTATTAGATGAATGCGTAGTCTAATTTATAATTAGAGGTTACAAAGAGAAGTTACCAATAGAGATTACAAACTATTAAGGACGGTTTCTTCGACTTCACTACCTTAACAGTTCCTTCAACTCCACTATCTTGACTATTACTTTATTCCACTACGTTGACAAATACTTCTTTGATTTTTGATTGTCGGCTCAACTTTTTGTCGATTCCTTCGAGTTGTTAATTCATCAAGTTGTCGGTAATTCTATTCCTAAATGACCAAATTCTTCTCTCATCGACTAAGTCCATCACATGTCGATAGTAATAAAAAATCGGTCAATTTTTGGTGCAGACAGTCTTATAAAGGTAAAGCAAGATATAATCTCTATGGAATCTAGTTATACCTACATAGGACCAACAAAACTCTAATACTGGATGAAAGTATGCAATCTCAGAAGTATATCAGCTACTTCAATAACTCCTTGACTGTTGGCAACTTAGTAAAGTATTTTATGTTCCTCGAGCTTATTGTATGGTAACATCTTCGTGGCCCAATTTCTCCAGTCGATCAGCGCTCGATTGTCTCGTTGAGCAAATCAAATGAACTCGAATGAAGTGCTTTATTTGCACAGCACCACAATTTTCTTTCCTTTATCTTTTTTTTTTTTTTGCTTTAACATGCCACCGTAGTGTCTTCTTAAGTAGAAAACTTTCTCTTTTTTGCATGCCGAGTCACTTTATTGTTTTCAATGCTTTGTAATTATGCTTCCATGAATTAACTTAACTTGATCGCTACCCGATAGATAGATTATGTCTTAACTTTGTATGGAACGATATAATAAGCTTATAGATGAGCATGCAGTTACACACTTGTGAAATTCATGTACTTCACGGTTGAAAATATGAAACCGATTGGGGAAATAAAAAGAGTTAGACGAGGTCTTAAATTTGCATGGAACGATAAACTAAATTTACGTATGAGTATGCAATTACATGCTACTTCACAAGTGCAAACTCGCGAAATTTATGAATGAAGAGATGAATAGGATAGGAAAAAAACAATAGACGGCACTAAAACTAAAGCTAAAGCTACTCTAAATAATGCACAATGCTTTGTCTAGTCGATCAACTCACTAATCTCGCCTACTATGTCCTATAATGCACAAGGCTTAGATGAACTTTGTGTATTTGGGATTTGAAAAACGTAATAGTGTGCAGTACGATTAATTGATTTTCACTGACATAAGCCGAAATTCACCCATAGTTTAGTAATCAATTGTGTAATGTACATCACAAAATCTCCCTCAAATGAACAGGCATCCGTTTATGTAGGCATTGCATAAAATTATTCGTTCTCCTATTTTTGAAGAACAAAATAAGATAAGTCGAGTTTCATTTCCAAAAGAAGACCAGTGCTTTAAGATAAACGAATACTAGCTAGGTAAGTGTGGACATCTAACTATCTATCAGCATATCTTATATCTACACTGTATTCACAATCAACTTTAAAATCTTATTTCCACCATTTGAACGACCAGATAGCATTGTTCTCAAAGTTAAAAAAGTAGAAGACAAACTAGTATTGTCGACAATTCGATCTATCTATAAACTAGACATCAAAAAGTTGTTAAAAAAAACGATTGTTGGAAATTTCATGACCTTTAAGATTAATTTTTTTATAAATTCAATAAGCAAACCATAAATTGGAAAATGCAGATATTTTGTTTGCGTTTCAAATTACCATATTTCTACTATTGAAGATTTGTTTCGAATCACGAAGTATAGTTTCATTTCATCATGAACATTTTCATTGGATTTAGTTCACAAAAATTAAAACAAAAAATGTCTGGAAATTCCTTCAAAGAAAAAAAAAATACTATATAACCTCCTCATTTTTCATTCTTACTAGAAGAAATATCATCACGTTATATTAATTCACAAAACAAAGAAATCACTAGAATATTAATTACTTAACATATATAATCTATATACACGAATTTACCCACTTCTCCAATATCACCTTAAGGAAGGTCATCAATATGTGAATCACATATTCTCCCTCTTACCTTTTCCAGTCATTTGCATATTTTTCCTTACAACAAAACTCTAGAGAACGTGGTTTCGCATTTTTCAGCTTTCTCTGTAGTGTTGCATTATAAATTTCGAAAAGTCCCACGATCGAAAAAGAAAGACATGTTGCTAAAAAGTTTTTAAAAAATAAAACAGAAGTAAAGAGATGGGCTTTTTAAGATTGGATTAGGTTTATATAACCAATAAAAAATCACCTGAACGTCTTTGTTTTTTTTTTTTTTGAGGTTTTGAGCAAGACAGGTTATTCACGCTACTCTCTTCACTTGTACTCTTTTTCTTCAATTTATTTCGCCCCCTATATGTAAGTGTGTCTTCATCGTCTCTAGGACTCATTCTCAGACAACAATCACATCAAGACCTAGAGAGAGAGAGAGAGAGAGAGAGAGAGAGAGAGAGAGAGAGAGAGAGAGCTAGCTGATTTATCCATTATCAGTGGTTTCAGGTGAATTATTTCTTAGCTTGCATGTGTGTGAATCTTGTAGTTATCAGTAACTCAGGAGGACTTTCTTCCTTCATTTCATCCCGATCATTTTTAATCTGCTAAAATTTTGTTGAAAATCTGTTCTACAAACAATCTGGTTGTGTTGATCATGGTGTTTCTCCAACAGAAGAGAAAAAAGGATGGGTTTTTCCTTCATTTTTCCCGGATCATTGTCAAGATCTGTTCTACAAACAATCTGCTTGTGTTGATCATATCAATTTCCAAAAGAAAAAAGGATGGGTTTTTCCTTCATTTTTCCCGGATCATTGTCAAGATCTGTTCTACAAACAATCTGCTTGTGTTGATCATATAAATTTCCAAAAGAAAAAAGGATGGGTTTTCTAATAAATTTTAATACATGAAATATGTTTAGCTGACCCAGAAGGGAAAAAAAAAAGGCGCGATCTTTCTTGAATCTTTGGGTTTTCTGATGAATTTTGATACATGAAATATGTTGAGCTGATCTAGAAGGAAAAAGGTCTGATCTTTTTTAAAATCAGAGTCTTTGGAGATTTCTGACACATGAAATATGTTGACCTGCCCTAGATGAAAAAATGTGTGATTTTATTTAATATCTGAGTCGCTGATACATGATACATGAAATATGTTAAGCTGACCCAGAAGAAAAAAAAAAGAGCCATCTTTCTTAATATCTAAGTCTCTGGGTTTTCTGGTGAATTTTGATATATGAAATATATTGAGCTCATCCAGAAGGAAAAATGTCTGATCTTTTTTTTTTTAAATCAAAGTAGTTGGAGATTTCTGATACTTGAAATATGTTGAGCTGACCTAGATGAAAAAAAGGTGTGATCTTTTTTAATATCCGATAAGGATTTGGTTTTCTTGATCTTTTTTTTTTCAGCTTTTTGGTTTATCTTTTATTGAGATTTCTGTTGAATTTTCTTCTGTAAAGTAAAGGGTCCAAAGGAAATGTGAGCCAAACCCACAAAAATCTCATTTGTTTTTTACTTTACAGATGAATAAAATAGGTGATGGCGAGGTTAACAATGATGAGGCACTCAGGGAGATTGAGATCCTCCCGCCCTTTCCTACGGCTGACTCCGAAAACGATCATACATGGGCCAATCCGCAGCTCAAGCCAATGGCGCAGTAGGGTTTTTCTTTCTTCTCTTTGATTTAAAAATGTTAATTGTAGAATTGTCTCCTCGGATTTGAAAACATCTTGTTTTTTTTTATTATAGATCTGCAATTATTCTTATCTGGTCACTGTGTTTCTGTTGAGAAAGTGCTCTGACTTGTATCTCTTTTGTTTTTTGTCCTCCTTTCACAGTTCTGTGCAATCAACTCCCACTCCCAATGAAGGGAAGAACCTAGGGTTACAAGTTAATGCTGATGTCAAGGTGATTACTTGTCTCATCTCCGCATGCAAAGTGCATGAAAAACAGCCTCACAGATTGTTTTTCTCACTTGTAAGAAGGATAATGTTCTCCAGATTTATTTCATCATGATATTTACGCCAAACCCTAAAACCCTTCTCTTTTTTTTTTTTTTTTCAATCGACCGTCCTATTCATGTTAAAATCTCAAGTTCTCCAATTGCGGACTAAATCTCTCTCTAATCAATCACAGATGATGGACATTTTCCAAACCAATGCTCCTGCTAACCAAACTCCCGAGTCTTTTGGTGCTCAGCATTCACCACAGGCAAGTGGTGTCTCTGATTGTGGATCATGCTCAGATGTAGGAGGGGGAGTTGCTAGGGCTACCGATCTATTAATGAAAGTCTTGATAACTACCGATGCCACAAGGCGATCAATATTTGGCAGAGGCTTAGAAGCCATGGAGGAGTTGATGAAGGTGGCCCAGACCGGGGAACCATTATGGCAACTCCAAGATGATGGCGTGACCGAGCTATTACATGATTTTGAGTACAGACGTGAGTTTACAAAGGTAGATCCAGCTCAACAAGATCTCTTCCCCGAGGAAGTAGCAGATAATGAATGGGGGAGGCTGCCAAGTCCAAATCCATCCAGCACCAATGAATTTCTGAACTCATCCCCGGAACAGGTGCTGAGAGCTCCCACAATAGGAACGCTCAAGACTGAAGCTTCCCGAGAAACCGCTGTCATCAATATGGATCGGTTTTGTATTGTTGAAATGCTGATGGATGTGGTGGGACTGGTTTCCTTATTAACTAATCAATATACATAACTGTTTTCAACACACTAATGTCCCCTTTCTTTTGGATCATTGTCAGAATCAATGGTCGGAGAATTTCTGCAATATTGTATCGAGGCCCGCTATATTAGGAGTCTTGTATCCTGGCACACCAGGGACTTATGATGAGGCTTTACAAGTGGTATGTTGGTGATTCCTTGTATTTTAACCATATTACGACTGTACGTAACTATAAAATTGCTTGTTCATCACCCCACATTGTCCAACGGAGGAGTTGACGAAATGTAATTTGCCAACTTGATTTCCCTATATCTTTTCACATATTATATCGACCTATTACTTTTGCATGAATAAATTCATGAAAAACTGACATATGTTGGCTGATCCTCTCCACATCTCCCTTGCCATTGCTGTGGAATTATTAACTGAGAATGTTAAGAGTATATCCTAAGCTGCTCACCGTTTCTTGAATGACAATTGATGTTCTACAACACCTTGTTCAAACATTAACATTTAAATTATATACGGAACGAAATTTGCATGAATACATGTCTTAGAGCTTGTGATTGGGGACAAGGTGTTCACTTCTAGCTAGAACTATCAAAATATTTGACTAGAATACGAGTGTGCTATGAGTCTAAGTCTATCATTTGAACTGCCTAAACCTCGATCAATGATTACATGTCCTTTTCTCATCTGTAATTTCTGGATGTAGTTTCAAAGATAGATAGACAATACACCCATATGTTGAAATTGGAAGTTATATAGTGTTAGAAAGTCCAACCCACAAGCTTAAGCTTTTGGGTTGGACTTTCTAACATGGTATCAGAGCCAGTTTTATCCCTTTCGTGAATGTGCGTGGTAAAAAATTCCTCAAAAACTCCACGTGAATGTGCGTAGTCAAAATTTCACGTGCCGCTCGTAATCCGGCTAGCACGTGAGTGGGGGTGTTGAAGCATGTCCCACATTGCTTGACAACGGGTTCTAAATACTCTTTATACTCATGTGGTCTATCTCCACCTATTAGCTTAAGCTTTTGGGTTGGACTTTCTAACATATAGATTTAAACAGTCATTTCCAACACTAGCTAATTCTTTTTTCTTCAATCTGTCTCCTAGATGTCTGCAGAATTTCATATCCCTACCGCACTTGTTCCCGCGAGATCCATTCAGTTTGCTAGGTACTGCAAACAGCTTGACTGGGACCTGTGGGGAGTAGTCGATTATTCACTAGAGTGCATGTTCCAATGTTCATACAGCAAGTATCAAAGGAGGCCATCGGGTTGTCTGATACAAGAATTACCAAGTGGTTCTTCTAAGGTTTCACTCTTAAGTTTAATCAATACTCAACACGTATCATATTCAGTTTAATTGATGTATCCATCTATGTATAGCTACTTATGATACAAAAAAATGCATCACAGCAAAAAAAAACATGTAATTAAACAGGGAATGACATATTTATAGTTATGTTTCCAACTATGTTTTATGTGCATTTAGGTCACTTGGGTTGAAAATGGAGGAGTGGACTATACCTCAATTCACAGCATCTACAGGCCAATTGTTTCCTCTGGATTTGCATTTGGTGCAAAGCGCTGGATTTCTGCCATCACCAGACAAGCTGAATGGCCCGAAGCTCTAATGATAAATCAGAATGCCACATTCAACAATGGTAAACGAGCTTCACACACACCCCAAAAAGAAAAAAAAAAGAAAAAACGAAACCCTTTTCTCGATATTCTTTTATGAGTGATACAGTTTCATGATGATTGATATGATTTTTGGCGTATTACGTGCAGTGGTCATACCACAAAATGGAAGGGAGAACCTATTGAAATTGGCTGCGAGAATGATGAGAACTTATTTTGAGGAAGTGAATGGCTGTGCATCAAATATGTGGTCTCCATTGTTAGCAGCAAGTGGAGCTAAAGATATGAGGATGACCACCAGGACCAACTATGGCGGAGACATTGGGAAGCCTTATGGATCTTCCATTGCTTTCACCACCTCGATCCGCCTCCCGTATCCAGTCAAAAAGGTGTTCAATTTCCTCTCTGACGGGACTCTCCGGGATAAGGTACTATGCAATCTACATAAATACGAATATTTATATATAAGTCAGTGAAATGAACGATGGACTGCAATATTTTGTGCATTGTCATAGATGCTACTATCTAAAACATATAGAACTGCCTGTGGATTGAAATGATCAAAATTTTCATTGCATAGTCAAGCAGGGTGCATTTTTTCTGCTCGTGGTGAATATCGATGCCGAAATTATTCCGGCACTCTGGTTAAGTGACAGGCTAAATCATAGTCTTACATTAGCTGATTTTGGTGCTTCTCCTCCCCTTTTTCAGTGGGATGTTCTTGCTTATAACTGTGTCATTCGGGAAGCCACACGCATCTCCACAGGAGCAAATCCAGCTACTCGCGTGTCCATTATGCAAGTGGAGGTAAGTCCTAAAACTCTTTTCATCCTCGCCTTATCAGATCCCATACTCGTTATGAAAACCACATTTAGTTTGATAGCTTTTCCTTTGTTCTCTTCCCAGCCGGCTCCAAACTATGCCTCTGTCCTTTACTTGCAAAACGCTTACTCGGACCCAACAGGCTCTTATATTGTTTATGCTCCTGTCGACCTCGGAGCGGTGGCCTCGGTCCTAAATGGTGGGAACCCGGATTGGGTGGGGATTCTGCCTTCCGGTTTTGCAATTCTGCCCGAGAAGCCAACTGTGCCCGGAGGAGATAGCCGCGGAAGTCTCTTGACTATTGCGTTTCACATCATGGACGTGTCCGGAAGAGTGCAAGGTAATATACTCCCTGGTGAGGTAGCTGATGAAGTCTACAAGATCACCTCAGGAACAGTGGATGCAATCCATGCTGCTCTGGTGGCTCACATAGAAGCAGACGCCCTTCGCCAAAGAAGAATTTGGATAATGCGACCAAACATTTACACCAGTAAGCTTGTTTTTTCTCTAATATTCTCTTCCATAGTTCAGTTCCTTTTCAAGAGTTATACGCTAAGTTGGTCTTGGGAACAAGCTAATTGTTATTTACTTAGTTTTTTTACATGATTTTTCATCTTTTTACATGATTTTTCATCTTCTTATGCAACCAAAACACATAAAATACATGCAAAATATCTTCCTCTAGAATAGTAATGCTAGTTAACCAAGTCATCACTAGCATTCTGACCCATGATATACACAAGAAGTATTTTGCAGAGATACATCTTAATAACGTAAATATCATTAGGTGATTTCCCAACTCTATATAGAGCTGCACGATTCGTCTTTTTTGAGATTTTATCTTAACCGACTATGTTGTTATTGCAGTTGTTCTGGGGGAGGAAAGGGCGAGGGAATTAGGCTTCGCGGATCCGTAGGATGCCGCTCGAATCTGTCTCTTGTATATAAAAACTGCCGCAAGTCATCTGCTGTAAGGAAAAAAAAAATAAGTATGACTCGAACTCTTTTAATTTATCGTGTCGTACGTCGTGTCTGTGAATATTTGTCAGCGAGACTCTCGCTTGTTGTGTGTTGTGAAAAATCTCTTTGTAAGGCATCGGAGGCTGTATAAGCTGTGTAAGTTGACCTGGGTTTCAAGTTAAATGCCGATGTTGTGAAGCATCGTTAGGACAAGTGGTTTTGCTTCTTCTTTTTTATCTGTATGCCGCAATGATATGTTGTGTGTTTAGCAAGGAATGTGTTTCTTATCCATGATCTATCTCTTCTGACGTTGGATCTTCTAGCTCAAGCTGGTGATCCAAACCTGGTGGCAGTCTCATGGTGCGCGTGGATTGATTAACGTGCACTCGCTTGCACGTAGACGATCATTGGAAAGGGCCTCTTATTTTCACTATTATTGACCTGTTTACCTGCAAAGTCCAAGCTTGTTTCTTCATTCACTTTCAGTACATCGACGTTTAGAAGAGTGAACATTACGGCTCAGAAAGCATGCATGAGGTCACTCTTTCGAAGACTATCTCGGTGCAGATCATCTTTGGAGTCTCCTTATCTGCCTGCTCAAGGGGAATTGCCTTTCAAAAAGGGGCTAGGTTTAATACAATAAACGCAGGCCAAGTCAAGAAAAGGACTCCCTTACTTTTGAGAAGGTCTTCAATACTTTTGGCAAGGGCGATTGTGGAATTTTTTTTACACGGATATGGACAGTGTTCAAGGTGGAGTTGCAACTAGAAAAATCTAAGGTAGTAAGTGCTAGCGTGGTGGAACATGTATAACCTGCAGTTGATGTTGTTCCTAAGTTAAACAAGGTCGGGGGGTTGTGATCTCCTTACAGGTTTGAATCCTACGGTGGCTTTTTATGAAGTGAATCTTGTGTTTGAGAAATCTATTGGAGTCGCTGATGATGCAGGGCAGAGTTGGTCTTCTAGTAAAGTCCATGGTTAAGGTGAATTGGCAACCATGGTGATTGTACAAAGTTAGGCTCTCGTCCAATTGAGGGAGTTCTCCTGCAAATCGTTATCGTTGGGCAAACCTTTCGGGAATGGCATCCTTATTAAGAGAGTGTCAGAAAGGAAAAATCTCGCTATAAAATTTGTCTAGTTCCTTTGTGAAATCAAGTTATCGTTTCACGAGAAATTATAAGAATCAAACAAACTATTGCGTGTAATTGGGGAGTAAGAATCACCGAGAGTGCTTACATGACCCAACTGTCATTGCAATCTCCGTTATAGCGCTTAATCTATGTCTCTAAGAATCCAGTTATACCTACGTAGGACCGACACGAAACTCTAATAGTGGATGAAAGTATGCAATCTCAGACATATATCAACTTGTTCATTAAATCATTGATTGTAGGCAACTTAGTAAAGTATCTTGTGTCGTGGCCCGACTTTCAGCCGATCAGTGCTCGATTGTCTCGATCGAGCAAATCGAATGAACCTGACGTGGAGCGCTCTATTTGTAAAGCATCACAGTTTTCTTTCCTTTTTATTTTGCTGCAACAAGCAACTTCTTAATCGGAAAAGCACGAGAACAAAACTATGGAATGACCCGACAGAACACATTAGCAGAAATGGTAAAGCATTATCGTGTATGCGTATAAGGAACAAGTACGCGTCCATGCTATTTCGGTAACGTCACAGAAGGGCAGAGGCAACGCGACACGAGGGCCATTGCAATTTGTATAGCAAGGACCCGGATCCTCTGCCTTATTTTTTTTAAGGCAGAGGGATCCCCACCCTTGATATAGGGGGGAAAAGCAAAATCAAGGGTGGGGATGTGCTGCCTTAAAAAAAAGTAAGGCAGAGGATCCTTGCCCGTATAGCAATGTGCTTCTCAGAGGACTAAGGGTGCGTTTATTTTGAGGAAAGTATTTTCAGAGAAAGTGTTTTCTGGAATTTCGTCTGTTTGGTTCGCGGAAAATGATTTGATCAACGGAAAGTACTTTCCAATCAACAAAGATTTTATTCATTAAAATAGGAAAGTGAATTCCCCAAAATAAAAAGGTGAAAACACTTTCCCAAATTTGAGTCTCTCACTTTCTTTGAAAACGGGACTGAGGCCGATCCCGGGGCCGAGGCCGGCGACCCGGGCCGGGGCCAGCGATCGGGACCGGGGACCAAGAGCGGGGCCAAGGCCGGGGTCGGGGATCGAGGTCGGGGTTGGGGATCGCGACCAGGGTCAGGGACAGGGCCGGGGACCGGGACCGAGGCTGGTGACCAAGGATCGGGCCCGGGACAGGGACCGGGGCCGGGGCTGGGGCAGGGACTGGGGACCGGGGCCGGGAACCTGGGACCGGGGCGGGGGCTAGGGTCGGACTGGGACCGGGCGGGGCTGGGACTGGGACTGGGACCGGGGCCGGGGCAAGGGATTGGGGCCCAGGCCGGGACAGGGGCCAGGCCGGGGATCAGGACCGGGGCCGGGCTGGGGACCAAGGCCGAGGACCGAGGCCGAGGATCGGGGACCGGGGACCGAGGCCGAGGACTGGGGCCGAGGATCGGGGACTGGGGCCGGGACCGGGGCCTGACCGGGTTAGTTCACGTTAGCTCTCTCGACCATCTGCCTCTCCTTAGTATCAATGATAGTCCCTTTGTTGAGATTGAAATCGTTTTCTAAATGAGAACCAAACACCGAAAATTATTTTCGGTAACATATTACCAAACAAAGAAAAATAAATTATTTTCCGAGAAAGTGGTTTTCGGGAAACCACTTTCCAGAAAACGAATTTCTGAAAGCCACTTTCCTTGAAACAAACACACCCTAAGATGTATTCCAAATGTTTTGGCGCATCTTTCATGCCAATTATTTATTCTCAATGTTAGTGTTTCTCTCAGAACTCGAGCAGCTTACTTATATTTTTATTTTATTTTTGTGAAAATTGTATGTCATAAAGCAGATGAAGCAAAGAAGTTTAGAAGGATCCCCTTATATTACAGAAAGAGCTAATAATTCGTAAAGATGAAGGCAGTAAGTCTCCAATATAGTAGCTAATACAGCATTCGTCTAGGAAGGTCTTATTTTTTGGTAGAGCAAAGGTTAACCTCTTATATTTGTACACACCTTTCCCAAAATAATATGGAAGTTAGTTAATTTGTTATGAAACCGTCTCATATTGCGCTCCATACAATTGCACTATGTGGTTGCTCGGAAAGGTAACTTGAGGAGTCTGACCAGCAAGTTTTTGCCCTTTGTTGCCCTAATCATTCATTTGAGTTCATCATTCCATTCTTATGAAGGGCGCCTAATCGCATGTTGTGCTAGGATACAGCGTCATAAGTTGCTTGCCACTCACACTGGAAGAACAAATGCGATCTATCTTCTATACCAACCCTGCAAAAATTACACTGGATATCAACTATAGATAGCCATTGTGCAATGATCACAGTTGTCGATGGTCTATCTCCACACATTAGCGGCCAATAAAATTGTGTTTGCTAATATCGCTAGTCCAAATTAGGTTATACCGCTCCACAAGGGTCTCACTTGTCTGAGATCGTCATATGCATCTTGGCAACAGGGCATTGAGCTCAGGGTAATCAACGTTAGAACAGGTCTCAATTTAAGGAGACATCGCCAGCTCCAAGCCAAACTACCCTTAATGTCAAGCTGCATAAATGAGGTGCCTCTACGTACCCATATACTCCAAAGGGAGAAGGATGGATGATGATGAGGTTCTACAGCATACGAGCTAGCAATACTTTGTTTCATATGTTCAAATCGGGCAATCCTAATCCTCCTTCCTTTTTAGATGAGCAAATTACTTGCCATGGAATCTTGAGCAAGCGATGATTTACTGTATTACCTGCCCACAAGAATTGTTGGTCCTCTTCTCAACCTCGTATTCGAGCAACTTACTTGATGTGATCGAAGTAACAAAAGATTACAAAAAGGCATATTGAAACCAATGTTGATGACGTGCTACAACCTATGAAAAAAATCCATGGATCTGAGTCCAGCCAGTTCATTTTTTCAATGTCAATGTTGATGTCAAGCTAATGTAATGTAAGAAATTACTAGGTAGACATCTTGGAAAGTTTAGTACTGGTGTAACCATTAAGTGCTTCAGGGGGTTGTTGTGCATGATAATCGTCATTAAGAACATTGCATAAAATAGCCGCCATAGTGTCTTCTTAAGTAGAATACTTCCTTTTTTTGCATACCGAGTCACTTTATTGTTTCCAATGCTATTAATTAAACCGCCTCCATTACCATGAATTAACTTGATCGCTTACGGCACGATAAATTGATTATGTCTTAACTTTGCATGGAACGATACGACAAATTTACACATGATCATGCAATTAGATGCAATTTCGCTTGTGTGAACTCACGTACGTACTTTATGAATAAAGAGATGAATAAGAGAGACGAAAAAAAAAAAAAAGATACGATGATAAAACTAAATCCAAAGGTATTTTAAATACACAAGGCTTTGTTTAGTCGATCAAATTGCTAAACTCGTGCACTATGTTCTATAAATACACAAGGCTTAGTTGAACTATGTGTATTTGGGATTTGAAAAATGTAAAAGTACATAGTGCAATTAATTTTTTTCCGCTCACATAAGTGAAAATGGACCCATAGTTTAGCAATCAAATGTTAACGTACATCACAAAATGTCCCTCAAATGAACAAGCACCCTCATAGGTAAGCATTGCATAAATTTATTTTATTCTCTTATTTTCGAAGAACAAAATCAGATTAGTCGAGTTTGATTTTCAAAAGAAGACCATTGCAGATAAAGGGATACTAGCTCGGTAAGAGTGAACAACTATCTATCGGCACATCTTATATCTACATTGTCTTTAAAGTCAGCTTCATAATCTACTTTCCACCATTTAAATGACCGAAATAGCGTTGTTCTCAACGTAAAAGAAGTAGAAGATAAATTGATATCACTGACAATTTGATATATCTATAAACTACAAAAGAAAATCTTAAAAAAAAAAACAAAGGAAAAGAGAAAAGAAAAATATCGGCTTTTTTTTAGATTGGATTAGGTTTAGATAAGTCTACTCTAAGTCTTGAGTCAAATGAAACGTATCAGGGAACACCTTCACTTCCTAGATTTTATCAAATTTTTTTCACTTGAAGTACGCACTCTCAAAGACCAAAATGGACCAATCAAGAATGATAGATACATGCGTGTCTTCATCGTCTGCGGGACTCATATTTAGAAACAACAATCACATCAAGACCCAGATAGATAGATAGATAGATAGATAGATAGATAGATAGATAGATAGATATATGCTTTCTCCATTATCAATGGTATGATGTGAATTTTTTTTTTTCTTAATTTGCATGTGTCGGGTCTTGTAGATATGAGTGTCTCAAGAGGACTTTAATCTGCCAAAGTTTTGGGGAAATCTGTTCTACAGACAATCTGGTTGTGCTGATCATGTCATTTCTCCAAAAGAAAAAAAAAATATGGCTTTTCTGATGAATTTTGATACATGAAATATACTCAGCTAAACCCAGAAGAGAAAAGGTGTGATCCTTTTTTAGTATCTGAGTTTCAGTAATTTTTTTTTTTTTGGTTATGAATTTTGATATATAAAATGTGTTGAGACTGTGCTGACCCAAAAAGAAAAATGTGTGATATTTTTTAATAACTGAGTCTCTGGAGTTTTTTTGATGAATTCTGGTACATAAAATATGTTGAGCGAAAAAGAAAAAAGTTGTGCTTTTTTTCTTAATATTCAAATTTTTGTTCGATTTGATTATCTTGATCTTATCTGTTTTCAGCTTTGGTTTATCATTTTATGGGGCTTTCTGTTGAATCTTCTTCTGTAAAGCAAAGAGTCTAAAGGAAACGTGAGCTAAAAAAAAAAAAATCTCGTCTTTTTTTCCCGGTACAGATGAATAAAACGTGAGCTAACCCAGCAGATAAAGTACATTCCCTAGTCCGTTTTAGGGATTGGCGACTTACCCATTCAGTGACTTTGGCCAAAAAAAATAAAATAGGTGGCGGCGATTACTTGTCTCATCTCGGCATGTAAAGTGCATGGCAATTGCTTTTTTTTTTTTTATAACCGAGATTTCTCACATGCAATGGATTATTGCTCGGGGTGATGGGGTATGAGCGTCAATGCCACCGGTTAAGTCCTACAAGACGTGGCAAGAGAGATTCGAATCTGGGACCTCATCAGTTTAATTGTTTAAGGCTCAGGGATCTCAATAACGCAGCCAACGCCTCATTGGCTCTTGGCAATTATTTTCCGGACTTGTAAGAAAGATAATGATCAGATTCATGAAAGAGTAATTTAGACACGAGTGTGCATATTGGTCTCGTCTTGATATTTTAGCCAAACCCTAAAACACTATTTTTCAATCGACTGCTCTATTCATGGTAAACTCCAACGTTCTCTAATCACCTACTAAATCTCTATCTAATTAGCCACAGATGATCGACCTTTTTTTCAAACCAATGCTCATGCTAAGCAATCTGCGCAAGTGGCGTCTCTGATTGCGCATCAGGCTCGGACGTAGGCGGGGGAGTTGCAAGTCGATAACTATTGAGACCACAAGGCGATCAATATTTGGAAGAGCTTGGATACAATGGAGATGTTCATGATGGTGGCCCAGATCGGAGAGCCGTTATGGCAAAATCCAAGATGATGGAGTTACCGAGCTATTAGATGATTTTGAGTACAAACGTGTCAAATGGGGGAGGCTGCCAATTAGGCAAATCGACCCAACACTATTGAATTTCTGAAATCAACCCCGAGCATGTGCCAAGCTTTCCTACAATAGGAAGGCTTAAGAATAAAGCTTCCCGAGAAACCGCTGTCATCAACTTGGATCAGTTTCGTATTATTGCAACACTTACGTATGCGGTGGGACTGGTTTCCTTATTAACTAGTCAACATACGTAGAATGTTTTGTTTTCAACACATTAATGTTCTATTTTCTTTGGATCATGCGAAGAATCAATGGTCGGATAAGTTCTCTATAAGATTTGGTGGGACCACTTGCCAACTGCTCTAAGAGCTTAAACTGTTAGAAAAAGGCGTGGTTTAATATTTATATATTTCAACACTCCCTCTCACGCTTAGTCTAGTCTTTTGCCTAGTACTAAGCGTGGACAAATTAATTTGGGGGGTAAATAGGGGCCTGGAAAGATTTAAACTCAGGACCTTCTGCTCTGATACCATGTAAAATTTGGTGGGACCACTTGCCAACTGCTCTAAAAGCTTAAGCTGTTAGAAGAAGGCGTGGTTTAATATTTATATATTCCAACATTCTCCAACATCATGTCGAAGCCCACTGTTTAGGAGTCTTGTATCCTGGCACACCAGGGACTTACAATGGGACATTGCGAGTGGTATGTATGAGATTCCTTGCATTTTAACCATAGTACCACTGTGCGTGGCTATAAAATTGTTTGTTCATCACCCCATATTATCGATCATGATATGATAATTTGAAGGTGAAAACACACTAATCTCACAATTCAAGTAAGAGAAGGAGACCGATAGATTTTTTTCTCCGGCATCTCCCTTTTAGCCACAAATTCCTACATTTCCTTTACCTGAGGCTGTATGAACTCAGCAATCTCCTCCATCCCCCTCTTCTCATCTCAGCACTTGAAGAACTAGCATTTGACTGCTTCACTCATCCCCTCTTCTCCTGTTGTTCCCTCTCAAAGTCCTCTTCGTTCGCATATAATTCATCATGAATAACCTTCATTTGCTCTTTGAAGAACTGATCCTGATAATCCATCTCCTCCTTGTGCTGTTCATGTTGCATCTTTGTTCTGTGCCTGACAATACGGTTCTCCTCCATGGTCTTCCGCAGCTTTTCACTCCTGATGTCAAATGATTTCTCGAATGCTTCATTTTCTTTTTGAAGTACTCCTGATAATCTATTTCCTCCTTGTTCTGTTCAAGTTGCATCTTTGTTCTACGCCTCACAATACGGTTCTCCTCCGTGGTCTTCCGCAGCTTTTCAGTCACGGTGTCAAAGGATTTCTCTGAGTGCTTCATATGCTTTTTGAAGAACTTCTCCCGATAATCCATTTCTTCCTTGTTCTGTTCATGAGCAAGGTTGTTAAGGAGCGAAGGCACTCGAGAAAACATTTGACATCGTGATTGAAAAGCTGCGGAGGACCACGGAGGAGAACCGTATTGTCAGGCACAGAACAAAGATGTAACATGAACAGAACGAGGAGGAGATGGATTATCAAGATCAGTTCTTGAACGAGCAAATGGAGGTTATTCATGATGAATTAACTGCGAAGGAAGAGGACTTTGAGAGGGAACAACAGGAGAAGAGGGAGCGAGTGAAGCGATCAAATGCTAATCCTTCAAGTGCTGAAGATAAGAAGAGGGGGATGGAGGAAATTGGTGAGTTCATACAGCTTCAGGAAAGAGCAGTGATAGTAATCAAAAGGAAGATGCTAGAGAAAGAGTAAAGAATCATGTGACAAGCCTATATAAAAGCACATCTTGTGATCATATTGTTTATGTGAAATAAGAAGAAAAGAAAAAGTCTATTCGTCTCCTTCTCGTACTTCTCTCTCTCTCTCTTTTTTTGGGTCTAAACCTCTTTCTCTTACTTGAGTTGTGAGTGTTTTCACCTTCATATTATCCTATGATATCATAGGAGTTGGCGAAATGTAATTAACCAACTTGATTTTCCTGTATCTGTTCACGTATCGCATTGACCTATATATGAGAGAAGATACATTTGAATTGCATCAATAAGTTCATGAAAAATCAACATACATTGGCCGAGCCTTTCCATATCTCCCTCTGGCGAAGCTCGCCCCCGTCGGCCACCGGCGAGGGCGGGCGCCGGCGAGGGCGAGTCTTGCCAACTATTGACAAGGCTTCCCTTGGCCTTGTTGGACGAAACCTGATGACGACGAGGTTGACGTTGCCGAGGCACACGACTTGCTGGATGAAGAAGATGAAAATAAAAAGAAAGAGAAAGAGAGGAAAAAGGGAAAATAACTGTCACGCCCCAAACCCCGAGTATGTGGCATCCAGGTCAAATCGTCCCAAGGGTAATAAAAGATAGCGTCCCAGGTTCGCCATCGACCCACAAAATTATCTACGCATGCAGAAACGTATATAACTCCCAGACAGTAAAAGAAACAAGGATAGAAAAGTAGGAAGCATCTCAATTCATAAAACATCATTTCATAAATGAACTTGTCTTAATCCGATTAGGATGATACACTAATCAACCTCATACTTCGAGGCGGGATAGGGTCAGCTTCGTATCTACTCCAGATGTTCTCAACTTCGGTTCTTTAATAACCATAAGCTCCGAACCTGAAAATGTTTCCCACGACGGGGTGAGATATAAATCTTAGCGAGTCAATGCCTAAGCCTCGGTTAGGGCGTTAATTCATTTAGACATCCTAACAATCAATCATATATCGCAAGGTATAATCTCAATCACAGGCAAAGTATCACAATCAATTGGCATACTCAGGACATTACACGTAGTCCAATTATTAACGACTATTAGGCCCTATGCACGTGTCTGGTGTGGCATGACACTACATCTGACAGTGTCTTACACTACGGCTAGTAGTGTCTTATACTATGGCTGGCAGTGCCTACTGGCATAATCAGGCGCCGTCTCTTACCTCCGGCGACGGCGTCTAATAGTCCGTAAAATTCATACAGCTGGCACGACATGGCACTATCAGAAATCCACGTAGGGCTTCGGTCCTTCACAAGCTGCGATCGAAGTCTAGTAAGTCATGACAATCCATACGTCTGGTACCGCATGAACTTACTAGGGAATCATACGGCTGGCACGGTTCAAATTATGGTACGTCCAGTACTATGAAATCTCTTTATATGACCACTCAGGCACCATCGTCAAACAACCAATTCATAATCCCATATATTAGCCATATGCTCATACGACGTGCTCAAAACTCGGCCTGAGGCCATTTCATGCCAAAACATGCATTTGATGTTGGACGTGGCCATACGAACACATAGAATTGACTACTAGACTATGCATCTATTACGAGGCGATTAACCCTCTAATTCGACATCCAAATCAATCAGCAGTCAATCGATTCATTCAAATAGACAATTGACATAAAAGGTCAGTCAGCAGCGCCAATCAATTCAATTACGAAGGCCAATCAACTGAATTATGAACGTTCAATCACATTATATACATTCGGACCCAATTAATACGTCAAATCAACCTTAACCAATTCAATTTGTCCATCGATCATTCCCACGTCTCTAGCATACCGCTTGCTCGTGATTAACAAGAACAAGCATCTAATCCAATTCAATTAGCCATAGCATCCTTGCCAATCAGACTAACTTAACCGATTAGAGCCATTGAACCTAGACCAGGTTTCTAACCTAAACCGACCCTAATCGAACTACCTAAACACTTAACAATCTAAACAAACCAATTCAAACATAATTAGCGACCTAATCAGGGGTTAGAGGTCAACTCACAGTCAATTTCACGAGTTGAGATCAACGAGATCGCCGAAAAATTCCTCGGCGCGAACTTTGAAGTCAATCGGATCACGGGCCCAAAATCTTCGGACGATCGGCCCAAATTCTTGGCCAACGGGCCAACTCTCTCGGCCAACTTGGCCCACGGACCATGCACACGGGCCCAGACACTCGGCCCACCTCGCAGGACACAGCCCAGACCAATTTGGGCCACGGCCCACGAAACAGGGCTCTCGGCCAGAACAGGGCAGGCGGCAGGGCAGGGCGGATCCGGGGCTTGGCGGCTAGCTGGAGGCGGTGCAAAGCTGGGGCGGTGGGGTTCAGTGATTGAGCGACGTCCGAGAGCAGCTGTGGTGGTCGGACGTCGGCTGAGCTGGTCGGAACAGTGGCGGACAGCAAGCCACAGAAGCAGAATCGAGCAAAAACAGGGCACCGAGGCTGGAACTGGGCTCGGTCTTGAGTCAGTTCTGGGCTTCAATGGCATCGAGGCTGTCTGGGGTCGATGGAGGAGATTTGTAGGGGTGTCGGGGGTTATGTGGTGACCGCTGGTGGCCGCGGTGGCCGACGAAAAGACGAGTAAAGCTCTCGGAACAGCAGGCCGACGGAAACAGGGGAGGTGAGCGAAAACAGGGGGCAGTCGGCTTCGGGGTGGTTCAGAGCTGGCTCGCGGCGGTCTTCGATGGTCGGAGGGACTCAGGGGAGTGGTGTGGTGGTGGCTTGAGGCGGTGGAGGCGGCTGGGGTGTCGGGGCAGAGGTGGAACCGCAACAACAGCAGTCCCGGCCCGAAACAGGGCAGGGCTGCTCGAGCTGGTCTTGGCCGCTTTTCCGGCGGCGCTGCGACGGCTGGGGGGTGGTGGTGCAGACACTGGAAGAGCTCGTGGTAGCTTGGCGGGATGTCGATCGGCCTCGGGAAGAGAGAGAGAGAGAAGAAGAATAATGAAGAAAGAAGAAAAGAAGGAGCAGGGGAGAGGGTCGGTTATCCACTGAGAGAGAGAGAGAGAGAGAGATGCCAAATTTGACTATAAGGCTTAAGAGATGAAGTGGGGGTCCACCAGCAGTAATTGTTCTTGTCTTGACTTCCATAAAATCTAGGGCAAAATTGTAATTTCTAACCTTGGCTAGGGCATTTTGGTAATTTTTCACTTAAGGGCGAATCGCACAATTGAACATCTAATCGAAGGTAACTTAGGCTTCTCGGGGGTCGGCTTGTCCTAATCAAGGATCGAGCTCGAAGAATTTCAATCCTGAATCGAATCGGTTAACGATCCAATCCTAATTCGATTCGATTGACGATTGGGAAAATTTTTCAATTTCTGATCCATAATTCCTTGGAATTTAATTTCAAGCGATAAACTGGAATCCACCGGCACTCCATAGTCTAGATTCTATTATTTTACAGATGCCAAAATCTAGGGCGTCACAATAACAAAAAAAATTAAAATAATATTAAAAATTATCCAAGTCAGCATCGGTGACTCCACATCAGCATGACCGGCCAAATGGAATGAATTAGCATAAATGCAAAAGATTTATTATTGAATTGGCTAAAAAAAAGATGGACTGATTTGGCATAATTATAATAGGTTTAGGACTTTACTTGCAAAACGCTAATGAGTCAACAATGGGGATAAAGTACTATGCAGTCCACATCAATACTTCAAAAAATAAATTAGTGAACGAATCAACAATGGAGTGCAATATTTTGTATATTATACTATGATAATGAGTTGTTTTACTGAGATATGCTTAGCTGAGTTTCTATGCGTCTGTCCTTTACTTGCAAGACGCTTGTCCGACCGGACAGGGTCTTATCTTGTTTATGCTCCGGTCGACCTTGGAAAGATGACCTCGCTCTTAGGGTGCATTTGGAAAAACTTTTGGGAAAAGTTAATAGGAAAATGCAAATGCCTTTAGCCTGAAGGGATTTGGTGAAATGCAAAAATTATTTGGTAAGTTGTAACTAAAAAACCCATTGCAAAGCAACTTTACATAAAATAGCGTTTTGAAAAATTATACTTGTAAGGCAATTTTTTTCATTTTTGTCCAACAGAAAAGCTAAAACCCTTCGCCAGTTGGCAACTGTCGTCTGAGGTTAAACGACCTCAGGCAACCCTCGGCGACCATTGACGAGGGCTGCCTCGAGTCAAGCACCCTCAACGAGGGTCGCGAACACAGGCAAGGGCCGCCGCCGGCCATCGTTTGAGGTCGAACGACCTCAGGCAGCCCCGGGGGAGTGAGGGTCGAGTGACCCCCGGCGACCACCGACGAGGGGGAAGAGAACTGACCTCATAACACTAGAGACGACACAAAGCAGCAAGCGCAGGCGAAACGAAACGAAAGGAGCTTGAATTCGAATTTGCAAAGAGTTTGCGTAGAGCAGATCAGATCTCCAATCTTTGGAGAGCTCGCAGCTCTGATTATCGAGCTTTAAAACTTCACACCCTCTTTCTAGAGAGAGAGAGGGAGAAAGTGATCGACTTTTCTCTTTCATCGCTAAGTCAAAAAAAAGCCAGCCTTATAGATGATGAACGAAGTTCGACCCCGGCGACCGCCGATGAAGGTCGAGCGACCCCCGACGAAGGCAAGGGCCGCCGGCTACCCAGATCTGACGTCGCGAGGGCCGCCCCACCTGAGTTTCATGACCGCCCCACCTGCTGTTCCCAAACGCACCCTTAGACGGTGGAAACCCTGTGATACGGTGGTGATATTGCCTTCGGGTTTCGCAAATCTCATGACGAGTAACTTTTATGCTAAGAAGGACCGCAACGTAAATGAAATGAAAGATATGCCTAGGATGCTAGCTAGGAGTGGGAACGTATTCCTTGAAGCATTTTGGTTGGCAATTCAGTCCGCAACCAAATTTTACAATCTGAAGAGCATCTTCTAGGAAACTCTTTTGACTGGCTGTTAAAGGCGCGCATGATAACATTTTCATTTCAGAAATTGATTTCCAGCTAGAAATAATTTTTTCTATTTTTATTTCTGGATGAGTTTTTGAGAAAAAAAAATACATTTGATAACGACATAAAATTTCTTATCCTAAAATATTTATAAAAAAAAAAAATGCGGCAGCGAGGGTGGCCGGAGACCGGCGGCGGGTGATGGTCGGCGACGAAAATTTCTATTTCTATTTCTCGGAGAAGTAACTTTTTTTTTGTTTCTCATTTCTGCTTTAAATCTATTTTTGAAATAACTTTTTGTTTTAGAAATAGAAAAATAAAATTGCGTTATCAAATAAGTTTATGTTCCAGAAATAGCTTTGAAATAGAAACTCTGTTTCTGATATCATGCACTCCCTAAAACTCCCTCTTTTTCACCATACAGTTTTATGTCTTGTGCGATTCTGGCTTGCCTCATTTATATCGAATGCATTGAACTCTCTCTCTCTCTCTCTCTCTCTCTCTCTCTCTCTCTCTCTCTATGATAGAATGTCCTAGCACATGTAGCATCTGTCGATTTGGTCTGCTGAGAGTGAGAGGATGATGAGCTTGTACCCGACTCCTATTAATGTGACATTTATTTACCCACCAAACTTGGGCTCGTTAAGTCCATTGCTGCTCGACAGAAATGATGCTGAGAAATCCTCAGGTGTTTTTCACCAGAAAAAAAAATAAAAAATAAATTTCCTCACGTGTGAACTACAGTCCGAACCCGCTAACGCGAAATGAAGAAAATCGTGACTGGTTAATAGTTTGTCAATGTCCGGATACTTTGACAGTTCAACGGTTCAACCTAGTCCAGATTGAAACGACTTGGTACAAGTTAATTTAACTCAATTCCTAGCCTAAAGGAATAAAGAGAGTGCTGTTTCGGCTTCATTATGTGAATTAGCGAAGCAACTGAAACTAACCGAATGCTGGATAGCATCGGAAATTAGAGATTTTTGTCGACAAGCATGTTTTCGCAATTGGAGATGTGGGCTACTCAGTGAAGTCTCCTGGTGGCGAGGCCGGAGTGTTCTCTTTATCTTACAGATGAATTCTAACTTGGTTCAAAGGTCGAGCTAACGTGGCGATTTGTTTAAATATGTCTCGAGTTTGAGCAAATGCATGAAACACAACATGAATCAACGTCCAAAGAAAAATAGGAAAGTTACTCGCCGTTCTGAATGTTTAGAGTCTTCGGCCTAAACTGGAAAGCCATATATCTGAATTCTGATTCCGCCAAGTTGACTTCGCGGTCACATATACGTTTTTTCGACGGTTCGGTTATTGTGCCTGACATATTTGTGCAGAATTAGGATCACGTCCAATTGATGGAGTTCAAATCATTGGAGAAATATTGTTGGTTGCAATTATTTTGATAAAATTATGATGACAATGATTAGCCATCAATATTTGCAACGGTCGATTTTCTAACGGTCGTATAACGGCTTTCTAATGGTTCTCTAACGGTCATATAATGACTTTATAACATGTGATTTATATCTTCATAAATTATTCATTATTCTACAACGGTTTTATAACGGTCTCTCAACGACTCTATTTTAGTTGAATATATATTGACTCTTAAGAAATAATCTTCGAAGAACTTTAGCATTCTACAAGAGAGTTTTTTCCCTTTCTTCATCTTCTTCGCTGGGTTATATACATAACGGTGTTCATGTTCGTTCTAATACTCAGTGTAGAGTATAGAAGAAGGTTTGTTGTATCTTGGAAGAATAGACACTAAAAGCCTTACACACCGAGTTTCGCACTTCGAGGGGCGAAATTATCCTTAAGGAGAGTGCTTACACGCCTCAGACAATTGTTTTGATTTTTCTCGTCTTTTCCAACATATTTACTACGATTATTATTTCATATGTTATCTGACATTATTTTCCAACAAATCTTTCATAAATGGCATCCGGATTAAGAGGTGTCGGAAAGCAAAAAACTCGGCGTAAAATTTGTGTAATTTTTATGTGAAATCGAGGTATTGTGAAATTGTAAAAATTAAACAAGCTGTTGCGTGTAATTGGGACTGAGAATCACTAGGAGTGTTTAAACGACCTGAGTGTAAATGTAATCTCCATTATAGCGCTTGATCAAGAGTGAAAACCTTAGATAACTCTCTCCCCGAAATGGGTCACACGGGATACCGAACAATGTAAATCCGGTGCTCGATTTTTGTGTTCGCGGGTTTTTTTCCAAACTAGGGATTTAAAAAAAAATTACCAAAACGAGTGTCTTTTTTTTTTACCAAATCAGGGGCCACTCGGCATTAAGACTGCTGAGCTGGGGTGCGAGGGGGCACCCCATCCGCTCGGGTGCAAAGATAGAGCAGAGCACCCGCTCTGCACTTCGAGTGTCGAGCGGGTGCTTGGCACTTTTTTTTTTAAATATTATGTTTCGTGGGTGTACGGGAGAAAGTTCTCAAATATGTTCATAAGTGTGCTCCTACAACCCTGCACTGACATATTTCTACCATTAAAAATCTGAACTTTTTGTTCTTCCTTCTATATTCCTTCGCTCTATAGCCTCTGCATGCTATGGGTACGACACTCCGGGCAGGATGATAGCTGCGGCGAGCGACGAGTTTTGGCAAGGTGGGGCTGCTTGCGGGAGAAAGTACTCGGTGACGTGTACAGGCTTTCATGAAGCTGATCTCTGAACATCACCAGGTAAAACCGACAAGAAGGCGCCCAGATCCGGTGACCCCCAGGGCCGACGACCTTGAGGTCGGAGTCGCCCCGCTTAGGGGCTGCGTGGTGGGAGTGCGCAGCAGAAGTCCGATACCTTATTTCGGGGAGATATCCAAGAGGGAGCCCATGTCCGAACCTGTTAACATATCCAGTCAAACCCACCTTAACTCAAAAGCTTAAGTTAATGAGTTATGGGCCAACTTGGATATATTAAGTGCTCAACACCACATTAATTCTCCAATGTGGGATTGTTAGGTGTACATCCTAACAATCTCCCCCTCACATGTGAGCTCCAGTGTTAGGTTTGCTCCTCCTTAATTTAGGTATTCTTTTGCATCAACTTATCTCAAGTTGAATAACCCAACTTGATAACCATGAAGTCTACCTTTGGGCCCGCTCAGTTACCGCATGGGGGACAGCTCAGTTACCGCATGGGGGACATCAACCATCGGCTCTGATACCATTTGATGGGAGTACGCAGCAGAAGTCCGATACCTTCTTTCGGGGAGATATCCAAGAGGGAGCCCATGTCCGAGCCCGTTAAGATATCCAGTCAAACACACCTTAACTCAAAAGCTTAAGCTAATGAGTTATGGGCCAACTTGGATATATTAAGTGCTCAACACCACATTAATTCTCCAATGTGGGACTCTTCTAACACAACTCACACGTACACATCCTAACACTGCGACCCCATTTCCAGCAACTCCGAGGTCCGGCGACCTCAGTACAGTGTCGCCCAGGGCCGGCGAGGGACGTTATGAGCCGGCCATTTTGGATGGCCTCACGAGCGAGCCTCAATCCCACGGAGTGCGCCCTCACTCGCTCGGTCACTAGTGAACGAGGCCGCAAAGCGAATGAATGAGTGAGCGACCGAATGATCAAGGTCGCGGAGCGAATAAATAACTGAGCGAATGAACGATCAAGAAAAAATATAATTAATTAGCGAATTATTAATAGACTTTTGGTCATCAAGCTCTAAGGCTCCAACCGGTCTCATTGGGTTAATCAAAATTTGCAGGTCCAAAACAAACAAACGTTAGTACTGAATAATACTATTTAACTAAACAATGATTAAAAAAAAAAAAGGTTAATGCTTGCTTGGCACTATTTTCATGGCACCGAATTTGCTTGGAAGATTATTGAAGCTGGAGGCTCTCTGTAAACGTTTGCTTTCCTCCTCCTTTGTGGCCGACTCCTCTTCTCTCTCTGTCTGCCGTTCATCAAACACTACAATTCTTCAAAAAGTATTTCACTCCCCGCTCGGCAGTATGAATGCCGAGCGCGGGGTCTTGTAATTTTTCCCCTGGCTGAGTGCCAAGCCAGCATTAAAAAAAAAAAAAAAAAAAAATCCGACTCCTCTGCTCGGCAGTCTGACTACTGAGTGGGAGGTTATTTTATTTTTTCTCCCGCTCGGCAGTAAGAATGCCGAGCGGCCCCTGGTTTTGTAAAAAAAAAAACCATCCGTTTTGGTAAATAGTTTTTTTTTTTTTTATCCTTAGTTTGGAAAAAAGCCATGTGCTCGCTCTGTTTGCGTTGTTATCCAATCGCATGGTTCCACAAGAAAAGTTATTCAGAGAATAGTAAGAAACAAGCTATTAAGTAACAGGATCGATCAAGTTCAGATCGAAATGATTCTCGTGTGAAACTTGCCATCTGTAGCTTGACCCAAGTCTTCTCCATCTTGTCGAGCTTGTGAAGATTTCAGGTGACCACCAGGGAATCACGACGCACATTGATAGCCATTAAGAGGTAAAGCGAGATCTGATCTCTATAAGACGTTTTGACGGTTTTCTTGGATTTACGTTGACCCCATCAAAACGCTTGGACTTATACAGGTAAAGCAAGATCTGATCTCCATGAACTCCAGTTAATTATACCTACGTAGGACCGATACAAAACTCTAATGCTGGACGAAAGTTTGCGATCTCAGAAGTATATCAGCTTCTTCATTAACTCCTTGACTGTTGGCAACTCAAAGTATCTTATGTTCCTCAAGCTTATTGAATGGTAACATCTTCATGGCTCAACTTTCAGTCGATCAGTATTTGATTGTCCCGATAGAGCAAATCAAGTGAACCTGCGTGAAGAGCTCTATTTGCACAGCACCGCACTTTTCGTTCCGTTCTTTTTTTGGCTTCAACTTCTTAATCAGATAGGCGTGAGAACAAAACCATGGACTGACCCGACAGAACATAGTAGCCGAAATGGTAAAGCATTGTCATTTCTGCATATAAAGAACAATTACGCGTCCATGCTTGTTCGGCAACGTAACAGGAATCAAGAGTTGAAATCCAACAAGAAAATGTATTTCTGAGGGGACTGATGTATTTCAAATGTTGCCGCAGATCTTGCATGCTGATTATTTATTCTCAATGTTAGTGCTTCTCTCCAGAATACGAGCAGCTCACTTGATGCGATGGAACTAACAAAAGAAAACTGAAAAGACATAATAAAACCGATAACCTTGATGGCATGTCACAACCAATGGAGAAACCCATGGATCAGAGTCCAGTCAGTTCATGTTTTTCAATGTCGAGGTTGATAACAAGCTAATGTAATGTAAGAAATTACTGGTCGACAATACTGAAAAGTTTAGTACTGGTGGAATCACTAAGTGCTTCATGAGGTTGTTGTGAGCATTAGTCATCATTAAGAACATCGCATAAGAGAGCCATCACAGTGTTTTCTTTAGTAGAATACGTCCTTTTTATGCATACGGGGCCACTTTATTGTTTTCAATTCTTTCTAATTATGCCGCATTCATATTCATGAATTAACTTGATCACTAACGGCGCGACAGATAGATTATGTCTTAACTCTGCACGGAACGATATGATAAGTTTATAAATGGGCATGTCGTTATACACATATGAGATTCACGTACTTTACATATGAAAATATGAAAACAAATAGGGAAATGAAAACAATTGGATGATGTCTTAAATTTGCATGGAACGATACAATAAATTTACGTATGAGTATGCAGTTACATGCAATTTCACATGTACGAACTCACGTACTTTATAAATAAAGAGATGAATAGGATAAATAAATTAATTAGTAAAGAAAAAAACGATGAGAAAACTAAAGCTAAGGCTATTCTAAATACGCAGTTCTAAAATCGCGTACTTTATCCTATAAATACACAAGGCTTAGATAAACTTCATGTATTTGGGATTTGAAAAATTGTAATAGTATATAGGGCAACTAATTGATTTTCGCTCACATAAGTGAAAATTCCTTCATATTTTCGATCACAAATTGTCCTTCAAATGAACGAGCATCCTCATATGTAAGCATTACATAATTTTTTTTTTGTGAAAACATTGCATAAATTTATTTGTTCTCCTATTTTCGAAGAAAGAAATCAGATAAGTCAAGTTTGATTTTCAAAGGAAGATCAGTGCCTTAAGATTAATGGATACTAGCTAAGTAAGAGTAGACATCCTAACTATCTATTGGCATATCTTATATCTACACTGTATTTGAAAGTTAACATTATAACCTAACTTCCACAATTTAAATAGACCGCAAAGGTAGAAGATATTTTAAAATCGTTGACAATTCGATATATCTATAAGATAGACATCAAATCATTAAAAAGAAATTGTTGGAAATTTCATGACCTTTCACAATAATTGCCGAGAAATTCATTATCAATCCGATATGTTTTTATCTGAAAATTGAAAAATGAGGGCATTTTGTTGCATTTCAAACTACCGTATTTCTAATTTTCTACTATTGAAGCTTGGCTTTGTATCACGAAGTATAGCTCCACTTTTCGTTCATTTCATCATGAACGTTTTCATTGGATTTGGTTCACAAAAATTAAAACGCAAAATGTCTCGGACCTCCTACAAAGAAAACAATACTATATAACCGCCTTTTTTTAATTCCCACTAGAAGAAATAGCATCATGTTATATTGTTTTACGAAAAAAAAAAAGGAATCAGAATTTTAAGTACCCAATAAATATAATTTATACACATAAATTTGCCCACTGCTCGAATTTCACCTTAATGAAGGTCGTCATCAATATGTGAATCTCATATTCTCCCTCTAACCTTTGCAAGTCATTTATTTTTCCTTATAACAAAACCCAAGAGAACGTGGTTTCCCATTTTTCAGCTTTTGAAAAAGTCCCAAGGCGAAAAATTCAACTCTGTTTAAGAAAAATGTTAAAAAAAAACACAAAAAGGAAAGAGAAAAGAAAATCATGTGTTGTTTTTAAGGTTGGACTAGGTTTAGGTAAGTCTACTTCGGGTCTTGAGTCGCGTGACACAATGTTAACGTATCTATTAACACCATCGCCCTTCCTAGATTTTGCCACGAAAAAAAAAATCACTTGACTTGGGCACTCATAGACCAAAATGGACCATTAAAAAATCAACGCCTTTTTTGGGTGAGGACACACTATTCACGCTACTCTTTTCGCTTGCGCTCTTTCTCTTCAATTCATTTTTGCCCCTATATATATATGTGTGTGTGTGCCTTGATCATGTCTAGGACTCATTCTCAGACACAACAATCACATCAAGACCTAGAGAGAGAGATCTGATTTCTCCATTATCAGTGTTTTCAGGTGAACTTTTCTAGCTTGCGTGAGTCTGCGTGTCTCTAGATGACTTTTTTCCTTCATCCTTTTCCCCAATTAGTTTTAATCTTCTAGAGTTTTGTCGAAATCCGTTCCCCAGACAATCTAGTTGTGTTGATCATGTCATTTCTCCAAAAGAAAGAAAAAGGATGCATTTTCTGATGAATTTTGATGCATGAAAAATGTTGAGTGGGCCTCGAAGGAAGAAGGTGTGATTTTTTAGGCCTTTTCATGAATTTTGATACATGAAATGTGTTGAGCTGACCCAGAAGAAAAAAAGGTGTGATCTTTTTTAATATCAGGGTTTTCTCAAGAATTTTGATACATGAATCAGAAAGAAAAAGATGTGATCTTTTTATTTTCTGATGAATTTTGACACATGAATATGTTGAGCTGACCATAACAAAAATCTATGATCTTTTTATTTTCTCATGAATTTTGATATATGAAATATCTTGAGCAGACCCAGAACAAAAAAAAGGTGTGATCTTTTCTGATATGTGAGTCTTTGGGGTTTTCTGATATCCTAGAGAGAGAGATCTGATTTCTCCATTATCAGTGGTTTCAGGTGAACTTTTCTAGCTTGCGTGAGTCTGCGTGTCTCTAGAGGATTTTTTTTCCTTCATTCTTTTCCCCAATTAGTTTTAATCTTCTAGAGTTTTGTCGAAATCCGTTCCCCAAACAATCTAGTTGTGTTGATCATGTCATTTCTCCAAAAGAAAGAAAAAGGATGCATTTTCTGATGAATTTTGATGCATGAAAAATGTTGAGTGGGCCTCGAAGGAAGAAGGTGTGATTTTCGAGGTCTTTTCATGAATTTTGATACATGAAATGTGTTGAGCAGACCCAGAACAAAAAAAGGTGTGATCTTTTCTGATATGTGAGTCTTTGGGGTTTTCTGATATCCTAGAGAGAGAGATCTGATTTCTTCATTATCAGTGGTTTCAGGTGAACTTTTCTAGCTTGCGTGAGTCTACGTGTCTCTAGAGGACTTTTTTCCTTCATTCTTTTCCCCAATTAGTTTTAATCTTCTAGAGTTTTGTCGAAATCCGTTCCCTAGACAATCTAGTTGTGTTGATCATGTCATTTCTCCAAAAGAAAGAAAAAGGATACATTTTTTGATGAATTTTGATGCATGAAAAATGTTGAGCGGGCCTCGAAGGAAGAAGGTGTGATTTTCGAGGTCTTTTCATGAATTTTGATACATGAAATGTGTTGAGCTGACCCAGAAGAAAAAAAGGGTGTGATCTTTTTTAATATCAGGGTTTTCTCAAGAATTTTGATACATGAATCAGAAAGAAAAAGATGTGATCTTTTTTATTTTCTGATGAATTTTGACACATGAATATGTTGAGCTGACCATAACAAAAATCTATGATCTTTTTATTTTCTCATGAATTTTGATACATGAAATATCTTGAGCAGACCCAGAACAAAAAAAGGTGTGATCTTTTCTGATATATGAGTCTTTGGGGTTTTCTGATAAATTTTGTCACATAAAATATGTTGAGCTGACTCAAAAGGAAAAAAGTGTGATCCTTTTTAATGTCTGGGTTTCTGGAGATTTCTAATGGATTTTGATACATGAAATATGTTGAGCAAACCCAGAAGAAAAAAAGGTGCGATCTTTTTTTAATATTTGAGTCTTTGATAACATTTGGTTATCTTGATCTGATCTTTTCTCTGTTTTGGTTCATCCTTTATGGGGGTTTCTGTTGAATTTTCTTCTGTAATGAAATTGATCTAAAGGAAATGTAAGCTAAACCCAAAAAAATCTCATCTTTTTTTTTCTCTGTGCAGATGAATAAAATGGGCGGTAGCCAAGTTAACAATGGTGAGTCACTGAAGAGGGAGATGGACGTCCTCCCGCTCTTTCCTCTGGCTGATCCCGAACATGATCATGCATGGGCCGATCCTCAGCTCAATCCAGTGGAGCAGTTGGGTTTTTCTTTTTCTTTTTCTTTTTCTTTTTCTTTTTTTTTCTTTTGGATTTAAATATTTTTAATTGTAGAATTGCCTCCTCAGATTTGAAAACATCTTGTTTTGTTTTTAGATCTGCAATTAGTCTTATCGTCACTGTGTTTCTGTTGAGAAAGTGCTCTGACTTGCATCTTCTTCTTCTTCTTTCTCCTTTGCCCCCTTTTTACAGTTCTGTGCAATCAAATCCCATTCCCAGTGAAGGGCTGAACCTAGGGTTACAACTCGATGCTGGCGACAAGGTGATTACTTGTCTCATCTCTGCATGCAAACAAAGTGCATAAAATAAACCCGACAATTGTTTCACACTTGTGGGAAAGATATTGATCAAATCCAATGAAAAGAGTAGTTTAGACAGTGGTGTGCAGATTGGTTTCATCGTGATATTTTAGCCAAACCCTACAATCCTAGTCTTCAATTTGACTGTTCTATTCATGTTAAAATCCAAAGTTCGCTAATCACCAACTAATTCTCTCTCTCTCTACCACAGACGATCGACTTTTTTCAAACCAATGCTCATGCTAACCAATCTACTGAGTCTATTGGAGCTCAGTATTCACCACAGGCAAGTGGTGTCTCTGGGTGTATATCAGGCTCAGATGTAGGAGGGGGAGTTGCTACGGCTACTGATCTGTTAATGCAATTCTCGATAACAACCGAGGCCACAATGCGATCAATATTTGGTCGCGGTTTGGACGCGATGGAGGAGTTAATGACGATGGCCCAGATCAAAGAACCGTTATGGCAACTCAAAGATGATGGCGTGACCGAACTATTACATGATTCTGAGTACAAACGTGTATTTCACAAGCCATATGCAGATCTACAGGATATGCACCCCGAGGAAATGGCTGATAACGAATGGGGGAGGCTGCCAAATAGGCCGAATCCCTCCAACACCATTGACTTTCTGAACTTATACCCCGGGCAAGTGCCAGGAGTCCCTACAATGGGAAGCCTTAAGACTGAAGCTTCGCGAGAAACCTCTTTCATCAACATGGATCGGTTTCATATTGCTGCAATGCTTATGGATGTGGTGGGACTGGTTTCCTTAAACTAGTCGATATACATTGAACGTCTTGTTTTTAACACACTAATGTTCTCGGATTTTTTTATCATTCTCAGGATCAATGGTCGGATAACTTCTCCAACATCGTGACAAGGTCCACTCTTCTAGCAGTCTTGTATCCCGGCACACCAGAGACCTATGACGGGACCTTACAAGTGGTATGTATGTGATTCCTTGCATTTTAACCATATTATGAGTGTATGGGGCTATAAAATTGTTTGTTCATCACCCCATACCGACGATCATAGGAGTTGACGAAATGTAATTAGCCAACCTGATTTCCCTACATAGTTCACATATCATATTGACCTATATACGAGTAAAGATGCATTGGTATTACATAAATAAGTTCAAGAAAAACCAACATTTGTTGGCTGAGCCTTTCCATATCTCCCTCACCATTGTTGTGGAATACTTGTCCAAGGAAGTTAGAATATATCCTAAGTTTCTCACCATTTCTTGAATGACAATTGATGTTTTACTTGACCTTGTTCAAACATTAGCATTTAGATTATATAGGGAACGAAATTTGCATGAATACATGTCCAGCGGGAACTGTCAAATATTTCACATGGGAACACCACCTCATTTTACTTACTCTCAAAATAGAATACGAGTGTGCTATGACTTATGAGTGTTAGTCTATCATTGAAACTGCCTAAACCTCCATCAACGATTTAAGTGTCCTTTTCTCATCTTTAATTTCTAGATGTTGTTTCAAAGCTAGTTAGACAATGCAGCCATGTGTGCAAACTAGAACTTATATAGATTTAGATAGTCATTTCCAACACTAGCTAATTCTTTATTTCTTTAATGTCTCCTAGATGTCTGCGGAATTTCATATCCCTACCGCACTTGTTCCCGCGAGATCTGTTCTCTTTGCTAGGTACTGCAAGCAACTTGACTGGGACCTGTGGGGAGTAGTCGATTATTCACTAGAGTGGATGTTCCCTTGTTCGTTCACCAACTACCAAAGGAGGCCATCAGGTTGTCTGATACAAGAATTACCAAGTGGTTCTTCTAAGGTTTGGCTATTAATTTTAATCAAAACTCAACACATATTATGTCCGGTTTAATTTACATAGTTATCTATGTATGACTACCTATAATACATACCCATGCATAACAGAAAAAACATGCAATTAAACGGGGAATGACATGATTATAGTTATGTTCCCAACTGTTTTATATGTGCATATAGGTCACTTGGGTTGAAAATGGAGGAGTGGACTATACCTCAATCCATAGCATCTACAGGCCAATTGTTTCCTCTGGATTTGCATTTGGTGCAAAACGCTGGATTTCTGCCATCACCAGACAAGCTGAATGGCTTAAAGCTCTATTGGTGCCCAATCAGTGTGCCTCATACAACAATGGTAAAACAACCTCACTCACACCAAAAGGAAAATATAAATAAATCCCTTTTCATGTTATTCCTTTATGAGTAATATAGTTTCATGATGATTGATGTAAAAGCCAGCAAACACCATCTTTATGATTTTTGGCCAATTATGTGCAGTGGTGTTATCAGAAATTGGGAGGGAGAATCTGTTGAAACTGGCTGAGAGAATGATGAGAACTTACTTGAAGGAAGTGAATGGTTGTGCATTGAATATGTGGTCTCCATTGTTAGAAGCAAGCGGAGCGAAAGATATGAGGGTGACCACCAGGACCAACTATGGTGAAGACATTGGGAAGCCTTATGGATCTTCCATCACTTTCACCACCTCGGTTCGCCTCCCGTATTCAGTCAAAAAGGTGTTCGATTTCCTCTCTGACGGGACTCTCCGATATAAGGTACTATGCAGTCTACATGAATAGCTAAAAAAAATATCATGAAAGAATGACTGATGGAGTGCAATATTTTATGTATTATCATATGCTAATGAGTTGTTCTATTGAGATATGCTTCACTCAGTTACTCTTTAGAGAACTGCCTGTGCATTGAAATGAATAAGTTCAGGTGATCTTTGCTTTGAGTATTGCTTGTGGAAAGATTAATTTTTCGCAGATGATGCTGACAAAGATGAAATATTTGTCTTTAGAACCATTTTTTATAGTCTTATGGTGCTGATTTTGGCGCTTTCCTTCTCCCCTTTTTTAGTGGGATGCTCTTGCTTATGACCGTGTCATTCGAGAAGCCACCTACATCTCCACAGGAGCAAATCCAGCGTCTCGCGTGTCCATTATGCAAATGGAGGTAAGTCCTAAATATCTTTTCATCCTCACTTTATCAGATCCCATGCTCATTAGGAGAACCACATTCAGTTTGATAGCTTTGCCTTTGTTTCTTCGCAGCCGGTTCTGAACTATTCCTCTGTCCTTCACTTACAAAATGCATACTCGGACCCAACGGGCTCTTATATTGTTTATGCTCCTGTCGACCTTGGAGCGATGGCCTCGCTCCTGAACGGCGGAAACCCGGATTCGGTGGGGATTTTGCCTTCGGGTTTCGCAATTCTGCCTGAAAAGCCAACTGTGCCTGGAGGAGATAGCCGCAACAGTCTCCTGACTATTGCATTTCACCTCTTGGACGTGACCAGAAGAGTGCCAGGTAATATGCTCCCTCGTGGGGCAGCTGATGAAGTCTACAAGCTCGCCACAGGAACTGTTGATGCAATCTATGCTGCTTTGGACGCTCACATTGGAGCAGACGTCCATCGTGAAAGAAGAGTTTGGATAATGCGACCGAACATTTACACCAGTAAGCTTGTTTTTTCTCTAATCTTGCTTCGAGAGTCACGTTCTTTTTCAAGTGGTTTACTTTGTTTCTTTAGGTGCTTAAGAGAATCAATCATGACTTAATACTACTCATGCAATGACTTACATTTATTGACAAAGCATAATGTACTAAGAGTAATTTTGCATAGATACGTCTCAATAACATAGATATCCTTTGGTGATTTCCTGACTCTATATAGAGCTGCATGATCCCCCCTTTTTTAGATTTTATCTTAACCGAGTTTGTTGTTATTGCAGTTGTTCTGGGAGAGGAAAGGGCTAGAGAATTGGGTTGCGCGGATCCGTAGGATGCCGTCCGGATCTGTCTGTTGTAGACAAAACTGCAGTCGAGACATCTGTTATAGAATATTGAAAGTGTGACTTGAACTTTTTTAATTTATTGATGTCATCTGTTGTGTCTATGTCGTGTCTGTCTGTGAGATCCTCGCTTGTTGTGTGTTGTGAAACATCTCTTTATAAGGCGTCGGGAAGCCTCGATTGTTGTGTGTTGTGAAACGTCTCTTTATAAAACGTCGGGAAGCTGTATAAGCTGTGTGATTTGACCTGGGTTTTAAGTTAAATGCCGATGCTGTGATATGCATCGTTTGGACAAGCAGTTTGCTTCTGCTGCTTCTTATCTTTATGTCGCGATGATATGTTGTGTATGTTTAGCAAGGAATATGTTACTTGTACATGATCTAGCTATTCTGATGTTGGATCTTCTTAGTTCAAGCTTGTGATCAAAATCAGGTGGCAGTCTCATATCTGCTCGGTCGGTTGATTCACGTGCATGGCTCGGTTGCAGGTATACGATCATTGAAAAGGGCCCTTTCTTTTCACTGTTTCAGTACCTCGATGTTTAGAATAGTGAACATTATGGCTCGGAAAGCATGCACGAGGTCACTGTTTCGTAGACTATCTCGGTGCAGGCCATCTTTGGACCGCTTACAAGCATGGGATGGCCTGATCATGTATTGTCCCATAGACTATCCCGATTGCTTATGGGAGTATTTTCCCTGTGACTGTGGGTCTATACGAATTTGTTGTTCTTTTCATCTCCCATTGTCGGAAAGATTCAAGAAAACTTTTCCAACGATTCCGATACAACTAAGACAAAATACGAACTTGGGGCCCTGGTTAGCTTAGGGTGCGCATGATAACAATTCTGAAAGTGAATCCGTTTGGTAATATAACTTCTGAAGCAAAAATCCGTTTAGTAAAAATTTTTGGAAAAATTTCAAAAAAGGGCCCGAAGGGGCCTCGTTTTTTCAAATAAGGGCCTAGAGTGAATTTCGTTTCAAATAAGGGCCTCAAGTGCTTAAATTGTTTCAAAAAAGGACCTAGTCGAAGGGCATTTTTGTCTTTTAATCTTTTTACCTTTTATTTTTCTTTTTCTTTTTTCCTTACTATTTTTCTTTTTCTTATTTCCCCCTCCCCTCCCTCGTGTTCATCATCTCCCCCAGACGTCTTCTTCGTAAGGATTAGGGGTGTGCAACCGGATCGAGTTGACCCGAAACCCGGATAGGCCCACCCGAAAAATAGGGCCAGGAACCGGTTCCCGCTCAAATCGTTTCTAAATTTTGAGAACCGGTTTAAACCAGTTCGATTTTCGATTCTAGATGTAGGCCCACCCAGACCAATTTTTAGAACCGATTTTTTAGTTTCTATTAAAAAAAAAACCCTAGGTCCCAACTCCCTAGTACGTTGCTGCCCTTATTGCTCATGTTCATTGCTCACAGCCCTCGACTCCTCACATCTTCTCATTTAATTTTTATTTGTTGGATTGTTCCTTTCGGTGGATTGTAATTTTTATTACTCATTTTATCGATACTCATATTATTTTGATGAAAAAAAATAGGTTTTCGGGTAGACCCTAGAACCGGACCGAAAAATAGGGTCGGTTTCAAAACAAGTTCCAAAAATTGGGAACCGATTATAATAGGGTCGGTTTCAGGGTATAGGTTTGGAACCGGCCCACTCGGCCAATACTCACCCCTAGTAAGGATTCTGATTCCATGCGTTCTCCACCATCGGCTCCCGCAACCGTCATGCCCTCTTCTTCATCCTCCTTCTTCGTCGTCGTCGTCGTCTTTTTTTCTTCTTCTTCTTCACTCTCTCTCCGACCCCTCACATCTTCGAGGCCGGCCTCTCTTGCGGCAACTCCTCCGCCTCCCGCCCAGTCCCCAACTTCGTCCAGTCCTTCATGAAGGAAATTGAGCCCCTTGGCCAGCTCATGACCACCCGCCACTTCGCCACCCGCGTCACCAATTCCTCCTCCAGCGCCACCATCTATGACCTCTCCCAGTGCCTCCGCGACCTCTCTCAAACCGATTGTCTCCCCTGCTTCGCCGCCAGCAGAGCCAAGCTCCCCCGCTGTCTCTCCTCCCCCGCCGCTCGCATCTACTTTGAGGCCTGCTTCCTCCGCTTACTACTTCTTCGCCAAGCCCGTTGACCCCGGCTACAACTCCGTGAACTGCAGCTCCGACCGCAGCCTCGTCAACGGGCCCACTAGGGAGGGCTTCGCTGCAGCTGTCGAGTTCACCGTTTGCAACGTGACTCGAGCAGCGGGCGGAGGCGACGGAGGGTCCGGAGTGGCAGAGAGGAGAGGGATGTACGCGTTGACGCAGTGCTCGGATTGCATTAGCAGCGAGGGCTGCGAAGTTTGCTTGGAGAAGCCGAAAATGGCGGTCTGAAGGTGCACGCTGAGCAAAGACGGGAGGGGATTGAATGCATGGTGTTATTTGAGGTATTCGACGGTGAAGTTCTACAGTGAACAAGGAGCGAGCGAAGCTGATCATGGTGAATAAAAATCTCTTCATTTTCATTTTCTGAACTGGGATCACTAGCGTCATCCTTACAAAGAAGACTTCTGAGGAGACGATGAACAGGAGGGAGGGGAGGGGAAAAAAGAAAAAGAAAAATGCCATTCAACTAGGCCCTTTTTTGAAATAATTTGAACACTTCATGCCCTTATTTGAGATGAAATTCATTCTAAACCCTTATTTGAAAAAACGAGGCCACTTTGGGCCCTTTTTTGAAATTTTCTCAATTTTTTTATTTCTGAAAGAAATTTTCACTTTTGAAGTTGTTTTTTCCTCAGTTTAAGAAGTTCAAAAAAAAAAATAGCTTCTCGTACTTCTTTGACAAAAAAAAAAATCAAGAAGTACTTCTCTCCTGACCCTCTTTTCATTATACCATCACCATCCTTTCGATCATATCCACCTCCATCAACTTCCGCCGCCCATTGCTGACTTCCATCGGCCGCCGCCCACCACCGACATCCGCCCATCACTAAACTCCTCCAACCAGCACCCATCACCATCGGCGACCACCGACCGCAACGGTCGTCAAACAACGACCGTTGCCGCCATCGACCGTTGCCAACCGCCGATCCCACCCACTGTCGACCTTCGCCAGCCACAACCGCTACCAACCACCAATCTTCGCCAACCAAGAGCACCGCCAACTGCTGCCAACCATCGACTACCGCGACGGCCTCCGCCGACGAGTCTCCATCTCTAGCCATCAGAGAAAAAAATAAATAATATAATTTTTATTTTTAAAAGTTACTTTTAATAATAAAAATGTGACATTTCGAATTTCGACCATCTTCAAGGCTAATGACATGGAATGGGGTCTCGAAATCGGATATAGGACGATGAAGAATTTCAACATTGAAAGGAATTGGACGTCACCTTATCGAAGGTAATTTATATTGGAAAAGGGAAATTCCGGACGGAAAGTGTAAAATTATCATTTTGCACCTCGAAGACTAACCTTGCTTTAGGAAAGGATTAAGGGCATTTTGGTCATTCGGAATCCCCCATGGCTGCCGAAAATTGAGGGGTAGATTTGTCATAGGATGCCAAGATATTATGAGCTTATGGACAAGTGCCATTACTTGGAGGTTTAGTATTAATTGGAAACTTTTTACCTACCAATCAACCCTCTTTGACCAAGTGAAATTAGTGGAAGTCACTCTTCTTCCTTTCCCTCATTTGCTTCAGCCGAATCTCCTCCCCCTCATCTCTCTCTCATTTTCCTCTCTTTTTCTCTCTCGCTCAGCTCGCGTCCAGACCCGTCGCCGGTCACTGTTCCGGCCATAAATTCTTCTTCCGACATCGGATTGAGGTGAGTCGACTGTCATTAGAAATCTTATCATCTTGTGGTTCTAAAGACATATTATAAGCCTAATTTGGCCCAGCCGTTTTCCCCGTAGAGCAGTTTGAAGAGGGAAAGGTCATGCTGATCAGATTGAACCCGGTTTGAAGAGGAGCGGCATTTCGCCAGCTTTAAGAGCTTTTTTGACCCCCAATTTTCAGTGAGACCTTCTTAACGTCTAGATTAAGGGTTTAGCAAGCTGAGATGGAAATTTTATTGGAGTATAAATGGGTTTTAATGGTTGGTTCTACATGATTTCGCAAGGCCAAAATCTGCTTCCATGTTGTTCGGGTGGAACCGAACCAATTGAGGGCTTGCCAGGGTGTCACCATGCTTCAAAATTCTTGATAAGACATCCTAGAGTGTCATATGATGTGTTGGTAAGGCATTTGTGTGATGAATTGGAGTTTAGAAGAGAATTGATGGTTGATTTGTGCAATTTTCCCTTAGGACATACGCTGCCATGTTCTAGCCGAGGAAGAACCGAGGCTTGTGGCTTACTTTGATTGGAATTTCTAGCTCAATTGAAGTGGTAAGCGACCCCTAAACCCTTATTAGGACGTTAGGGTACTAATGGACGGATTTGAGTATCGAATTGGTAGTTTGTGAACCTATTGTGCTTGAATTGACTTGTGGTGATTGTGGCTTGTGTAAATCGATTTGTGCTTTCCGCCTTGAGATGAAAATTGTGGAATTCGTAGTTGTGATTACCATGTGGATGTTCGGTTAGCATGAACACTTGGATGGTCGTGTGGCAATTGGCCCTTGGTTGACAAATATGTGTAATTCATGCTTGAAATTAATGCCTTATTTGAATGATTGCCTTGATGTGCAATATGTGTATTGCATTGTGAGTGTTCGGCCATGGATGCTTCTCATGATAAGATATTAGCCTTTTGCTTAATTAAATTGTACTCGATCATGAAGTTGTTTAAAGGATGAGTTTTGGCTTGTGAGCCCTTGACTAATGAGAAGCATGATGGCAATCTTTGATTGATGAGAAGCATGTTTTATGAAAGCGAGCTTTGATTGATTGAGTTATGAGCCTGATGGCATATCGAATCTTGATACGTCAGAACGCGAGGTCGAGTTATATCCTGATGCGTCAGAGCGCGAGATATACTTGATACGTGTCGACACGAGTATTGATATGGCTTTTGAAACTCGATGCGTCAAAACGCGGGTTTGCAAATTTATTTAGCCTGATGCGCCAGAACGCGAGCCTAGCCATTGGAATTGAAATCATGGTGAGATTGAGGCAACTCTTTATTTACGTATCTGATTGGAAACATGAATTGGTTAGTGAGCCCTTGATTCATGAGAATTGGCTATTGAGCCCTTGATTGAAGAAATGACTTGTGAGCCCTTGTATGATGAGAAGTATGATAAATAATCGCTATCTTTGATTGATGGAACTATGAACTAATGGAAAATCGAACCTTGATGCGTCAGATCGCGAGGTCGATTGGTATCCTAATTCATCAAAACGCGGGATAGCCTTGTTACGTGTTAGCACAAGTATTAAAATGGCTTTGGAACTTGATGCGACAAAACGCGGGTTGCTAATTATTTTTAGCCTAATGCGTATTGACGCGGGCCGAGCCATTGAAAAGAGAACCATGATGAAATTGATGGGCCTGATGCGTATTTACGCGGGCCGAGCCATTGAAAAGAAAATTGTGATGAAATTGAGAATAAATCCTTGCATATAAACTTGTTATGATGCTAGTACGAAAGGCTTGGTCTCGATATTATGAATGTCTCTGAATTGTGATTATTCTATGCTAATTGTGATGACTTATTATAATGCATTAAGTGCCATGTGCTATTTTTCTGGATGAGTTAGTATATGTTGTTTTTAAAAGATGTCTGGAGGTACTAATGGCCTACTTTAGGTTTAGAGTGAGCTTGCTGAGATTTATATCTCACCCCGTCGTGGGATTAACATTTTCAAGTCCTTGATGATGGAAACACAAGCTTGATGAGAATGAGTATTCGAGGAAGTAATTGTAGGAAATGGATTTACACTTTTGTGACTTTAGGGATTTCATATTACCTTGAAGTTAGAATTGTAACCTTTGAACCTGTAATTGGTGTTTATGAGAAAACGTAGCCTTTGTCCTGAGTAATCTTATATTAAAGTTGTATGGAGATGTATTATCACTTCCGTATGCTTGTATCATTTAGAAGTTTTAAATTTATGGCCAACGGATCCTGGGTATCATCGAAACAAGACGGCTGTGGTGGGATGTTTGCGTGCCTGCCGGGTTCGGGACGTGACAAAAAATTATTTTTAAAAGAAATTTAAAAATAAAGTAAAAAAATTTCGGTCTCTGATAATAATTTTTCATAGAATATTTTTTATTAATAATTTTTCATAAGTATAAATTTTCAATCGTTACCAAATGAATTTATCTGATTAGAAATAACTTCTCGAACGAAAGTGAAAAAATCAACTTTTACTTTTGAGTAGTAGTAGAAAAATCAGCTTCTGGCCAGAAGTTAATTTTTAAAGCAGAAATGTTACCAATGTCGCCCTTAGCCACATGGGTTCTTCATTGCATCTTGATCTATTAGTGATGTCGATAAAATAACTTCAAGTTAGAAAATTATCCGTCTAAGAAGGAATTCCTTTTTCTCTACGTTAAAAGAGGGGGAAAAAGGGCATTTCTTATGAATGCGATGGAAAGGCTTTTCTTCACTAGCAGTCTTGCATGCTGGATGCGTAGATCGATCATTATATCCTTGAAAACAACTTCATCTTCCTGGAGCTTTCCAACACCACAATCGTTATTTCCTCGGTGAATTGGTCGACAAATGACTAGATTTGCTATGAATCTTGAATTCAATTTGGAAACGAGAAAGGAAAACAGAAAGCAGTTGGTATATCTATCTACTTTTCTTATGATAGGATGGTTCAATTCACGGTCCTTGTATGGGCGCACATTCACCGATATACATATGAAACTTTGGATTGATTTTGACGTCACGTCACGTCGAATCTAAAGATAGTCTCCTAAAGAGAAGGCAATTGACTTTGGTCATGGCCCTCGCCTCGCCCGACTCGCAACGCTTGCACTTTTTATAGATACGTACGATTTCATGATGTTATATACCACAGATATGATTGGACATGTGTCTTCCTATACTCCAATGGTAGGCTTGGTTCACTCGGAGTGCAAACTAATCATTTTTCAAATGGCCCAATTTGCCCTCACAACTGTGTAGTCTAGGTACAACCATATGCGATGACTCCAAATTTTTTCCGAGTTCAGCAACATAATTGACTGAAATTGCGGACAACACGCAGATCTTCAACTACTCGATCTCTATCTGCTTGGCTTTGTGGCAAGCCTTTTTCTCTTGAAGGAGGCTGCGATTCGCTGGTATATGGTAAACAGAGATTTTCCTCTCTTTCTTCTTCGAAGCTGGAAATTAGATGACAATGAAACCTGAGCCTGAAGTACATGCTTTGCTGCATCAAGAGACCTATACTTGATGGAAAAGATATACAGGGAGCTTTCAGCAGCATTTCTTTTCCCAAAAAAAAAATGGCAGGGTAGAAGCAATCCTCTGGAAGAGAACAAGAGATCAATGAACTGTTGATTTTAATTAAGAGCTTCAAAAGAACAAGCCTTTCTGCAAAAACCACGCAACCTTTCATCTGCTGGGGAGGATGTCGGTAAATGAAAAATCATGGAAAGGAGGACCTGAAGTGTTGAAAAATAGAGAATGCTGAATGTAAACTGCAGTTCAATTAAGTCGACATAGAATGCAAGGATCAAATGCTATGAGGGAACCATGACAAGGTCCAAACGCTGTAAAGTAAGCAGATGCTATGACCATGCATATACGTAGGCTAAAATCCCTAGGAAATGTAGCCTTTGGGAGAACAGCCTAGGATCACAGCCTTTTATCGTCTGAAGATGCCTTGGAACTTGGGGGGTTTTCAGCAGATTCTGAGTAGGTAAAGAAAAGTACACAAATTTAAAGGGATAACATGTAAAAATTCGGTTACATTATTAAGTTCTCAAGTACACTTCACCCGTCCAATGGAATGATATTTCTAGCAATTTTAGGGCAATTTTAGGGCCCTATAATGTGCCAATTGAATCCAAATAAGAATCGTCTTTTGATTTCTTTTCCCTTCTTAGAAGTGGTTATAAAGCCAAATTCTACTAAACTGTGTGCCTCCCAAGAAGCAACGGAAAGGAATAACAGAAGTATCATACGGAATGAAAAAGCACATGCAATTGCTGTGCAGACCTTGATAAGTGATGTCATGGCATAATTAGCTAATTTACTCAATGAATGTATGCACTTCTGAGGACGGAGTGCCCTTGAAACCATCCACTAAAACCGCTCAAATTTGCTTCTCTATTTTGAGAATTTTTAACCTGATTTCTGAGTCCTTTATCACTGTCAACCAAACAATACAACGAAGAGGAAAAAACTAACCTTCTTGTTCCCCTAAAATGTAGAAGGGAACATGTGTATTCATTTTTGTGCAACCTTCACTCCAGTTAACCACACCAGGGCTCTGCATATGTTCATCTGAAGGCTGTGAGGGCCCCAAGACAGATATACAAATCGCAGGCTCACTCATGAGACCTAAATAATCTCGCGCACGCCTCCAAACCCGGCCATCTGATATTCGAGATCGTGCTACCTGGTCATGCAAGAGTGACTTAGGGAATTTAATTGTTGACAATCTGGCATTGATGGTTTTTGTTTTGGGGGGTCAAAGACATTGATGTTTAACAAAACTCATGATGGACCAGGGAAATTACTAAACAAGGACGAGATATCACATGAATACATACAAAAAATTCATTGTTCTCTTACTGCCGTTGTCAAACGATCAGATTAAGATAGACAAACTACCTTGCCTAAGGACACACGTGCCCTTGGAAGCAGCTCACGATGGTAAGTAGCAAGCTTTGCAATTGCTGTTATCACAAAACACAGAAGCCTTGCCTGTGACGACTTCCTGGATGTGTTGCCATTGGATTCAACAGCCAAGTCCTGCCTCAGCCCAAGACGACTTCACAAATAATCGAGTAAACTTTATGAGCAGTCTGGTGGTCCAAAAGGTGACACCAGCTAATAATGGATGAAGCAGTTCAGTATGGGAAGAAAATCCCCCTCCACCTAGAGCAGAAGCAGGACAAAAGTGTCCCCTGTAAGGGCCTAAAGGTAATGGCTCAACTTACCTGGATGAAAGGTTTTCATATAAGAGTAGCTCTAAGCTCTCAAAAAGCTCACGAGCTGCATCTTTGTGAGATCCACCTCCTCCTCCATGCTCCCCAATGGCCCAACACAGTTGCAGCGCCAACTCTGTCTAGAGAAGAAAATAGCAAATAATTTTGCCATTTGCATAATTTAACTGGAAGCAGCAATATGGAGGAAATTTTCTGACCTTTGCAGGACTATCATATGCCTCTCCAAGCCTATCCATGATAGGTTTCTGCAAAGAATTTGGACATGTCCTTAGATAAGGCTTAAACAAGGTGGATATTGAAGATAATCAATAACTTCCGGTCAGAAAACTGTCGTTCGAGGAAAACAAAGATTGTGCCCTCTAAAACCACAAGGAATGTGGTGATAGGATGAAAATGTTCAATTATTGTCATTCCATTCCACAATACACACATGAAAGGTAAACCATCAAAATGGTGGCTAAACAAAACAAATTAGCTAAGTACAAATAGCTCCTTCCTTTTCTATATGCAAATCGAATCAAACTGTAATGAGCCTACCAAAAGTTTGGGCAGAAAGAAACACTCCCAAATTGGGAATTATGAGCTTCCGCTTCTTTGACATGACATTACTGTTAATGCTGCCTGATTATTGCTAGGACTGGCTGAACTAAACTACTGAAGCAGAAAGAATATGGGAAATGATTCTTTTGACACGGTATTACCTTCAGAAGAGCAACAAAGTTTGGAGAACGCTGAAATGCTGCAAGCATGAATCCCAAAAGCCTCTTTTGAACCTACAGTGGAAATGGCAAATACCCAACCACTTCAATTAACAGTGTACTACTTGTATGCATGACATCCAAGCAAGAAAGGATGTTCTGTAGGATGTGAAATATACTGTTATTTAAACACAAAGATTCCATTGATCATGCTCTACCAAACTATAGAACGTCACGTTAAAACAGTTAAAAAGTATATCATATTTGCATCCAAAGAGGTGTTGAATTGTATAAATGGACCTATTTCACAGGGTTATCCATTAGAAAGCTCCATTACATTTATAAATAAAAAAACAAAAAACACTCAAAAACATGTCTGAAAGGAGCTGGTCACCTTTAAACTAATTCACCAAGTCATCCATTAAAAAAGCTCCATTAAACTAATCGAGAAACTTCCTAAGAAATTATGGTTTCATTTTCTTTTCTTAACTCTTACCAATATGCTCTGTGGAGGCAGTTCAGTGTAATCAGTATTAAGCAAAATTTGTGTCTTGCCTATCATGTGTTTTAAATTCTTCTCAAACTGCATAGAGTATGCTAGTTTTTTTTTTCCTAATAACCGAGGTTTCCCACGTGCAATGGACTAAATCCTCAAGATGGTGGGGTACAAGGCCAATGCCACCGGGTAAGCTCCCAAGACGCGGCCAGTGGGAGTCGAACCTGGGACCTCATCAATTTAAGTGTATAAGGCACAGGGATCGCTCCAAGTCAGCCAACACCCCATTGGCTAGAGTATGCTAGTTTAAGACCACTAGATCCTATTGTTATGATAGCTACTCTCACCTTGTACTTCACTACTTAATACTTGTGCAACAGTAAGGAAAATGCTAATGAAAGTTTATTACACGCATCATATTAAGGGAGTACCTCATAAGAGAAGGTTTTGTCTGGAAATATTTTGGAAATTCTGGACATTAGCAGGGGAATCAACGCGCAGATCAAAGCTGCGTACACGAGAAAATTCGAGGAAAAATGTTGAGGCACAGTTAAGCACTTCCACAAATGAATCACAAGAAGACAAACAGCGGGTACACTGACTCTCAGCTAATGTTAGGATTCAAGACATACAGTCATTTACTTCACGTAAAGCTATGGCAAAATAAACATCGAGGAGCTTGGGAGCTATATGCAATGCTTGTTTCAGCCGCTCAGACCGAGGGTTATTTATTGCCGCCTGTAGTGCAGCTGTCATCCCTGGAGAAGTCCAATGACGTTCCTACAACATAACTTTTTATGGTTAATAGCTCTATCTACAAGGTTTAATTTATGAGGATATTATGACAATATCAACACTAGTTTGCTTTCTGCGTCCAACGAACAAGGGCCCAGTAAAACTATGATGATTACAGGGTTCCCTTCATGATCTTCAAATAAAACTACTTAAAATCACTTAGTGCTCTCAATGAGACTGAACACTAGCTCCATATTAAGAGTAAAGATGATCTGTAAACAGAAGAAGACTCAAGAAAGAAAAGCCTTACAGCAAGGCCATCGTTTTCATCCTTCAGAAGGTCAAGAAAAAGAGGGTCAGCAACATCAATCGTGTTGTTATCCTCAGATTCAGAGTCTGCTCCTCCATCGCCGATGGTTGATCCAGTATATGCTTCATCCATGAGAGCAAGTAACATCTGCAATCATACAAATTTGTGCCCTTAATTGAACAATGCAGCAGTATAACAACCTGACTTCTTCCAGCTTTTTAAGTTCCAGAGATAACCTCAGGAGCCGCACTCTTCTGAATTGAAGCTATGCTGCTTCCAATAAGAGATCCGGAGCTTCGTTCTACCTTCTCTAATCCCACAACCAAAACTAGAGTGGACAAAAAAGAAAATGGTAAATTCATACAAGTATGAACTTAAGAAAAGAAAGACAAAGCGTTGTGCAACCAACAATTACAGCAGATGCTATACAAGATTTGAATGGTTTTCATTGCGTTGAGAGTATTTGGCTGATGGGGGCATATTTGTCTATTTGCTTTATTGTTTTATGTATGGCTGCAACAAGGCTGATATTGTAATTTTGGCCTCTTGGCTATATTATAAATAGATAGATTGGGGTAACATTGACCAAACCAAGCATTAAATTCAGGTACTACTCTGGACAAGTGGATCTCAAATAACTCATTGATAATGTCATTTTTGCTTAACTCAATGCAGCCACATATTGCAAAAGGATATCTGCTTCTTGATACTGCTGAACAAATTTGGTCGACTGCAAGGAATATTTATGGTCAACTCGGGCATGATGCACCGGTGTATGAACTTCGGAAAATGTCACATGACACCACTCAAAAGGAGATAACTATATCAATATCATCCTGAGCTTAGGAGTATGTGGCAAGAGCCACATCATTATGTCGATTATCACCCAACCAATGTTTCAAAAATTGCTGCCTACAAGAGGCATATGGGCTAGATTAGAGTTTATGATTTCTTTGCAGGATAAACGTTGAAGGTGATCATATAAGTGTTCGAGTCCTTAGCCGGTCTCCATTCCCTACTCGGGAGTAGTCCTATTCCTTAATTCACTCGGAGGAAAGCCCTAGGACAACAATGCTCAATCCCTCTACTGTTGATCGATCTGCTCTACAAACCAATGCTGGCATTATTGCCAAATCTGATGGTACTTCTAAAGTGTGAACATTGTCATAAGCCATGTCATACTAGGCTAGCCCTTGAAGTTACATGGAAAGCTTGCAGATTTTGAGGCAACAAGGGCATAAAGAAATGTAGAGAAAACAAGGCAAATCATACTGAAACTGTTCATTCTGCACCTACTACTAATATCGGTTTAACATAGAAAACTTTAAGGATTTCGACGTTTATTGAAAGCTTCCGCTGCTGCTGCCTCCTCCACGTTTGCCAATTCACCTTCCCCTTTTGCTTCAAACATAGCCACTTCAAGTATCTTCTTTTTTTTTTTTTTTTTTTTTTTTTGGGGGGGGGGGGGGGGGGGGGGGTAGGCGTTAATACATAAGTTGTTTCCAGCTCATGGATCCGACTCGAGACTTAAATTGTAAAGTAACCTTTTTTCCTTATTGTGTTTTCCAGGATCTGGTAACAGAGGAGGAGATTCGATATGGTAGATTTGATGGTGGTCTTTATCTGCTCAGGGGTAGTGGGGTTTGTACTTCTACTTTGCCGTCTATGCCCCATCAAGTTAACTCGGCATTGACAAAAATCTCTATCAGTGCAATGCAGATCAGGTCATACCCCTTTATGAACGTTAGAAAAAGTTTTTCCTTGTCTTATTTCAGCTTGTAATAAAGATTTTTGTGAAGCCTGTGTTTTGGCTACATCAAACGCATCCAACATGGTCATCTTTAAATAATTAAAGTCATTTCCCATTCCATGTGATTCATACTAATGTGTGGAGTCCTTCCCGGCATACTTCTATTTTTTATCATCGTGCTAGATTGCAAAGTCTACCCTGGAGAATGTGTAGCTATGCAACATAAGTTGGTGGTCTTAGAGGTTCGGTATAACAAGGTACATAAAATGCAGAGAAGTGCTCAGAGCCCCAGAATAAAATGATGAAAGTTAAATGGAGAAAAATAAACAGATTTCAAGGAAAGAATGCTTTGGGAAGGACTGTGGCAACTAGAGGGTGAAGTAAATATGATGTGGAACGGGATGTCTAACTACATCTAGAGAGTGGCAAGAGAGGTGTTAGGGGAAAGTAAAGAAAACGAACACCAAACAAAGGAAACTTAGTGATAGAATGAAGAGGTGCAAGAGGCAATTAAACAGAAGGAGTGTTTCAGATGTTTGCATAAATGTCCTAATGAAGAGAATTTGCAAAAGTTTAGAGTGGCGAGAAAAAATGCCAAAACAACTGTGTGAGAGGTTAGAGGCAAGGTTTTCTCCGATATGTACAAAAAACTTGAGAGCAAAGAGGGAGAAAAATGTATCTATAAGCTTGCAAAGATAAGGGGCAAGAAAAGTAAAAACTTGACATAGGTCAGACGCATCAAGGATGAAAATCAAAAACTTTTAGTAAGAGATGCAAAAGTTAAGAAAAGGTGGATGAGCTATTTTAACAAGCTTTTAATGGAGAGAGCGATAGAAGTGAGGTAGATTTGGAGGACATTTCTGATGATTTAAACTTGTGCATAGAATTAGAGCAAAAACTTGACATAGGTCAGACGCATCAAGGATGAAAATCAAAAACTTTTAGTAAGAGATGCAAAAGTTAAGAAAAGGTGGATGAGTTATTTTAACAAGCTTTTAATGGAGAGAGCGATAGAAGTGAGGTAGATTTGGAGGACGTTTCTGATGATTTAAACTTGTGCATAGAATTAGAGCTCATGAAGTTAATGAGGCATTAAAGAAGATGAAAACTAGTAAAACCTTGGGACCAAGGTTGTTAAAATCGCGATTTAACGATCCTACGATTTTTTCGTCATCAGCGATTCAACTCGCTACCAGGATCGCAAATCAGACAAAATCGCATAGGATCGCCGATTTTGATCGTAAAATCGGTGGGATCGCACGATCCCACCGTTCCTGAAAGCCCATGACGCGGTTTAAAGAAAAACCCCAAATTCCCGTTTGAAGCCCTAATTTCTTCCCATACCCAGTCGCGAGACTCGCGACTCTCCTCCCTATTCTCACGCGAGTCTCCAGCGACTCTCCTCCCTGTTCTTGCGACTCTCCTCCCTGTTCCCTGTTCTCGCGACTCCTCCCCGTTTTGTGAAGAAGAAGAAAAAGAAGTCGAAATCGCGTCCCTGTTTTGTGAAGAAGAAGAAGAAGTCGAAGTCGAGAAGAAGAGGAAGAAGAAGTCGAAGTCGAAGTCGAGAAGAAGAGGAAGAAGAAGTCGAAGTCGAGAAGAAGAAGAAGAAGAAGAAGAAGAAGAGGAGGAGGAGGAAGAAGTCGAAGTCACGTATCTAGTGAAGACTGAAGAAGCAAGAACGAACAAGTGCTCTGCTTCTGCTCTGTATTGTTTTGGTGGCCGACTTGACATTTTGCTTCTGCGTCCCTCTTTTTCTTCTTGTTTGTGGTATTTATTTATTTTTACGGTTTTGCATCCCTATTTTCTTAGTGCTTTTTTATTTTGTGCTTTTTTTTTTCTGTTCATAATGTTTTGGTAGTTTGTGCTTTTTTATTGTGTTGTAAAAAACATATCTTATGATTTATGTCTTTTGAATTTGAAGTTGTTCATTAAATTTTAGTAGTGACTTATGTCTTTTATATCATGTTATGAGTTGGCATATATTTTTTTATATGCATATATATGTTAGAATATAATTTTTTAACTTAGATAGTATATTAGTAGAATCTTAACGATCCGTGTCGATCCCACGATTTACGATCCTACCACCCCCTCCCGATCCTAAGTAGGATCTCGATCTTGACAACCTTGCTTGGGACCCGATGGTGTCCCTATTGAAGTGTGGAGATGCTCAGGGATGTGGCAACAAGTTGGTTGACTAACCTTTTTAACAAGATTCTCTAAACTAATAAGATGCCTAATGAATGGAAGAAGAGTATGCTTGTGCCTATCTACAAGAACAAGGGAGATGTCCAAAATTGTTCCAACTATAGAGGCATTAAGCTTATGAGCCATACAATGAAGTTGTGGGAGAGAGTTGTTGAGCATCGTTTGATAATAGAGACCAAGGTCTCTGTGAACCAATTTGGATTTATGCTAGGAAGATCTACCATGGAGGTTATCTTCTTGATACGACAGTTTATAGAGAGATACCGAGAAAAGAAGAAGGGCCTACATATAGTGCTTATTGATCTCGAGAAGGCATATGATAAGGCTCCAAGAAAGGCTCTATAGTGGGTTCTTAAGAAGAAAAAAGTATCTTCAAAGTATGAAGAGGCAATTAAGGATATGCATGACGGTGTTACTACATGTGTGAAAGCTTGTAAGGGCACATCAAGTTATTTTTCAATCACAGTAGACTTACATCAAGGTTCTGCTTTGAGTCCTTATCTTTTTGCCCTAGTTATGGATGAGTTAACAAAAGATATCCAAGAAGAGGTGTCGTGGTGTATGCTATTTGCAAATTATATTGTGCTTATTAATGAGATCAGGACTGGGGTAGGCGCTAAATTAGAATTATGGAAAAGCACGTTGGAGTTTAAAGGATTTACGTTAAGTCGAAGTAAGACCAAATACATAAAGTGTGAGTTCGACATGGCAAGAGGAGGAGATCAAGAATCCGTGAATATGCTTGGATAGGAGGTACCCAAAAAAGATGCTTTTATATATCTAGGATCAATATTGCAAAAGGGGGAAGACATTGATGAGGATGTAAACCATAGAAGTAGAGTAGGTTGGATGAAATGGTGGAGTGCATCAGGGTTTTTGTGTGATTGCAAAATCCCCTTTAGGCTAAAAGGAAAATTTTATGGAACAGCAGTAAGGCCTGCAATGCTACACGTAGTTGAATATTGGCCAGTAGAGAGGCAACAGGAGTTACAGGAGCATAAAATGAGAGTAGAGAAAATAAGGATGTTAAATTGAATATGTGGTCATACAAGGATGGATAAGATAAGAAATGAGATACTCAACGAAAAGTCGTAGTACCGGTGGCAGAAAAAATGAGAGAACACAAATTGAAATGAGTTGGGCATATTTTTCGAAGATCCCTAGATGCTCCGGTAAGAACAGAAGTTTGTTACCAAGAGCATGACATGAAGAAAGGAAGAGATCGGCCGAAACTTACTTAGGGGAAAGTAGTAAAACACGATTTAATGAAGTGAGAAATAGACTAGCGTACGGTTTGTCTTAGGACGGAATGGAGAAAAGCTATTAGCATTGTGAAAAGGCAGAATTCCTATGTTCCAGACTGTCATTTTGTCTCTTTTTTCTATTTATATTTATATATATTTTTATTTTCATATATTTATTTTTATATAATTATTTCTTTTCAATCGATCAAGCTTTTATTTTATCTATTTTTGGGTTCATCGACTGCCGACCCCAACTAATTTGCGATAAAAGTGATGTTGATGTTGATGATTTCACTTTTATCACTTGTCATTCTCGTACAACTTAGGTTTATTTGTTGAAACATAAGAGTGATGTTTTTCACTATTTTCAAAACTATCACAAAATGATTGAGACTCAACTTAACACTACAATGAAAATTCTTCGCACTGCATACACTGAGGGTTAGTTTCAACGGTATCCTCTGAACATCGCACTACTCATCAAACCAATTGTGTTTATACCCCAGCACAAAATGGTGTTCCCAGCTTGTCATTCTCGTACAACTTGGGTTTATTTGTTGAAACATAAGAGTGGTGTTTTCACTGTTTTCAAAATTTTCACAAAATGATTCGGACTCAGCTTAACGCTACTGTGAAAATTCTTCGCATTGTATACACTGAGGGTCAGTTTCAACGGTATCCTTTGAACATCACACTATTCATCAGACCAATTGTGTTTATACCCTAGCACAAAATGGTGCTCCCAAAAGAATGAACCTACATTTGTTAGAGGTCATTAAGTCTCTTATGTTTACCCGTCATGTCCTAGCTCAATACTGGAGTGATGCTATCTTAACCGCTGCCCATTTAATCAATCGGATGCCGATTAGAATTCTTGATTTCCGCACACCTACTGATGTTTTATAGAGATTGTCGACTTTTATTCTTCCCCCAAAATTTTTTCATTGTGTTTGTTATGCTTTAACACCACCTCTAAGAGTAAGTTGGAACCCCATGATCTCAGCTACATTTTTCTTGGGTATTCAACTACTCAAAATGGTTATAAGTGTTATCATCCTCCTTCTAGGCACACCATTGCATCTATGGATATGATTTTTCGCGAATCTAGTTCCTATTATTCTACTCCACCTCTTTAGGGAAAGTGTCATATTGTAAAAGTGTTGCCCATTCTGGATGCTCCTAAGGATATTACTAACCCTCCATCTCTGATAGTCTTTGATGGTTCTCCTCTTTCCGAAGAGGAGAACAATGCTACACAAGAAGAGAATAGTACAGTACCTCGGGGAGATAACAAAGCAGCCACTTTGGAGAGAGACCACTCCCACACTTGTTAGGCAAACCATTGATAGAAGTAAGACATTGAAGACATATCCTAGTAAGGACCCCTCTGCCAACACACAAGTTAAGACCTCTTGGCTTTATTACAAACAGATAACTCGGGGTCACACTCACCTAACCAAGCATTCAATTCAGTTTTTTGGCTCTCAACACTTTGTATGCCAACTAGTCAATCTACTACCAGAGAATTACACAAATGCACATTCCGACACGAAATATCTACACCAGTATGTGGACATGTGTTTTTATAGTGAAGAGAGAGTTCATATTCAACTGCACGTGTAGACAAGAGTTGAAAAGGAATTTAACAAGCTTTACGAGAGGCATGGATTAAACTTTCAGGTATAACTGGAGTCCCTGACCCATTGAAATACAGAACTGAGCCAACAAGTAGCACCGTCATAAAACTGACCTAAACATCTATAGGTCAAACTCTGTACTTCCTCCACACATCCTGTTATGATATTGTTGTCTCCAAATGAGAACTTGGGAACCCCTACTAAGTTTCTTACTTTACTATTAGAGAAAGTTCAGACATTTAGCTCCCCATCATGATTAAGTCCACGCATGCCATGATAGCATCCTAAAATCCAACATTTATATGGCTGACAAACTTATCAGACCATAAGGGTCTGTGTGGACTACTTGTTGAACCATAAGGAGTAAGGAGTTCGGACCATCAAAAACATGCACATGTTATAACATAGAGAATGTAAATCCACCTGGTAGGTCCATTAAAGATGGAAAGAGAGGAAGAAAAGATCCAGTGGCTATCAACCCAGGAAAAATTTGGGTGAACGATTTCTCCAACCTGCAGTTTTAGACGCATCAATCCTGTTAGTTGATCTTCCATCAGATATTAAAAGCCTATCAATTCATTTCCAAACAGTTCAACGGAGGAAAGTTTAGAGGATACAACAAAGCTCCTGACCCCGTATGTGATTCGAACTATACCACAAAATTTCTAACAAATCTATTGGAGGTTGAAATTAAAGGAACTCCTACTTCTTTTAATAGTCTCAACATGACTCATCCGGTTTATAACCTACCTTATCATGCTTCCATTGTCATCCTGACTCATTCCCTTATAAAATAATCTCAAATATAAACTGCTCTTAGAACATACGTCCAAGCAATTTTTTCTCCCCTCAGTAACATGTGAAGGTAACTCTTGTGTGGGGATGGGAAAACAAGATCTTGTTTGCATACACCAGAAAATAGGCATAAAATTTTGAAGGTTGCTTCCAATGTCCATCTCTCTGACCTAAATTTTCCAGCCTAAATTCTGAATGCTTCTACTCACTTTCTACATATGATTTCTTCTCCAGTCTTAAACTTTCCTAACTAATGAATGATGTGCAACGTGCCAAAATGAAAGATTACTAGTCTCCTGACTACGGAATCCATAAACAGTATGGCCAGCTAAGCTGGCAAAACTCAAGAAATATTGAACAGAATGAAACATTGAAAAGAAAACTCACTTCTCTCCATTCCAGGCAATCAGCTTCAGCAACAGTGGGAAAAACTGCAAACACATTATTTTGTCATCAAGAAGTCCTTGATTGATTTGTACAATGAAATAGTCACCTTTCGTAATCATATTTAGATGAGAAAAGCGCAGTGTACATTTTTATGTAAAGACCCCTTCTTTCAGTTTCTGCTTTCAATAAATTTCTCACATGAAGATGGCCAAATTAGAAGTGCTACGTGAAACACTAGTCCCTACTACAGGTTCATAAGTTCTTATATCAAGTTAAAGCTTTTCTTACGATTATCTAGCATACCAACACTAGGTAGGAAAATTGGAGAAGAACTCCTAATGCAAAAGCTCAATATTCATAACCGTCTTGAGTAAGAAAACAATGCATTCAAGAGCGACAATTGGTGTTATACCTGTGGGAGCAATGTAGGAAAAGCCTGCAAAAGTTTCTTCTTATATGTATTAAGAAAATCGAGAGTGGCTTCTGCAACCACCGGATCAGCAAATTCACTGCAGAAACATCAGGATAAGAATTAAGATTCACATCCCCAGAAAAACTGCAAGGAGAATAAAAGCTAATCTGCACTGACTCGTAAATATTCAAGGACAAGCCTCTAGAATGGAAGAGTATGTAAATGATTGGTATATGTGAAAGCTAATCGGCAGTGGTTGGAATAATTTATTTGTGAATAAAAGAAAGCTTATCCATCTCATGAAAAGTAGAAATGACAACAGCTTTAGTCTTTGGCACTTCACACCATCTAGACTGCCATGGGACTACAGAAACCTTATTCCAAGCCTTCAAGATACTATATTGGTCATTGGGTGTTCATTTGCCATTTCACAGGATTTGCAGGTTTAGAGAAAATTCAGTAGGGTTATTTTCAAGGAAATCGGAGCATCGATGCATCTCCGATAACTGATGCCATATGGAATATTCGTCAACCTTCGAAAAAAAAGAAGAATGAGATAACAAAATCAAATTCCTGTCTTTCGGATAAGATATTTCAAATGGATGGTTTTCTGCCCGTTCTGCTTCCAGACCATGTGGCTATTAGTGTTTGTCATTCCACAATATTCTTGAAAAAAGTGAAGCCAAGTCAACATGTCCAAACAACGTGGAAAGATAGGTCATTACCGGCTCAAGCATGATCTGAAGAATGTCCGTAGACTTGTATCAGCATCGTGAAGGACTACATCCCCAAAGTCAAGAAAGAATTGAATAATCGCCTGAATAAGGTAGGACAATGAATACCATACAGTAATTGAGTATTTATGCTAGTGAAACAGGCATATGGATATCTAGATGGCATACCTGGTTGCATTATGAACAAATCATTACACATATCCTTCCTAAAAATTGGTCTATTAGTATCTCCAAATCTACACTGTACTTCCCCACAATAGAATGAGGATGAAAGATGATGCAAAGGTAAGATGCATTTAAAGAATCCAATCTTCTCCATACAAGGACACATCGAACAGCGAGCATTGCCAACAAATTTGTGACCATAGATCCATGGCATTTAAAGCAACAGAACAAGTAAATGCACAAAATAGAACACGGGGAATAATATCAAACCAGCAAGAGAAGGCCGTAAGAGGTGCTGGATTGAGACAAGGAAGCCACCGCCCGCTGAAAGAGCTTATTAATCTGAGGATACACCCTCACGATGAGATCTTCCGATTTTTCAGTCTTGCACAGTTCATACAACCTCTTCACCTATCCAAATGATGGAACAAGAACAAAAGGAAACAGGACCGCTTCCTAAGTATCATCCGTGGACGGACGACATAAAAGAGTATGAAAGCACGTGTATACAAACCATAAAGCCGCTCGACGAGCTCGTCTCACTGTAGAAACATAAAGTTACGGTTCATCTAAGCTCGCTCGAGCTGATTCTTCGATATCCACTGGATGAGGGAGCGAGTGCGGACGCGAGCACCACGCGAAGCAACCGAGCAGAAAAATAGCAGAGTGGATGCGAAGGAGAAGCTTACCGAGTGGAGAAGAGACGGATCGGAGGCGGGATCGCCGGCGAAATTGGAGTCTCTGGCGCTGCTCGACAAGGTCCTGAGATGAAAATCCCAGTCTCCGTTTCGATCCGCCATTTGAGCTCGACGCTGTCTCAAGAAAGCGTATTGAATATTGATGGTCGAATCCACCAACTGTTTTGCGGTATTATTGTGGAATATAATCGATTAACATTATTTAAAGAGAATTTCCAGGAAAAAAAAAAGGGGGGGTCATTAGAAGAGGAAAATGCAGGAAAGAAAGTTCCAAGAAGTTGGAAAAAAAAAAAAAGAACATTCCTGACAATTGGCTGAACAATGTTGACACCTAAATTTTAATTTCTCTTAAATTATTAATTTTTTCACAAAAATGAGAATTAACCTTGATTCCCACAAAAAAAAACTAGTTTTCATGCATAGCATATTTAATTTAAGCATGCATTGCATTTGCATTATTTTGCGTTCATTGTCGATGGCAAAGATTTGTGCTTAGATTGACAAGCGATCGGGATTGGCATGGCGTGAAGAAATTCGACTAAGGTAGGGAGTGTGCTGAAAATATTCATGGGAATTGGACCTATTTCATATTGGCCCATTTTCGCTCATTAATTTTTTTAGGCTTTTAATTAATTAATTATTAGTTAATCAGAGCTCGATTTGAGCCCAAAGTCATGCGATTAGGCCCACGAACAAGGCAATTTTCGAATGGCCCTTTCTCATCCCTCTATGGTCAAAATTCTCAAAGTGTTTTAATGGAGTAGGGCTCCTCAATATCAAAATTTTCGATCCTACGATTATGATTGAGTCCTATCCTAGTTAAAGTTTTTGATCTAACGGTCATTAATGAGTCCTATGCTTGCTGGCAAACCATTACTCTATAAATACGTGATTATGCCTTAGGGTTAGAGGAGGCCACGTAATTGCAATACACGGCTAAAATTCTAAGGTGAGCAGAGAAGAAAGAGGGAGGGCCACTTTATGGAATATACGGCCGAATTCTAAGGCTACATTTTGATGATACACGACACAATTTTGAGAGAAAGTCAGAGAGAGAGAGAGAGAGAGAGAGAGACTGGAGGAGAGTGCTCCCTTTGTCTTTTTCCTTTGGGTCTTCCATTCAGAGAATTCAAGGTTCTGAAGAAGGGGCTCCACGTTCTGACATGCACGGATAAGAGCCTTCGGAAGCTCCATCCTACGCGCCAATTTCCCAGCGACTCCCCACAAAGCTTGCAGCATCGATTTTTATCAAGCGGACCAGCCATGACAATTCATTCATTCAAGGCATAGGCAACGACGAAAAGTGGACAAAGGACGAAGTGGCTAATCCTTCATCTGTATTTGCACCTTTCTTTTGATTCCTTTTTACGTTTTACTCGCAGCTTTTTAATTGCAGAAAATGCCAAGGTGAGTCCACACGGTGCAGAGAGCTTGAAGTGGAAAGAGAGAAGAAATTCACTCGTGGTTTGTCACCAACTTTTGATGGGCCTCCTTCTCGCACGAATCCTGCATCATACCAAGTGAACCCATAAAGACGACTTTTCTTCCCTCCCCAACAATCAAATTCGGCCGTATGATGTCATCCTTGCTTCAAACATCGCAATGAGACTGCTGCTGTGATCCGCTCCATGATGCCAACTTTTTGTTCTTTTTATTAATCTGTTGCCTACAGGAGATTTTTATGAATTTATATTTTCAAGGCACCCATATTAACGGATTTTCACTTTCGTACTCACAGATTATACCAAGCAATAGAAGTCCATTAGTGGAGAAAAGACGAATAGGTGTCTCTCTCTCTCTCTCTCTTTCTATTGGTGGATGATTCTCATACATCCAGGGGAAAAGGCGTGCATGGAGGATGGGGAATAAGATTGGGAAAGTTGAAGAATTGTGAAGAAGAGAAGATTACCGGAATTAGGTAACATCTTTATCTTCAAATATTCTGAGAATTTTTTAATTAATTTGAATATTGGCTGAATATGGATGAATTTTGAGATATCAATGTGATAATTACTTAACTTGAATTTTGAGCAAATCCTATGGATATTGTGCCTACCTTTGGGATATATGGTGTATCTTGTTGCGGGTTAAAAAAAAAATCTAAATGCTCATCATATCTTTAGAAAGATTGCACATGTCTCTTGGAATATTTGAATTTGAAATCTTCTTGGAAATCCTGAGTATCTCGTATTCTTACAGATAAGATTGCCTTGAACTGAGATTATCCTTTTTTAATTATCTGAGATACTTTCAAAATCTCAAAAGATAATTGCTCAATTTTTCAAGACATGAATCATTTTCAGATGAAGCAAGATTGCCTCCCAATCTCAACCTCCTCATGTAATTTCCTAAATTTATGGATGATTTGGGGGTTATTTCATTTTGTCTGGTAATATCTGATTATTTGATTGTTTTCTTTTCATATCCATATCATGTTTGTTTGATTGCTTGATTGTTATAAAGTTTGCACATTTTTAAACAAGCATGCCTATAATATATGCTCCCATGTGCCTAGTCCCTTCGAAAAATTAAATTGCATGCCTTACCCATGATCTTACGGGGTGGGACGGCAATTAAGTATAAGGCTTCGTATTCTTTCCCTATGGCAAGAGGGACGTTGTCGTCTTATACACGAACTCGCATACTGACTCGAATCTTCGAGGATGTAGCGTTAAAAATTCTATTCTAACCCGAATCTTTGGGAATGAGTGAACTATCGAAAAATCGGATTTCGGGGTATATTATGGGCATTCTTGTTTAATTTTGTTCAAATCCTTCTTTTTTAAGAAATTTGGAAAGAGCAAAAAAAGAAGAAAACCGAAAAATCCAAAAAATAAAATAAAACACAAAACACAAAAAAGAAAACATTTCAAATCACATAAACCAATCGAAAAGGGCATTTTCATGAAATTGGTACCGAAAGAGCATTAATTAATTTTTAATTAATGTAACCAAGTTCTCGAACTCACCATTTCTGATTCGTAGAAATAAAATAGTTTCTCCCGCTATTTTATTTAGGTTTCTAATCGACCTACCAAGAAACGATTAGTGACAGCTCCTAAATTAAAAATCATTTCAATAAAACCTAAGTTGCGATTTGGTAGGGTCTTGAGAGAGTCCGTATTAGGTTAGTCATTAAATTAACCTAATAATCCATTAGCCAAATTTCGCGATAGATCTTGTGGCAATCTCTTGGTTGAGCGTTTGCGATGAATATTGTCCGCAAGGTGGTATTCACAACGAAAACTCAACCGGACCTTTGACTCCGTGGGACTTTTAATCCTGACAAGAAGAAATAGAAAAATTAGATTGCAAGGATAATAATAAGAATTGCCCAAGAAAAATGCTGGTTCAAGAGTATTATTCTTCTCTCTTCTTTTGGAGCGAATCTCCAGGCGTCGCCGAATGGATTCTTTGAAGACTTCCCAAGAGTCAGATTTTTGAGAATTCTCCTTCAAGATTGTTTGATGAAGTCTTCCTTGGTAGTGTTTGACAAAATAACACAGAACCGGTACAAGTGGGCGTCGCTCGGATGACTTGTGGGTGAAAGGGCAGTGACGTGCAACGGTGGCCGCAAAAGAGATGGTCTCTCACTGCTCAGGCATTCGCACCATGGACAATCTTTTTTTTTTTAAGCTAGATCACACGTGCAAGCTGGAAATTTGTCCAAAGTGCAGATTTTTGAGCTCGATTCGCTATGAAATCACTCTTGAATGATCTAGCACAAATAGCTGAGTTAGGCCTTCAAATAGTGATAAAACAGAAGCTGATTAACCTTCACATATGACTGAACAGTGGCGAAAACAAAAAGTAATGCTAGACCAAAAGAGGTGGAAAGGGGTCTAGTTTGGCGGCTTGTGGGAACGAGATCTTTCGTGAACAAGTAGAGATCTGCAAGTCCTTGGTTGCAATGCAACGTCCTTTTTCTCTTCAAGCACCAGAGCAATTATTGGCTTGCTTTATCAGTCCTGTTCAGCAGATGACAAGGACTGAAAGACAAAAAATCATGAAGGGAGAATTCCTCTATCTATGTGCCTTCTCTTCTTCTCCGAGTTTTGGCCGATGGGATTGGACAAGGCGGAGACACAGTAAGCTTGAAGCCCATTGTGGCTTGATGGTATTCTCGGTGATGAACAACTCGTCGTTGAATGGATTTGGCCAAAGAAAATCTGGAAAAATCTGCAAGGGATTAATTAGATGTGGCTGAGTCCAAAGGACAATTTAGAAAAAGACAAATTGTGGCTGAGTTCCAAGAGCAATGAAAACAAAATTGTTGCAGATTGTTGAGACTGTAGGTGTTGAAGCTCAGGAACAGGCGTGCGAAGAAATTGATGTGGAAACTCTGCCGCCTCCTACTCTTGCTCGTAGAACTTTCAATGTCTTCCCCCTGAAATAGCAGTTCTCTCTTTCTCCTCCTCCTTTTCACGTGAAAGACCCTCTAAAAATATGCCGTATGTGAATTATGTGTGGCCCCCTCAAAACTCTAAGCATAAGCTATTATTTATAGAGAAAATTGTTGCAAGCTCGGGCCTAAAGTTTCTTTATTTTTGCAAAATAAACTCGGGCTAAAAAATATGACTTGAATTAAGTCCCAATGGGCTAAATTGCAACAAATTAATTTATTTTCCCTGAAAATTTCGGCTAAACCCATTGTGCCTTAGGTCAACCGAAATTCATGTATTACATGGGCTAATTGTGCATTTTTTGGACTTAAATTATGCTTTTTATAATTAATCAAATATTAAAATTAAAGCCTTTTTCTAAATTATAAGCTCCAGATTTGGTTCAATTTTTCGAGATGGATACTCAAGAATTTGCCTATCAATCTAGGTCCAAATCGCCCGTCAAATTATGTCAATCTCACAACGCCATTCCAGATAAATGCCAATGCAATGCACGTGACAAAAATAAAATATTTTACGCATGGAAATTATTTTTGGCGAGAACTAAAGTTAATTCTCATTTTTATGAAATGTGAATGATTTAAGGAAAACCAAAATTTAGGTGTCAACAAACAAAACAAAATATATTTTTAAAAGAGCATACTTGATCATTATTTTTTATGATTATTATGGATGATGATTGGATATATTTAAATGATATTAATTTTTAATTAGTTTCGAACTTAATTCAGTAAAGAGTTACGAAAATTAACGGAGATCTATAGTTCATATTAACATTATGATTACGTAAATTCCTATTTCTATCTTATTTACTTAGTCAATGTATTATAAAGTTAATACAATTATATCACTTCATTTTCAAAATTTAGATTCCGATTCTAATTTCATTAGTTTTGGTGGAACGTTCAAATTTATATGATTGGTGAACAACATAAAACTTATAATTTCAATCTACCCTTTTTATATTCCTTATGTCACTTTTATATTAGTCTAATTTTGCACTTGCTCCTCAGTGACACCTTCAACTTAAAGTATCACTATCTCAACACAAAAACTACTAAACTGTTTCTTTTTCATACTTGTGATTTTTAGGTTATTTGCTTATATTTTCGTTAATGTTAGAGATAAAATACGCTTCTCGAAGTTGAGATAGTAAATTAGCGAAAAAATAATAAATATTTGTAGAGGGCATCGACGTGGGATTAAAATACGAAGTTGTTTTTACTACTCAACATTTGAAATTATGGTACAACCTTTCTCATAGATTCTACTTATACCAATGCAAAATATATACATATATATATATATATATATATATGAAAAATTATACTTTGATTGTTTCAGAACTAAAAATTTCCAATGGTTTTATGTATTTTTTTTCCTAACAAAAGTGAAAGTTCAATTATCCTAAAATTCACACAAAGGAAGTTAAAAGTAAAATACACGGTGTATATATCTCATTCCAGTACAAAAATGCTTCATGTTATAATATTTGTGTACGAGCTTTTTTTATAATTATAATATGACCAAAAAAATAATAATGTCGGGGCTGCAATAATCATAATTATTTTTAAACCAAAAGTCAAATCAATTTTCCAGAGATAGTAAATTAAAACATTTTAAGTCGTGTTAATCTAAAATAAACCATGTTTACATCATTTTTGGACCTTTATTTCTGGATAAACTTTTTCCCCCACATTCATGGCAAGTCCAAAATTGCCAAGTGGTTTTGATAAGTCACAAACAAAGATTACCTAAGAAGGACCACACAAATCTGACACTTAAATGAAATAATAAATATTTATCCATATTTAATTCCCTGAAATTTCATGCCTTGTGGAGAAAAAAGAGAAGACAGGCCTCCTCGAAATAATCAACTTCATCAACCTCTTCCGTCTTCCCTTCCCACCCCGCGGGCCGCCGCCCCTCTTCCTCTCTCTCTCTCTCTCTCTCTCTACGCTGATGGCCGTCTCCATTTGGGCTCTTCCGTCATCCTCCTCCCACAGACTCCCAACCCTTCCCCGGCCCCAACCATTACCTGCGAAATTTACAGCCTGCCCGTCTCCGACCTGCCGGCTCCGATCCACCATTTCCTGCATTCTCGCCCGAGACTCCGCCGTTCGAATGGACGCGCCCGCCCAATCGCTGATTCCCGACTCGTTCGGCCGATTCGGAAAGTTCGGCGGGAAATATGTGCCCGAAACCCTGATGCACGCGCTATCCGAGCTCGAATCCGCTTTCCATGCGCTTGCTGGGGATGATGATTTCCAGGTTCCGTCGAGCTTCTTGTTTTCCCTTTTTCCGCGAAACGGTTTTGTTTTGTTGCTTGTAAATGAACTTGTTGGCATCTAAAAAAAAAGTGAAGTTGTCGACGCTGTTTTTAGCGTTCTTGTTTGTGTTTTTGACTTGTCGCTATATTGATTACTCGATTTGAATTGATGCAATGGGGTAGCCGCTGATTGGTGTATGCATTAAGGAAGTTCACTGTAAAGTAAAACATTTTGGAAAACTGGTTTTTTACTGGATGATGGAGATGTTTAAGCTCCTGAAGTGATTGGTGGAGATTTTTCTTTGACATTTTTTCTGTTTAACTTGAACAGTCTACTCGGAAAAATGCATGATTTTGTGCATATACAGAGTAGATTAGTTGCAATAATGTATCATGGATGTCTTTCAATCCATTCCTTATCGCTCTGTCAGTCATTTGACCGCACTTTAGCCGGTTCATTGACATCTTTAGGTCATTTACTTTCTTGGGTTTCCAGCTTTCTGTCATCATGAGTTCGTGAGTATTGTTGTTTCGGTATTTCAGAGTCCTTCCTAAGATGAATGTGTTTGTCGCAGAAAGAGTTGGATGGGATTTTGAAAGATTATGTTGGTAGGGAGACTCCTCTCTACTTTGCAGAGCGGCTCACGGAGCATTACAAGCGCCCAAATGGTGAAGGGCCGCACATATACCTCAAGAGGGAAGATCTCAACCATACCGGAGCTCACAAAATCAACAATGCTGTTGCTCAGGCTTTGCTTGCAAAGCGGCTGGGCAAAAATCGGATAATTGCTGAAACTGGAGCTGGTCAACATGGAGTTGCAACTGCTACAGTTTGCGCCCGCTTTGGGTTGCAGTGCATTGTATATATGGGTGCCCAGGATATGGAGAGGCAAGCACTTAATGTTTTCAGAATGCGTCTTCTTGGAGCTGAGGTGCGCTCTGTGTATTTGCCCTTGTGCTATATTGGACCCCCATGAATTCATCATATGATGGTGATGGTGGTCTGACTCTGTTATTATTGCAATCTGTGTTTGCTTCAAATTGTCGCGTTGCATGAAGTTGGAAAATCTTGCAGGCCTGTGGCCTTTCACCTTTGTCCGAATCCTGTCGGTTTTGATTTTAATACTCCTGTACATGAGCTTTCAACGTGATGTATACTTGAATTGTTCTTTGGAATCCATGATCCAACTCATATAAGGTTAGCAGTTTGTCTGTTAAACAAATTCATATTGAGGTAAACACTGTGATGGAAGGAACCTTGATGTAATAATTCAGATGTCATGAAAACTCTTATTTCGTAATCCAAGCTGGCGATTAGAGGCAGCTATTAACAAATCAAGTGTGAAAGGATTTGCTGGATGCTGCAAAATCATCTATTTTCTGTATCTGCCCTATTTCTGGCGGCAGGCTTCCTTCTAGCCGCTGCCATTCTCAGTTCTTCCCCTGAAGATATTGTTTTTATTATTCTACTGCTTGAAGCTACTTTTTCTTGCTGGTCGGTTTTGGGCTCGGAGCCTTGGACAGTACTTGACTATAGGCTTCTTGCACTGTACACTATATTTGGTGGCTATTGCATTATTTGGACTTGGTGAAAGCTTAGCTCTGCCTTCCGGTGTTTAACATATCTTTATATGAGTTAAGATTTGGATGGATGTCCATTCTGCGATGCTCCCTTCAATCAACATTCATCTCCTCTTTCATTGCATCTGTTGAAATCATGATGTATATGTTATCATACGCAGGTTAGACCAGTGCATTCTGGAACAGCAACATTGAAGGATGCTACATCCGAGGCTATAAGGGACTGGGTGACAAATGTGGAAACAACCCATTACATTTTGGGTTCTGTTGCTGGGCCTCATCCATATCCGTTGATGGTCAGGGAGTTCCATGCAGTGATTGGTAAGGAAACTCGGAGACAAGCTTTTGAAAAATGGGGTGGAAAACCAGAAGTGCTTGTTGCCTGTGTTGGGGGAGGATCAAATGCCATGGGACTCTTCCATGAATTTGTTCATGATAAGGATGTTCGGTTGATTGGCGTGGAGGCTGCAGGTTTTGGCTTGGATAGTGGTAAACATGCTGCCACTTTAACTAAAGGTGAGGTTGGCGTGTTGCATGGAGCCATGAGCTACTTGTTACAAGATGAAGATGGGCAAATAGTTGAACCCCACTCGATTAGCGCAGGGTAAGTAGCATCCTTACTTTCCCTTTGAACTGTCTATAGTTTCCCTCCAATGACACTCTTTCTTTGACATCCTATAAAGCTTGGACTACCCTGGAGTTGGACCTGAGCATAGTTTTCTGAAAGATATCGGACGTGCTGAATACTATAGCTGTACTGATGAAGAGGCATTGGAAGGTGAGAAACTCTCTCTCTCTCTCTCACGTGCCCACACACACCGATTTGTCGCTTTTGTTTCGTGTGCTTATGGAAGAGCACTTCTGTTCTTTGAGGTGAGAATGTCCCTAGTTGTTGGGTAAAGTGTGATCCGACGAGTTTTGATATATTCTCCTCTTGTTTCCCTGTATGAGGCAGCTTTTAAAAGATTATCACGGCTGGAGGGGATAATCCCAGCCCTGGAAACATCCCATGCACTGGCTTTTTTGGAGAAGCTGTGCCCCACTCTCCCCGACGGAGCTAAGGTCATCCTAAACTGCAGTGGCAGAGGGGACAAGGACGTTCAAACGGCCATCAAATACTTGCAGGTTTAGGTTTGTGATGACATCTCATCTATGTGCCATCTTCTGTTTGATATTCAGTGGAGGGTTTTACTTTCGGATTCTTAAATTCCTTTCAACTGCTTTAAAGAATAGACCGCGTCCATATTGCTCATGTCAGACTAGCTAATAATCTATGATCTGCTCTTTTTTGTATTCCAGTGCATGTCTTGTTTTATATGACAAAGGACCAAGTAGCTGTTGGCCCACTCGCACATTGTGCGGTAAGGATGGGCGCGCGATGCTCATGAGTACCAAGTCTAACTTCTCTTTTCCTCATCTATTGCCACGACCATTCGCTAAGCAAAATGAGTTAAATATCTGTTGTGCCCTTTTCCATTTAAACGCGACGCATGACCTTTTTCATTCTTTTGTTCTTTTCATAACCAATTGATTACTCCTAATTCTCGGAGAAGAGAACAGCGCCAAAAAATGCTGAATCGTATCGTCCCTCTTATACAAACTTTGTTAGGAACGCCAAAGTATGAAATACGCGAAACCGGATTTTGTGGATTAAGGATGGATTATAAGAGAGAAAAGGGTAATGTGGAAGTATGATCTGCTGGACTCCGGTTTTTTATTATGTCAAGCTCGATCTTCTGTAGGGTGTTGCATAAGCTTTAGCCATCACAGAATGACATGTTATGTATCTTATATATACACACAGCAAATGAGCGGGTTTCAAAAGAAGCCACGAGGGGCTGAAACAATCCCAACCTTTTTCATAAATTTCGATTTCTGAAACTCAAGAATGTAACAACCACAAAAAAATAATAATAATAACTAAGGGGAATTAGGTAAGAAAACAGAAACTTATTCACTCTCTCTCCTCGTTTTCTTCTCTCTTGTGTTTTCCTCCTAACTGCTGAGCTATGTATGTACAAAATGGGCTTTGTATGGGAATTGCAGACGTTTAGAAGTCGATGATGGGTTCACCAATGGTCAAATTCCTCTCAGGTGTCCATGGCAAGTTAAAGAGCTTGGCCATTATGAACTTGAATACCTTGTTGACATTGATGTTGTGGGTCGCGCTCGAGAAGAAAAGGGTCGCCTTCATCGCCTTTGCATATGCCCTTGCCTGCGTTTGAATGCAAATTCAAATCTCTCAAATTGCAACCCACATATGAATATTGTTCAATTTAAAGTAAACGTTTCAAAAAAGAAAAAGTAAAGAAGCTTTTTCAATGAAGGGGGGGAAATCCAATGGCCCAAAAATAATGGTCCCCGCCTTACATGCAGGGATCCGGACGCATAATTCAACCTCAGTACAAAGCATATGCTTTACGCGTGGAGAGGTCACGCACAAGCGTCCAAAGCGTTGGAAATGTTTGAAAGAGGGAAGACTTCTCAAGTCAAGTCTTTCTTCGCTGTCGTCTCAGTCATTCTTGTTCAGAAAGCTGTCTGTAATTACCTGGGTTATGATTGTCCACTGTAAATCTGGAGGAAGCCTGACGAAATCATCGAACTTGGTCCCAATTAATACGGGAATGGCTGTCTGCAAATAAGTAAGGCAAACATGATTAAATACCCTTTGTTCTACACAAAAACTGCACACTTTGATCTTTCATTGTTTCAAGACTCGGTGTTCATAAACAGATGGCGGAAAACAAGGCGCAAAAAGGGTGCTATCATTATCAATTTTCATCATCAATTCAGGGGTAATTTTGTCATGATGTCAAAGAAAGCTCCTTCATTTTTGACAAGAAGCATTTAAGAGCAGTGCATACTTTTACACGTGGAGAAACTTGACATTATGATTCATGACACTCCGATTTTTCCAACCTCACATCGGTGAGCATTTCCAGTAGCAAAGTTCCGAACACAAGAACATCCGCATCATCGTCACACTTGATTCTCCGACATTAGGATCAATCAATCGGTCGGTGATCAGTGGTTAATCTCGTCACCAATGATTTTGCATCCCCACAAAAACTCTATTTTCGATATTGAAAACTCATTTGATGGCAAATTGGTTAATCTGACGACGACGACGACGAGAGGTAATAATGCCAAGCAGAGAACTGCATTTCGTACCTGATTCCACTTTCTTGCTTGACTATACCACGCAACAACACTGCAAAGGAAAAAAAAAATTCCGCACCACAAGGCACAAAATCCTTCAGAAACCTTTCTGGGAAATCATTAACAGCGAAATGGAAGTAATTAACCGGTAAGATTCTTCGGGAAGAAGATTAGAGATGGTCATTATGTGCAGACCTGTTTAAGGTACACCTACTAGTAAGGTCAAACATGAACAAAATTGCCACTGCATCTTTACAAGCTATAGGCAGATGATCAACCGAGCTGTTGTCACCTGCAATCAGAAGCAGAAATCCCCATCACAAGCAGAAAACAGAGAATCGGGTACTTTAACCCCGAAAAGAATCACTGAAACTCTGCAATCATTTCTCTAAATTTATCCCCCAAGAAAGGAAGAAATTGTTTATAGTTACCTGCTACATCCCAAATACTAAATGAAATTCTGGCTCCTTGAACAAACATCGTTTTGTCCATCAAATTCAATCCTGTCATTTGCAGGCTGCACTTCTCCTGCTCATCCCCCACATATTTAATCTGCAAAGAAGAAATTGCAGAACTTTGCATCAGTATTCATTGCATATTCTGAGCAAATATATCAGAAAGGCAGTATCATCCAATAGAGGAGTAACTACTAAAAACAAGAAAGGAGAAAGACTCACAAAATTCAAGAAGATAAGAAGAAGTTTATTTTCTGATGAAATTCAAGAAAAGAACAAAAAAAAAAAACAAATTCTTATACTCTTCTTGGAAGCAGAGAAAGACAAGGGTCACTCCTTGTGAATACAGAGAACGCCATCATACTTACCACGAAGCTCGTTTTCCCAATCTGGCAATCACCCAGCAAACTGATTTTCAAGGAAACCAAATCCGAATCCGTCTCGTGCTCCCCGTACGCCGCCGCCGGCCCTTCCAGCGCCTCCATGCCCGACAGAGAATTGACCCGGCGGGGCAGGCGCCGGTACCGGGCCCCCGCCGGCCGCCCCGTGGAGCAAACGAGGATCCTCTCCCAGACGAACCGGAAGAAGTCCCGGAACACCGAGACCCGCTCGGCGATCCTCCACCGTATGTTGACGCGCACGATCCTCCGGCAGAGCTGCGACATCTTCCCGGTGGCTTCATGAATAAGTTCGGCCATGGAGGTGGGAGGTGGCCACAAACTTTCTCATCAGTGTTCGGTGTTCTTGCGTGTATATGACTTTTAGTATATCATGTGTTGGGCTAGGCTAGAGCCTAGAGGGGAGGGAAGGTCACATACTGTGTTATAGATAACGCACAGAGACGGTTGACCGGTACGTTCATTGGGGAGGACAGAACAGTCCAGATTGCCGGCTTCTTGGGTTTCGACGAGGTTAGAACTTAGGAGGGGCATTTGGGTCAATCTCCATGGACGACTGGGTCTCTAACGAAGCTTTTAATAAAAGTGGCAGATGCCAAATCAATTTTGGTCATCTGGCAAACAGGGGTAGTTTTGGAAGTTGGGCTCTGCTTTTCTTTACCTTTTCCTTTTTTTTTTTCCCTTCTTCCTGGTTTTGCTGCTTTTCTTTTCTTTTTTCCCTCCTTTCTTAAAGAGATGAAACCTTTGTCGACATTAACACGGAGCACAAGCATCTTGTGATGCGTTTTGAATACAAGAGATTGGAGAGTGTGAACTTCTTTAACGAGCAAGAACTCCGAGATGGGTCGCCCAAGAAAAGCTGCGAATCAGAAGCATGTTCTCGATGTGCATAAAATTAGGCTATCAATAGATTTTTGAATAATGACATAATTGAGTTGAGCTCGCATCATCTTTCGCTTAAAAGTGGCTTTGGAAAGTCTTATTTTGATGCATGCAAGTAGAGCGATTTTCGTGCATCTATCGAAATCACTTGGTCGGAGACTCGAGAGAGCCGTTTTCGGAAAAAAAAAATTGTCATGTCTTTGAGGTTATATTTATGGTGAATTCCGCGATTTTTGTTTAGTTTGCTGAGCATGTGAAAATCAAAGAACTTTTCCGAGGGTTATCGATTTTGGAATACAGAACAAAGTTCAACTCACATTGCTAGATTTTTCAGAATGGTCTTCTTCTTGCCTACAAACTGATATAAGTATATTATCGTGGGTTAGTGAAATTAATTGGGACGATAAAGAATTATCATATCAAGAGAAATAAGGGTCATCCGTTCGAATTCCGTCACGTGCATGCAAACTGTGCTAGATCAAGGCCATTTGTTTAGATCGACTTCACTGTGCTAGATCAACGCCATTTGTTTAGATCGACTTCACGTAATTTCTAAGGTGTTTCGTGAGTTTTTAAGGAATTAATTGTTGACACATAATAATAATAATAATAATGTATTCTTTGGGGGAGACAAACCTCCTGATCACCTGACACCGCAAAAGGATCAAGGGAACAAGATGGGTGTTTTTTTTTTTTTATTGGTGGATCCAGATCAAGTTTGCATTTTTTTTTTATGTGTAAAAAAGGGCACAAAATACAAAAAAAAAAAAATGGAAAACAGAGGGCATGTCAGATAAATCCCATGTCTTCTTCCAGAAGAAAAGCAGACCAGAAAAAGTACAAAACCACACACATGATCAAAAGAATTAGGTTCGTCTCTGGTTAGTTGGCACTAAAATCTTCCCTTTCTTTGAATCAGCTGTTGTTGTTTCATGGGTTGCTTGAGAGGCTAGGGTTGTACTTGTATTGTATCAATTTATGTTCAGTTTGGTATGGTACTGGTAGGGATCACGGCAGACTCAACATTTCCTTTTTTACGTCAAGCTCAAAAGAAGATTATAATTCCTTCCCAATCCCACCTACTCTAAAACAAAATACAGGTATTTTTAGTAGTTAACAACCTAAGTTTAACAAATTTATTTAAATCCCCATCGTTTTTTCCCAATCGAAGACTAGCGTTCTCTTTGTTATGTGATCGTATGCAGGTCGTCGACAATTCATACTTCGAGTTGTCCCGAGAGAATGCACCAACGTATCAAAGCATGTTCCACTTCTTCGCTCGAAGCTTGATTTCCCGATCTCTTATGCTGAGAGAAAAACGATCCATTCATGGCATCCCGTCCACTAAATCAAGCTACGCATCGATCTTGACGTGGATTCCGATGATATTTCTAGGAGCAAATGCTAAGTTTTGTAGACTAAAATCCAATATATATATATATATATATATTGGAAGAAAGTCGCAAACAGGCTCTCCAGCGAAAGTAGAAATACAATATGGAACGAAGCGATTGTCGTAAGCGAGCGCAATTCAATTAAATTTCGAGTTTAAAAAGAATTACAGGTCACCAAGTGCAATAAGCTCCAAATGTCGAGGGGCAAACCGTAAATAACATTTTCCTCGATTGAAAATCTCTTTTGCCCTTTTATTCCTCAGCAGAATGCACCGTCCATGATTAAAATAGTCCCTAAGGATTAAGGAACTCTTAATCAACGTACTTCCGAATGTCATTGAAGGTTCCCCACACCAACTCAAAAGCAGCGCCTGCTAATCTCAAATCTCACAATTAAAAATCATCCGGGGCAAGTGTCAACATGATGACATATCGAACTCGAATGCTGACCAAGCCCGCACGGTTTAATTTCCAATATAAACTCGTGATATTTGAATCTCCACACTCGGTTCCTTCGCCTTAAAAAAGAAATGAAAAAAAGTAGAGCAATTTCCCCGATTAAAGAAGAGGGAAGAGAGAGAGAGAAAAAAAAAAAGTCGTAGCTTCCAACCTCTATCGATTGGGTGGAGGGGCTTCTCTAGGGCGGTCCAAGATTGGAACGTACGACCTAAAGTCTATGCCCACACCTAACTTCCTTTTAAATATCCATGCCACAATTCGTTATGTGTAGGCAAAATGGGTTAGGGCAAAACATATGTTTTTATATGAAATTCCTTTGGCAACAATCCCATCTGCCGGTCATATCACATGAACATGAACTTCCATTGTTCTAACATTAGGAGAATCATCAATCAGTGGTCTTGATCAGGCAATGAAAAATTGAAAATGACATGATTAGGTGTGGTTGCTTCTGATTGAATCATCCCCGACCCGGTTCTGATGTCGAACCCCGTGCGGACACATCAAGAGCGAAACCAGAAGCTCTCAATTTCAATCGCGGTGGTGGCCAATTCACGCACTCAAGTTGAAGAAGTGCCTCTTGAACTTTTGCAATTAAAGTTCCCAACCCAAAGTGGAGTCGATCGTTCATCCGGTTAATCATGGTGAAAATGACACCAATTTGTTTATTCCGTCCTTGAGATCTATCATATATGCACTAGGAGTATTCGTTTCGCAAAAAAATAAATGATTACAAAAAGATATTCTTTCTGAAAACGATTATCTATATCCCTTATGAAAGTGAATGAACGAAAGAAAAATTTGTCGCCCATGAAAATATTTGGACATAAATTTTTTATGATAGTAAAACATTTTTCATCGACTGATTATTTCAAATGATGCAAGTAATCGATTTTATAAAAAATATATATGTCTTTCGAACTATTTGTTAAATGTGATTTTTCAGGGGTGCCAATTTTTTTTTTTTTTTTTTTAGGCACAAGCACAGACACACACCTATATACACGCGTCCGCTCGCACACAAAAGTAGTTGCAACTTGGGAGAAAATCCTAGGATGGAGATGTTGGGCTTTGGGCCCAATCCAGCCCATTAGGTTGTTAAAAACCTAGGGCAGCAGCAGCAACACGGCAGAACACACACACGCACGAGAGAGAAAGAGAGAGAGCAGCCACCGAGAGGACAAAGAGCAAAAACGCAGAAAAATACTGCAGTTTTTCTGGGCGTCCATCTGAGATCAAATCGACGATCGGAGGTCTTCCCGTGGTCCGATTGGGCTGAAATTTTGACAGCATCTTCAAGACTCGTTGTTCTTGATTCTGTACGGTTGAATCGTGATTTCAAGGTATTTACTGTAGCTGTTCGTGGGTATTTCGGGACTGCATATTTTGGGGGTGATTTTCATCCGGTTCTCTCGTCTACGGTGTTGTTGCTGCTTGATCTCCACTTATAGCTTTGGGATTTTATTGTCGTTGTATTCAGCGAGTTTGTGTATCCAAACGATTGATATATAGTGGAGATTCGGGTAGACTCCGTGAGCGGTCTCGTGGTTTTTATCCTTCGCATTGAAGGGGTTTTCCACGTAAAAGATTCTGGTGTTGTTTTTCTTTCAATTCGCATATTTCCATTGGTTGTGCTCGAATCGGTTTCTCACAGGTTTAGTCAAAGGGGGAAAGTTATATCCGCTGCTTGTCTGTTTTTCCCAACATAGTGGTATCAGAGCATTGTTTTTGACTGAACGATGGAACCGAACGTGAGCAGAATGGTTAGTTTGAATGGAAAGAATTATCATGTATGGAGAGGAAAGATGGAAGATCTACTATATGTGAAACGGTGGCATTTACCAGTGTTTGCTGATACTAAACCTGATAATATGAGCGATGCCGATTGGAATCTTGAGCACAAAATTGTGTGTGGATTTATTCGACAATTTGTCGATGATAATGTTTTGAATCACATCAGCAAAGAATCGCATGCTAGGACATTGTGGAATAAGCTGGAGTCATTATATGCACGGAAGACTGGCAACAACAAAATATGTTTGATTAAACAATTTATGGAGTTGCATTATAGAGATGGCCAATCTATATCAGATCACTTGAATGAGTTTCAAGGAGTGATAGATCAACTTTCTGCCATGAATATTAAATTTGATGATGAAGTGCAGGGACTTTGGTTGTTATGTACCTTGCCGGAATCTTGGGAGACTTTTCGTATGTCTTTAATTAATGCTGCACCTGATGGTATTGTTACCATGGATTTTGCAAAAAGTGGTGTTCTGAATGAAGAGATGAGAAGAAAAACACATGGTTCTTCCTCTCATTCAGAAGCTCTAGTTGTTGAAAACAGGGGCAGAAATCAGAGTAGAGGTCCGAAAGGTAGATACAAGAGCCGAAGCAAGTCAAGATCATGGAAGAAGACTATTGAGTGTCATCACTGTGGTAAGATGGGTCATATGAAGAAAAATTGCTTCCAGCTGAAAAATGAGATGAGGAATGAGAAGAAAAATGGCAATGAAAATAACGAGAGAAGAAATAATGGTGGTGATGATCGGGTGGCAACTGCCACTGATGAACTTGTTATTGTTTGCTATGATGATAATGTTAATTTTGCATGTGATGATTCAAACTGGGTTATTGATAGTGGAGCTTCTCTTCATATTACCTCCAGGAAAGAATTCTTTACATCCTACAGGTCAGGAAATTTTGGTACCTTAAGGATGGGTAATGAGGGTTTGGCTACTGTTGTTGGCATAGGAGATGTATGCTTGGAGACTAGTACTGGAGCAAAACTAGTTCTGAAAGATGTTAGACATGTTCCTGATATTCGTTTGAATTTGATTTCGACTGGAAAACTTGATGATGCAGGATTTTGCAGTACTTTTGACAATGGTCAATGGAAACTCACCAGAGGTTCATTAATTGTGGCTAGAGGTATGAAACAATCTTCCTTATATTTGTTTCAGGCTAAGATTTCCAAAGACATGTGTAATGTTGTGGAAGATGAGAATGCAACTGCATTATGGCACAAGAGGCTTAGCCACATTAGTGAGAAAGGAATTGGCTTACTAGCTAAAAATGGTTTACTCTCTGGAGTAAAGAGTGCAAGACTTGAGAAGTGTGCACATTGTTTAGCAGGAAAACAACGAAGAGTTTCATTCAAGAGTCATCCGCCTTCGAGAAAATCAGAGTTGCTAGAATTAGTGCATTCAGATGTTTGCGGTCCAATAAAACCACTAACACTTGGTGGTGCAGCTTACTTTGTAACCTTCATTGATGACCATTCAAGAAAATTATGGGTTTATTTCTTGAAGACGAAAGATCAAGTGTTAGATGCATTCAAGCAGTTTCAAGTTTCAGTTGAAAGACAGACTGGAAAGAAGTTGAAATGCATTCGTTCAGATAACGGTGGTGAGTACATCGGGCCATTTGATGAATATTGTAGGCAACAGGGAATTCGACATCAAAAGACACCTCCTAAAACGCCTGAGTTAAATGGTGTAGCGGAAAGAATGAACAGAACACTGATTGAGAGAGTCAGATGTTTGATTTCAGATGCAAAATTTCCAAAATCTTTTTGGGGAGAGGCTTTGAGTACAGTGGTACATGTTCTTAATATTTCTCCCATTGTTGCTTTAGATGGTGATGTTCCAGACAGAGTTTGGTTTGAAAAGGAAATTTCATATGATCATCTAAAGGTGTTTGGCTGCAAAGTTTATGTTCATGTTCCCAAAGATAAGAGGTCCAAGTTAGATGTCAAGACAAAAGAATGCATCTTTCTTGGTTATGGTTCTGATGAATTTGGCTACAGGCTTTATGATCCAGTTGCTAAGAAAATTGTCAGAAGCCGAGATGTAGTATTCGTTGAGAATGAGACCATTTGTGATATTGAGAAGATAAAGAAGACAGATTCCCGTGATTCTGATGTGTTAGCTGATACTAGCTCAATCTCACCTTTTGAGTTGCAGGAACAGTTGCATGATCAAGTTGAAGACGATGGTCAGACTACATATCAGCAGGTTCAGGATCAGACTCAGAATGATCAGCCGGTTGAAGATCAGGCTCAGGGTGATCAACATCATTCAGATGACATTGATGCTCAAGAGATTGCACCATTAGCTCCACCAACTACTGCTTTGAGGAGGTCTGCCAGAGACCGCACCTCATCTACTAGATATTCCTCTAATGAGTATGTTCTGTTGACAGATGCAGGTGAACCTGAAACTTTTGAAGAAGCAGTAGAAGATAAGAATAGGAAGGAATGGTTTGATGCAATGCATGATGAGATGAAGTCATTGCATGACAATCACACCTTTGAGTTGGTGGCATTACCTGAGGGTAAAAGAGCTTTGAAGAACCGATGGGTTTACAGATTGAAGCAAGATGAGACGACTTCGCGTCCTCGATATAAAGCTAGATTGGTTGTTAAAGGCTTCAATCAGAAAAAGGGAATTGACTATGATGAGATCTTCTCACCAGTTGTAAAAATGTCTTCAATTCGAGTTGTTTTGAGTTTAGCAGCTAGCCTTGATCTCGAGGTTGAGCAGATGGACGTGAAGACCGCTTTCCTTCATGGTGACTTGGAGGAAGACATATACATGGAGCAGCCTGAAGGTTTTCAGGTAAAAGGTAAAGAGAATTATGTTTGCAAACTGAAGAAAAGCTTGTATGGCTTAAAGCAGGCGCCGAGGCAATGGTATAGAAAATTTGAGTCTTTTATGGGGGAGCAATCCTATAAGAAGACTACTTCTGATCATTGTGTATTTGTGCAGAAATTCTCTGAAGGTGATTTTATTATCTTATTGCTCTATGTTGATGACATGTTGATTGTTGGTCAGAATACTTCTAGGATTGACAGGTTAAAGCAAGATTTGAACAAGTCTTTTTCAATGAAAGACTTGGGGCCGGCTAAGCAGATTCTTGGTATGAGGATCACTCGCGACAGACAGGCGAAGAGATTATGGTTATCTCAAGAGAAGTACATAGAGAAAGTACTTCAAAGGTTCAAAATGGACAAAGCTAAAGTTGTAAGTACACCTCTTGCTACGCACTTTAAGCTTAGTCATAAACAATGTCCGTCAACTGAGAAAGATCTGAAAGAGATGGAAAAAGTTCCTTATGCTTCTGCAGTGGGTAGTCTGATGTATGCAATGGTTTGCACAAGACCAGATATAGCTCATGCAGTTGGAGTGGTTAGCCGTTTTATGTCAAATCCAGGTAGAGAGCACTGGAATGCATTGAAGTGGATATTGAGATATCTAAGAGGCACTTCTAGTTTGAGACTTTCATTTGGGAGTGATAAGCCGATTCTTGTTGGATATACTGATTCTGACATGGCAGGTGATATTGACACAAGGAAATCTACTTCGGGTTATCTGATTACTTTCTCAGGGGGAGCTGTGGCTTGGCAGTCAAGGTTGCAAAAATGTGTTGCCTTGTCGACGACAGAGGCAGAGTTCATCGCAGCAACTGAAGCATGTAAGGAATTGCTTTGGATGAAAGAGTTCACGCAGGAACTTGGTTTCAGTCAAGAGAGGTATGTTTTACTTTGTGATAATCAAAGTGCTATACATCTTGCAAAGAATTCCACTTTTCATGCCAGGTCCAAACATATTGATGTGAGGTATCACTGGATACGAGAAACTTTGGAATCCAAAGGGTTAGAACTTGAGAAAGTACACACAGAAGATAATGCTTCAGATATGATGACAAAGGCTCTCACTAGAGAGAAGTATGAGTTTTGTCGGCGTCAAGCCGGCATGAATTTCTGATGAATTCTTTTGTGTCGAGATCTCCCTTAATGGGCTGGAGGGGGAGATTTGTTGGGCTTTGGGCCCAATCCAGCCCATTAGGTTGTTAAAAACCTAGGGCAGCAGCAGCAACACGGCAGAACACACACACGCACGAGAGAGAAAGAGAGAGAGCAGCCACCGAGAGGACAAAGAGCAAAAACGCAGAAAAATACTGCAGTTTTTCTGGGCGTCCATCTGAGATCAAATCGACGATCGGAGGTCTTCCCGTGGTCCGATTGGGCTGAAATTTTGACAGCATCTTCAAGACTCGTTGTTCTTGATTCTGTACGGTTGAATCGTGATTTCAAGGTATTTACTGTAGCTGTTCGTGGGTATTTCGGGACTGCATATTTTGGGGGTGATTTTCATCCGGTTCTCTCGTCTACGGTGTTGTTGCTGCTTGATCTCCACTTATAGCTTTGGGATTTTATTGTCGTTGTATTCAGCGAGTTTGTGTATCCAAACGATTGATATATAGTGGAGATTCGGGTAGACTCCGTGAGCGGTCTCGTGGTTTTTATCCTTCGCATTGAAGGGGTTTTCCACGTAAAAGATTCTGGTGTTGTTTTTCTTTCAATTCGCATATTTCCATTGGTTTTGCTCGAATCGGTTTCTCACAGGTTTAGTCAAAGGGGGAAAGTTATATCCGCTGCTTGTCTGTTTTTCCCAACATAGTGGTATCAGAGCATTGTTTTTGACTGAACGATGGAACCGAACGTGAGCAGAATGGTTAGTTTGAATGGAAAGAATTATCATGTATGGAGAGGAAAGATGGAAGATCTACTATATGTGAAACGGTGGCATTTACCAGTGTTTGCTGATACTAAACCTGATAATATGAGCGATGCCGATTGGAATCTTGAGCATAAAATTGTGTGTGGATTTATTCGACAATTTGTCGATGATAATGTTTTGAATCACATCAGCAAAGAATCGCATGCTAGGACATTGTGGAATAAGCTGGAGTCATTATATGCACGGAAGACTGGCAACAACAAAATATGTTTGATTAAACAATTTATGGAGTTGCATTATAGAGATGGCCAATCTATATCAGATCACTTGAATGAGTTTCAAGGAGTGATAGATCAACTTTCTGCCATGAATATTAAATTTGATGATGAAGTGCAGGGACTTTGGTTGTTATGTACCTTGCCGGAATCTTGGGAGACTTTTCGTATGTCTTTAATTAATGCTGCACCTGATGGTATTGTTACCATGGATTTTGCAAAAAGTGGTGTTCTGAATGAAGAGATGAGAAGAAAAACACATGGTTCTTCCTCTCATTCAGAAGCTCTAGTTGTTGAAAACAGGGGCAGAAATCAGAGTAGAGGTCCGAAAGGTAGATACAAGAGCCGAAGCAAGTCAAGATCATGGAAGAAGACTATTGAGTGTCATCACTGTGGTAAGATGGGTCATATGAAGAAAAATTGCTTCCAGCTGAAAAATGAGATGAGGAATGAGAAGAAAAATGGCAATGAAAATAACGAGAGAAGAAATAATGGTGGTGATGATCGGGTGGCAACTGCCACTGATGAACTTGTTATTGTTTGCTATGATGATAATGTTAATTTTGCATGTGATGATTCAAACTGGGTTATTGATAGTGGAGCTTCTCTTCATATTACCTCCAGGAAAGAATTCTTTACATCCTACAGGTCAGGAAATTTTGGTACCTTAAGGATGGGTAATGAGGGTTTGGCTACTGTTGTTGGCATAGGAGATGTATGCTTGGAGACTAGTACTGGAGCAAAACTAGTTCTGAAAGATGTTAGACATGTTCCTGATATTCGTTTGAATTTGATTTCGACTGGAAAACTTGATGATGCAGGATTTTGCAGTACTTTTGACAATGGTCAATGGAAACTCACCAGAGGTTCATTAATTGTGGCTAGAGGTATGAAACAATCTTCCTTATATTTGTTTCAGGCTAAGATTTCCAAAGACATGTGTAATGTTGTGGAAGATGAGAATGCAACTGCATTATGGCACAAGAGGCTTAGCCACATTAGTGAGAAAGGAATTGGCTTACTAGCTAAAAATGGTTTACTCTCTGGAGTAAAGAGTGCAAGACTTGAGAAGTGTGCACATTGTTTAGCAGGAAAACAACGAAGAGTTTCATTCAAGAGTCATCCGCCTTCGAGAAAATCAGAGTTGCTAGAATTAGTGCATTCAGATGTTTGCGGTCCAATAAAACCACTAACACTTGGTGGTGCAGCTTACTTTGTAACCTTCATTGATGACCATTCAAGAAAATTATGGGTTTATTTCTTGAAGACGAAAGATCAAGTGTTAGATGCATTCAAGCAGTTTCAAGTTTCAGTTGAAAGACAGACTGGAAAGAAGTTGAAATGCATTCGTTCAGATAACGGTGGTGAGTACATCGGGCCATTTGATGAATATTGTAGGCAACAGGGAATTCGACATCAAAAGACACCTCCTAAAACGCCTGAGTTAAATGGTGTAGCGGAAAGAATGAACAGAACACTGATTGAGAGAGTCAGATGTTTGATTTCAGATGCAAAATTTCCAAAATCTTTTTGGGGAGAGGCTTTGAGTACAGTGGTACATGTTCTTAATATTTCTCCCATTGTTGCTTTAGATGGTGATGTTCCAGACAGAGTTTGGTTTGAAAAGGAAATTTCATATGATCATCTAAAGGTGTTTGGCTGCAAAGTTTATGTTCATGTTCCCAAAGATAAGAGGTCCAAGTTAGATGTCAAGACAAAAGAATGCATCTTTCTTGGTTATGGTTCTGATGAATTTGGCTACAGGCTTTATGATCCAGTTGCTAAGAAAATTGTCAGAAGCCGAGATGTAGTATTCGTTGAGAATGAGACCATTTGTGATATTGAGAAGATAAAGAAGACAGATTCCCGTGATTCTGATGTGTTAGCTGATACTAGCTCAATCTCACCTTTTGAGTTGCAGGAACAGTTGCATGATCAAGTTGAAGACGATGGTCAGACTACATATCAGCAGGTTCAGGATCAGACTCAGAATGATCAGCCGGTTGAAGATCAGGCTCAGGGTGATCAACATCATTCAGATGACATTGATGCTCAAGAGATTGCACCATTAGCTCCACCAACTACTGCTTTGAGGAGGTCTGCCAGAGACCGCACCTCATCTACTAGATATTCCTCTAATGAGTATGTTCTGTTGACAGATGCAGGTGAACCTGAAACTTTTGAAGAAGCAGTAGAAGATAAGAATAGGAAGGAATGGTTTGATGCAATGCATGATGAGATGAAGTCATTGCATGACAATCACACCTTTGAGTTGGTGGCATTACCTGAGGGTAAAAGAGCTTTGAAGAACCGATGGGTTTACAGATTGAAGCAAGATGAGACGACTTCGCGTCCTCGATATAAAGCTAGATTGGTTGTTAAAGGCTTCAATCAGAAAAAGGGAATTGACTATGATGAGATCTTCTCACCAGTTGTAAAAATGTCTTCAATTCGAGTTGTTTTGAGTTTAGCAGCTAGCCTTGATCTCGAGGTTGAGCAGATGGACGTGAAGACCGCTTTCCTTCATGGTGACTTGGAGGAAGACATATACATGGAGCAGCCTGAAGGTTTTCAGGTAAAAGGTAAAGAGAATTATGTTTGCAAACTGAAGAAAAGCTTGTATGGCTTAAAGCAGGCGCCGAGGCAATGGTATAGAAAATTTGAGTCTTTTATGGGGGAGCAATCCTATAAGAAGACTACTTCTGATCATTGTGTATTTGTGCAGAAATTCTCTGAAGGTGATTTTATTATCTTATTGCTCTATGTTGATGACATGTTGATTGTTGGTCAGAATACTTCTAGGATTGACAGGTTAAAGCAAGATTTGAACAAGTCTTTTTCAATGAAAGACTTGGGGCCGGCTAAGCAGATTCTTGGTATGAGGATCACTCGCGACAGACAGGCGAAGAGATTATGGTTATCTCAAGAGAAGTACATAGAGAAAGTACTTCAAAGGTTCAAAATGGACAAAGCTAAAGTTGTAAGTACACCTCTTGCTACGCACTTTAAGCTTAGTCATAAACAATGTCCGTCAACTGAGAAAGATCTGAAAGAGATGGAAAAAGTTCCTTATGCTTCTGCAGTGGGTAGTCTGATGTATGCAATGGTTTGCACAAGACCAGATATAGCTCATGCAGTTGGAGTGGTTAGCCGTTTTATGTCAAATCCAGGTAGAGAGCACTGGAATGCATTGAAGTGGATATTGAGATATCTAAGAGGCACTTCTAGTTTGAGACTTTCATTTGGGAGTGATAAGCCGATTCTTGTTGGATATACTGATTCTGACATGGCAGGTGATATTGACACAAGGAAATCTACTTCGGGTTATCTGATTACTTTCTCAGGGGGAGCTGTGGCTTGGCAGTCAAGGTTGCAAAAATGTGTTGCCTTGTCGACGACAGAGGCAGAGTTCATCGCAGCAACTGAAGCATGTAAGGAATTGCTTTGGATGAAAGAGTTCACGCAGGAACTTGGTTTCAGTCAAGAGAGGTATGTTTTACTTTGTGATAATCAAAGTGCTATACATCTTGCAAAGAATTCCACTTTTCATGCCAGGTCCAAACATATTGATGTGAGGTATCACTGGATACGAGAAACTTTGGAATCCAAAGGGTTAGAACTTGAGAAAGTACACACAGAAGATAATGCTTCAGATATGATGACAAAGGCTCTCACTAGAGAGAAGTATGAGTTTTGTCGGCGTCAAGCCGGCATGAATTTCTGATGAATTCTTTTGTGTCGAGATCTCCCTTAATGGGCTGGAGGGGGAGATTTGTTGGGCTTTGGGCCCAATCCAGCCCATTAGGTTGTTAAAAACCTAGGGCAGCAGCAGCAACACGGCAGAACACACACACGCACGAGAGAGAAAGAGAGAGAGCAGCCACCGAGAGGACAAAGAGCAAAAACGCAGAAAAATACTGCAGTTTTTCTGGGCGTCCATCTGAGATCAAATCGACGATCGGAGGTCTTCCCGTGGTCCGATTGGGCTGAAATTTTGACAGCATCTTCAAGACTCGTTGTTCTTGATTCTGTACGGTTGAATCGTGATTTCAAGGTATTTACTGTAGCTGTTCGTGGGTATTTCGGGACTGCATATTTTGGGGGTGATTTTCATCCGGTTCTCTCGTCTACGGTGTTGTTGCTGCTTGATCTCCACTTATAGCTTTGGGATTTTATTGTCGTTGTATTCAGCGAGTTTGTGTATCCAAACGATTGATATATAGTGGAGATTCGGGTAGACTCCGTGAGCGGTCTCGTGGTTTTTATCCTTCGCATTGAAGGGGTTTTCCACGTAAAAGATTCTGGTGTTGTTTTTCTTTCAATTCGCATATTTCCATTGGTTTTGCTCGAATCGGTTTCTCACAGGTTTAGTCAAAGGGGGAAAGTTATATCCGCTGCTTGTCTGTTTTTCCCAACATAGTGGTATCAGAGCATTGTTTTTGACTGAACGATGGAACCGAACGTGAGCAGAATGGTTAGTTTGAATGGAAAGAATTATCATGTATGGAGAGGAAAGATGGAAGATCTACTATATGTGAAACGGTGGCATTTACCAGTGTTTGCTGATACTAAACCTGATAATATGAGCGATGCCGATTGGAATCTTGAGCATAAAATTGTGTGTGGATTTATTCGACAATTTGTCGATGATAATGTTTTGAATCACATCAGCAAAGAATCGCATGCTAGGACATTGTGGAATAAGCTGGAGTCATTATATGCACGGAAGACTGGCAACAACAAAATATGTTTGATTAAACAATTTATGGAGTTGCATTATAGAGATGGCCAATCTATATCAGATCACTTGAATGAGTTTCAAGGAGTGATAGATCAACTTTCTGCCATGAATATTAAATTTGATGATGAAGTGCAGGGACTTTGGTTGTTATGTACCTTGCCGGAATCTTGGGAGACTTTTCGTATGTCTTTAATTAATGCTGCACCTGATGGTATTGTTACCATGGATTTTGCAAAAAGTGGTGTTCTGAATGAAGAGATGAGAAGAAAAACACATGGTTCTTCCTCTCATTCAGAAGCTCTAGTTGTTGAAAACAGGGGCAGAAATCAGAGTAGAGGTCCGAAAGGTAGATACAAGAGCCGAAGCAAGTCAAGATCATGGAAGAAGACTATTGAGTGTCATCACTGTGGTAAGATGGGTCATATGAAGAAAAATTGCTTCCAGCTGAAAAATGAGATGAGGAATGAGAAGAAAAATGGCAATGAAAATAACGAGAGAAGAAATAATGGTGGTGATGATCGGGTGGCAACTGCCACTGATGAACTTGTTATTGTTTGCTATGATGATAATGTTAATTTTGCATGTGATGATTCAAACTGGGTTATTGATAGTGGAGCTTCTCTTCATATTACCTCCAGGAAAGAATTCTTTACATCCTACAGGTCAGGAAATTTTGGTACCTTAAGGATGGGTAATGAGGGTTTGGCTACTGTTGTTGGCATAGGAGATGTATGCTTGGAGACTAGTACTGGAGCAAAACTAGTTCTGAAAGATGTTAGACATGTTCCTGATATTCGTTTGAATTTGATTTCGACTGGAAAACTTGATGATGCAGGATTTTGCAGTACTTTTGACAATGGTCAATGGAAACTCACCAGAGGTTCATTAATTGTGGCTAGAGGTATGAAACAATCTTCCTTATATTTGTTTCAGGCTAAGATTTCCAAAGACATGTGTAATGTTGTGGAAGATGAGAATGCAACTGCATTATGGCACAAGAGGCTTAGCCACATTAGTGAGAAAGGAATTGGCTTACTAGCTAAAAATGGTTTACTCTCTGGAGTAAAGAGTGCAAGACTTGAGAAGTGTGCACATTGTTTAGCAGGAAAACAACGAAGAGTTTCATTCAAGAGTCATCCGCCTTCGAGAAAATCAGAGTTGCTAGAATTAGTGCATTCAGATGTTTGCGGTCCAATAAAACCACTAACACTTGGTGGTGCAGCTTACTTTGTAACCTTCATTGATGACCATTCAAGAAAATTATGGGTTTATTTCTTGAAGACGAAAGATCAAGTGTTAGATGCATTCAAGCAGTTTCAAGTTTCAGTTGAAAGACAGACTGGAAAGAAGTTGAAATGCATTCGTTCAGATAACGGTGGTGAGTACATCGGGCCATTTGATGAATATTGTAGGCAACAGGGAATTCGACATCAAAAGACACCTCCTAAAACGCCTGAGTTAAATGGTGTAGCGGAAAGAATGAACAGAACACTGATTGAGAGAGTCAGATGTTTGATTTCAGATGCAAAATTTCCAAAATCTTTTTGGGGAGAGGCTTTGAGTACAATGGTACATGTTCTTAATATTTCTCCCATTGTTGCTTTAGATGGTGATGTTCCAGACAGAGTTTGGTTTGAAAAGGAAATTTCATATGATCATCTAAAGGTGTTTGGCTGCAAAGTTTATGTTCATGTTCCCAAAGATAAGAGGTCCAAGTTAGATGTCAAGACAAAAGAATGCATCTTTCTTGGTTATGGTTCTGATGAATTTGGCTACAGGCTTTATGATCCAGTTGCTAAGAAAATTGTCAGAAGCCGAGATGTAGTATTCGTTGAGAATGAGACCATTTGTGATATTGAGAAGATAAAGAAGACAGATTCCCGTGATTCTGATGTGTTAGCTGATACTAGCTCAATCTCACCTTTTGAGTTGCAGGAACAGTTGCATGATCAAGTTGAAGACGATGGTCAGACTACATATCAGCAGGTTCAGGATCAGACTCAGAATGATCAGCCGGTTGAAGATCAGGCTCAGGGTGATCAACATCATTCAGATGACATTGATGCTCAAGAGATTGCACCATTAGCTCCACCAACTACTGCTTTGAGGAGGTCTGCCAGAGACCGCACCTCATCTACTAGATATTCCTCTAATGAGTATGTTCTGTTGACAGATGCAGGTGAACCTGAAACTTTTGAAGAAGCAGTAGAAGATAAGAATAGGAAGGAATGGTTTGATGCAATGCATGATGAGATGAAGTCATTGCATGACAATCACACCTTTGAGTTGGTGGCATTACCTGAGGGTAAAAGAGCTTTGAAGAACCGATGGGTTTACAGATTGAAGCAAGATGAGACGACTTCGCGTCCTCGATATAAAGCTAGATTGGTTGTTAAAGGCTTCAATCAGAAAAAGGGAATTGACTATGATGAGATCTTCTCACCAGTTGTAAAAATGTCTTCAATTCGAGTTGTTTTGAGTTTAGCAGCTAGCCTTGATCTCGAGGTTGAGCAGATGGACGTGAAGACCGCTTTCCTTCATGGTGACTTGGAGGAAGACATATACATGGAGCAGCCTGAAGGTTTTCAGGTAAAAGGTAAAGAGAATTATGTTTGCAAACTGAAGAAAAGCTTGTATGGCTTAAAGCAGGCGCCGAGGCAATGGTATAGAAAATTTGAGTCTTTTATGGGGGAGCAATCCTATAAGAAGACTACTTCTGATCATTGTGTATTTGTGCAGAAATTCTCTGAAGGTGATTTTATTATCTTATTGCTCTATGTTGATGACATGTTGATTGTTGGTCAGAATACTTCTAGGATTGACAGGTTAAAGCAAGATTTGAACAAGTCTTTTTCAATGAAAGACTTGGGGCCGGCTAAGCAGATTCTTGGTATGAGGATCACTCGCGACAGACAGGCGAAGAGATTATGGTTATCTCAAGAGAAGTACATAGAGAAAGTACTTCAAAGGTTCAAAATGGACAAAGCTAAAGTTGTAAGTACACCTCTTGCTACGCACTTTAAGCTTAGTCATAAACAATGTCCGTCAACTGAGAAAGATCTGAAAGAGATGGAAAAAGTTCCTTATGCTTCTGCAGTGGGTAGTCTGATGTATGCAATGGTTTGCACAAGACCAGATATAGCTCATGCAGTTGGAGTGGTTAGCCGTTTTATGTCAAATCCAGGTAGAGAGCACTGGAATGCATTGAAGTGGATATTGAGATATCTAAGAGGCACTTCTAGTTTGAGACTTTCATTTGGGAGTGATAAGCCGATTCTTGTTGGATATACTGATTCTGACATGGCAGGTGATATTGACACAAGGAAATCTACTTCGGGTTATCTGATTACTTTCTCAGGGGGAGCTGTGGCTTGGCAGTCAAGGTTGCAAAAATGTGTTGCCTTGTCGACGACAGAGGCAGAGTTCATCGCAGCAACTGAAGCATGTAAGGAATTGCTTTGGATGAAAGAGTTCACGCAGGAACTTGGTTTCAGTCAAGAGAGGTATGTTTTACTTTGTGATAATCAAAGTGCTATACATCTTGCAAAGAATTCCACTTTTCATGCCAGGTCCAAACATATTGATGTGAGGTATCACTGGATACGAGAAACTTTGGAATCCAAAGGGTTAGAACTTGAGAAAGTACACACAGAAGATAATGCTTCAGATATGATGACAAAGGCTCTCACTAGAGAGAAGTATGAGTTTTGTCGGCGTCAAGCCGGCATGAATTTCTGATGAATTCTTTTGTGTCGAGATCTCCCTTAATGGGCTGGAGGGGGAGATTTGTTGGGCTTTGGGCCCAATCCAGCCCATTAGGTTGTTAAAAACCTAGGGCAGCAGCAGCAACACGGCAGAACACACACACGCACGAGAGAGAAAGAGAGAGAGCAGCCACCGAGAGGACAAAGAGCAAAAACGCAGAAAAATACTGCAGTTTTTCTGGGCGTCCATCTGAGATCAAATCGACGATCGGAGGTCTTCCCGTGGTCCGATTGGGCTGAAATTTTGACAGCATCTTCAAGACTCGTTGTTCTTGATTCTGTACGGTTGAATCGTGATTTCAAGGTATTTACTGTAGCTGTTCGTGGGTATTTCGGGACTGCATATTTTGGGGGTGATTTTCATCCGGTTCTCTCGTCTACGGTGTTGTTGCTGCTTGATCTCCACTTATAGCTTTGGGATTTTATTGTCGTTGTATTCAGCGAGTTTGTGTATCCAAACGATTGATATATAGTGGAGATTCGGGTAGACTCCGTGAGCGGTCTCGTGGTTTTTATCCTTCGCATTGAAGGGGTTTTCCACGTAAAAGATTCTGGTGTTGTTTTTCTTTCAATTCGCATATTTCCATTGGTTTTGCTCGAATCGGTTTCTCACAGGTTTAGTCAAAGGGGGAAAGTTATATCCGCTGCTTGTCTGTTTTTCCCAACAGGAGAGACCCTTGAAAGGGATGATTGAGAGAGGAGAGAGAGTGCCCCATCAAGCAAGTAATTGTCTCACGAGATCATGAGAAGTTGGGCCATGATGAGTGTGACTATTAAGATAACAATCATATGCTCATCTAACAAATGGTCTTAATCGAATCTCTGGATGACTTGACTTGGGCTCCATCCAAATAAATAAATCTAACATACATAGAGATATACATATGAAAAAATTTCAAACAAAAGTTTGAATGATCGTTATTTTTATCAAGTAAGGATTCAAAGTGAACCTTATTTCAAAAAAGGATCTGTAGCGCACTCATTATTTTAGAGAAGGGCATGATCAAGGGTATTATGTCATTTATATTTTTAAAAAAATTTTCATTCATTTTTGCCGGTGGCCAATTTCAGGCAATGGCTGGCCATCAACGAGGATTGGGTGGCCTTGCTTGGGCAGGGCGAGGCGAGCCCTCAGCTAATCTGGTGAAGGCTACCCTTGCCAGTGGTCGATCACCGCCTGAGCTGAGACCGGTCACCGATGAAATGGGTGGACAAAAAAAGAAAAAAAAAAGAGAGAAAAAAAATTGGAAATTATAAATGACGAAAATACCTTTGGTTAGACATTTCTTTGAAACAATGTCCACTTGAGACTCTTCTTTGGAATTTTCCTTACCAATATTAAAGGGTACATTTACTCAGGTGAAAAAAATTTCCGCGAATAAGTTTTCTAGATTTTCACACATTTAATTTGCTGAAAATGATCAATCAATGGAAAACCGTTCACGGTCAAGTAAACTATACATTGCGTAAAGTTATGAATATGAATTTTTTTAACAAAGACAAAATATTTTTCTGGAAAATAAATTTCCTACGAAATATTTTCAGATTGAAACACGCTTGCTTTACTCTGTGTTTCATGTACTTGGGAGTAACCTTTGTTACAGTTTATGTGCTATATATAAAAAATCAAGCCTGGTTGAGGAAGAGTTACGGGGCGTAAAACAAAATGAAATAGGACGGGGCATACTATATCTCGTTTTTCAGCCCTTAATGAGAAATAATAAATAAAAAGAAAAAAAGAAGGCCATTTAATTTCGACAAAAGACCCACACCCAAGTTTCATAGCCTTGGGTCCGCTATCCCGATCATGATTTTCCTACCGCCATAGGGAAAGCTCCTTCCCCTTTTGGGCCGGTTGTGAGCGAGGAGGGATTCGAACCCCCAACACCATAGTTTGCGCCAAGGAAAAGAATAGAAGAAGCACGTGACTCCTTCATGCATACTCCACTTGGCTCGGGGGATATAGCTCAGTTGGTAAAGCTCTGCTCTTGCAGTTGGGTCGTTGCGATTACAGGTTGGATGTCTAATTGTCCAGGAAGTACGGGAAGAGATTCTCGATTGAGGAAAAGGACCCAATGACTTCGAAAGAATTGAACGAGGAGTCGTATGAGGTGAAAAATCTCATGTACGGTTCTATATAGTGGCAATAAGGGTGACTTATCTATCAACTTTTCCTAGAACCTCCTCAGGGAATATAAGGTTTTCATGAGGCTGATCTTGAGCTGCCATCCAAGCACGAATACCTTCGTTTAAAATAATATTTTTGATGTAGAAAGTCTCAAATATACACACACACACACGCATATATACAAAAAACATTGGTTGTTTGATGAACAATTTAGAGAGAATATGAACCCCCACAAGGCTTTATGGGAAAGAAAAGAATGAGCTCGCAAAAGGTGTTCATGCTTTCATCCTTCTCCTCTTGTTTCTTGCTTCCCTTCTTTCTTTTTGGCTTGTCCCCTCTTTCGTGTCTCCTGCGATAATTTCCAAGTTAATCAAAGCGGAAAAAGAGAGACCTAAAAACAAGGGGGCTTGGATAAGAAATTGGAGAAGATATTGAGGTTTCTTTTGAACATGTTTGTGATCTTGGACTTGGGCTAGCTCTTTCGCATACTAGATTGAGTCCGCTCTCTCATTTGACCACGCATAAACGCGTCATGGATGCGTAAATTTTGTTTAACCCGCTAGCGGAATGCGATCAAAACTGCGTCGATAGCCCCATGTATACCGAATGATTTTCGACCTTGTTGCAAATTTGCCCAACTACAAAAACCAGTTGGGTAGGTTTGGATCGAGAGTATAATCGAATGAGCCTGCATAAATCTTTACTTTTTTAATGCTTGAAACTTTTGTTTTATTGTTTGAAATGGCGAAGTGTAGAGTACGTTAGCAAATTATTCCCAAGCACAGTAACATTTGTGTTTAGAAAGGTAGGATTGCGAGGTAAGAATGGTAGATACACTTTTCGCCTTCTTCAATCTGAAATTCGCGAGAAAGCGAAAGTAGTACAAGAGCTTTTCTGTGCTCGAGTTGATAACTCGCTTTGAAATTTGAAATCGCGTTCGAGGGTTTATCTATGTTGATTTTCGATAAATCATTCGAACGAGAAAAGGACGTCAAACGTTGTGTCTAAAAAAGATTTGATAGTTTGTTATAAAACTGGAGGAAAATTTCAAAAAAGGGCCCGAAGTAGCTTTGTTTTCTCAAATAAGGGGCTAGAGTGAACATCGTTTCAAATAAGTGCCTGAAGTGCTCAAATTGTTTCAAAAAAGGGCCTACTCAAAGGGCATTTTATTTTTTAATCTTTTTGCATTTTCTTTTCTATTTTTCCTTTCTTCCCTCCCTTCCCCTCCTTTTCATCATCTCCCTAGAGCACGTCTTCTTCATGGAACGTCACCGAAAAACCCGCACCAAACTAGGCTCGTTGCCCACTGCCGCCGCCATAGACTCCACAAGCTCGCTGCTTCTTAGACCTCCTGCCCGGCACCCATCTTCCCCTTCGGTCCGGCGGCCCGCTCCTCTCCCTCCTCCCGCGGCCAGGCTCCCACTGCAGGCGCTCGCGTCTCATAGCCGGAGAGCCAGGCCGTGGCGCCGCAGTAGGGGGGAGGGGAAGGAGGAGATGGTGGTGGAGCTCCCAGTGACATGAGCGACGTTCCTGTGCTCATCATTAACACATTGGGTTCGGTTGCTCACAGATACCCGTATTCTCGTTTGACGATGTCGTGCTAGGATTTATCTACTTGTGCATGGATATTAGACTGAGGTGCAAAAGAGAAGTTGCATATTAGAGCCTGCAATTAGGGAAATCCCAGCTTCGACATTTCAACCAACCCCATCCTCTAACGCTGCAGGAATGTATAAGCGAGATAGAGGCTGATTCTTGGGTTTGCTGGCATCGGGCTTTTTTCCAAACCATGCCAAAAAACACAAATATTTACCAAAACAGGTTAAATTTTTTTTTTTTACCAAACCAGGCCCGGCTCGGCAGTCAAACTGCCGAGCCTGCCTGGCTACAGTGCCGCTCGGCAGTCATAGTGCCGCTCGGCAGTCATACTGCCGAGCGGCACCGTTCATCCCGCTCGGCCGATTTTTTTTTTTGTTATTATTATTATTATTATTAAATGTATGAGTAGTGATAGTGGTGAATTTGACTGTTCACGTTTATCCAGTGCAGTGATTCTCTGTGTTGCTGCGAACGGTTTTTTCTCGCTTAAAAAAAAAATGCTTCGTCGCGATGAATTTTTTCATGAAAACTCTGGCAATGCGACGAATTTTGTAACGAAGAAACCCTCGTGGCTAAAAAGGCGTTGTAAATATAACGACGACAAATATTAAATTTTGGTTCGTTCGAGCAAGCGAGCCTCAACCCCGGGCGCTCAATTTTTCGTTAGTTCGTTCACTCATTAATACAGAACATGATATTTTATACGAATTTCATTAACATTTTGTCCATTCTAGAAAAAAAAATAATAAAAAATTGATTAAAAACACAAGAAAAAGAAATAAAAAATGATTTTTTTTAAAAAAAAAGGTGAGTGCTTGCTCGGCATTGACAAGGAAAAAAGGTGAGTGCTTGCCCCCACAATGACAGGAAAAAAAAACAGATGCTTGTCACCGTACACCTGCCCCTCTTCTTTTTAATCCATCTTTTCTTCATTCACGGCAAAACGTGAACAGTCAAATTCATCACTATCACTACTCATGCCTTTAATAGCTGTGAAATTACGCGAAAAAAAAAAATCGAGCGGGATGAACAGTGCCGCTCGGCAGTGTGACTGCCGAGCGGCACTGTAGCCAGGCTGGCTCGGCAGTTTGACTGCCGAGCTGGGCCTGGTTTGGTAAAAAAAAAATGTAAACCTGTTTTGGTAAATATTTATGTTTTTTGGCATGGTTAGGAAAAAAGCCCGCTGGCATCGATATCGGGCCTTTGCTAAACTTGTCTCGGCTGCAAATTCTTTGCGCATAGATCTTGTGCCCAGTTGCCGAAGTATGTGGAAGTTTCATTCCACGTGCATCCTCTCCAACTTCTTGTCTTCTCCAATGAGAGTCGCAAATCTTTGGCACTCAGTGAATTCCCTAACAAAATAGACCGGTTCCACTGACCGTCATTGACAAGATGCCTTTCATTCTCAGACAGTGGTTCCTCGTCTGAAAGCAGCGGAGAATCTCTTCTAAGTTACATCATCTGTGACGAAGAAGGCGAACGACCCTTCTACAGATATTGGCTGTGCCGCAGCTACTTTGTTCACTACGATTGCGCATGTCCACAGTAGGCGACATCAATCATAGTTGCCGCGTCCACCCTCTTAAATTTTGGACCTTCATTTCTTCCTGCGAGGATTATGTATTCACCACCATCTTCCCCCGGCGGCGTGCTGCAGCACCACGGCCTGGCTCTCCAGTACGAGACGCGAGCACCCCGGCAGGAGCCCGACCGCTGGAGGAGTGAGAGGAGGGGGCTGCCGGGCCGAGGGGGAAGATGGGTGCCGGGTGGGAGGTCGAAGGAGCGGCGAGTTTGGGGAGTCAGTGGTGGCGGCAGTGGACAACGAGCCTTGCTTGGTGCAGGTCTTTCTATGACATTCCCATAAAGAAGAGGTGCTCGAGAGATGATGAACAGGAGGGAGAGGAGGGAAAAAAAAGAAAAACAGAAAAGAAATGCAAAAAGATTAAAAGGCAAAAATGCCCTTTGAGTAGGCCCTTTTTTGAAACAATTTGAGCAGTTCAGGTCCTTATTTGAAACGATGTTCACTCTAGGTCCTTATTTAAGAAAACGAGGCCACTTTGGGCCTTTTTTTGAAAATTTCCCTAAAACTAGACACCAACGGTTTAATCCGAACATGAAGAGACTGGTTAATCGGGGAAAATAATTTTTAGACTCTGATGCATGCATGTTGGGAAAAATAATATCAGATCTTGAGACGTGAGATAGCACTCTTTTTTTTTAAGGAATTTATTTGCTCTATAACGTTATTAATGATTGCCGACAAAAATTCTCTAGGGTACAATAAAGTCTCAAGATGAGAATATCATACAACAATTTTGATATTTCTCTAAAAACTCTTAAAACGAAACAATTGGATAGGAAAAAAGAGAGAGGTTAAATCGTGATTTTTTGACTGATTCCGACTCCATTATTGAATGAATAATCCTTTAAAATTGTTGAAAAATGTAATAAACGAACACGTACAAATGAAACCAGACTCTGCCATGTCATAAACAATTTTAATGAATTATTTGCGCAAAAAAAAAAATGAAGTCAGGAGTCGATCAAACTCGTGAATCAAGACATGGAAGAGATAAGGGACCACGTGAAGTGGAGGTGGCAACCGCAGGATCGTGACTTTCCAAGGTTCAATGCGACAAACATTTGCTGGAGTTAATCCGAGGGAAGAGGCGTTCGAGATCCGAAGGGGGTTTCCGAGGCCCGTGGGCGGAAAATTTACCATATAGACGGGGAATGTCCGCCCGACTTGCTTGGCTTTGCAGTCAATATGGTCAACATGGATACCACCCGCATGTTTTGTTTTACGGCCAGTAGAATTGTAACTCATCAACGATGCGTACTTTCAATCTCACCATCCGACGTGCAAGTCATCCCCGATCTTTACGAGGAGAGACAAATACTGAAGAACCAAATGCATCGGCAGAAGAACACTATAAGTGCCAATATTTGTGTACGGAGCTCACTTTAGTGCAAATATTTTTTTTTGGATCACTTTAGTGCCAATTTTTGTCAAAAACGATCATTTCAGTACCAACAGGACACGTGTCATGATTTCCGGGAAGCCACGTCAGATCACATTAGGACACGTGTCATGATTTTCGGAAGCCACGTCAGATTTGGCACTGAAATGATCGTTTTTTACAAAAATTGGCACTGAAGTGATCCAAAAAAAAAATATTGGCACTAAAGTGAGCGCCGTACACAAATATTGGCACTCCTGCCCTTATGCCCAAATGCATCTCTCGACTCTATCTCACCTGCCCCGTGCCGCTTGTCTGGATACGACGCCGTCTCCTTGCCCGATATTTCCCACGACCCTCTGTCTGTCTGAGAGGCGGCTCGACGGCTTGTGAACGGACTTGTACAGTCTCTGCTCACGCTCGCTCAGAGAGAGAGAGAGAGAGAGAGTGATGGCGCAGGTGCAGACATCTCAATTTCTTCTTCGATTACGGGCTCCTCCGCCAATACCCAGGTCCCAACACTCTCCAAAATGCTGTCTTCTTCTTTCAATCGCATGCATTTTGTTGGCGCTTGCTCGTGTTTTCTTGTTAGCGATCTTTTATCAAATGCAATCTTCGTTCTGTGAACTGGGTCTCTTTTTAGCTTGCGCCGGAGGAATTACCGAGTTTGTTTCCACGTATTATCTTCTCCAACGCGGTATCATTCGCAGGCGGCGCTGAAACTTTGTTAAACTTGAATGTGGTTGATGATGGAGCATGATATGTTGGTTGAGTTATGCTAGGTATACTCAGGCTGGCGTGCGAAATTGGTGTATTGATGAGAGTAATGCATCGGATCGTGAGTGGAAATCTGAACAAGTCGGCCTCAATCCACACCCAGTTAAGAGTCCCCCACACCACCTAGTATTTATCCATTTCATAGGCTACTCTTTTTCTTAGTATATCTGATGACCATGTCTCTTGGGGCCTCCAGTTATTGTCCACGTAGTTCTTTTTCCAGATATACCAACATGTCCCCGCACATATTCTACTCTAATTGATCTGTCTTTGTAGCCATAAGTATGCATCCCTTGGCACTGAAGTCAAAGGTATTGGCAATGTGTTGCTTGGTTTTGAGAGGGACCCAGGCTTTCGATGGTCATTTTGGATCTTGAGTTTTGCTTCGGTTGTTGATTAACATAAGCTTTTGCAGTTGTAGAACTGTTGGAATTCATAATGGAGCCTGAGTAAGGTTTTTAGGAAGTCGCCCCTGTTTCGTATGTCATGCAGTCTCCACTCTTCAATTGGTTGAGTTTAGAGTAATCCTCTATTCTCCTGCCCATGCAGGGTGATGGTGGGAAAACAAAGCCTGAAATGCTCTAGTGACCAATCTTTTACAAGTAAACCGGCGACCAGAAGTATAATGACTGGCATTGCTGCTTCACTGATATTTCTCTTCCCCGCTAATCAGGTGTTCCTCTTAGTGTAGCTGAAAAGTGAATAGTCTGTCAGATATTGCCGTTGCTTGACAGGGACAATGTAAAACTATTGCCTAACAGCAATAATTTTTCTGTTCGTCATCAAAGTTCATGCATATTGGATTGAGTCATCAACTGATCAAATTATGGGGCTCTTTATCTAGACATCAGAATTTGGAGTCAAATTTCGGAGGATTAGATGAATCCCCAGTGGTTTCCTCATTTTTCTCCCATGCTAAGGGGGAAAGTTGTCTAAATCGTATCTCCTTTTCGATTTGGAATAATTCGCTTATGAAATGAACTGCTCTATTTGCATTTGACAAGAAAAAATTTCAATTGGATGTATCCTGTTTCATTTCTGCTTGCGTTTGCGAGGCAGGTTTATGCAAATGATTTCTCGAACCACCGCAATGTATGCCAGCTTGCTAGCGCTACAGAGACTTCAATGACATTGCTGTTTGATAAGGAGTCTGGTGAAGGAAGCCAGAAGTTTATGGTCATGCGAGGTATGACGGCTGATAATTTTGATCCTCTCAGATATTCAGGAAGATGGTTTGAAGTGGCATCTCTTAAACGAGGATTTGCCGGACAAGGCCAAGAAGACTGCCACTGCACTCAAGTAAGTGCTACAGTAGCCTTGTTCAAATCATTCATTTTTGTATATAATGAAGAATAAAGGGCCTGTTTGGCTGTAGGAAATTTCGAAGGGTCCTTGGTTCGCGAAAACTTTTGGCAGTGAAGTGAACAATAGAGTTGCGAAGACATGTTTGGTTGTGTCACAATTGATATGCATGTTTGGTAATCATGTTTTCAGTTTTTGTGTCCATTTTTAGTTTTTCATAAATATTAGTGAAGGATTCCAATGTTTGAAATCTTTATCCACAAAATCTACTCCTCGTCTGCAAAGTAGGATTTTCATCCATTAAATTAGCTACTCCTTATCTAAAACTAAAATGCATGGCCATAGAATCGGTTATAATATCGTTGCCCAAGAATTCGATATCTTACTCGAAGATGGAGGAGACTCAAGAACTACAATACCATCATAAGTAAACCTTTTTTTTTTTTTTTGGTAATCTTCCCTTCTCCTATGATTTTCTCACCTTTATATCCAATTCCATTGGTCAACGTTGACAATAAGAATACTCCCAGAAAAATAGGTCAACTTCTAACGAGAATGCTGTATATGAGAAAAGAAATCACAATTTTGTATAGTTCTTTTTTTTTTGGGTAAGGACAATTTTGTATAGTTCTTTAACCTAACATGTTTTCAAGAAAACAGAAAACTGAGAACAGAAGATTATTTTCATTTTCATTTTATCCCAGAAGAATTCATGTTCCTATTTGAACAACTTAGACTGAGAACCGTCTTCAATCTTATTGTGCTTGATGAAAACTGTTGAAGTTATTATCACGCATCGCTTGATAACGGGTTTTATATGTTCTTTATATTCATGCGATTTCCCTCCACCTATAAGCTTAAACTTTTGGGTTGGACTTTCTAACATGGTATCAGAGCCCAGGTTACCAACAATTCTGGACCGAATAGTCACACAGGGGAGATATGGGTTGTCGCTGTCTCCGACTTATGACCCGATGTGTGAGGGGGAGATTGTTGGGGTTGTCCCACATCGGTTGTGGAAGGGGCTGGTGGTCGATTGTTGAGGTTATCCCGCATCGGTTATGGAAAGGTTGGTGGTCGGTTTATAAGTGTAAGGGAAAGTCTCATCCTTTGAGCTAGTTTTTGGGACGAGAGAGACCCAAGATCACCCAATACTGGTATCAGAGCCAATGTTATCCATTTTGCGAATGTGACCCTAGTCAAATTCAAACCCAATACCACCCAACACTGGTATCAGAGCACACCCTAGTCAAATTCCACGTGCCGCTCGTAATCCGGCTTGCACGTGAGAGGGGTGAGAGGGGGTGTTGAAGTTATTATCTCACATCGCTTGATAGCGGGTCTTATATGCTCTTTATATTCATGCGGTCTCCCTTCACATTCCAACCTAGTCAAATTTCACGTGCCGCTCGTAATCCGACTTGCATGTGAGAGAGGGTGAGAGGGAGTGTTGAAGTTATTATCCCACATCGCTTAATAACGAGTCTTATATGCTCTTTATATTCATGCGGTTTCCCTCCACCTATAAGCTTAAGCTTTTGGGTTGGATTTTCTAACAAAAACGAAAAGGGTTCTGGTACTTTTTTTTTTTATTGCTGCATTAACTCCAGCTTGCATGCATGGACGTGAAGCAACCCATTATTTTGTGAAAGAATATGAAAGGTTCTTTTGTATGCTTTAAATTGTTGTTGCGGTAACGATGCTGACCGCTGCAACTCGTTTTTGTGACACATTACAGGGAGTGTATACATTTGACATGGAGGCACCATCAATCCAGGTCGACACCTTTTGTGTACACGGAGGACCAGATGGATACATAACCGGCATAAGGGGGAAGGTCCAATGCATTCCGGATGAAGAATCGGAGCAAAAGGAAACTGATTTGGAAAAGCAAGAAATGATTAAACAGAAGTGTTATCTCCGTTTTCCTACACTGCCATTCATCCCAAAGGAGCCATATGACGTCATAGCTACTGATTACAACACTTTCTCTCTCGTCTCTGGCGCGAAAGACCAAGGTTTCGTCCAGGTAACTCTCTCATTTTTCGTTGAGATAGGGAAAGATAACTTTCTTATCTAGGATTAAGCTAATTTTACACGTAGAGCAAATGGCTAACGGTTGGAAATTTTTTCATAGAATGGGACGCGAGAATGTCTCATGATTTTTGTTGTGATTCTACAGATTTATTCCAGGACGCCCAACCCCGGACCTGAATTCATCGAGAAGTACAAGAGTTACTTGGCAAAGTTCGGTTATGACCCGAGCAAGATCAAGGATACACCACAAGACTGTGAAGTCATGTCAGATAGCCGGCTCGCTGCCATGATGTCGATGTCCGGGATGCAACGAGCTTTGACCAACCAGTTTCCAGAGTTAGAGCTAACGGCCCCTATCCAATTCAACCCTTTCACGAGCGTATTCGACACATTAAAGAAGCTTATCCAACTCTATTTCAAGTAGGCGTGCCATTAGCACACACCGCCTGGATTTCCCTCCTGAAACATGTTCATATGATACTCACCAGGACTTTTTCGATATATTTGAAGCGATTCCAGTTCCGGCGTACATCGTCCAATCGAATCCAAAGATTTGCCATGGCCTCTCTTCTCTTCCAACACATTCGTCGACAGCGCAGTGCCTTGAAATGAACACAAGCACTGAATTTAGCTGGATGCCTATTAATCTTTGAAGATGTTGCACGTAAGTGCAACTAAATGAGCAAATACTATGTGTCCCATCTGACCACCTGATTTAATGATCTTTGATTTTTCAAGAAGTAATCAAGTATAATTAAGCAAGCTCCAAGAGGGGGAAAAGTATATAAAAAAAAAAAATCCTAAACGTATTGCATTTATATCAATTCAATCTTAAATATTTTTAATTGAATTAATTTAGTCTTAAATCTTTTCATATTGGTAGAAATTCAATCCATCCGATCAATTTAGGCTAGAAATCACTGATGTGGCATTACTGACGCTAATGTTGACATTTTTCTATAATTTTTGAATAATTTTTCTATTTTATTCTTTCGTTTCTTTTTTCTCTTTCTTTGTCTTCCATGGCCTGTCCATGGCCGAGGAGGGTCGCCCTCACCGGTGCTTGCCCACCGGCACAGGCCGACCCTCATCGACCATGCCTTGGCCGGCACAGGCCCTGAAAGAGAAAGAAAGGAGAAAAAAGAAATAAATAATGAATAAATAAATAATCAAGGAAAGATTAACATATCATTAAAACTTATTCATATCAGCGCCGGTTATGCCACGTAGAACGGTCGGCGTCCAACTCAGCAATAAGGCAATAGATGCTAAGGCAATAGATTTATGAAGTTTTTTGGGACTTTTCCCTAAATGTGAACACACACACACTGACACACACACAGTGAGAAGAACTTCTTTGTCTATTTAAACGCTAGGAACACTTTGCCAAACTCTCTATCAACTTGGTGATGTTCAGAGTGACCATTTCACTACAATCCTCCTCGAAGACTCGTAATCTTCTACTATGGCAATAACAAGAGTCACAAGACTGATGATGGAGTGATCAATACAACTCTACCAGTTACTGTGGCAACCAGAAGAGAAGATCTGCACCAAAAACATGGGCTACAAAAATATGATGCACAAAATAGACATGACAAATCATGCAAAACTGCACAAAAATAAATCCGATCACGACTTCTGAACTGAAAACCCGAGGATGAAGTCCCTGATTTCTTCGTCTGCCCTGTCAAGTGCGGTCCGGCCATCAGCATCCTTGACATTGTAATCAGCCCCGGCCCTTAATAGCTCCTCGATCTTTGGCTTGTCACCTTCGGATGCCGCCAACAGCAGTAAGATATCTACTGGGTGGATGTTTTGGTCTAATAGAGCCTCCATCTTGTCGTACGATCCCTCGATCGGCAAGCATCCCCATATAGTTGAAGTACTGCAAATCCAATCAACAAATCCCTCTCTCATTCATTTGCACTAAACATAATACTGCTCGGAAACGGAAATTCCTGTCGCAGCCACATATGACTCATCCCAAAATATGCCGCCGGCCGGCCGTCCACATTCTACCTTCTCATTTCGTTCGCTACTTATAGCTAAAGCCACTAGAACGGAATTTCGACTGTCCGTGGGTTAGGAGTCCTATGAAATTCATCTTGCTTTCCACACTAAACACCCAACCGAAAAAGAAAGAACCAAAGACCAAAAGATTTTCAGACAGACATTAGGCAAAAGCATGAAGTAAAACAGTTTGAAAGAAATGGCATCACACACCATTTACTTCACTCCTACCTTGCTTCAACCTTGTTTCACATGCATCCGGCAGGCTGACAATCTTACCAGTAATCGGAGCACAACACCTTCCCTACTGTCTATTGCCGGAAGAAAATCTCCCACTGCTAATGAAAACATGACAAACGTACATGAGCAGTAGGGACAGATAAAGGTTGTCATGTCCACACTTGAAGCTCCTCTCCACGCCATTTTTCCTGGACCTTCAAATTTGTCTTTTCAAGAAATCATTTGCTTTTTCGCTCTCAAAGCTATTCGCTTCCTCACAAACCCGTCCAATCTTGATGTGCACAGAGCATGTGATGAGCCAAACACTCCAAAGTACCAAAAGCTTCCACCGTCTTCACATTGTCATTGAATCCCACAATTCGTACTCAAATCAACAATCCCAACCAGACAAAAAGACAAAACTCCAAGCCATAGCTCAATCAGACTAAATTACATCACCACTTCACGGAAAAAGAAGAAGAACTTGCGCAAAAAACAAAAAACTAGTAATCCTACCTGTTCAACATCATCTCTGTTCGAAATCGTCCACGAGATTGGCTTCCATAAATGCCGGCGCCTTCAGCATCAACCCCATTTTTCCCCGAACTTGAACCAACACCTGGCTCTCGACCCGTTGCATGGTCCAATTTTAACGGGTCTTACCCAGCTCAGCTTGCTTCTTTTGCCCAGAAACTGTGAACTCAAGATCAAACAAGAAAGACGGAGAAGGAGGAGGAGGAGGTTTTGAGGTGAAGGGCAGGTGACGGACAGTACACGAGATTGAAGCCATGACTATGAAGGAAGCTAAGCTCTCTCTCCGTCACCTGCCAGTTTTATCCACTCACATCTAGACGCCCAGTCCCTTCGGGGCCCAATGAACCCGAATCAATTTGGGCGGGTCCCCTTTTGTAAATTTGGCAATGGAGCCGGGTCGGCACAATCAAGCCCGATGAAGGCCCCGCCCAACCCGAAATACATACTCTTGGGAAAATCGCGACAAGTCGCTCCGTTTGTTTTACGAAAAATGAGCGATTTGGAAAATATTTTTCAAAAATTAATCGTTTATATCTCTTAAAAAATTAAATAAATAAATTTTTTCTTATCGCCTATGAAAATAGTTAGGCATAGATTGTTATCGATGATGAAAATATTTTTCGTTGATTAATTTTTCTAAACGATATAAGCAAATTACTTTTCGGAAAATATTTTTCAAAAGAAACAAACGGAACAAAATCTAAACGTTTGAAAAAAGTACAATCGAATTTCAAATCGTTTAATTTTTTATTTTTATTTTTGGTAACCGAGGTGTCTGGGCCAGCTTGCGCCTCGACTATTCTTCGAGGGAGACTAGCACAGCAACGCACCGTCATAACCCCCCACTTAAATCATAGGTGCTTAGCTGATTAAATTTCAAACCGTTTAAAATTGAGGCCTAATATCCAAAAAAAAATCTCCAACTTTAGCAATTATTTTAATTATGTCCAAAAAAATTTTTTGTCTCATAAAAAACCTTCAGCTTTTACTTTTGTCCCAATTCTACCCAAAACTTTTACTTTTGTCTCAATTCTACCCAAAATTTTTACTTTTATCCTAATTTTACCGGTCTAGTACCAAAAAAAACCACAACTTTTACTTTTATCTCAATTCTACTTAAAACTTTTACTTTTGTCCTAATTTTATAGACCTAATACCAAAAAACCCTCAACTTTTATTTTTGTCCCAATTTTACCAACACTCAACTTTTGTTTTGTCCCAATTCTACCGTAAAATTGGGATTTTTACTCTTATCCCAATTTTACGGGTTTAGTACCAAAAAAATCTCTAACTTTTACTTTTGTTCCAATTTTACCACAGTTAGCTTTTCGTCTATAATCATCGTTAGTTAATCTTACTTAACATTGTCACGTCATTAATGAATTACACCTCGGCAAAACTGACATGAAAAAATTTCGAAGTTCTCTTCTATTTTTTGCTACCTCCTATATATTGCTGAGAGATAAATAGTCACTAAAGACGGCACATTTCGTATTCTTTTCGGCACTTAGCAGCCTAAAGAATGACTAGACATGTAGATATTCTGACGAATTTTTTAAATCTCGTCGTCTCTGAAACCTACTATTTCTAAATTTTCAAATATTCATTGGTAAATTCGGCAAGAAAATTGAATAGTCACGTAGGATTAACTAACGATGATTATGAACAAAAAGCTGAGGGTGGTAGAATTAGGATAAAAGTAAAAGTTGAGAGTTTGGTATTAGGCCGGTAAAATTGGGACAAAAGTAAAAGTTTTGTGTAGATTTGAGACAAAAGTAAAAATTGAAGGTTTTTTATGAGACAAAAAAAGTTTTGGATATAATTGTCACAAATACTAAAGTTAGAGTTTTTTTTTTTTGTATTGAGCCTAAAATTGATTCAATTATTTACCAAATTCGCTAATGTGGCACGTTGAAATCCGTTGCAATCTCTCTCTCTTTTTAAGTATTTTTTAGTGCATGGAGCGCTGAAATAGGTGTGCATGAAATCACTTCTGGCAGGGGAATGACTTATGGCAGAGAAGTTGATATTTCAGCTTTTGCTTTTGAGTAGAGTTGAATTTTCAGCTTCTGCTTCAAAAGTTGATTTCTGATAGAGAAATGTGTTTGATAACGATTAAAAAAGATAATGTTCAAAATGTTATTAAAAAAATGTTTGATGGCAATGGCGACCGGCATCGGCGGCCGCCAGAATGACTTCTGGAGCCAGAGAAGTAAAAAAATTTTACTTCTCAAAATTGGCCAAAAATCTTGCCAGAAGTAGAAAATCTTGTCAGAAGTAGAAAATCCTACCATAAGTCAATTTTTTTACCAAACACATTTCTGCTTTGGGTAGGATTTTACCAAACGAATTTCCCTGTCAGATCGACTTCTAGCTGAGAAAAAAAAAAGAGAAGTGATTTCATGCGCACCCATAATGTTGTTGTGGCGCCACACTAAAAAAGATCGAAATTGTTAATAAAAATAAAATCAAAAGGGAAGAAAAAAACCAAAAAGTCAAAATAACAAGAGACAAAAAAGAAGAAGAACGTATTGAGGAAGCATATCCCAACAAGTCAAAATACCAAAGTTTAGAGACTATTTGTATCATTTTGCCTTTTAACAATTATTTTAAATCAGATCAAGACCAACCAAGCAATTCGTTTATTCTGGACAAGTGTAATGAGAGTTCTCAAAGTTGACAAATTATTTTATCTTTCTTCGTATACAATATTTTATCTTTCCATGTATAAAAGTCATAGCTCATAAAAGGCAAAATAATACAAATAGTCTTTAAACTTTGGCAGAATGTGCAATTTGATCCCTAAACTTTTGATTTGTTCAATTCAGTCCCTGAACTTTTAGTAAATGTTCAATTTTATCTCTGGAGTATTTGAAAATGTTCAACGTTATCCCTGATCTTAAATTAGCAAAAGGACTATATTGAACATTTTCTTATAATTCATGGACTAGATTGAACATGCACTAAAAGTTTAGGGACTAAATTGAACAAGTCAAAAGTTTATGGACCAAATTGCACATTCTGCCAAAGGTCAGTGGTTAAATTGGACAAATTAAAAGTTCAGGGACCAGATTGCACATTCTGTCAAAGTTCATGGATCATTTATGTAATTATCCCTTCATAAAACTTATCGTATTATGTTATTCTAGCTAATGTCTTTTCATAAAGCATTAGCAATCTCGTACTTTAAATACTCATAAGAAACAAAGTAAAAGATTATAATGTCCATTCCCACAGAGAATGTATATCATTTTTGATGCACTTTTTCTCGGGTGAACGCGGACTGTCAATGTGTTGGTAAAAAAAGAAGGAAATTATGTTTGGCATGATTAACAAGTACCTTAGAGACATTTATTAACAACGTCTTCATAATATTAAAGGACTGTCCATTTAGCATTAATCTCTTTAGTATGTCCATATGGCGGACAAGCTAAACGGTTAAATGTTTATTAAGCAACGAAAAAGAGGTTCTTGGAACAGGGTAAGAAAGAAGAAGGGCGAAAAAAAAATGGGTGATCTACTGTGGAATTCTAGAAAGGAAATGGATAGCTTTTTAAATTGCATAAGTTGCTAATTTTCTAGTAAATGACTTGAACAAAAGCTTAGATATGAGCAAACCGGACCACCATTGTGACCTTGGACCGAGTTGTCAACTGGGAGGTGCGACCGAGTCGTGGCGACCGCCACAGAGCACGGTTGCTACCGACCATTATGATACTGCCGGGCAACTCACGATTTACCCGTTGCAGCTTGTCGTCATCCTTTTTTTTTTTTTCCCTTTCCTCCTAAGCTAGTAATGTGGAAGGTAACCTCCCAGCAACCCACCACACTTCTCACATATACACTTTAATTGCACTTGCCCAAGGCTCTTGTGAACCCATTTCTCGAAGCTTTCAGCGAAGGACAAGGGTGAATTATGGCGTTGGCATTGGGGGTGGAGGAGGAGGAGGAGGAAGAACACGTTGAAACTGAATAGAATTACAGGAGGACCCAATTGCATCAATTTGAAAAATTATAAGCTTTGATTTCACGTTCGAGACAAGTTCCAAGAATTTTTATGCATTTATCTAAAAATCGAGTGAGTGTGTTGCCCTGTGGGCTAACATTGGTGAAAATGGTAGGATCGATTAAGCAGTATTTCTTATGTTCTCATTTTTTTTTTCTTTAAGGTTTTTCAATCAAGCATGTTTTATTATCAAATAAAGCGAAAACTTTAAAGTTGATCCACAGAAGCAAAGCAATCATTTTTCAAAAGTTTGGAATTGGGAGACATACAGCACTTCACCTCAATCAAAGGTCGCGTGCGGCCAAAATCCAGAGTCAAGAACAATAATCGAAGCTCAAGAACAATAGCTAGAGCCTAACAGGATAAGCCACCCAACGAGGCTCCGCATTATTTTGATGAGACAAGTCCTTCTTTTGACACTACAAGGTTTTTTTCTCGGACTTTCGGTACGCCTCGACAAGACAACAGTAGACTACAGCTGTCCCCATAAAAAGTAGTAGCTATCCTCGCGACGCGACATGCCTATTCGTTTCCGCGAAAAATAAATAATTTTTAAAAAAATATTATAAATGATGAAAATATTTTTTAGGATTAGTACCACAGAAAACCCTAAATTGGTACATATGTGACAAATTTACTATAAATTATTTTTTTAACCACAAAAAATTTCAAACTGATACATTTGTGACAAATTTATCATATATTAATTTTCGTTAAATCTAACCATTGAAGTGCTAAATTTATGACACGTGGTAATTGACGGATATATCAGTTTCGGATGTTTACCCTATATTTGTCACATATGTATTAATTTGAAATTTTTCGTGGTATTAACTCAATTTAACGAAGGATAAATTTATCACAGGTATACCGATTTAAGGTTTTTCGTGATCAAAAAAGTTAATTTAGGGTAAATCTGTCACAGATTTACCAATTTAGGATTTTTGGTGGTCAAAAAAATAGTTGACGATAAATTTGTCGCAATTGTACCAGTTCGGGATTTTTCGTGGTCAAAAAAATAATTTGAGGTAAATTTGTCACGAGTGTATCAGTTTGAGATTTTTCATGATATTAATCCTATTATTTATTGATTAAGTATCGCAACTGATACAGACGGTCATTTTTAGGAAAATATTTTCCATGTTCATTTTCCACGAAACAATCAGACCCATCTGTCCGGATGCGGATGAAGCAATTAGCTAGACTAACTAAAACTGCGACCAAATGCAATGCCGCGAACTTCACCTGTCTTCCTACTCATGGCAATACACGATTCACCCAATGGCTCGAGAAGTTTCGAAAGGACAGGAACACCAAATTGTGGATCGGTCCCTTCAATGCCATTGAAGGCCATTTGCTCACAAAGGGGTCTGGGACGGTGCCAACAATTGGGGAGATAACCCATCTCCTTCCCGCATCCATTAAGGAATTCCAATCATGGTTTCCTCACGAACATGGAGGAAAGGACCAGCAAACACAACCGAACACCCATGAAGCACTCAGTTCTATTGTTTTCATTTGGCACTAAAGTCATGGAAAAAAGCACATCACAGCTGATTTGAAAATGACAAGAAAGAGTCGCCTTCATCCTAATTATCTTAGCATGTGCTGGTTTCACCAATTCTAGAGTCACTGCATGCACTGCCACATGAATCATCATCTAGTGTCAATTTCGACCTGTACTGCAATAATTCCAGGCATTTCCATGGCCAAACGAGTTGAAAAACACAATTTACAAACCGAAAAAAAAGAAAAGAAAAAAAGGAGGAACGTCTAGACGAGAGCAAGTCGCCAGATTTCGACAGAAGTTCCTTCCATCTACCATCATATCGACATAAAACTAAATGTTGAAACAAATCAGAAAAACCATCTTCCATTTCCCATATCGACGTAATGCTTGTGGGTAGCATTATCAAAATTTAAGCAAACAATAAGAGCACCATTCAGCAGGTAGAGAAAAACGACAATTGGTTAGCACCTTAAATGGTTTCAACTGCAAGCACATGAATAAAGTGACTTCATGTCACTATTCTATCCACCAAGCAAGAAAAAGCTATAGGGCGTTCACTTTCAGATAGAAAACTTAAGGTTCAGAATTCATGTGAATACACTAGCCATAAGACCAAAGCAACCAGTGCCCCAGATTCAAAGAAATCTTCCCACCCAGACAAGACCCAAAACCACCTCTCTTCGTTATCAAGCTTCCATAGCTCCTCCTGGCATAGTGAACATGCATAAACCCAGACCAAGCGACACAGAAACCCCTCAGAAAATGGCTGCTCCTGTCGAAATCGGGACAAAGGGCACCGTCGGATCCCTTATAATGCAGGAGATCGAGTATTTCAGAAGGGTCGAGTCGAGCTGTAAGAAGAGTTCACAGAAGCCTCGAACTCAGGTCGCAGACATGGCTTCCTCTAGCAATTCTGCCAAACCGACATCTGGTTCTCTCTTGACCCATAAAAAGAAAAGGAGAGGGAGCAGCAACAGGCTCGTGCCAAGCATATGTTCCATGGTTGAGGTTTCAGACAACAAAAGGCCTGTTGGCACTTCTAGTTTCAACTACAGAAACCTCAAATTGGACATGGATCTCCAAGCCTAAACAATACTCTCGGAGAGCTTTGAGAAGGTGAGCTTCTTAAGCCGGGTAGCTATAGGGAAAGCCCAAGCTCTATCAGCATTGCCACATCTTATATCCACAACCTCAACAATGTTAGTTACCTTTTTGTCAGTTTTCCTCCTCCCTGGAGTTCCATCAAGAGCAACATCATCGCCTGCGAGCATTGGAAGTTGAGTGTTGGTTCTGGCATGACCTTTTGTTTTCCGAGGAACCTCCGGGCTTCTTTCATCAGCACAGTTGCTGCTGCTTGCTCCATCCATTGACTTCCTCTGTTGTGGTCTTTTTGGAGTAGTGGCCTTGCAGGAAATGGAAACCACATGCGGCCGAGGTCGATTTCTAGGAGATATTGGCGCCTTAGGAGCAGACTTGATGGATTCTAATTCTCTCGTCATCAGCGCGCTGATTGTACCAGTGGCTCCAATCCTGATGGATCCTCCACCACCTTTGATAGCTTCAAGCGTTTGAACCATGTTGCCGAACAGTCCAACCGGCAATCTAAGGTAATGCTTCCAGCAGAAGAGATACTGAAAACAACGGAATGGAGAGATTATTAATCAGAATAGCAGTTGCAAAAACATATCCTGTAGCATCACTAGTTTGGAGTATGTAAATTCTTGAATTGCACGTCACACATGAGAACAATTTCAAGTTTACATATAGATCCTAAAACAGCGGCCGACGAGTCCAAACGACATCTTACTCTCGGCACACTCACCAAACCCTCCTGTTTTATGTTAAGTCCCAGCAAGAAAATCCATGTCCACAATAAGGTCACAATGGTATCGAAAATCCAGACAGATGAATGACAAAGACTAACAGTAAGGTTAATCATAAGCAAACTGCAACAGCAATTAAAGCCATCTACAAAGCTGGTAAACATTAAACAGCATAAATGTGCATCGAGTTTGAAGTTTAAATCCTGTTCTTCCATAGAGATTCTGCAAATGGGGAACAAGAAAATTTCAAACTTCTCACGAAAGATGCAACTGTTGATTACGAAATCACAAGACAAGTGCCTGATTTGCAATGAAGATACCTCCAACTCCAAGCAATCTATACATTTTAGCTCAAATCTATCTCCACCCAGAACAACGCTTTCCCATAAAAAGCAAGACCGGAATACAAAGCAAGAGCATTCAACGAGAGGAATTAGTCCGAAGAAGAACAACTGAGCAGCTCCAGCCATATCGACAGCTCACAAAACCCAAAACAAACCGTCCTTCAGGACCCATTAACGCGGCGCAGACGGAACTGGTTCGCCAGAAGGTCAAAACCTTAACTCGAGAGAATCGCAGTGAGGACAGACTGCCGTAACTACGAAGCAAATGATCCACATTGAGACTCAGCAAATACCTAGGCTAGAAGCGTTCGGCAACGAAGTAAATCCGAGCAGATCCAGCAAAGATCACGCCGAAACAATCAAATCAAAAGACCCTTTTCTCAGTCGCAGAATCTTCGAAAGGGACAGGGATAATCGAGAAAGAAAGTTCCACCGAGATCTTCACATGAATGGAGACGACACGATAGCTTCGCATCGAATCGCATACGGTAACTGACGATCTCCGTGTCCTTATCTGCGATTACGAAGAGCCGGTCAAACTTAGAAGCGATGCAGTTTGCACTCCAATTATTGCCGAGGTGCGAGGACTTTTGAAGGTAAGGATTAGGAGTGACGGCCCAGCGGGCTCATTTTAAACCCGTTTTACCATCGAAATGGAGTTCAGGCGAAACCGAAACCGAAGCCTCTTGAAAATGAATCTATTTTAAATTAAGGGTTCGAAGTACCTTCATTTTTTCAAATAAAGGCCCTAAGTGATCTTGGTTATAAATAAGAGCATGAAGTGCCATTTTTGTTTCAAACAAAGGTCTGAAGTGATTATGCATGTTTCAAATAGGAACCTCTCATCACCGGCAGACTGACCAGCTAAATATATCGGCTGGTCAAGGATATTTTGGTTAAAATACGATTTTCATTTAGTTTTTAGTTAAATTAAATAAAATATAAAATTTTAAAATACAAAAAAAAAAAAAATAGCACAAACGAGAGAGCTCCCGCTTCCACAGGCAGGAGGAAGCCCCTCCCGCTTGATGCTTTTTTATTTTATTTTTTAAATTTTTAGAAAACTAAAACATAAATAAATAAATAAATTTTAAAAAGAAAATGACGAAAATGCCCTTAATTAATTGGTGAGAGACCCTTTTGTGAAATTGATATTGCTATTTTAGGCCCTTATTTGAAATAATGAGAATACTTCAGGCTCTTATTTGAAAAAATGAGAGTACTTCGGGCCCTTAATTGAAATTTTCCCTAAATCTAACTTCCCAAATTTGAAAGCGATTTCATTTTCAACGAAGAAGTATTTAGGCGTGTCATTGATTTTTCAAGTACCAATTGCACATATCATGAAAAAATAAATAAAAGCGAAATTTTCTGAAATTCAGAACATTCGAAGAATTCTGATTGCTGAGCGCTTTTGAAATACAAACTATTTTATTCTAAAATGTGGCTTTTTTTTTCGAAATGTTTTTCGTTGAGTATTCTTACTTTAAATGCCAACGAAATGAAAATCATGCCTAAATACAAGATGTACCCTTGTTGGACAAAGAAGGATGTGATGACTGCATAATTTTGGATTATAAATCTGCCTACTGCAAGTGATTGATTATAGAAGGCTAATGATGCTGTTGACATGTTTAATCCCATGCCTTAATGAAATTTTCTAGTTGAATCAATCCTTCATTATGCAATTCTATCGTATCCTATTTTATTTTACAAGTCACACTGTGTGCATTATGTGCGGGTTGCAAAACCATGCTCCCTCAACTCCACTCGAGAAGGGTGGGAGAATCGAACTCCTAGTCTCCTAGGGCAAGCCCCAGTGGTTCACTTGAGTCCACAAACCACATTAGATAGACTAAAACCTTAGTTTTATCTGACCAGAAACTAAAAACTTGAGACGAGAACAGAACAGAATATCAGAGGAGATGACATTTTGCATGGTTGCGGAAGGTTTTATACAAGTGTGGATCGGGCCATTCAATTTCCTTTCTCTCTCTTTTTAAGGACTCCCCAGTGGCATTTTCTCTCACCCTCACCTCTAACTATCTGCCTCCATTTCTGCTCCGTCTGTTCCTGCGCCAGGACAATCACATTTCTCACCATTCCCTTCGTCAACATTTTCCCCTTGCTTGTTGCCGTTGGCCAAATACTCGATAGCCGTCACGACGTCGCTGATCAGAGGCCGAGTGGTCGCCTCCTCCTGAAGGCACATAGCTGCGACCGCGAGAGCCTGGTAAAGACCCTTTATCGGGTAGGCCCCTTCGAGCGCCGGGTCGGCCATCAATGTGAACTTCCTTCTGTCCTTGAATAGAGGTTGTGCCTAAGAGCGAGACCAGGTAATTTCATCAGTTCGAGGCTTGAAAATGTCTCTTGATCCTGATAGGCCTAATAGACTGGTAAAAATTTATATCCCGATGCATTGCTGCCATCAATTTGAAAAATGCTAGAGTTGTGAGAGACTAATTATTCAATAGAAGGTAGAAAACCTTTCGGACCTACCCAAGCAACCAAGTTCTGCTCTTCAGTTGGCCTTGAATTGTCAATTACTCTCCTTCCTGTGATAATCTCCAGGAAAACAACCCCAAAGCTGTACACATCGGACTTTGTTGTCAATTGGCCAGTCAGCGCATATTCAGGTGCACAGTAGCCGTAAGTGCCCATGACCCGTGTCGACACATGGCTCTTGTCCCCTGTGGGACCTAGCTTCGCGAGCCCGAAATCGGAGAGCTTTGGGTTGAATTCCTCGTCCAGTAGTATGTTGGATGCTTTGAAATCACGGTATATCACTGGGGGATTGGCCTGCTCATGCAAGTACTCGAGCCCTTTTGCTGCTCCTGAAGCGATTTTCATCCTGGTGTTCCAATCCAAGGGCACCTTCCCCGGAGCCAGTTCTGAGAATGTCCAAGGAAAAAGCATTCAGGAATCAACAAACTAGATGTTTTTGATTTTCAAAATTCGTGATCAACTTTAGGACGATTTCGGTTAGTTTTGTTTCGGAGAACTATACTCGGATTCCAAGCTTACCAAGAAGATGGTCCTCTAGAGAACCATTAGGCATGAACTCGTAGACAAGAACCCTCTGATCTCCATCAGCACAATATCCGACCAAATTGACAAGGTTAGGATGGTGTAGCAGACTCAACATCAAGACCTCCACAAGGAACTCCCTATTCCCTTGAAACCCATTCCGGTCGAGTTGCTTAACGGCAACCACCTAAGTAATGCTCGACGCACGACAGTGCGTATTAACCGTTAATTCAATTTTTCTTAGCAACAAGATAATACAGAGAAGGTAGGGAGATATTTCGCGACATTACTTGATTTTTGCTCTCTATATGTCCTTTGTAAACTCTCCCAAAACCACCTTCGCCTATCAGAGAATCGGGGTTGAAATTCTGTGTTGCAACGCACAGCTCCCTGAACGAAAATATCTGAGCTGCAATGTTCCCTTTTCCGATTTTATTGATTTCTTCGGTGATGTACCTGCGCCTGCTGCTATCTGCATTAAGGGAGATAATTTTCTTGATCAGTTTGGCGAAGTATTGTCTTTACTTTAGAAGACAGAAGTTTATGTTACCTAATGCACCAAGCACTCAAATCGCTTGTGCTCCCGACAAAAACTCTCAGGACAATCCAAAATTCTAAGACATGGTCAAACATTCATATTGACTTCCTTAATCCTACATCTCTCTCTACTAGGTTAACACTAGCTTTCCATATATCCAGAGAATTTATACATGAAGAACTGTTAATCATGATTTGATTCAGAGGCTATGAAGCGACTACCAAGCAATTCGAGGAGATATCACTGTGTATGCGCATACGAAAATGGTAGTAACTGAAAAGTTGCCTGAATCTGAAGGCACGGAGAATAATGCAACATGAGAAGAGCCACCAGAATTTCGGGATTAGCCTTCAAGGAGGCTTAATCCAATGTTCAATTGTAGTTGGATAATATCGAAAGTATCTTCACAAGCGCGTCTTAGCACGAAGAGAAAAATGCAGAATCATCAATGTCATGTATTTGTCATGTCATATTCAGACAAAGACAGACCGAGTCCAAAGGATCATTCAGCAACCATTTGTGTGAGCTTGTTACCTGATTTGAAGGAGATGTTGGCGAATGAGGCTAAAGTCTTTGTGTCATGGTACTCTTGAATGCTTTTCTTCAATGATTTACGGGCGATTCTTCTTTCGGACATGCAACATTGGAAACAGCTCATTTTCTCCTCCTCGTAGCACTTTCAATCCACAAGTACTCGGACACAACCACCATCAAAATCCCAGAAACTAAATCTTTTGATGAAAGACCAATCACACCAAATCTGTATTCACAATAGATCTCCAGCTCCAACCCCCCAAAAAAGAAGAAGATCCTACCCTACTACCACTCATAATCCAAGAACAGTATTTCGGAGAGAAACAAGGACAAAAGAAAACATTTTCTTTCACCCCTAGAAGAAACCAGATTTTTCTTTTCTTTAGGTATCTGAGCAAACACAAGAATGAAGAAAAATGTTTACTCAGATTGCCTTTCCCTGCAATGCCCTCTCCACCCATGGAGTTGGCAGAGGATGAGAGAGACCCCATTATAACTGCAATTTGCTAAAATTAAGAAAAGAGAGACAGGCACACACGTTTGCTTAGCTGCCTCCCTCTCTGTGCCTGATCATATGTTCTATCAAATTTAGCTTGTTTCTTATCTGGACCTCTTCCCTCCTAATAATAAACTCAGACAATTGTAAATTGTACAGCAAATCTCAGGGCACAAGCACAACACAAGCCTACTCTCTCAGGCCATTCCATTTGATAGATTATGGCTGTTAAAAAGCAGATGGCGGCTAATTTTTCATTCCGATTCCACAAAGCATTGCCATTTTCTCACACAATCTAAACAATCAACAGAACAAGCAATCTAAACATTCACAAAGCATCGGGATCAATCTCTGCGAACCTCCCAAAAAGCAAATGAAATGAGACAGAACAAGAAGGAGAAAGGAAAGAAATGATAGTCAAGAGCATTAATATAAAAGAGACATCCGGTTCGAAAACTACAGACGTGGAAGGACGGTAGATGATTTACATGAGATCATCACAGTAGCATTTCTTCTGAGAATCTTTTTTCAATTGGTAATCCGAGCTTTTCGCGCAGCAGCTGCTCTCTCCAGCTTGGTGATCCGAGCATCAAGATCCAGCGCTAGGCTTTCAATCATTAAACGCTCACTGCTAACTCCCGCATTTTCGTTGGCTAAACGTCCTTCAGTAACGCTATGCCCTATTCCGTTTGTGCCTTCCTCGTTCTCACGTTGAGCTCCTTCGGGAGCGGTATCGTGTGGCCTATTGCTCTCGACAGGTTCCATTGGTGACTCTCTCATTTCGATGTCAGTGTCTTCTTTACCCGCATTCTGTAAGAAGGAACTTTGCCTTTGATCATTCTGCGAGCAATTGTTGCGGTCAACTACCAAGCAGCTCCCGGCAGCACTTTTTCGCCTAGTGGACCTCAAAAGTTCCTCCAGAGTTAGCCCGTCATCATTTTCGCTGGAGTCACCCATGTCCACGCTTATCCTTTTCGGCCAAAAACCGGGAGGAACCAGGTCATCATTAACTACCGAACTTCCTTTTAAACCCTGCGTTGATCCTTTTGAACTCCTTGAAGCCCACCACTCAGCATAGCGAGCTGTTGTGCATGGCTTGTAAAGCCTCGCTGGAATGTACAACTGCACACCTTGGAGTGACTTACTGTAGTTGTCCCAAGCAACCTGAGGATGCTGGTTACAGGGGGCAACTAGACCTGGCATATCTTGATCCATCCCGAATTGCATGGCCACTCGATGAGGCGAATACGTCTCGACAAAGTCCAGCCCGGGTAACTCACAAGCCATCAAGCAGTGAGCGAGTGACCTCAGTTCCCCATCGGCGTCCTCTTCCAGCGACACCCAGATCTCTTTCTCACCATAAAATGCAGAGGACGCCAAGTTATTCAAGGCCAAGCTGTAGGGACGCCATTTAAAATCCACTCCGGCTTTGACCATCATGGAATGCACATTTTCAAGGTTGGATTTTTTTGATTTGTGCCATCGACCCAACCTAGGCTCCCCTAGCGGAACCACTCTAGGATTTGGCCTGATGGGGGTTCCAAATCTCTCCCAAGCCCATATCTGAACCAAAGCAAACGGTGTCGACGCTCTTATCCAAGTATCCGCTACATTTCCATCTGAAACATTCTTGAGCATAGTTAAATCTCTATAAATACGAGCTAAAACAGCGGGCGCGAGAGCAATCCTCGCGCCTCTAGCCAGACCTACCACCATTGGCAGTAGTTTCGCAGCGATCACATTGCTAGCGCTCGGGAACACAAACACCGACAGCCAATACGCGAGGAACGCCTCGTGGTCGATATCGCTCTCAGCGTCCCTAAACTTCTGCATCCACCTGGAGCGGTCCACCTTGTTCGATCTGGTCTTTGTTATCTCGGATCTCGCTCGCAGCAGCTTCTTCAAAACCTCCCCCGAGGAGTCCCCGAGATGGCTCAAAACAGGGGAGGATCCCCAAACCGAGTAACCCCCCAGGACCATCACGTCTTCGAGCGTGATGGTGGCTTCGCCCCAGGGGAAAACGAAGGTGTTCGTGTCGGGGCGCCAGTACTGAGCAAGCCCGAGGACTAAGCTCGGGTGCTTTGGGATCACGAACGTCGAACACTTAATGGCCTCGTAAAAGCCGGCTTTTTTCCATGTGAGCCCGTGCGCGGACTCCATGCTATCGACCCATGTGGTCCAGCTCTTGGTTGGGCGACGCCAGTTGTCGAAGTTGACGCTTATGTGCAACTTCTCCGGCGGCGGTAAGGTCGAAAAGAGCGGAGGAGGCGGGTCGGGCTCTGTCGCTGAGGGTTTGAGGAAGTGACCCATTCTTAGAGCCGGCGGGGCGTCGCTGTTCGGAGAGAGCATGAGCTCTTTCCTCTCTTCGACTATGAAGGTGGGCTTGTTCCCCATGGTTTTGAAAAGTGGGAATGGAGGATCAAGATGGCAAAGAAGCCCAAAATGGTCAATGGAAGAGGAAGAAGAAGATGGAGATGGAGAGACGCAGGTGAGAATACGGATGAGTGAAATTTTTGAGTGGTTGGGTCGCAGCACTGAGGCGTGACTGCGACTCTTTTGCTTCAAATGGTACCTGCGATTTTTCCCTTTGAAAAACCGTTTTTGGCAATATAGCACCGTACTGGTCGATTTTCTTAAGGTGGGATTCTGATAGAGAACAAATATTGCATGCTCTGCTCCGGGAGCCCACGTCAGCGCCCACTCCAATCATTCATCGCCACGTGTTCGAGTGGGGCCCACTTGTCAGATTTGCTCTCCCTCCCCCTTCCCCCCCTTCCCCCTTCCCGCTGGAGTGATCCAGTGGCCTTCCCGCTATGTCCTCTGGCTTTCTTTTTGCCTTTTGAGGCCATGGACGACGAGGCCTCGTGGCCACCCATGCACAGCAGCGTCGCGGCCGTCGTCATCATGTTCGTCCAGAGGTGGTCGGCGTTTGGAGTCTGAGCAGGCCAAGTTTTGGACGAGCGGCTTGCGAGTGCCGCCGAAGCTCGTCCGCGGCCACCGTCGGCGTCGTTCGGCCAGATCTGATCGGCGTTTGGATACTGAGATGGGGGTTTTCGATTTCCGGTGTTTCCGCGATGGCGTAGAGAGTAAGTTACGGTGATGGAGTTTGTCGTTGGGTCGTCTTTTGATCCTGGAGTAGCCAAAACAGACGTTACCAAATTACGATGGCCATGGACGAGCTCTGGTTCTGTCGCGCAATGACATTTAGAAGAAGGAACAAAAAAAATTTCAGAGGAGGAGAGAGAGAGCGATCGCGCGCACAACGGGGAAGGAGACATTTGAAAAGTGGGCCACATGGACACGTGGCAATAAACCAGTGGAGCAGAGCGTGGCTGAAAGGGACGTCCAGGAGCATGCAATATTTTCTCAGCTGGATATATGAAATTGCAGCAAACAGGACATGAGACTAGCTTAAGAATGCTGATTGGACCTAGATTTGGACAATGCTACTTATTTTATTTCTCCTTGCATATGCAATTTTTTTTTTGATCAGCTATAATCCTAACTCTCATCTCCATGACTTTTATTCTGCCTATATGCAGAGTGCGAGAATCGAATCCCGCACCTATGATAATAGCGTCCCCACCCTCAATCCCTTACCGGTAGTGCTGCATCTATTTTTATTTCTCCTTATAAATCCATTTACACGTCCCTTTATAAGGCTTGAAGTTTCCTTTTCACGTTGATTTTTTTTTCTTTAATTCAATCTTTAAAAGCTCACTTACGATGGAATTTAATAAGAATAATTGAATTGATGCGCCTTCGAAGAAAAAAGAAAGAAAGGCCCCCACTCCTATGCTATCAACAAATATTGTGGTAATAATGTTTTCATGTGGTCCGTCATTGATCATAACTTAGAATTTGACATCACACTCCTTATGTTCTTATTTCGTTAGCTGAAATAAATGAAGAGGTAGTTAAACTCTTGACTTCAATCTTCCTTTTGACTTGCCCCTGTCATTACTTTAAAACTTTCTTGACTCACTTCGCCCTCTGTGTTCTACAACAAGTACATCCGGTTTGGAAACATAATTCAAATATTTTCTCCTTGTTTCTTCATTAAACAAGCTTTCTTTAACCATGCTCATAGAAAGCACATCATAAGGAGTTGAATTATTTAATGCCACAACCAAGGCGTCACAGCTACCAGGAAGAGTGCCAAGCAACAAACACGATTGCAATTCATCACCAAGGTCAATAACAAGATTTTTCAATTGGTTTACAACATCATGAAATTCACTCAAATGCTCCGACATGCTACTTCCCTCCTTTTATCTCAAATCCATAAGTCGTTTAACTAGAAAAACCTTATTTTGTGGAGTTCTCATCTCATAGAGATTTTGCAATTCTTCCATAAAATATCCGTTTTCGTTTCTTGAGCAACATGATGAAACACACTATCATCAATCCATTGTCGGATAAACCCAACCTTCTTCCGATTCATTCGCTCCCACTCTTTATCTTATGTATCTCTTTTAACTTCATTACCTTCGACCGGATCAAATAAATCTTTGCAATATAACACGTCTTCCATCCGAGGCTTCCATATAGAGTAATTCGAGGCATTTACCTTAAACATAGTGCCACTCGTATTCTCCATCTAATACTAGAATCATACCACTTTGTTAGGGAAAACGGGCAGCCCTTCGACACAAAACAAGCCAATCCAAGATCAAACACAAACTCCCGAAACTACTCCAATCAATCCAGCATCAACTAACAACCTCACAATATGTAAATATAATGACGAAATGATAAAGAGATAGAACACACTAAGATTTACGTGGAAAACCTGAATCGAGGAAAACCACATACGACCAAAAAATCTCCACTAATCATCAAGAATAGTAGAATACATAAAGTATTTTTCTCTAGTCACACACTAAAGGCTCAACATCAATATCACAGGAGCTTTTCTCACCACAAAGGTGGAATAATACAAAAGGGAGCAAGATAACCCTAATCGCAATAAGAGAGTCGGAGACAAATCTCAATGAACGAAATCGATCAACTCTTAAAGCTTGGCCTCAAGAATAACGTACTGAAATTTGAGTTAAATCCGTCAACGTTTGACTTTCGAATCAGGATCGTAAAGTTACGCCCATTTTCTTCTCCCTTAAGTTTTTCTCTCTCGGTGCTCCTCTGTTTTATGCTTTCGGGCACGGCTACTCTGTCACGCTAACGGTGACACTAACACACGCACGAAAAGCCACAAAATAAAAGGCAGCCCCTTTTTTTTCTTTATTTTTCTCTCATCTTTATTTTTGTCTTTATCTTGCTTTTCTTCTAAACAAATAAATAAAAGAACTTTGATAAAAAAAAAAAAACACTGGGCCCCACCAATGAGGCGGACCCAGCCAACACTTTGGTTCTGTCGCGCAATGACATTTAGAAGAAGGAACAAAAAAAAAAATTAGAGGAGGAGAGAGAAAGCGATCGCGCGCACAACGGGGAAGGAGACATTTGAAAAGTGCGCTACATGGACACGTGGCAAAAAACCAGTGGAGCAGAGCGTGGCCGAAAGGGAGCTCCAGGGAATCCGGATCCCCTGTCTTGATTTTTTCAAGTGCGCTATAAGAATAAAATATTATCCCTATATCAAGGGTGGAGATTTGCTGCCTTAGAAAAACTAAAGCAGCAGATCCCTACCCAGCTCCAGGAGCATGCAATATTTTATCAACTGGATATATGAAATTGCAGCAAACAGGACATGAGACTAGCTTAAGAATGCTGATTGGACCTAGATTTGGTTGGACAATGCTACTTATTTTATTTCTCCTTGTATATGCAAATTTTTTTTTGATCAGTTATAATCCTAACTCTCATCTCCATGACTTTTATCCTGCCTATATGCAGAGTGCGAGAATCGAATCTCGTTTCTGTGACACTAGTGTCCCTACCCTCAATCTCTTATCGCCAGTGCTGCATCTATTTTTATTTCTCCTTATAAATCCATTTACACGTCCCTTTATAAGGCTTGAAGTTTCCTTTTCACATTGATTTTTTTATCTTTAATTCAATCCTTAAAAGCTCACTTACATTGAATTTAATAAGAATAATTGAATTGATTCGCCTTAGGGAAAAAGAGAAAGGCCCCCACTCCCATGCTATCAACAAATATTGTGGTAATAATGTTTTCATGTGGTCCGTCATTGATCGGAACTTAGAATTCGACATCACAATCCTTGTTCTTATTTCATTAGCTGAAATAAATGAAGAGGTAATTAAGGTCGCTTGCTCTTTAGAAAATGTCTAAGTCTGTTGGAAAGATTTATCATTTGTCTATAGGGCATGTTTTCTAGTGTTAATTTGGGTTGATGCCGCATGCTTCGAGTCCGAGCACACATAACTTAAAATTTGAATCTATAGTGTACACATCAATAGATATCGGGAGGAAAAGGAGTTCGTTAATAATAACAGTCCCCGGAGGAGCAAAGGAGCTCTCTAGGACCAGGACAAGGACAAGGACAAGGACAAGCTGCATCAACATAATGCTTCTTTGAACTTTCCAACTCTCAAGAGCTAAAGTCTAAAGAGTACAATTAAGTGGAAGCAAGACTGAATCAAATGAATAGATGTCAGAGCTTTGAGAGACTTTGTAGTCTCCACTATTGCTATTTTTTTTTAAGGAAAATGATTCCAAAGGTATTTTGTACGGTGATGTCGGGATCTGCTATCGATGCGAATGCTTTTCGCGACGAATCAATCGTTCCCCGACACCGAATTGGGCGGGCAGCGGTCCACAATCTTCACCACCACTGTCCCGCTTCTGCGGCATGGCACTGGAACGCCCCGGTTCCTTGCGTCGGCCGACGCATGTGACTTGGTAGCGCTGGGCCATAAGAGCCACCGTCGTTTCAAAGTGCTTCGCTCGCAATCCGATCAACCCAAATGAGCAACAGTACCTACACCTTTTTTTACTATGTATTGCATGAGAAGCAAAAGAACTTGTACTAGTTCTTTTTTATTGAAATTTTCTTCAATCTGGGAACTCCCGTCGAAATTACAGGGGGATCAACTTATCGACGCTATAGCTCTTTCGAACGGTTTTGGCGAGACTTAACAGGTGAACTAGCTCAATTGAAGCAGTAGGCACATACTGATACTGCTGCCCAGGACAACTCTCCATATCAGGATGGCTTTCTCAGAAAGCAGCCTCTTATCAGAACAAGATATAGTAATCATAGGCTTAGAAATTCTAGTCCTTGATGTAGCGGAAGGCAGGATGCTGCAAAATCTAGAGAAATATTTCCCTAAAATATCTGACCTTTGGACACCGGAATAAACCGAAAAATCATCGTGCCGGGCATGCTCTCAGCAGGCATTACTCTGGTTGGTATTTGATAGATAAGGGTCGTTAAAAAGCCGATGACGAGTAATTTATCATTTGGATTTTTCCTAACTTAAAGTTCATATTCACACATTCACAAAATATGAAGTCCTGTCTTTTCGACCAAAAAAAAAAATTGTCTTGTCCACTCCATTAGATACGCGACACTCAACTCAGCAGATCCTCTCCCCCCCCCCCCCCCGCGCAAATTGGTAGGGGATCATTGAAATCCCCATCCTTCACATGAGAGCCTTCACATATGAAGGGTGGGGATTTCAACGTGTGGGGATTTCCATGGTAGGAAATCCCCACCCGCAAATTTTGGCCCCCCTCCTTAAAAAAAAAAAAAAATCTGTCTTCTCCAACTGCACCCCCATCCATCTCTCTCTCCCTTCCTCCTCCTCTTCTAGCTCTGTCACAAGGACTTCCTCCTAGCCTAGCACTTCTTTCAGTCTGCCCTCACCTTCGTCGCGTCGCAGAAGTTGTAGGATCGAGTGCGTTCGCGAGGATAGCCGCCAGGTGTCAGCCTTTGAATGTCCTCTATTTCACTCATCTCGGTTGGTTTTGACTTGGAGCTAGTTCTGGTCCGTATTTCTCTGTTGAAACTTTCGTCTGTCATCGATTTTTATTTTTGCTAGTTTGTCTTTCCTTGTCTCTCCCACTATGTTTTGAGAGTTTGTTCGCATAAATAATTTTCTGCAGCTCTTTAAGCCGTTTTTCTATCCCGATTTAGAGTTAGATCTAGATCTATGGATTTTATCCTCTCGATCTTTATCTAGATATAGATCTAGGAGTTCTCTACAGGTACTTTACATGTGTTCTTTCAACATGCTGTTGTTGATGTTCTTTCTCGGCATTGGTGATAGGGGCGTCGAATCTGGACGCGCACCGCAAGCCTTGGTATTTGGCATGGGAGTTCTCGGTGTGTGCCTATCATGGACTTTGATGATCGGCCGCCGCAAGTTTATGGTATCCGATCTACTTTTGAAGGATGAGAGTGTGCTTTTAGACGCGGAATTTATTTTTCCATTATCTTTTGAAAGTTTGAGAGCATTCTATGTAACTCTCTCGATTATCAATAAATAGAATCTTTCTTTCGACCAAAAAAATAAAAACTCGGCCACAAAGCACTGCCATTTCTCACACAAGCCAAATGACCAGCACTCATCAGAACAAGCAATCCAAACATTCAGAAAGCATTGAGATCAATCACTGCAAACCTCGAGCAAGACAACATCAACAACACCTTATCTCAAATTAGTTGGGATCGGCGATCGATGAACCTCAAAGATTTATAAAAATAAAGCAAAATCAATCGAGTAATATATATATATATATATACACACACACTATCCCTCCACAATATTAATAGCTTTCTTCCACTCCTTCCCCAAGACAAATCACGCCAAATTATTTCCCACTCAAAATAGAATGAGGAGGAGAAATGATATCTAAGAGCATTGACTTAAAGGAGATCTAGTTCGAATACTATAGATATAGGACAGTGGATACTGGATAGTCTACATCAAAGCATCACAGTTCGAATCCTTCAGATCGACTTCCGAGCCTTTCGCTCAGCAACTGCCCTCTCCAGCTTGCTTATCCGAGCTTCGAGTTCCAGCGCCAGGGTTGCAATCATTAAACGCTCGCCGCCTTCTCCCGCATTTGCGTCAGCTAAACCTCCTCCAGTAAATCTCTGCTCTAATCCATTTGTGCTTTCCTCATTATCTCTTTCAGCTCCTCCAGCAGCAGCATCGTGGGGCCCGTTCGTCTCCACAGGTTTCATTGACGACCCTCTCATTTCAATGCCAGTGTTTTCCGAATTCTGTGTGGAGGAACTCTGCGTTCGACCAATCCCCGAGCAATTGTTGCACTCACCAACCGAGCAGTTCTTAGCAGCACTTCCTCGCCGAATGGAACTAAAGAATTCCCCCAGAGTTAGCCCGTCGTCATTTTCGCTGGAGTCAACCGTGTCCACACTTATCCTTTTCGGCTGAAAACCGGGAGGAACCAGGTCATCATTAACTCCCGAGCTTCCTTTCAAACCCTGCATCGATCCATTTGAACTCCTTGAAGCCCACCAGTCAGCATAGCGAGCTGTTATGCACGGTTTGTAAAGCCTGGCTGGAATGTACAGCTGCACATCTTGGAGTGACTTACTGTAGTTGTCCCAAGCAATCTCAGGGTCCTGGATGCAGGGAGCAACACGACCAGGCATATCTTGATCCATCCCGAATTGCATGGCTACTCGATGAGGCGAGTACTTCTGAACAAAATTCAGCCCTGGCAACTCACAAGCCATCAAGCAGCGAGCGAATGACATCAGCTCCCCATCACCGTCCTCCTCCAGCGACACCGAGTTCTCTTTCTCACCATAAAATGCATAGGACGCCAAGTTATTCACGGCCAAGCTGTAGGGACGCCATTTAAACTGCACTCCGGCATCGCCCATCAAGGGATGCACATTTTCAAGGTCCAATTTTGATAATTTGTGCCATCGACCCAACCTAGGCTCCCCTGGCTGAACCTCTCTAGGATTTGGCCTGATGTTGGTCGCAAATCTCTCCCATGCCCATACTTGAACCAAAGCAAACTGCCCCGACAGTTTCAGATCAATTGCATCCGATTCATTTCCATCATTCAACCTGGAAACTAGTGCATCTGAAAAATTCTTCAGCCTACTTAACTCCCTATAAATACGAGCTAAAACAGCCGGCGCAAGCGCGATCCTCACACCTCTAGCCAGACCTATGGCCATCGGCAGTACCCTCTTATTGATCACATTGCCAGAGGAGGGGAACACAAACCTCGACAGCCAATACGCGAGGAAGGCCTCGTGGTCTATGTCGCTCTCAGAGTCTCTAAACTTCTCCATCCACTTGGAGCTGTCCACATTCTTCGCTGTGGTTTTTGAAATCTCGGACATCGCTCGCTTCAGCATCATCTCAACCTTCGGCGACTGGTTCCTGAGATGGCTCAAAACAGGGGACGATCCCCAAATAGAGTAACCCCCTAAGACCATCACGTCCTCGAGGGTGATGGTGGCCTCGCCCCAGGGGAAAACGAAGGTGTTCGTGTCGGGGCGCCAATTCTGAGCGAGCCCGAGGACTAAACGATTGTGTTTCCGGATCAAGAACGTCGAACACTTGATGGCATCGTAAATGCCAGCTCTTTTCCATGTGAGCTCGTGCAAGGACTCCATGCGATCGACCCACGTGGTCCATCTCTTGGTTGGGCTACGCCAGTTGTTGTACTTGACGTTGATCGGCAAGCTCTCCGGCGGCGATATGGACCAAAAGAGCGGAGGAGGCGGGGGGTCGGGCTCTGTCGCCGAGGGTTTGAGAAAGTGACCCGTTCTTAGAGCCGGGCGGGCATCTGTGCTCGGAGAGAGCAAGAGCTCTTTCCTCTCTTCGACTATGAAGATGGGCTTGTTCTCCATGGTTTCGAAAGTGGCAGGGGAGGATCAAAGATGGCAGAGAAGCTCAAATCGTTTAGAATAAGAAGACAGAAAGACGCAGGCGAGAAGGATTTTCTCTGTACATTAGGGAGAAAGCGTTGGAACTCAGGCGGTTGGTCGCATCACCGAGACGCGACCTTGACTCTTCGCTTCCGAGTCTCATGGCAAAGTAAAGTAAAGAATGCTGATTGGACATACTTTCGAGTCGGGACAATGCTGAAACAAGCGTCTGTGCGCTCCTCTGTGAAGTCTTAAGTTTCTCTTTCACTTCAATTTAATTTTAGTTTACTTATAATCTGTGAGAATAATTAAATTGTTAGGAAAGACAGGGTGTCCGACTTTCAAGTTGTCATCAAATGCTGTGGTGATGTTCTTTTGTGATCCGCAGCGAGAACTTGGAACTTACTTTGTTAGCTGAAAATAAACGATGATTGCTGCTTGTTGTGAAATGAATCGGCACCACAGCGGATACGGATCGTCGAGCCTTTGCAATTAATGTCGGGAGCCGTAGAAAATCGACAGAGAAATAAAACAAGAAATAATAAAGGATACAAGGTTTACATGATTCGGTCCGAATGTCGAAACCTACGTCCACGAGGATAGCCAACAAATAATTCACTACTAAATCGGAGAATTACAAGATTGCAATCACTTGCACTCAAGTATTTCTCAGCCCTAAATTATAGACCCGATACCCACGGTATTTATCAACTCAACTCGATGGACTCGACGCAATGAACAAATCTCTCTGAGCTCTCCTCTATCTCTTGAGCTCTCTTGTTATCTTCTCTTCTTGTTCGCTTCTTCTCTTATCTAATGTTTTCTCTTTTTATGGGATAGATGAAAGGGATATGGAGACATCATCATTAGTTGTACTAATGCAAAAGTCCATAAAGAGATAACTCCTTTCGGTTCCCACATTCTCCATTATGACATCCAATGATGATGGGCAATGGATGGGCATCCACAAGCAATGATGAAGAGAATGAACCTGCAATTGAACTTTACTTCCGATCAAAAGTAAAACACATCTTTACTTTATCTTCCTTTGGTCGACCCACGAGAGAAGAAAATTGGCAAGAGGATAAATGACGCTCCATCTGCATTCTTGCTGGTGACAATCGGATCTTGCTTGTCTTCCCAAGTGAAAAGAGAGAATGCTCGTGACTTAAGCAATAAATGCTTCACGTGTCAGGTATCGTATACATGCTCAAACTCGAGACACAATTTTGACACTACTTAAAATGAAGGCGTGAAATGTGACATGTCATTAATTATGCGTGGAGCTAATAAAATTAAGACATATTTTCCCGACACGTCATAGACATGCTTTATATAAAGTACTTATTGATTGAGAGATCGTGTGATCAGAAATAACTGATGGTACCGTCAAACAGTCATGCTCCCTAACTAAAATTAATGTGTTGATTAAAGAAACGAAAAATTTTAAATATCGAGAATAGAGAAAGGAGTTCATTAGTAATAGCGGTCCGTGGAGGGAGAACAAAGGAGCTCCCAAGTAGCCTGTCAAAGGCTCGGATTTTCTCAAAAATCAAGTATTTGTTTAAAAAGCAGATAAGAAAAGGACAAAAAGGGGATTCTACAATGAATACCAGGACAATTGCAACGAGGGTTCGAGAGACAACGTTTTACAAACTGGTTTTGCTTTTGATCGAGCTACATAGGATTTAGGGGTGAGCAGTTTCCAATCCGATCCGATTTTTATCAAAAATCGAGAATCGAACCGGGGGTTTCGATTCCCATAAAAAATCGAAAACTGGACCGGTGGTCTCGGTTCCCATTTTTGGAACCGCGGACTGGACCGGCCACCCTCGGAACCGAGAACCGGACCGGACTCCAAGGAGCAAAAAAAAAAGTCGCAAAGGTTTAGTTTTGGTCCGGTCAAGTTTAAATCCCAAACTTATCACCTATGTCCATCACAAGAAATCGAAAAGTGGATTCACAAAGTAGGAACGCGAAAAGCAAGAAAAAAGATCTCCGAAAAAAAGAGATATGCGAAGCAAACCCTAAGCCTAAACAAGTAAACATTAGGTTTACTTAAAAAAAAAAAAACCGGTCCGGTCCGGTCCTAGGCCTATAACCGGGAACCTCGATCACCGGTTTCAATTTTAGGAACCGAGAATCGGATCGAATCTCTCTAAAATCGGGAACCAGACCATCGATCTCGGTTCGGTCTGGGTAGGCTGGATAACGTTTGATTGCAGAGACGAGAATTTCCCTTTATTTTTCTCCGAAAAAGATTCATGGTTGTGTATGGGATAATGAGAGGATAACTTATCTGGGCATGATTATTTGCATTTGGAATTATCAAATACTATTTTTGACTAACACTCTCTCTAAAATAATATTCTGACTATAATATCCCTTATAGATCTTACCTTTTAGCACATCATGCTCATTGACAATTATCAAATTCAGAGACGGGCTTTATTTTTTGTTTTACTTTATTTTCTTTTTCTTCCCTATCTCTCTTTGCGTGTTCGTCATCTTCTCCCACGCCGTCTTCTACACCCACGTCCTTCACCGCGCCTCCGACCCCGAAGGCTACATTGGCCTCGCCATTCGCTCGCTTCTCCACATCGCCGCCTGTTGCGCCCCTCATGAGGAGCGAGGAGTTTAGTTTAGTTTTTCTCTTTCTTTGGAGCCATGAGCCGCTTCCAAGTGTTGAATCAGTCATCTCGCTTATGTTCTTTTAAGTTCAGATTTTGGCTATTTGAACTCTAGCTGTGCTTGTGACTTGGGAATGATCAGTTTGTTGTGATGAAATTCTGCTTTTATTCAGCTGATTAGCTCCTTCTACTAGAATTTATCAGAGCTAATACCAGTTGAGAATCCTTTGCTGTGTCCAATTCTCAATTACCACGGAACCTTGCATAGCCAGATTTACCTGGTTTCTTTTTCCTTGCTGTTTTGAGGGATGGCAGCTGCACATTTCTCGAAATCCATGACGATTGACGAGCTTCAGATTGCGTATGGATAGTATATTAGTAACTCAACCTTCGTGGTTTCTACAAATTTTGACAATGTGGACAAAAATTACGCTAAAGCAACCACGTGCGAAGAATGTCTAAATGGTTTTTGTGGAGGGAGAAGAGTTCGACCTTATTTGTGGCGCGCCTTTTACATAACATCAAGCCTATTGGCCTATGATTCGGCCAGAACAGAGAGAACTCTAAATTATGATACAAGGTTGAAAGAAATAGATGTGAATCTAAGTGTTAAAAAGTGTTGTTATTTGTGATTTCGCACTTGCAAAGCCAATATGCATAAACCACAAGGTTCAGATTAAGCAAATTGCAGAAAGTAAAAGTCAATCCAAACATACCCGAATTCATGATTTTCTTCAAACGAAACATTTCAGGATATTTTTTTATTATGCATCACGGTTAGCTATGCAGGCAGAAAAGGTAATTAATACATAAGTATTATCAAAGGAAGACATTGCAAAATCCAATATCGCAAGTTTTCAAGTTTATCAAACTGAAACTTCTTGCTCGTAAAGTGGATGGTAGCTGAAATACATTAGGCTTCCTTCAGCTTGGAGCGACAATTCCTGCAGAATGCCATGCTCTCGTTAGGAGTCCTACAAAGCTTCCGAAAAACGTGGCCAATGAACAATGAAAGGAACTATGAGCGAGCCGAAATGCTGTTGCGAAAAGGAGAAAAAGGAGGTAACCTCTTTGCCACATGACTGACATTCAACTGGTATCACCATCTATTGAGAGAGGAAAAAAAAGGAGGTAACCTCTTTGCCACATCATCACATTCTTCATGTTCAACAAGAGAGAAAGATGCCAATCTGCACAAGTCAGGTCAGATCAAGCAACGGGGTCATGGAAGAAACAAGAAATGCCATGAGGATCTATGTGAGCACAGTACTTGATGAAGAGCCTGTGATGGTTGGACGCAGCACATCGTTCGGAGAGGAAGCATCCGGCATTCCCTGCGCTATTTAATGTGCTCCACAATTTGACAACCACAAATGATTCATATAAAGTTGAACTAAGTGTACCCAATAGCTAATAGCAACACCAAACCTTTCCTCAAAAAAAGGTATATGAATAATGGTTGAAGCAAAATACTCATCAACATCCAGCCGATTTCACCCTCTAAACAGAAACATAGAAAGCATTGAAAACCGACTCAAACTTGCATATGGGGAATGTGTGATTCGAACTGGGACTTAATTTAACAAAAGAAAGCACGGAAAGATCAGCCTAAATAAACAGGTTCTAAAAAATGAAGATACTCTTGCAAGAGCTCAGAGTGAAAAAACCAAGTCCATCTCACTTGGCAACAGAGAAGGACAAATGAGGTGTAAAAAGGATCCTTAACCATGAACAATTAACTCTCACCCTCTCCCGGTCAAATGAACCCAAAATGTATCATCCAAAGCCACATCCCTCAGACCAAAAATTCGTCAGGGAAATTTCAGTCCTATCAACATCCATCATGGGGATGCGAAAAAAACCTTGTGGCCCTTGGACATCTAAAAGGAATGTCGAGCAAGTCGATCATTAAGAAGGAAAACCGAATGCGGTGACCTGAAAGGACGAGAACAACAACATCGCGGACCATAATATCACAAGCAATATCTCCTCAGGAACGACTTTGATCATCAAGAGTGATCAATCCACTACTTTAATTTCAACAGTCCTCACAGGGGATGCATGATCCAGATATGAATGAGTATAACATGGGAGATCTGGACGGCAAAACAGTAACAAGTGCAATCAAGCAACAAAATGCATCCCTCGGAGCTTAGATTCATCAGATAAAAGTCAGTCCACTACTTTTATGACGAAAAACTCAATCGTCATAGGGATTATCGACCAGGCAAAAGTAAAAACCCTATTCGCGATTGCGAGAGAAAGAACAGCAGAAAACGAAATACTCTCCTGTAATCGCCATCAGAGCGGCGGAACCTGAGCTTATCGGGCGTAAAAAGGGACGATGACAGAGAGACTTGCTCGTGTTGAGGACTGAGGAAGTGAATAATAATAATTAAAAAAAAAAAAAAGAACAAGAAAGATGAAAAGATAACAAAAAGTTCGCATGAGAGCTTCGTCGTCGCGAAAGAACTTCACTACTTTATCGTCGGGACATGACGAGAAGCACCATTGATGGCTTTCAGAGGAAGCATCGAGCACGGCAACTAGGGTTAGGAAGAAGTCGCCACCAGTTTACATTATGTAAAAAATATTTTCCATATTAATTAACAATATCAGATCAGATGTATCGAAGAAATGTCGGTGCCGAAAGAAATTTTTCCAATTTTGTCAATTTTTTTTTAAAATCAAAGGCACGTTTTATTGGAAGCAAACTCAAGCCAAATTACAATAAAAGTAAGCCTCCGAACTGAGGAGGGCCTTAAAAAAAGCGGGTGAGGACACAAGCCAGTTGCAATGTAAATTATCGCGTCGCTGGGCCTGGCTTAACAAGTGCGGCCTGATTTGCAATACATGGGCTACAGTTGAAAGACACTGAGGCAATAACTCAGCCCAATAAAAAGATGCATTCTTGCAGAAGAGGAAATGACGTGCACGAGGTCTGAAGAGAGGTGTCGTCAATGGAAGATGGCGATTGCTGAAGAGATCGAAGAGCAGCAGCCACATTACTGCTATCAGATTCAACAATCACAGGAAGATAAAGTCGGCGGTCAACGCAAAGCCGAAGGGCCTCGCAGCAAGCTATAACCTCGATTTAGTCAACTTTAAAATATATATAAATATTTGCATGATATATCAGATATACTATCTTTATAATTCTTGAAAATTCGAGTAACGTTTTGAGTAAGTTTGAACATAATGGACCTATGGAATCGAGAATCGCCTGAATTAGACCGAACCGACAGGTTGGATCCGACCCGATTTTCGTTTTCATAAAATTCAAATCAGTTGCGATCAATCCTGTTTTCAGGTCTAGGGAGAACTGAACCGAATAATATTTTTCCAAATATAAAGTCAGACGTAAACTTAAAATACTTATGAAATAATTGAGGAAAAATTGTCCGATGAATATGTTTTCAACAAAAAAAAAATATAATGAAAAATAAAAAGAATGCGGCGCTTCTGGATTCTCGATTTCGAAACTAGAAATAGAAACCGATCATCCGGATTAGATTTTCGATTTCAAGCGAGATCGCATTGAATTGAAAATCGATCGCCTCCAATTTTAAATATAGCTAAAATGAACGGGCCATGTCGCTCGTCACACTCTTGCCTCTTGGCCCATAATCAAAATATCTACCGACGGAAGAGAATGTGGGCCCCCCCCCACGGCCGAAGTAAAGCTCTAAGCCGTGGGAACAGTCTCTGCACATTCTGCTCTTTTTCTTCGTGGTAGGCGGCCTTCACCTAAGTCAGCTCCACTGTAGCAGCACCGAAGCCATGGAATCGCAGAGATGGAAGCTGTTACTCTCTCTTTCTCTATTGTCGTCGCTCCTCTTCGTTTCCGGCGTCAGAGGCTGGACCGGCGACGTCCGCGGCCGGGTCGTCTGTGACGTCTGCGGCGATTCTTCCATCGGACCCGAAGATCACGTCCTCCAAGGTCCCTCCCTCCCTCCCTCTCTCTCTATCTCTCTCTCTCTCTCTCTCAGACATAGACGCCCGTTGGTAAGCGAATTACTGTTGTGTATAGTGGAATTGCATCCTCCGTGCCTGGTTGATCATGGAGAACGTGTTTTGCCCATCCTCTCTGCGAAATGGGTGAAATTTCGTGTTGATGATGGCCCGTGCCATTATTTTGATAGACTAGTTTTGAGTTGCGTGCTCATCAGTGGAGCGAGTCAATGCAGTTCATAGTGTTCGACCACGGCGAATGCACTGCGGTATTCCCCTATTCTCATGGAATCGATCAGAATTGGCTGGATAGTTTTGCTATCTCGAAGAATAATGACTGGAGACAAATTGATAACTGGCCCAAGTGGATAATCACCTTATAATTTTGCCCTCAGGCGAATAGAATAAAGGCAACGGCGGCACCATTTGGCGTAGACAATACTGGGTGTAGCGATTCAACACCCATTTGCAGCTATTGTGTGGTAGTATAGCGCAGCTGTTGTCATTGTTATTATTACTATTGCCTTTTTGTTTGGAGTCGATCACAATTAGCACCATTTATCTGTGTTATTCTCAATTTCCGTCCTTATTGAAACACGAGATAATGTTGAGCTTGCGGAGGCTTGATTATCCTGAAGGTTATCGAGCTACAGGTTTTTTCTCAAAATAATTCTGTGTTACCCTTAATCTGTTGCTTTGCTTTTTAGTTTGGAGTATAATGCTTCCTGTAGATTGCTTATGACTGAAAGGATAGGTTAATGCGACTTGAAGAGTAGTGGAGATTGCTAGTTTATGTGTGGTTGTTGTGCTCCAGCACAGCTCACTTCCCATTGCAGGTCGCAACGTACAAGATGATCATACAAGTAAGAGCTCAAAATGAGATCTACTTGTTCATAGAGATAATGATTTATTTTTGCACACTTTGAGATGTTGAAAATGTAAGAATCTGATTGGCTGGTGCGGAAGGTTGAGGTATTCGCGGACCAGTTGCTCATGTTTGCTTCAATCAATGAGACATGACTGAGGAAAAGGCCTGGCATTAAGAGGGCGAAGGCCTTTCTTCTTTTCGTTTTGTCTTTCCAATAGCTTGATGAAATTTGTTGGATAGAAGAGAAGACCTTACAATAGGCTTTTGCCCTTTATGGTGAAGGAGCGTCAGTTGTTTGGCATTGAAGAAAGCAAATAGAGGTTATGGGAAGAACTAAATTTGATGGAAGAGAGATGTGTGTGAGGACATTGATATCTCAGGGATTTTGCAAGACAATGGTGAGAATGCCTACCGTGACAACATTAGAGTGCATAGGATTGTTGATCTGCTGGCTGTGGTGAAAGCCTGTCGGTCAAGTTTTTGCTTTTCGCATGGATGAGAAACTCGATAACGGCATCAACTGAGGTGTCCTCCACTGCTGCAAAGTTTTCTAGATTCTAGGTTGTTAGGCTGTACATGTGTGAAGGCTTGTAATGGCATATCAAGTTATTTTCCAATTACAGTAGGTTTACATCAAGGTTTTGCTTTAAGTCCTTACGTTTTTGCTCTAGTTATGGATGAGCTAAAAAAAGATATTCAAGATGAGGTGCCATGGTGTATGCTATTTGCAGACGATATTGTGCTTACTGATGAGACTAGAGCTGGGGTTAACGCTAAATTAGAATTATGGAGAAGCACGTTGGAGACTAAAGGATTTACGTTAAGTCGAAGGAAGACGGAATACTTGAAGTGTGAGTTCGACACGGCTGGAAGAGAGGATCAAGAAGCAGTAAAAATGCTTGGACAAGAGGTACCCAAGAATGATACTTTTAGATATTTGGGATCAATATTGCAAAAGGAGGGAGAGATTGATGAGGATGTAAGCCATAGAATCAGAGTAGGTTGGATAAAATGGCGCGGTGCATCAGGATTTTTGTGTGATCGCAAAATTCTTCTTAGGTTAAAAGGAAAATTTTATAAAACAACAGTAAGACCTGCCATGCTATATGGAGCTGAATGTTGGTTAGCACAGAGGAAACGTGAGCATAAAATGGGAGTAGCGAAAATGAGAATGTTAAGGTGGATGTGTGGTCATATAAGGATGGATAAGATAAGGAATGAAGATATTCGACGAGAAGTTGGGGTAGAACCGATGGTAGAAAAGATGAGAGAACATTGATTGAGATGATTTGGGCATATTCTCCGAAGGCCCTTAAATGCTCCGGTACAAATAGAAGTTTGCTATCGAGAGCATACCACGAAGAAAGAAAGAGGTCGGTCGAAACTTACTTGGGGGAAAGCAGTAAAACAAGATTTAAGAGAGTGAGAAATAGATTGGCGTACGGTTTGTCTTAGGACGGAGTGGAAGAGAGCTATTAATATTGTGGAGGGGTAGTGTGTGTGTATATGAATCTTTGTTTATTTATTTTCACATGTTTTTCTCTTTTTACTCGATTGTTTTTGTTTTATTTTTATGAATCTTTGGGGTTGATCGACTGCCGACCCCAACTAGTTTGGGATAAAGGTGTTGTTGATGTTGATGTTTTAGGTTACATGGTGGGAATGGGGCTTATTCTTCCTTTTTACATAGCACAATCAAATGAGCTGGACTTCATTACAATGATAATTTACCATTCGTTACTGGGATATCTTTTAAAATTTTGGCCATCTGACAATTTTTATGCTGGTTACTTAGGGGTATACTCTGGTTAATCACGTAAGGTCGATTCTTGTCTTAGGTTATGAGGGCCACTAGAGACCATTATGTTGTGAAATTTCATTTCTATGACGCTGACTACTTTGTTGATTATGGAAATAGAGTGACTTCGGCGGTTGGATATGATAGACAATCGTTTAGTTCGGAGGAAGCATGGATCTTGACTTTTCTGATCATTCTGTTTAGAGAATAGTTGAGTATGACCGTCCAATATGGATGGTTTCATCTTTATAAAGCCCGGATTGAGTTCAAAAGGGAGTCGGGAACCTTGTTGTTTCAATCTGGCCAAGTTTAATTAGGATCTTCCTATAAATTGAAAGATGGCAGGCGGTTTACTGAGTTTTTTCCTCTTCTGTCTGTTGCAGGTGCTGAAGTTGCCGTTCTTTGCATCACAAAATCTGGCGAAGTTGTCAACTACCAAGCATTTACAAACTCCAAGGGGGTATACAGAGTTGCAGAGACGATGCCCGAGAGCGATCGCTGGGATGCTTGTCTTGCGCGTCCGATCAGCAGTTTCCATGAGCATTGCACTCATCTCGGGGGTGGCACTGCTGGCGTCAAATTTAGCTATAACCATCCATCAGGTTACTTCCATACCGTTAGGCCCTTCGTGTATCGCTCCGTGGATGTTCCAACGTACTGTTGATTGTACTTGGTTCAAATGGGGGTGAAAAAGGATCACACTGTTGAGTGTAATGGTTGCTGTTACTGCAACTACCATAGAAATGCAGATCTCGATGCATCAGGCTATATCGCCGAAAATGTAAGATGATGATTGTCAACTGGAAATACAGTTTGCGTTAAACTGGTCAGGGCGATCGCGGCTGTGTTTAATCTTTGAGACTCCGAAATCAAACAACAGGTAATCTTAGGGGTGCGCATGAAAACAATTCAAATTTTCAATTTCCCTGTCAGATTGATTTCTGGTAGGGAAATTCGTTTGGTAAAATTACTTCCGAAGCAGAAATGTATTTGGTAAAAAAATTGACATTTCTAGTTGGATTTTTGGCCAATTTTGAAAAGTTAAAAATTTTTACTTCTTAGCTCTAGAATCATTTCTTCGATCACACGAGTCTCAACCGACCATCATCACCACCAGTGGCCGGATGCCGATCGTTGCCGTAGCCGCCCGTTGCCGGCCACGGTCGCCCGTTGCTATCCGTCGGTCGTCGCCGCCTCCAAAGATTTTGTTAATAATGTTTCAAAAATAAAAATTTTCAACCGTTATCAAATGAATTTCTTTGATAAGAAGTCAATCTGAAGTAGAAGTAGAAAAATCAATTTTTATTTTTGAGGAGAAGTAGAGAAATTAATTTATGATCAGAAGTGGTCAGAAGTGTTACCATGCAGGGACTTATTCAGCGACAGTAGCACAACAAGAGGCAAGTTGTTTTCCTACTGTCTGAAGGCACAAAGGGGCCCAAATCGCATGCTACTCTTCCTTAATAATGTGCCAAGCGGCTGAGATATTTGTAATGTACTATCAGGCTTGCGAAAATAAATGATTTAAAAATTATTAACGTGTATAACTTGAAATAATAGATAATAATATACGTATACATATTTTTATGGATAATAAAAGTATTTTTCATTTATTTATTTCTATAAGCGATATAAACAATCATTTTTATAAGAATATTTTTTAGTTATTCTTTTTTTGAAAATTAAATTGAGCTTTCAATTAGATCCAATGTTAAGACGTCGGATGAAATCATAAATTTCATATTCAATGAATTAAAGCTGTGAAATGAATTGAAAGTGTGTCAATGGTGACAAGTAATACGTGGCGGTTCATTAGGTTTTAGGGTGCGTTTATTCGGCAAAAATGAATGATATACCATATCACTGGAAATTATTGTTTGTATTACTTGAAATAAGTAGTAATTAAAAAATTTATTATCAACAATAATCTATGTAGATTTTCGTGAATTGTACAAATATTTTTCTTTCGTTTATTATGATAAGCGAGACAAGCGATCATTTTAGAACAAATATTTTCCAAATCATTCATGATGGAACCTTAGTATGCATTTGTTTAGCGAAAAGTTAAAAATTTAGAGAATATTTTTTAAAAAATGATGGCTTGTATTGCTTGAAATGATCAGTCAATGAAAAATGTTTCATTATTCACAATAATTTATGATAAAAGAAAATTTCGGTTGTCCATTTTCATAAGCGATGCAAGTAATTATTTTTAGAAAAATGTTTTTAAAATAATTTACTTTATGCGAAACAAACGTAGAATTTAGGCATTGCCTTTCTTTTTCTTTTTTCTTTATACTGTTTTTTTATATTATTGTAAACAGTTTGACGGGCATAGGTTTGCCAAAGGTAGTAACCAAATAAATTATTCTACATATGCAAATGGTGGAAATTAGCAAATGAATCACCTTGCAATAATGAGCAATATCTCGACATAGAAGTGATTTTTTCTACATTTTCATAAGCAGCAAATAATTTGACCAAAATAATAATAATAATAATCAGCTAATAAAACACGCAATATTTCCTCAATAAACATTACTTCCCGCGGCGAGCCTATGCTGTCGTGGCGACATCCTATAGGACCAGACGACGTGTCCCCGATTCTCACCTTCAATTGACGATATCACCCCCGACTTTATTCGCGTGCTCTCTCCAATTGAGTTCCGTGAGGAGAGGGCAAAGCCGTCGACCCATATAAAACACGAAAAACAAACCGTCGATGGAGAGCATTCCGTTTGCCAAAGACCAAAGGAAACGGAAATTCAGGGGATGAGATGGTAGCGCGAGATCCCTCCATTTTCGAACTGCAGAAAAGGGAAAGAAGATGATCAAAGGTTGGAAGCAGCTGAGAGCAGCATTCGGGGCGTCGTTCCTGTGGCTCGTTTGCTTGATCTACTTCACTCAGGTTCGATTCGAGTCCCACGCTTCGTCCCGAATCGAGTTCGGGCATGTGTTTGTGTTTTTCTTGCTGCTGCTGCTTTTCGTGCTCACGATCGTAGGAAGGATTGAGAGTCGCGATCGTTCTGTGGAGTTTAGCGATTTTTCCGAGTGTATGGTTCTTGTTTGCGTGAGTTCTCGGGCGAGAAATGCGCGCCGGTTTTGAGCACTTTGGATTCGTTTCGGTATCAAAAGATTTTCTTTGTTAATCGCTTTTTACTGCGAGCTGATTAGGGCTCTGAATTGCGCGCTTCTGATTATGGGCGCGAATCTCGCGTTCGTGTTTGGTGCTTTGATGGTTGGTGCGGATAGGTACCTGTACCTTCTAGCTGGGAAGCGATATGTGTGCTTGTCGAAGTGAATGACGAATGCCAGGTCCGATTTGTGATGGCTTCTCTATTTGCGTGCAGGGTTTCAGGTCATTTGCGTGGACTGCCGTTTCTTACCAGCTCAAAGACATACTCAATTTGTCGCCCTCGGCCTCTCAATTTGTGTTTTCAGTTGCATTTTTCCCATGGAGTATAAAACCCTTATATGGGTAATGCATTGGATATACCCTTTTGCGCCATGTTTATTACAAGATTGGTCCTTGATTTCCTCCCTCGTGATTTTGCTGGTGTAGTCATTCTCCTGTCTGGAGCGATGTATATTAGTTTGTAAGTGTTCTTTCTTTCAATTTTCTTCCTTTGACTTTGCTATGTTGTGGCGTGCAGAATTGTGTCAGACTGCATTCCGATTGGAGGAAGAAAACGGGTTCCATACCTGATTCTTGCGACAATACTGTCTCTTGTGCCATGGCTTATTTTGGGTCTAAATGCTTATTTGAGGAATTCTACATGGCACCTCACTATCTTCTTAACTGTCCAAAATCTGGGCTCGGCAATGGCTGATGTTGTCATTGATGCAATGATCGCCGAAGCTGTGAGATTCGAGAAGTATGTACCTGCACTCTTCTACTTTATGAATTTTTTCGGAAAGAAATTATAGTTACAGCTTCCACCTTGCTTGCGATTATCGTACTGCTTAATGACTTTTTTCTTCTTGTTACCCTATTTTAGGGTGTCGGTCTAGAGCAAAAAATTTTACATTGCAGACATAATTCTCAGATTTGTAAACATTCGCCCTTGTTCTTGCCACAGAGACTTACTGTTATATGAGTACTATTAAGGAGAGCCCTTAATGCACTTGCAAGAAACAAAATAAGGGAAATTTATGGTATCCAAAATGGTGACTTACCTTGTTGAATGTGCAAGCAATGTCTTGGAAATCCAACAATTACTTATTAGGTATGCTTAATAAGTGTCCCAAAGGCATTCATTAACAGGATTCTTTTAATATTGCTAATCGGAATGCATATCAATGGATTGTATGTGCTTATAATTGAGGGAATTATGTACATTCAATTTGTGATCTGATCAAAACCTGAGCTCTTATTGCTCTTGTTCAGGGCTTCGTTTGCTGGAGATCTTCAGTCAATGTCTTGGTTTGCAATGGCTTTTGGTGGTATATGTGGGAGTTTATTCGGCGGATATGCATTAACCAATGTGCAAATAGCAACTATTTTTCTTCTATTTACCGTGCTGCCAGCTGTACAATTACTGTCATGTGGTTTAGTAAAGGAGAATCCCCAACGCACATATGATGAAAAAGATCATCCAACTAGCAAACATCTGATGAATGGCAATGGTAGTTTAATAGATGAGGATAGCTTTACAATGAAGAAGCAAAGTAAGAGTACTTTGAGAAGAAAGAAGAGCCACAAGAGTGGAAAAAAGATGGATGTTGCCTCTGATAAGTCCAGACCTTTCCAGGAAGGTGATCCACTATTCTTGAAATGGCTTCGCTCTCTGAAAAATGCTATTTATGGTCTATACCAAGCTTTTCAACAGCCAGTCATATGGAGGTAAGTGGATAGAAAACTTAACCTATTGAAGCAATGATTTCTTAGCATTTTAAGGTCACTTGTCTTCTTGTCAGATTTTAAAGTCTTTTGGCAGTCACAAATAAACTTATGGAAGTGAAGTTGGCTATATATTATCAGTGATTTGTCAATGACTCTGTTTTATAGTTTGTCCAAGGACAAAACTCCTTGTTACTGGTAGTTGTGTCATCACATGATCTGCCTTATTCTTTGTATATGTTACCTAGTGGATGTTCACATAAGTTCATATTAGCGTCATCCTTTTGGTAGGGTTAAATGTGTCTAAGTAGTGAAAAAAGGAATGCCCTTTTCTTTGTCAAATACTTTGTCCTGCTTGATTTTATGATGCATTAGCCAAGTTTCTAATGAGGTGCTTTCCTATTTCTTTTCCTCGATCGTTGTAAGACCAGACCTATGGCTTGGTTTTTTCTAGCTCATGTCACCGTTCCAAACCTCTCAACGGTCATGTTCTACTACCAGACGGATTTTTTAAAACTGGAAGCATCGTTTTTGGGGACTTCGCGTGTTGTTGGATGGGTAGGCCTCATGATTGGGACCTTCATATACAATCGTTTCTTCAAGACCATGAACTTACGGAAAATCCTCTTGTAAGTTTTGGCTGCTTTATGATATAGTTCTCTCTTTGGTAAATATGTTACTCTGTAGCTCAGTTTTCTGATGGTGCTTCAATTTTGATATATGAAACGCAATGCAGGTTTGCTCATGTTGGTTTAGCCTTACTGACCACACTGGATATGATTCTAGTATCTCGAATAAATGTGTCGTTTGGAATATCAGATAAGGTTATGGTTTTGAGTGGATCTGCTCTTGCCGATGCAATTAATCAACTAAAGTATGTGCAGCGTGTCTTCATCTGCTCTTTACTAAGATCTGCTCTTGCTGTTCAATACTGTTCCTAATTGAATTTTACCAGCATCGACAACTCTCTCGATCATCCTTTCTCATAATTTGTGGCCATTGTTTTATCTTGTGAATGCAGGTTCATGCCGTTCTTGATTCTATCTGGACAGTTGTGCCCGCCTGGAATCGAAGGGACTCTATTTGCACTCTTCATGTCAATCAACAATCTTGGATCCACGCTGGGTTCATTTGTAGGCGCCGGCTTGGCTTCATTCTTGAACATCCACTCTGGTTCTTTCGACAACCTCCTCCTAGGAATTGCTATCCAAGTCGCCTGCATATTCGTGCCAGTTGCTTTGCTATTCTTAATACCGAAAGACGCCACGGGGATTTCAGCATAGAAGTAGATTACATTTTCAACAGAGTTGCAGAGAAGAGATTAGGATAGATCAGATCAGGGGAGAACTTTTTTCCTTCACGTCTCTCTCCTGTATAGCAATTTACAGGTAGATTTTTCAATGTCCATTGAGCGGTAGATACGTCATAGAAGTCAAATGGAAGATGTTCTTGTACCTTTTTCTATGGAATGAAACAATTCCTTGTGCTTCCTCAAACGCCTCCTTTCGAAATATAGTGATTTTATGTATATGCGGAAATTGTGTCCCCAATATCCCCAAGTCATGCGATGGAGTAAAATTAGCTGCTTCTTAACCAGTAGCCATTGCCATTGGGAACCCCCCCCTCTCTCTCTCTCCCTCTCTCTTTTTGCATGCAGCTCAGGACAATTCTGGCTACTGAGGCTCTGTTTGGCAATGTTTCTGTTCCCGTGTTTCTGTTCTCGTGTTTCTGTTCCTCAGTGTTTCTGTTCCCGGATGATTTTTGAGAATCAGAACGCATTTGGTAACTGCTAAAAAATTTGTTATAGGAATAGAAACGCGTTTGGTAACTGCATAAAATTTTTGTTCCCAATTTGCATTTAAATTAAATAATTAAATAATTATATTTGATGACAAAGAAAAGAGAAAATAATTAAATCAAATAGTGATTAAGAAAAAGAAACGAAAAAAATAAAAAATAGTTGCAAAAAAGAAAGTTTAATCTTTTTTAGATTTAAAAATACCATCTTAAAGAGGAAATTGAAATAAAAATATCAATTATATTTGTGTATTTTTCTGACCACGAATGATATTTTTCTAATTTTTTTGGATATTTTATAATTAAATAAATTTTAAAAATTTTAAAAATATGAAAACTATTTTTTAATTCAGAATTGATTCCTAAGGCTCAACCAATGCTTTCAAAGTCGATTTTGTAATTTTTATGATTTTTTGTTATTTTTAAATTAATTTTAAATATAAATATAATTATAATTATAAATCATGTTTCAACAATAACTGAAAGTATCAATGAAAAATTCATAGAAGTATATCGTGGAAAACAGTGATTTGTAAAAGTGTTCCGGAACACAAAAATCAACTTTTTTTTTTGTTCTGAAAAGTGGTCCAAAAGTGTTCCGGAACACAGAATCAAAATCATAATTATTTACATTACCAAACATGTTTATGTTCTTTACTGTTCCCGGAAACAGAAATAGAGAAATGGAAACATTGCCAAACAGACCTTGAGCCTCCGCCCTAATGCCAACCTCACCGTGGCAGCCTGACCCTACCATTGCCGCCCCTCCCCTGGCCCCCGTCTCTGTTTGTGGCGAGCTCCCTTTCGAGAGGCGCTGAGCTTCGGTTGTGCGCCACTGTCCTAATGCCAACCTCACCATGGCTGCCCGACACTACCGTTGCCACCCCTCTCCCTGTGACCCTGTCTCTGTTTGTGTCGAGCTCCCTTACGAGAGGCGCTGAGCTTTTTGCTAAGAAATCGCTCTTAGTGATGTTGAAGTCTAATCTTGGATACTACTGACTACTGAATGCCTTGAACATCAAACTCTGGCATTTATTTGCTTCTTCTGTTTGGGCCATGCAAATGATGGCTTTTAGACCATTTTTTTTTAACGTTTTAAAAAAAAAGTCTATTCATTTTTCACCAATTCGCAATTTTCGCCGTGCTATATCATCATCGTCTCCTAATTCTTTTAAGGTTTAGGATGTTTTTTTTTTCCCCTTGTTGTCCTACGAAAAGCTTAAGGCTCTATTTGTTTCGCAAAAAAATAAATAGCTTAAAAAATATTTTTCAAAAAATAATCGCTTGTATTACTCAAAATCATTAATCATATCACCTGCATTAATTTATGTCTGAATAATTTCATGAACGATAAAAATATATGCGATACAAGCAATTATTTGTAAAAAAAAAAATGTTTTTCCAAATCGCCAATTTCGGTGAAGCAAACGGAATCTAAAGATTTAAAATCCCGAGCTAGCCTAAACTCACAACCTTTGCATTGGATAGAGAAGATAATTTTTTTGGTGAAAAATATATAAATTAAAAAGGGAACCAACGTTCTCTAGCAACCTGGAAAGTTATATAAGTCAAACGTGTTAGATTAATGAGTGACAATAGCTTTTTCTTTGCTTGCCGAAAAAGAAGACTCTCTGAAAAACAAAACATTATACAGAAAAGGTCAGAGAAAATTTAAGGGGAAAAAAAAAAAAGTGTAAGAAGCCTTTCTCTGCATTATCAGAGCCAGGTTTCGATCCTGGGACCTGTGGGTTATGGGCCCACCACGCTTCCGCTGCGCCACTCTGATTGTTGTTGACTACCATCGTTTCCAATTATTTATATTCTTTTCTCTGGTAGTTCTCCGAAGTCCAAAACATTCATCTCTCTTCCTTCATCACTCAAAGGGCATTCGTCTGAACTGAACACGGAGAGAGAGAGAGAGAGAGAGAGAGGATGAGAAGACGACCTGGAATCGGAGGCTTGCAAACGGCGGCAGCTGCTAGGGTTTGTTTCCTTTCTATCCTCATGTTCTCCGTTATTCTCCGTAGCTGAATCGAACCGTTCCTTTCCTTTCTCGTTCAAGTTAACCACCCTCATTGCTTTCCTTTGCTATGTGCGAGAAGGATCAATACCGATTGCTCGGAGAGAATGTAGCTAAGATCCGGACCGATCTCATGAAGGAGCAGCTCGCTACCTTCCGCTCCCAGCTCGAAGACTTCGCTCGCAAGCACAAGGTCCGCTTCCCACGGCATTTTAATGCACTCGACCTAGCTTCCATAGCATTTTTTGGATATTCTTTGTCAATTCTGATGAGAATTCGATGCGGAGATTACATAGTCAGTTGGATACTTTTAGGATGGAATAGGCTACAAATGCGGTGATTTCATTGCCTGATGCACGTAGATTTAGTGCTTGCAGTTTGTAATAGCCGTAAATGATTTATCGTTCATGATGCGGTGCTGCCCTTCCGGCTAGCTCTGTCAGTTTTTCCTCTTGAATCGTACTTAATGATTCACCATTGCTTCTGTATTAGGGATAACATTTCTTTAGCTTGTGAATTAGTTGAGGAAGCTCTCCGCACTTTCCTCCTGTAACTCCCCGTCTCTAATAAGCACCACTTTTTGTTGTCTCTTATCTCTGTCTACAAACGTAGTTTGTGGCTGCTTTTTCGTATTAGAAGTTGGTGAATGGTGTTTTTGAAGACAGGTCTTGTACCGTGTTGATGGAGATGCAAGTATTGGAAGAGGCATACTTTTGAACAATCGTTCCGCTTCGCGTTTAAAATTTTCTGTTCATCGCTTTCTAGCAATTAAATAGATTATGGGAAATGATCAAGCTTCACTAATGATGTGCAGAATGACATTCGCAAGAATCCAGCTTTCAGGTCGCAGTTCCACGAGATGTGTGCAAAAGTCGGAGTTGATCCTTTAGCATCAAATAAAGGTTTTTGGGCTGAGCTATTGGGGATCGGTGACTTCTATTATGAAATTGGTTGGTATTTTCGTCATCTTAGTGCTTCAGTCGTAACTTTATGACATTAATTCTGCTGTCGCTGTTTGCACATTGGTGGCAATAAAAAAACTAGAAAAGTAAAAGGATGTCCTCTCGTCCTCTGCCTTTGTTAATGTTAATTCTCTTGCTTGGGGAAAAAAATAGATGTGCCATAATATGAATAAAATATTTTTCAGTGATAGGTGGTGAATGATGATCTGTCTTGAATTTGCAGCGGCCTGCTATTCTCCGTAGGTTTCAAATAATGTACATTACAATATAGAGGTTTCATTTGTTATGTCAGACTTTTCTATGTTATATAGTTTGATGAAACATTCTAGATATAGAGTAGGGCAGCAGGCTCATCTAAATTTACCTGCAGTTAGACTGGTTTTTCCTTCTTGAAGGGATAAGAGCAATTTTCCCTGTTTGATTCAAATAGTCTCTCTCCTTATAATGCTGGTTGGTTCAGTTCGTCAAAGATTTTCTTATGCTGAATTAATTAGTCAGGGGTGCAAATTGTTGAGATTTGCTTGGCAACGAGAGCCCAAAATGGAGGTTTGATCAACCTGCAGGAGCTCTGCAGTCTTCTTCGTCAGAAAAGAAAAGGCTCAAGGGAAGCTGTTTCTGAGGATGATTGCTTGCGTGCCATAAGTAAGCTAAAGGTATCATCTAATAACTGTCCACTGCAACTTCTGATCCTTTCTTTTGTTCTCTACCTTAAGACTAACATTGTCATCTGATATCGTGCTTCACCATTCAAGTAATTCTAGGAAGACACAGCAGTCATGTGTTTCTTAACTAGTGTTAGATTTAAATATTTAATACAGGAAACTATAAGAATGGACATTTTTACCTCACTGAGGCTTTCTGACATTCTGTCCATCTCTATTGAATCCACTGTATATTCTTTACTGGGATGGCTACCAATGATTGCCTACTGATCTCTGATGTGTATGTATCTCCCTATAAGATGGACTAAGATCAAGTGTTTCCGCACATCACACAGTACCTGGTGGAAATACTGCATTTTATGCCTATCATCTCTTGTGAAAGTCTGGCTTGTTGAAGCTTTGATGAATCTAGAAAGGGGTTCTTTTGAGCTCCCTTTGTTGCATAATGGTTCAAGTGAAGTGACGTACTTCTCTATATATGTCCCTGTATGTTTGCTCTTGTGTTAGCATCATTTTATAGCTAGTTTACACCGTTCATTTGGTTGCATAAATGGCATTTTTCGTTTCCAGGTGTTGGGTAGTGGTTTTGAGGTAATATCTGTTGGGAAGAAAAAGCTTGTGCGATCAGTTCCAACTGAGTTGAACAAAGATCATAATGAAATCATTGAGCTCGCCCAGGTACTTTCTCTTGTGGACCTGTCACCTCATAATTGGAACTCTTTTATTCCCTTTTATTTGATCTCACATGAGGTTGTCTAATGTCATTTAGAAAATTGTTGCATTGGTTTTTTCTGTTCTAGCTCTCTTTATTAGTACCTTCATATGAGGATTCTTGATGAATAAACTCTATTTGCTACGATCTTAGGCTCAAGGTTTCGTGACTGTTGATGAGCTAGAGAGACGGCTGTCCTGGACCTCTGGCCGTGCCATCGATGCACTCGAAACTTTGTTAGAAGTAAGTTCATGTGGCCATTTGATCAGGTTTCTGTCCTTTTTTACCCCGAAAGGGTTTTGTTGGTTGGTTTGCTTAGGCTTATAAATCATCATCTTGCTGGGCGCAGGAAGGTTTTGCCATGATTGATGACGGACACAGAGATGGCAGACGAAGGTACTGGTTCCCTTGCGTATCATCCATCTCTTCGTTGGGAGGAAACGATGCCTAAAACGAGGGGAACCCTTTCCTCCTCTTTTTTGGCTTCAATTGAAGATGGTGGTCGAGAATATGTTCCTTTCACGATTCGAAGCGATGGGAAAAGAGACTTGAAATAAGTCGGTGTGCAGGACAAAATTAGATTCTGTTTTCACCTGCAGCTCTTATAGTTTGTCTGTAACTTCACATGTCAATGTACATACATACAATCGGGTTTCTATCTGGAGATAGAGTCGAATACTAATTTTAGTACAAGTTCTCAGATTGTGCGTGCCTCCAAGATTTGGAGTGTCTAGGGGAAAAGTACACCTGGAGTGCCTTAACTTTCGTACGGCGTGCACTTAAGTGCCTTAACTTTCAAAGTATACACTTGAGTGCCTAATCGGAGAAAAAACGTTCAGATAAGTGTCAATTCCGGCCAAAATCGTTCAACTAAGTGCTATTTCGCCGGAAAAAGGTGATGTGGACTTTTCATTATTATTTTATTCATTTTTTGAGTGCCACGTGGGATTTCTTTACATTTTTTTAATAGTTTCTGAATTTTTTTATTTTTATTCAAATTGCAGAAAAATAAAAGGCAAAAAAATTAATGCTTTTTAAAAAAAAAGAAACCCAGGTTTCTTTGTGGTGGCCGGCGAGGGTCGTCGCCGGCCACCACTGACCGGCCCAGGGGCCAGGGTCGACTCGCCCTGGGCCGGCGAGGCCGCAACGGCCCTAGTCGACGGCTGTCGCGGCCTCGACAACGGTATTTTGACCGGAATCTAGCAAAACACTTCTTGGAGGCAAACCCTAATCCGAAATTTTGACCGCCAAATTCGTCTCCGAATAATATCCAAATGTCGGGACATCTTAGGGCTTTTGTTACTCATTGATAATCGATTCTATTGGCACGAAGCCGGCCCTTGATTCGCCAGAATTTGTCCGGAATCGACGATTTTCTCTCCGCCCAAAAACCAGGTGAGGGCCTCGAGCCCTGGTTTGCGCCACCCGAGGCGCGACGGCCTTAGGTGACGGCCGTCGCGGCCTCGCCGGCCCAGGGCGAGCCGACCCTGGCCCCTAGGCCGGCCAGTCGTGGCCGGCGGCGACTGTCGCCGACCACCACCGAGAAACCCAGGTTTCTCTCTCTTTTTTTTAAAAAAAAAAATTCATTAATTTTTTGCCTTTTGTTTTTCTGATTTAAATAAAAAAGAACAATTTCAGAAACTATTTAAAAATGCAAAGAAAATCCACGTGTACATTAAATATTAATAAAAACACTGTTCGCCGGCGCCACGTCAGCATTTCCGGCTGCCACCTCACCTTTTCCGGCGGCCACGTCAGCATAAGCACTTAAGTGAACACTTTTTAAAAGTTAAGGCACTTAAGTGAACATTTTGAAAGTTAAGGCACTTAAGTGCACGCCGTACGAAAGTTAAGGCACTCCAGGTGTACTTTTCTCGAGTGTCTAGTTATTCTTCCGACATCTTCGCAATTGCCCATTCTTCTCCTGACGCATTTGTTATATCTTACGGTGATTTTGAGCTTAATTTGGTTCGTCTTAATTGGTTTGTCGTATGATTAGAGTTGTGAATCTGTCTGTTGCTGGGTCTAGGGATGTGCATGGTCCGGGCCGGTTCGGTCCTGGTATGGAACCGGGGACCGGACCAGTAGTCTCGTCCGGTCCCCATATTTTCGGGACCACGGATCGGACTAGGACCGGCGGTCCAGGCTCAGTAAGACCGCTAACTCTAACTGCTTATAAAAATTTAGCCATTAGAAATTACAATACAATGTTAATTTACAATATATAATCAATCTATGACGGCAAGACAACCACGTAAATGCTAGGGCCACCCAACGTGTGTTCAATCCTGCTTTGAAGGCTTCACATGATCTTTTCTCCTCGTAATCGATGCTCGCATGTGGCCCGCTGAACTCAGGTGGGCGATGGAACCGAACTCGAATTTTATTTATTTATTTATTATTTTTGGTTGTGAAAAAAAATAGTTTTCTCAAATCTGCATAGTGACTTGAGTTTCTGTCCTCATGCACGTGCGTGCTTATTTTTCGTGCAAGTGCCCATCATAAGGAATAGATCTTATCATCAATTAAGACCTGATTTTGTCCCAAAGTAATATCAAAACCCAAATTGCTAAATAATAGGTACAATGACATCACTAAACTCAAGAGGCGTGAGATGAGATTTACGGGGCTTCTTAAAATGTTAAAATTAAGTTAACTCCAGATATAGATTAATTTAAAAAAAAAAACATTGGTGGTCCGGTCTGGGCCGGTCCAGCCCCAAACCATGGAACTGGGGACAGGACCGCCAACCTCAAGGACCGGACCAACCCAACCGGTTCGGCCTAGTTTGCACACCCCTAACCGGGTCCTATCGGTTTCTTTCTCAAACCACAAGTTCCAACTCACAGGACCAGGAAGAGATAGGAGCATCCAACAATTTCTTAGTTCTACTTCAACATCGGGCCATTTGCGTGCCTTTAAGGATGTCAGGTCTTCGGCGCGTAAATTCCATCTTTAAATTCCGTGAATAATGCGAAGGGGTGTAAAAAAAGCCCGCGTTGGCACGATCTGGGCCTTTTCGGGCCGGACTTGGTATTATTTGCGGTCTGGTCAGGCCTAGTCAGGTCGGCTCGGTTCCTTTTTTTTGGCATTCATGTTTTTATTTTATTTTATTTTCATTTTCATTTTTATTTTTTTATTTTTTTTTATTCGATGGGCTTGTCAAGTGATTTTCATTTCAAAAAAAGAAAAAGAAATCGACCCGACCCGACCTGAAGAGTTGGGGCATATGTAATTCGGGCTCGTGCCGGGGTGGGACGGATACCCCTACGAAACTTCTATGTTCTTCGATTCGATAAACTTGATATCTACCGGTTGCATGCGTAATACATTCTATTTCACATATTTCCGATCAACCTATAATAGAATTCGTGAAATTTCACTTAACTTTCGTATTTTGTTCGCTTGAGTCGAGGCATTGCACGATTTTTCCCATCCACTGGCAGTAAGATAGTAAATTTCGGCGGGGAGGGGGGGAGGGAGAGAGGGAAATTTGAGATGAATTTTTTTCAGAGTGATATATAGGAGAGGGGATGGAAAGTAGGGGTGTGCAAACTGAACCGGACCGGCCTGGCCCGGGCAGGTTGGTCCGGTTCTTGAGGTTGGCGGTCCGGTCCCTGGTCCTAATAAACGGGACCGATGACTGGGTGGTTCGGTCCCCGGATTTCATGGTTTGGGACCGGACCGGCCCGGCTCGGACCGGATCGGACCGGCAATGTTAAAAAAAAAACTAATCTAGTTAACCTATTGATTTTTGTTTTAATTTTTAAAACAAAGTAATGAAACACCAATTAGACATACTTATTGAGAATGGAACAAAAGGAAAGCTAACACATACATGAGACATAAAAGGAGATGCAGTGGGAAATAAATGATTGATGACATATTAAAATCTGGTTAATGTGGCTTTTAGAATGAAAAAACTCTCAACTGTTTAGTACACGCACATTTACTAGTGGCATTCATATAGCTTTTATTAAAATATAGAAAATCATCATGGAAAAAATTAAATTGATTTTGGAACTCAAATAAAAAGTTTATATCAATTTTATTATTTTGAAATATTTCCTTCCAGTTGAGATTAGCCATGAGTTAACAGGGATAGCAAAAATTCTAGCATTTCTGCTGTTGCATAAAAACTCCACCGAAAAAACATGTAATTTTCATAAGCAGTTAGAATTAGCGGTCCTACTGGGCCGGGACTGGGACCGGCCCGGACCAGGATCGGCCCGGACTGCCGGTCCTGATCCGATCCGTGGTCCCGAAAAACCCCTAATGGAAAGGAAACCTCAGGGGCAAAGTATCATTTTAGTAAACTTGTAAATGTATAATATATTTAGACACTGATGATTATGTGGATTTTACCATTGTGTAATGCTTATTCTCAAATTCTATTTACAATAGTAGTGATATTTTTTTTAGGTTAATACCACGAAAAACCCCAAATTGATACACTTGTGACAAATTTATTTCGAATTATTTTTTTTACCACGAAAAATCCTAAACTGGTACAACTGTGACAAATTTACCCCAAATTATTTTTTTGACCATAAAAAACCTTAAACTGGTATATCTGTGATAAATTTACCTTAAGCTAATTATTTTTACCACAAAAAATCTCAAACTGGTACACCTGTGACAGATTTACCCTCAGTTAAATTGGATTGATATAACGAAAAACTTCAAATTGATACATATGTGATAAATATAGGGTTAAAACCCTAAATTGGTACCTCTGTGAGCTACACGTGTCATCCAATTCGACAATTTAACGGTTAGATTTAACGAAAATTAATGGATGATAAATTTGTCATACGTGTACCAGTTTGGGGTAAATTTGTCATAAGTGTACCAGTTTATGATTTTTCATGCTATTATCTTTTTTTTTTTCCTCTCTTTGTCTTTCCGTGCCCTTTTGGGAGTGGGACTCGGTTTTTGAATCAGGCCGGATTACAACTATGAACGAACCGATCGGTTCGATTCGGTCTTTTCCGTGTCCGCGAAACATCTCAACCGCTCTTTTTCGTCCTTCCCAAAGCCAAATGGCAGCTCAATTTCATGCCTTCAAGCAATAACCAGCGCTCCCGAAGCCGCGAAATTTAGGAATAGCGGTCATCTCCGTTAACGACACCGACTCTCTCTCTCTTCTGTATTTCTCTCTCTCTCTCGTGGAAATGGCTTCTTCGCCTTGTTCGTTTCCGATCGCGCTATTGCTCACCTTCTTCACCGCCGTTTCCACCATCGCTCCGCTCTCTCAGTCCGCGAAATTGCCGTTTCACCCCGAGGACGCGCTTCCCCTGTTGCCGAGGCAGCTCTCGTGGCCGATTCTCAACCGCCTCCGTGGCCCCGTGGATCTCTTGCCAACCTTCGTTGGCTCGGCCTCGCCTTCCTCCAATTCCAGCTTGAACTGGAAGGGCGCTTGCTTCTACGAATCCACGGCTTGGATGGAGTTCCACAACAAGAGCGAGAGCGAGTTCGGCGGAGGGACGCTTCACATCAAGGTCTGAGTGCAGTTCTCTTCTCGGATTGATGTTGTTGATTCCGTGAGCGGATATTTGGTGGTCGTTAGGATTTGGAGCGTTGGGATTGGTAGATAGTTGGTGATGACTAAGTTAGGTTGCAAATGAATCGAATTTATCGCGGGCCACTCGAACTCCGGTTGAGTTTTTGTTAGTTTTGACTCGACTTCTTGTCATGTATCGAACCTGTGGAGTTGAATGCAATTCCTTGATGCTTTACTTGATTGGTTCTAAAACTATATCCGTTCTTGTGAATAAAAAACGTGGATAACATACCTTATCAGTTCAGTTCAGTGTCCAGCTCGACTTTTGGTCCTTGAAACGAGTTTGGATAAACGTTGCAATTGTCTATGCATTTCAATATAGTGGGTTGGGAAGAAGCATGTAATTTTTCCATTTGCCTGATCAGGTTTCTCAGTTCAAGGAGTAATTGGAGAGTTAGGCTTTTCTCTTGTGGGCGTTTGCTGCTTTCTTATTCATCTTCCCTTTTGATGTATCCTTACGAGCCTTTGAAACCTTTTGTTACTTGATGGTTGATTTGATTCTTTTCCTGGTATCATTATCCTTACAAATTGTTCAATTTTGTTATTAATGCAAGGCATTTATGTCAAGTTCCTCGGGATTTATGGTTGTTGCTCCATCCGTGATTTTAATTAGTGCCGCATATAACCTGTCATTATCTGTCTGCTTTTAAGTGGTGACTACTAACTTTGAATTTTATGGGCACTAATTCAGGTCAGCAAGGCTCACAGTTGGACTTGCATGGATCTTTATGTCTTTGCAACTCCGTACCGTGTGACATGGGATTACTATTTTTTGTCTCGGGAGCATACCCTTGAGTTTAAGGCCTTGGACGGAAAAGCTGAATATGAATACGTACGTGTGTACTCCCTTTAATAAGGGATTTTCATCTTTTTTGTCGCTTTTTCTAGTCATCATTATCTGGATGTGAACATGGTCTTCTTTTCATCTGAAATCAGGTAAAAAGCAAGGGAGTGTCTATCTTCCTCATGGAAGCTGGGATGCTTGGAACACTTCAAGCTCTGTGGGATGTCTTCCCTTTGTTTACAAATACTGGTTGGGGTGAAAACTCTAACATCGCCTTTCTCAATAAGCACATGGGTGCTTCCTTTGAGGAACGCCCCAAGCCTTGGGTGACAAACATAAGTACAGATAATATTCATTCTGGAGATTTCCTTGCAATATCAAAAATCCGCGGGCGGTGGGGTGGCTTTGAGACATTGGAGAAGTGGGTCAGTGGTTCTTATGCCGGTCATTCTGCAGTTTGCTTGAGGGACTCTGAAGGAAAGCTGTGGGTTGGAGAGTCGGGACATGAGAATGAACAGGTAGGATAAAAAAAATGGATGGCCTGGTATCTAAGGTGCTTGTATAGAATAAATATTGCGTCTGATCCATCCTTTGCCCATCCTAGTGGGAACATGCCTTCCATAGTATGATGCAATTGATTTTTGGTTCGACTTAGAGTATTTCACTTTTGTTCATGCCAAATTCCTCATCAACTGCCTTACCCAGTTATTCAGGGGACGAGAAAAGTCATACCTACTTGACCTGAGTGATCATCATAAAACAAAGGAGGACAAGTGGTTGCAGAATCTTTGCCTAACTTTCAGATATATTTTGCATTGCTGCATCCAGTAATTTACTTTGTGTTTCTACCTTCCCATCTTGCTGTGCTAGTCTTTTCTTCTCAGTCTGTTCAGTGAAGTTTTTTAATCACAAGATACTTTTTACGGTTACTTGGACCGCTGGCCTTTTGTCTTTCTTGCTTCCTGCCTTAAATGAACTTTGCTCCATGCTAAAATTTAACAAAGCTAGAAATGATTTCCATTTTCCTCATAAGTGGCAGCAATTTGGTGTCAATATAAGATGCGACGCTGATGAGGAGTGAATCTGAGTGGATATGCTATTCCTTACGAGAATGCATCCATTGAAGATAAGACTTTAGAAAGAACTTGTGCGTCGATGACAGTAGCTTTCTAGTTTACCATTTGTAGTTGTCTGAGACATGATTCATAAAGCTCATGGTATTTTAAAGTTTCCTATGATGACTTTGAAGAGCTTTTCCTCTTCTTCTCCTTCTAGGGTGAAGATATTATTGCGTTGTTACCTTGGGATGAATGGTGGGAGTTTGAGCTGAATAACGATAACTCGGATCCCCATATTGCATTACTTCCCTTGCATCCTGACATGCGGGCCAAGTTCAATGAATCTGCTGCATGGGAATATGCTCGAAGTATGGAAGGACAACTGTATGGTTATCACAACATGATATTTAGCTGGATAGACACAATTGATGGGAACTATCCACCTCCCTTGGATGCTCATCTGGTATCCTTATTTAACTTTATTTCGGTATTTATAGTCTATCATACTAAATTAATTATTGCCTGTAGGGTCATCTATAGGTTACCTTCCGATCTATGCTCATTTGAAAAATGCAGATTCTTGTGCCTTTTAAGACATCTAACTAGAAATTCAGATTTACATATTTTGATGTATTATGCATTTTAAAAGGTTCCGCTGGTTTAACTAGTGCAGTGACTGTACAGGTTGCATCTGTTATGACAGTTTGGAATCAGTTAAGGCCTTCTTATGCTACCAACTTGTGGAATGAAGCCTTGAACATGCGACTTGGAACTGAGGTATCATTAACAGTTTGTCTCTGCCAACCGTATGTTTTTTATGTAGACTTGAACAGTTCACTAGGACATACCTCATGGATGAGTCAGATATGAGTAATCTTGAGTGTTCATTTAATTAGAGTGATACGTTATTAGATTTTTAACTTGTACGCCTAAGGTCCACAATCCGCCTAGAATGTCCTCTAGTAAGGACTTGTGTTATGCTGTCATTTAGTAGGAAGCCAATTGTGGTTTAACTTCTCTATGTCCGTGATAGTTTGATTTGCCTTAATACTGGAGTGGAGACCATGCATTATTTATCTGGTTGTAAACAGCGCTATCCATCTTCTCCCTGTCAGGTTAACAGTATGCCCTTTCTTTCTAAAATCCTTTTCCTTTCTTGGGACTTTGCCATCTGGTTTATTGGGACTCTAATGACATGATGGGTTGGCTTAGATTTAGATCCTACAGAGTGTGGATTGTTTAGGACTAGAGGGATTCTGATGCCCGACGTTTATTTCTTCTTCTTCTTCCTTTTTTTTCCCCTTTGCAATGAAGCGATGCGTTGCACGATTAAATATTTATACATAATTCAGCTAAGAGAAATACTCCAACATCCAACTTTTCTTTTAGCAACTGATTTCCTCGATTTTGATTTCCTTTGTCAAGAATAATATCAAGTTTTGGTTTCCTAGAATAAGTAGTGAAAATTAGGGACATGAGGGGATGTAGTTGTGAATGGGTAAGAACTCATTTTTTGATGGTTTAAATTTTTAGAGGAAAAATGACTCTGTCAGGTCATTGAAGGCAACGATCTGTATCTCTGGTACATCTCTGTTACTCTGTATGCTTGATGAGATGTGCCAGATGAATCGCAGAAAAGGCAGGTTGAGGATAGGGGGATAAAACTCAATATGTTAAATTCATCATATGCTTTCCCTATCAAGCAATAATGGTTGATTTCATGCAGGGTTTGGATCTTCCAGATATTTTAGTGGAGACTGAAAAGCGTGGCTCATCCTTCGATGAACTGCTTACCATCCCAGAGCAGGATGATTGGCTGTACAGTGATGGAAAGTCAACCTCTTGCATTGCCTTTGTTCTTGAAATGTACAAGGAGGCAGGATTGTTTGGTTCAATTGCCGACTCTATTCAAGTGACGGAATTCACGGTACAGGCCACCATGCACGATGTGCATCCTCTTGTTTGAGTGGATTGTCATTTTATAGTGGATACCCAGAGATAGGTTCTTTCACAATGCGGATTCCATTTCTTTTCTCGAGGGGAAGAATAGAGAATTTAGTCATTTTACATCGTGAGAAAGGAGAAACTAATTAGTTTTATCTGCCCTACGAATTATGCATTCGATTAGAGACTTCTGTTTTAGATGCATCCAGTTTTTTCTGTTTCTGAAGTTCAAGTTCGTCATTTCATCTTTCCCCACATGCAGATAAAAGATGCATATATGCTGCGGTTCTTTGAGAACAATCCAAGCCGTTTGCCGACATGGTGCAACGATGGTGATGATGTCAATCTCCCCTTTTGTCAAATCCGAGGAAAGTACCGGATGGAACTACCGGGATACAACACTATGGACCCATATCCCCATATGAACGAGAGGTGTCCTTCTCTGCCTCCAAAGTACCTCAGGCCAAGAAATTGCTAATGTAAGTTCGGATTTTGCACAGCATCTTATATTCGGCATCTTTCGGATGGCTTCTGCCAGGTATCTCTTTGTTTCCTCGCAGGAATAGTTTATGTTCTAGTGGATAGGTACTGTGATAGTTGTAAATATGTGATTAGACGGTCGTGGAGGGAAACTAGTTAGCCATTGGATGGAAGTCTTGTCGGCCGTGCTGTATATTTGTTTGATTGTTGATGTCCTTCGGAATAATGTGCTTATTTACTCTGATTCTGACATGTAAAGACAATTTTGGCATTGAAAAAGTTAACAACTGACAAAGTCAGATTCTTAAATCATAGAATCGGGCTCCATTGCGTACGCATTTGTCCCTGGTATTTTCCTTTTTCGAGGCAGGCAATAAATGGGGGTTATCCAACAGTAATCTAATCCTAAACTAGCATTGACATCACATTCGAAGCTAGAGCACGGAGATTTCCATCCAAATGCACATTGCAAAAAGCGGCCTCTCTCCGGGGACTATGCCCTGACATATTATCACACTTGCTCGTTTTTCGCACTTCCATTCCTTGTACAATAAAACGCCAAAATGAGTCCTTACAATTGACGGAGACACCCTAAAGACTAATGCAGTGGATATAAACCAGTATTCATCCAAAAGTCAAGATCTCTCTTGCACCTACACAATAAAACAGTAGTTGCACCCGGTAATTTTCAGTCAAGACCTTCAACTTTCCAAGTATGAGGGCATATCACCGATGCCATCACTCAGGCTTGACTGCGAAATGGTTGCCTCCAGTCGCAATTTTGTAGATATAAAAACCGGTCATCAGAGCACTGAACAGAGACGAATTGAGAAGTGCGTTAGCTCAGACTAATTTACTAGGGTAAATGGGAGTACATGAAGTAGAGGGAAGTAGGTTTTAGCTAGATATGAAGCTGCATAAAATATGAAACGGGCAGACTGAACTCTTGGGTTAAGAGCAGCATGATATTACAACTCGAAAACAAAAGTACGCAACAGGTATCCAGTTTCCTGTTCAACTGAATGAGCTGGCTGCCCGATTCAAAAAACTCGTGGTAATATACACCAAGCAAAATGGCATAAAGAAATTCAGTCATTAACTACGTCAATGGTGGATGCAAAATGAGCTAAAAGAATCTGTGAAATCTTAATTCAGGGAGGCGAGATACAAAAAATTCATAATTAAGAAAACAACCATGGACTCCAGTTCATACTGTATGTTACTAGTAAGCCATGATCGACTCCACTATGGAACTCCTTTTGCCCCTAAGATGACAACGATACATCTAAGAAACACCAGCATCTCTATTTAGACGTATAAAACCATAAGAGGAATAAGATTTCCTTGTGGTTAAACAAAAACTTATTGTCTATTTTTGCCCACTCCTCATATGCAATGTTCAAAATAAGATGCGACTTTCAAACTTCAAATGAATTGTCGATTCCTTCAGAGTAGTTTTTTCAACTTCTGTCAACCTATACCGACCAAAAAAAGACTTCTGTCGACCTATCCACAAGTTTAATTTGGTAGGATGGATGCATGGTTCATTAGTTTAACAACCCACTCTATTATTACCATTAGGACATGCACATACAGAACCAGAGATAGCTGCTAAATGTATTTGTGATGAACGAAGCAAAGGATGTTCTCTGAAGGTCAAGACCTTGTGAATCAGAACAGATTAATCCAAGTATCTCATTTTCTCTCTGGAAACTAATAAAGGATAATTCTTTTTCTCATTTAAAATGATCTGCAGATGGATATTCTCGGTCCTATCATCAGAAGATCAGTAATCATTCATCGTAAGTTATACTATAGACAGACAAATCTCCACAATTCATCTATTCCATTAAAAAAAAATTCCTCCTTTAAGAACAGTTACTAGCTGTAAACTAGGAGCAACAATTAGCAGTGGAGGCGAGAATATCTAGATGAAAGTCACTCTTATGTCCTAACGACCCTGTTACCAACATTACATCAGAAAAGTTGTGCAACTGGTGTTGCAACATACATGGTGTGAGAGAGAAAACAAAACTTGCTTATTCAGATGATATATGAGTTTGGTAACATGTACGGTTAGCTACCTTATTCCAGCAAGAATACCCGCTGGCATGATTTTAGATGTCTGGAGGTAGCGCTGTCCCATGACGAAGGTAAGCACGGCAGCACAAACTGTCAAAGACACAACAGTTAGTTTTCTATAACATCTATACAAAAAGTTCAATCTTCCTGCTGCTTTCATGTGTGTGCATGTCCACATGTGCGTGATTTTAAATGACTTTATTCAGATGAAAAACTATCCCCAAACGAAAAAGAGAGACAGACAATCATATTGTAGATGTTCTTGACACATCCTCTCAGACTAAACCCTTCTACATGCATGTATAGTAAGAAGTTGGGAAATATTTGATAAACGTAAATGACTAGCTTTATCTCATTAAACATACTAAAAGTTCGATGTTCAGGACTTGATATGATCTCTTCTTCAGCAGGATCCCTGGAAAGCTAGCCAGTTGAGTCGATAAAATTTGCAAATTTTCTAAATGTTTATCGTTGGATACCGCAAGCTTAAAATGCAAGCATTGGACACCACCATCAAGCTATTCAAGGACGGGATTCCCATAGTTCTTGAAAACTACTTGTCTCTTTGGATGACCAGGGATGACCAACTCTGGTCATATAGTCAATGTGGTTTCACCGGGAACATTCCTGCTCAGGTTACATCAGGCATCCTTTTCGACCCACCATCACATGAGACTGCTTGCAGTAAACCAGAAATCACCAATTTCACAGAAAAAAAGAGCACTTAGAAAATGCAGTGTGTTCCACTAAAAATTAAGATTGCTGTTGTTGATTAAGCAACAGAATGTATAGTCAGAGACAGAAATGGAAAACTCCAGAAAACCGAAAGTACATGGATCGTCTTTACGGACTTGAGGCGGCATTAAGTGATGGATGCAGATAATGTAATGACATCATTGACTAGTGCAACAGCTAAACCACCCATACGAACAGATACGGCACTACAGTTAGATTGGCTTTCAGTTTCTCCACCTTGCAAATCTCACTATTGAGTTCTTAACCACCTAAAAGTAAAACCAATCGATAGAAATCTTCAGTACTTTCCATTTCATCAATTCAGCTCCTACAATCCAACCTTCAGGCGACGATGTCAAACGTTCTGCCAATAACACCGACGAAATGCAGCCCATCACATCACAGAAGCCAAAAGATCAAATCAAAAGCGAGCAAAAGCGAATATGGCTATCTACTTGCCAACTGCCAAGAAGGATGTAATTTCAGCTTCGGAACCAATTCCCCACACCAACAAGCTGCGCGAAAGCACTGAGAAGGGCCAAAAGCTCACCGGTCTCGAGAATGAGAGCGACGTAGGAGTTCTTCCTCTTCTCGAAGGCCTTGAGGCTCACATAGCCGGCGACGAGGAGGAGGAAGCCGATGCCGACGCCGCCGGCGAGGGAGGCGACGCTCTTCTTCTTCAAGTATCCGATGAGCCCTCCGACCACCAGGAGGAGACCGTACGGGATCGTCAAGCAGAAATCGTGCATCTTCTTCCCCTTTATCTTCTCTTCTCCGTGTGATTTTTCAACAGATCAAGAAGAGAGCGAACAGATTCATGAACAGATCTTTCGAGCGAGACTCGAGTGTCGATATATACATAATTTACTTTTTTTTTTAATAAAATTTTCCGTTTTAATGATTTTTGGTTTGTTATTTCTGGTGAGCAGTTGAAAGTGGCGAAGGCGTGTGGCGACGTGCAATGTCGCGGGTCAACGCCAACTCCTGATTTCCTTTTTTCCATTTCTGTCGCGGTTTGAATATTTCGCAATTTGTTTTATAACTCAGGGATGCACAAATAATTCTTGAGTTTTGGCGCAATATAACCCATGAACTTTTAATTTGGCCAGTATAATATTTAAACTTTTGAAACATGTTCAACTTAGTCTTAGAATTATAGAAAGATGTTGTTTCAAAAATTCGAGGACCGCATTTAACAAATTAAAAATTCAGGCCTTCCATTACACAATGAGTAAAAGTTCAAGGACCATAGAAGTATATGAATCACATTGCACGTTGAATCAAAATTGAAAGACCATTTGTACCGTTTTTCTTATAGCTTAATAAGCTAATTTCTAATTAATTATTAATATCCCTATAATCATTATTTTTATTTTCTACATTGGACGCTTGAATTTCGCTTTACAATCACAGAGTATTTTCATATTTGAAAATGTACGACATTAAATTATCCGAAACCCCAAATTCAAATCGAAAGGCCAGTCAATTGTTTGCTAATAGCATGTTTAGTAGTGTTTCTATTTGAAAAAATTGATTCTGATTAGAATTAAATTTTTTGATTCTATTCTCTCAATGAGTTTTAAAGAATCAGAACGATTTTGATAACTGCATATTTCAGAATAGAAACTTTTTTGGTAACTGCATAAAATTTATGTTATGAAAGATAATTTCTCTTCCCAATTTGTCATTTAATTCAAATAATTATATAATCACTTTTGATACCCTGCGGATGGTGGACTTGAGCACTTAATACCATGCGGATGGCCATTGATGTAGCATGGTACTCCGACAATAAACCAAGCAAGATTTAGGAAAAGTCGAAAGACAAAATCACCAAAAACAAAATTGGCTAGTTAAATGGACCCATTTCCAACTTTTTGAGATTTTTTTTGAAATTTCGAGATTTTTTTGAACGATTTGCCCGTGAGGGGCAAAATAATCATTTGAGAGAAATCGAAATGCAAAATCCCCAAAAATAAAATTGCCCAGTTGAAATGATTCATCTCCTAATTTTTTTTAGATTTTTTTTATGAATTTTCCATATTTTGGTTTTTTAATCATTTTCTATTTCTATTTTTATTTTTATTCATTTCCAAAAAAAATTATTAAAAAATTATCGGCCCACGCCTCTCGCAGACAAAAGTGAAAGAAGACTATTATTGCATTTTTTATTCTAAAAAATGTTCTTTTTTTTGTACAAATAACTTTTTTTTTGTCCAAAAGTGTTCCCAGAAGCAAAAGCAAAATCAATATCATTTGCGTTACCAAATATGTTTCTGATTCTTTTTTGTTTTGAGAAACAGAAAAAAAGAGAGGATAAACGGATACGTTACCAAAGATGCCCTAAAAGTTAAAGTATAGGGCGTCCTTATGCAAATATCATGGCGGTCATGCCTATCCAAGGGACTCGCATTGTGAATCTCATGAGGATGATGTGCTGCACGCTGAATCAAGATTTGACAAAATGTAACCCTCATTAGTCTTGAGGGTTACATGCTATTCAATCTGTACACAAAGCTACTCTTCTCCACGATACTCACGTCCCCATTCGTACACACCGCATCTCTCGACATCCATAGCCTCAGGCGATAAAGTTAGCGGTCTCGAAGAGCTCGTCCGGAGCGTGTTCGAGATCACGAGTAGCGAGGTCCGACATCCATGGCATTCATCCAGCCTCTCCAAATCCGTCCTCTCCGACGACAAGTCCTTCCATGGCTGATGAAACGACCCGCACACAAAACACAAATGCGTTGTAAAGAGATGCAAGGCACCAAGAGGAACGAGATGGCAAAAGGGGGGCGGAAGGAATAAGCGACGTCTCTTGAGGCGAAACCGAAGTTACCCAGATGGTCGTGACTCGTGAATTAACCGTCAATCAGTTCACATCTATTCATTTGAAAACACGGAATACTGATCGTATGACCAACGCTCGGATTGACATGTACTAGGAGGAACAGAAACCCCAAAGACTGTCGGATAACGTAAGAATTACCATCCCCGAGCAGGATTAGCTTCAAGAGGGCAGCTTATCTTCGACAGTTGTGATGCGGCAGGAGTACCATCGAGTAAGAGATCTGATTCAGTAACTGCATAAATTGAATTTCAATTAATTTAGCTAGACTTGCTCGGTCTAAGAATGACGTATTGTTTTAATAGCGGTATTTCCCACTCTGTTAAACACAGCAGTTCAACCTCGGCAATCTGTGCCAAGAAGCTGTTGAAGGTACAAAATCGCAGCAGCTAACGCCTTTCCAGTTCCAGATGTATTTCGGCTTCTTCCTCTGCTTGTTTCTTTGACAAATTGTAGCAATGAATTATTAGCATTTTCAGATCAGATCTTTCTGAATATTCTGCATCCGCATATGTGGATCTACCAGAGATCTTCCCATGAATTACAGATGCCGCCAACCAACGAAGAAGCGTTGATGCCATAGAATCTTCACATATTTCTTCCACTGAGAAGATTGTTAAACTGATATGAGATCCTCCAGGATGAGGAATTTCTGTGGAGTCTGCACAGACAGGCAGATAAGAAATTTTATGCCCTGAAAGATACAGTTTTGTATTTCCTATAGACTGTAACGGAAACCATGAGAATCAATATTTGAAGGAAAGGAAATAGATGGTAGGAGTGACTACCTCTAATATCACCACCAATTGATCACAGACAGCATCTCAGTGATATGAGGAAGGGCAGATGATAACCATGAAAACTAACAGCTGTGCATGAATTTTCAATGGCTCACCAAGAGAAAATAGACATATCCAGTAACGCATGACTCGTTCACGTTACCTGAAGAACGAGTTCTTTGGACTCATTATCTGAAAATGGAGAAGCATAAAGGCTCAGCAGATTCTCGAAAATGGAGTTCCTCATAAAATCCGGGGCATCCATCTACGCCAAGATCCACATATACAAGTCGCGATATCCAAATTCTTTCAGCTAGGAAATTGACAGAGCTACTCCACAAAAACTCATGGAACAGCGGTACAGAATATAGACAGTTAAATAAAGCATAAGGTTACAACGCTTCATTATAACATAAAAGAAACACACAAAGAAAAACAACCTGCTTTGAAGCTTAAGCAGGCAAGAAATTCATCATTTACCTTTCGTATTTATCCTGGAAGAGCTCATCAAGAGCTTACTGAGTGTATAATAATCATCTTTTGATGCATCAAATAATATTAGAGATGCCTCTGCTGCAAAGACCGCAATAACAGAAGGAATTCTTTGCCAGGGTTCTTCAATCCCATTTTGCACATGGTTCAACAAGAGACGAAGGTGAACCTTCTTCTTTTGGCACTTCTGGAAAGATTGTTTGAGCAATTGTTCAGCATAACCCTTAAAATATAAATCACCATAGAGACATAATATCATACTAGTCCAACAGTGACATGACAGAAGAACTAATCTAATATATATGCCTAGCTAATTAATATCTCAGCATCTCCTTAATGGTTTAACCAGGGTAAGGTAATTAACTTAATTGCAATTTGGTACCTGCCCAATTCAGCTAGATTTTCAGATCAAACAAAAGTCAGCCTTAAGTTTTTGCATAGCAACTAATTTTTTGTGTTTTGTTTTTTTCAGTATCATACAGATAACAACTAAGTTGGATTTTACAGATAATGAATACAATAAGAGATATGACTCATACAACCGGAAATTGCTAGTACAAATTCAGAGATTGCAGCTGCAGAAGAGATACTGTTACCTCTAAAGCAATGTCGAAACTGGCGAGAGTTTGATAAGCTAATTTCATTATCCCATCATCAGGTGAAGATAAGCAGGAAAAAGCAACAGCTAGCAACCCTAGAACAGCAAACTCCACAGGCTTAACCAACAGAAAGGACAAAAATAGATTCATAATTAGCTGTCAAATAGTTAGCAAAAGGAGGAACCATCGTGGAAAAGAAAAGGTTCAGATGATTAATGTAATTGCAGACATACCACATCTTTAGAGTTATTAATCTGGACCTTGTTCAAGAAAGAAGGCTCTTCACGTGCGGCTCTATCATATGGAAAATCTAATACAGTCAATGCACATAATTTGGGATCAATAGGAAGATTTGCCCTTAATTGCAGTCTCCGGTATTCATCTGTTTCAGTATTGGTCATGACATCAGATGAATCGTTTTGCTCCAAATCCCATACTTTCGTCACTTTCAAGGCAACACTTCCCCACAGCTTATTTGTATCAGTGGGTTTTATTTCGCTGCCACAGCCATTGAAACTGAAGAGCAACTGGAGAACTTCGGGCCTCTTTACGGTATGCTTGTTTGATTCTCAATCTCTTTTGCTGATGTGGGAAACTCGATTTATGTGATGAACAGCAACTGACCGAAGAATGCTGGACATGGGTCTAAAAAATGCTCCAAGATGTAAAGAATGCGATGATTCGGGGACAGAGTGTAATATAGAGGGGAATTGAGAGTGTGCAAGCAGCAGCTGCAGATATGGCGCACATGAAAATTGCCCCTTGCACCGTAGAGTTAAAAGATTCCTAAGTAATTCCAAAGCTATGGGATTCTCAAACCAATAGAGAGAGAGAGAGGTTCTTATCAACTGTTTCATGAAGGGAATGAACTTCAACGGAACAAGATAATAGTGCATCCCCATTATCAACTCGAAAATGCTTGTCAACATCAACTCTTCCAAATATTGGTACAAAGATTCACATTCTTCATCTTTTCTCCTTTTCAGAAGCAGAAACTTTAACAATCTGCTCCCAAGAACCCACCAAAATGCACAAAAATCATATCCTTGATGACTCCAAAACTGCTTTTATCACCTGAGAGCTATCGTTTGACTGGTGCTTTATTTGTCAAGGACAGCGTATGATTGTCGCTGGGAAATAACTACATCCTGCATAACAATATCTTTGCCAAAACTCCATTTATAAGATTCAAAATCTCTTTAACTGAATGAGAATTTAAATCCCTCCAATCACAATCTAGCACGTCATTATGACTCTCACAATCTGGTAAAACTGAATCAAATAGCTCCATTTGCTTCTTAATATTCAGGGAATTGGCCTCCAAGACAAAGTGATAATGTAACATGTGAACTGCTTTCCCAAGAGAACTGTTTTCACAAAATTGAGGAGTTCGTCTGCGGAAGACATTGTGAACTCACCATATCCTTCCTCAAAAACAAAGACACAAAACTTCTCCATTCGCCGGAAACCATTTAAGAGAATACTGGAGTAAAATAGAGGTATATATCTGAAATGCCGGTAACACTGCTTCCATATCTAAAAAAAATTGAATCCATGAATGACAAAGCAGTTGGCTGGAGCATCAGAAAGTCCTAATCTGAAAGACCTCTGCAATGGCTCTTATACTTCAGATTGCCCTCAGGAGTCGCAATACCTGAAAGCATGCACCCAAAGATTGACAGATGCAGTGGGCTCAACTGAGTAAGCAGAAACAAAACTTTAGCTCTCATCATACTCATCCCACTAATGCAATAAGAAACCATCTGCACTGGAGTGCTCACTATCACCCTAAAAAATACAGGACTCAGAGGATGCACATTAAGATGCTGTACAGATTTCAGTCGGCAGGCGGCAGTAATAGCTTTCAGCAAACAAATATCAGTAATATCTATTTCATAAAGACTGGAAAGTACAAATACTTTCAAATTAATATCTTCAATAATATCAGCATTAAAATGTTGATCTCTAGTCCCCCAAAATGAATCATATTGTGATCTGTTCCGGTTGCTGCTGCAAATATATACCAAGAGATTCAAAAGCGTTGGCAGCAAAACAGCATCCAATATAAACAATAGATTTCTGGCAGGATTAAGAGATTGTGTGTCGTTTATGTCAATTATATTGAACACAGACCAGACCAACTTGAACACCTCAAATGGGGATATAAGACAATTCAAAATATTCACCTTGGCACAGCTCTAAGGTGACAACCCCCCAGAAAGGGCTATTTTGCCGAGTTCCTTGAAGAGAATTGTCTCGCGCCCCTAGGTATTTTCCACTTACCCACCTTTGTTGGTTCAGAGCATGATAAGTTGGCATGAGCTGTAATTTCCTTCTTTTTTATAGGAGATTTGTTTTTTATCCTCCAAATTTGTAGAGGATTCTTTTTCCTATTTTGTAGAGATTTGACTTGCAGATCAAGCCCGTCTAGTTGTGTATTTATGAGTCTGTATGTACATACTTGATGGAAAAAAGAAGAAGAAAAGAAAAAAGAGTGAGGGCGAGGTGTTTGACCAAGGACCAGGCACATTGCCGAACCTCGTAAATTCGTGTGTTCTTCTATTAATTTCTTGCTTTTTATCATGGTATTAGAGCCCTAGGTTTGTTTCGTGGGAGTATTGTGAAAAGAGAGACTTTGGTTTCAAGTGACAAACAACCTATCTTCTCGTTCAATCGTCTCCGAAGCTTGACGTGAGCCGACGACATCCTTACTTGACTCGACATTGGAGTTGATATCACGACTGATCAATTTAAAGCTAACTCCGACACGGGTTCTCTTGCGTGGCGATTTGGAGTCAAAGCGTCTACTATTTGGTGCCTAGAAAACCTCTACTGATCAAGGAACAGGTTTGGCACCATTCGGTGTTTTATTTTTCTGCTCTTCAAGGTTGGTTTTCTTCACTGTTAGGGTCAAAAAAGGCTGCTGCTCGGGACGGTTTTGGCTGTTAATTGGTGCTGCAATTTTCGCTGGTTTTCTTCACGGTTAGGGTAAAAAAACACTAGGATTATTGGGTTATATGAAAAAAAAAATGTAATATGAATTGGGGATTTATTACCGTGGATGTAAGCTTCCAAGCGATTTCTTTTTCTCTTGGTTGTCTGAACCACGTTAACTATTTGGTGTTTCTCTTATTCTTTTTTTATCTCGTTTTATTAAAACATGGTATCAGAGTCGTGTTCGATTCTAAAGTCGGTTTCTTTGTCAATGCTTCCGCTTGTTTTTTGGTGACGGAGAATTCAATTTTTTGTGGTGGTTTTTGGTGTGCGCAAAGGGCGATCATCTTCACTACGGCTTTATTGGATTCGATTATTTCCAGATAAGTTTGTTGAATTTTGTGCTATTTTTCTATTTAGAACGATGGTTGTTAATAGCAAATCTGCTTCCGAGATGTCAAATAAACTTACGACTATTATGTTAAATGGGCGTAATTATTTGCCTTGGTCTAGAGTTGTCTCTATAGCCCTTGGGGGCATATCAAAGTTGAGTTATGTGAATGGTCTTATCAGAGCACCTGTAGCTACGGATGCGAAATTTGCTGAATGGTAGGCGAATGATAATATGGTCATGTCATGGTTGTTTAATTCAATGAAATCTCAAATTTATGAGATATTTGCTTATTCAGAGACTGCTAAGTCCCTAAGAGATTTTTTTAGGAATATGTATGGAAATGTTGATAATGCATCCCGTGTCTTTGAGTTGCAACATGAGCTTGCTCGTACTGAGCAAGCACCTAATCAAACATTTACTGAACATCTTGGTAATATGAAAAAGAAGTGGGATGGATTGCGACAATATCGACCGCCTGCCCAGACTATTGAGATATATGCCTAGCGTGAAGAGCAGGACAAAATTTTTCAACTTTTGGCTAATCTTAGGCCTGAATATGAAGATCTTAAGAGACAAATTCTAATGAGTTCTACTCTTCCCAATTTTGCTACTGTTTGTGCTATTGTTCAAAGGGAGGAAACTCGTCATGATATAATGACTTATGATTCCAAGAAATGGGGAGATTTGATTGAGAATTCTGCCCATGCTACTAAATTCTTGGAATACTTTCATATTGAGTGTGAACCATACTGCAAAATTCTTGGAATACTTTCAACACTTCACTCTTAGAGGTCAACAAATAAAGCCAAGTGGTGCGAGACTTATCATCAATAAGAGTAACAAAATATTTAAAGCCATCACCCGAATCCACATGAGCATTACCCCAAACATCAGAGTGTACTAATTTGAATACTTCTTGTGAAGCATGCGAGCTAGAAGTAAAAGGTAGTTTATGCTGCTTAGAATAACGACAAGTTTCACAATGACTTAAATCAAGAGAAAATTCAGAATTCAAATTATGCAACACATATCTGAGGGGTGGCCCGTGCGTAAATGTCAGAGTTGTGAAATATCCTCCTTATTCTTCCTTGCAGCCAAAGCTTTGCTTGAAAAATCAATCATATAGAGCCTTTGCTGACAACGACCTTCACTAATCTTCTTCCCTGTGAGTCTATCCTAGAACACTATCTTTTGATGGGAAAAAACAACATTGCAATCCAATTCTTCAATAAGTTAACTGACAGATAATAAATTTGAAGATAAAGTTGGCACAAATAACACATCACAAGTAGTAGAAAATAAATTGGCGGTGCCTTGTCCTCTAACCGTTCCGTTGGCCACAGTAATCGAACTACGAGAACCCTCATCAAGGGCACAAAAATAAGATAATCCATAAGAATAGCTGCACAAATAGTCAGTAGCACCCGAATCAATAATAAAAGAATTTTTTGAAGATAGAGTCATAAGAGCCAGAGAATTACTAGATTAAGTTAGATTGCTGGAATCAGATACAGATGATGTTGTGCTACCGGCTTGGATAAAATGCTGCAGTTGAAGAGCAATTTTATTGAGAGAGGCTTGAAAATCAAATGTAGAGCCATGAGTATGAGCAGCAACCTTGGAATCTACCACTTTATCCTTATTAAGCCGAAGATGAGAATAAAGGTCCCAACAACGGTCTTTAGTGTGCTACCCTTATCACAATGATCATAATGAAATTTATTATTGCGACCTTTGCCTTTGCCTTTACTAAAAACAAAGCGATTGTCATCAAAACTAGTGCGATTAATTTTAGTACCAAAATCAGAGCGGCTCTTATTAAAACCAGAGCGATTATTTTTAGCAGCATGGGCAGAATTCTTAATCAAATCTCCCCATTTCTTGGAATCATAAGTCATTATATGACGACGAGTTTCCTCCCTTTGAACAATAGCACAAACAGTAGCAAAATTGGGAAGAGTAGAACTCATTAGGATTTGCCTCTTAAGATCTTCATATTCAGGCCTAAGATTAGCCAAAAGTTGAAAAATTTTGTCCTGCTCTTCACGCTAGGCATATATCTCAATAGTCTGGGCAGGCGGTCGATATTGTCGCAATCCATCCCACTTCTTTTTCATATTACCAAGATGTTCAGTAAATGTTTGATTAGGTGCTTGCTCAATACGAGCAAGCTCATGTTGCAACTCAAAGACACGGAATGCATTATCAACATTTCCATACATATCCCTAAAAAAATCTCATAGGGACTTAGCAGTCTCTGAATAAGCAAATATCTCATAAATTTGAGATTCCATTGAATTAAACAACCATGACATGACCATATTATCATTCGCCTACCATTCAGCAAATTTCGCATCCGTAACTACAGGTGCTCTGATAAGACCATTCACATAACTCAACTTTGATATGCCCCCAAGGGCTATAGAGACAGCTCTAGACCAAGGCAAATAATTACGCCCATTTAACATAATAGTCGTAAGTTTATTTGACATCTCGGAAGCAAATTTGCTATTAACAACCATCGTTCTAAACAGAAAGATAGCACAAAATTCAACAAACTTATCTGGAAATAATCGAATCCAATAAAGCCGTAGTGAAGATGATCGCCCTTTGCGCACACCAAAAACTACCCCAAAAAATCGAATTCTCCGTCACCAACAAACAAGCGGAAGCATTGACAAAGAAATCGACTTTAGAATCGAACACGGCTCTGATACCATGTTTTAATAAAACGAGATAAAAAAAGGAGAAGAGAAACACCTAATAGTTAACGTGGTTCAGACAACCAAGAGAAAAAGAAATTGCTTGGAAGCTTACATCCACGATTATTGGATTATTGGTGCTGCAATTTTCGCTGGTTTTCTTCACGGTTGTTTTGATATGAAAAAAAAATGTGTTTCTAATTGTACGTCTTATTTCGTAAAGAATGTGAGGATCTTTATTCACAAAATGAAAAAATTAAACAAAAAGGTCAAATGTCAAATATTTCCGAATTTTTTTGCCGTTTCTTTTGTTAAGTCCCTTTCATTTTTTTTATATGAAAAACAACATTTTTCTAATTGTACTTCATATTTATTAACAATGTGAATACCTTTATTCACAAAATGAAAAAGTTTAATAGAAACGTCAAATGTAAGATATTTCCGAACTTTTTTTTTTGTTGTATCCTTTGTTAAGACCCTTTTGTTTTTTTTTTATATATATATAAAAATACACCTTTCTAATTGTACGTCATATTTCGTAAAGAATTTCAAGATCTTTATTTACAAAATGAAAAAGTTAAACATAAACGACAATTGTCGAGTATTTCTGCACTTTTTTTTTGCCGTCTCTTTATTCACATGGAGTTTTCTGTGCTGCAAAGTACTTGCTTTTCTGCATGTCTTTCCCATTGTCACAAATAACTCACTTGCTCCTTCAAATTGCTAAATCAGCATTGCAGGAACTCATGCTTACTCAACTAAGATGCTTATACTCTATAGTCAACAATACGAGCTTTGCAAACAATTTCTGTTTATCCAACCAAGACTCCATCATCAAGCAAAAAACACTCACCAAGGAATAATATAAAATAGTTACTGCTAATAGATGGAAAAAAAAGATGTCTAAGGTGAGTACTCAATTAAGCTCATAGCTACATCAGCTTCCCCTGATCCATCTCAACAATTACCAACTCGAATTGGTAATTGTACTGATAAAAAAGTTCCAAAACAATTGTTCAGCCAATTTCAATTTGTCTCTTGAGGACACTGCCTTCGAGGAAAACAATCAAAAAACAACTCTTAGTAGAGATATCTTGTACAAACATTCTCGGGGTTGGGGCACGATGCATCCTCCTCAGCAGAAAGGTCATCCAGAAACTGGCCGACTGATAATGGTACATAGCTCTACCTTAAGTTGTCTTAGCACTTAAGTGACACCCTATCCCCAGTGCAGGAACTTAAATCCCGCATCAATACAACAAGAGCAACAAAGACTTTCTCCCGTCATAAGAACCCTTCCAAGATGCAGACCAAACACATATAGCTCTACCTTAAGTTGTGTTAGATGATTACGAGAACAGCAATAACTAAATAAGAACTCTATAAAGCAGTTCCTTTCCTACCAATTAATCAATTATTCTCTGGAATAGTAGTACAAATCTTTAGTCCTCGGAGGTCAGAAGGCAGGAAAGAGGAAATACCTAAGGACTTCATCTTGCATGCATAGGACAGGAGGCATCCACAATGGGTAAGCAACACATGACTTACTAGACCTAATGTACTGAGAAACATCATCGTATCTCATATAAAAAATTCAACTAGTACATTATTCTTATGTGCCAACGCTCTTGAGAAATTTGAATAAAAAAATTTCACAAAGGAAAAAAGAAAAAACATTTCAAAGATGATGTAAAGAAACCTGAAGCCAATCATCTTAAACAGAAAGCATTATTGAGCAAACTGTAAGAGAAGAGATTATTACATCATTAAGGGCCTGGGACTTTTGATCCAAGTAAATGAGACTACACGAGTATAAAGAGTATTTAGAACCCGTTGTCAAGCAATGTGGGATATGCTTCAGCACAAAATCATCCTCTTCTTCTTCAGAGAAAGGACGCTCGCAGCAAGGACAAAAATGATGAGCACAAGCAACTCTTTCAAAAGGATCAAACATTTGCCTCAAACCAACGGCAATATTGTATTTACTGCAGACATCATGTGATGATTGTTAGCATTATCCTCACCACGAGCTTATTTATAATCAAATCCCAAATGTATAACCTTTTCTGGACGTCTCTTTTCTCCTTCGCTGGCTCCAGTACTCTCAGATAAGAATCAATACCAGAAGATTGCTGATCCAAAGAAAGCAGCTTGGACTCGATAAATCTCTTCCGTGCTACCATGAATTGAACAGGAAAATCCACATGTAAAGCAACTTGGCCCAGAATAAAGAAAAAGGAAAATCACCAGCAATTACATTCAAACACCGTCTATTCACCAAAAAGAGAACTTCAGTTCTTTCTCCTCCATCCTTCAAGATAGAATCGCTAATTTGCTTTTCTTCATCTTACCAACTATTATAACACATTGATCAATCTGGATTTCGAGCTCAAGTCATAGCAGGAACATCAACCTTAGGGATGACGAGAACAACAGCAACAAAAGCAAAAAATAAACCCTTTACCCCAGCTCCACTACATGGATCCTCTTACGCCATCTCAATAGCAAAAAACGCCTGACACCTTCTAGTGCACTTCTAAACCAAGAGCTACCCCCATATTGAAATGTATGATGATAGAGCTTGAACACAGGGCATCAGGAATAAACAATACAACAAATGAAAGTGCCGTTTTTATAAAAAAAAAACTCTGCCAATAATTGCATTAAACATCGCTTCTACATTGTGCCAATAAATCTTGGTGTTAATATCTGATTCCCTAAATAACAAGTTTATAGCAGAAGAATGATTTCACATGGATGTGCAATGAAGAAATAGTAAACATCTAGCAGGCTTAGGGAATTGCATCCTTCAATAGACAGTATAAAATTTACCAGAGAGTTGATTTATCACATAGTGAAAATCTTGAGGAAGAGGAACACACAATCTTATAGTGAAACAGGTTTGGTGCCTAAAATATTCCAACAAAATTGCCTGGTTGGTTGTTGCTTGATTCCAAAACATCAATTGTCATTAATTGCAACTTATAGTAAATTCAAACAGTCAATACTGTTCTGTAGCCATAATTGTTTGTTAGGTTGAAGGCAACCATTTGTTCAGCAGTAAAAGGTTCCTCCACTATAGCCTTTGTTTAGCAGTACATACATAGACCCCTCCTCAGACCCCACAATGCAGGAAACCTTGTGCACTGTGACACCCTTTAATAGTTAGTCAGGGTACACTCCAAGGCAACCAAGATATTTCACAAAAAGATTCAAGATTTCACCATTGAGCACAATCATGCATATAGGAAATCATATTTAAAAAAAAAAAATTGACATGTAAGCATACTCTCAAAAGTGGCTTGACCGAACAGTTGCTCCCTTGTGTGAAAATTTTATAAAAATCCAAAAGATTGTAATCACAACCAATCGGTGCAGCGATGATAGAATCATGCCAACAATTTCATGGTTCTCATCACTGGCACACAAATACATTACATAGAATGACCTCAAAGCTTGAGACATTTGCTTCTTCAAATCCTTGTCAGGTGGAAGCCTCCCTTTCAATACTCCTCTAATTTTATCCTTGCAATCATCAATTCTGAAACAAAAGGATGCCCAAAGTAAAGCTCCAACTCAAAACTAATCACACTAAACTGCAAAGAGCATATAAATGGGATAACGAAAAAGAAAGAAAGAAGTTGAACTGTGGAGGAACATCCTATTTACATCTTTCTGAGTTTCTTCTTGTGATTCTCTAACTCAGCTTTCTTCAATGCAAGTTTTACTCTGTCCTCTGAATCACTGCCATAATATCTCTCTCTATTAAGTGCCTTAATTTTTTGCTCAATACTGTAAACCTCACTCTGCTTCTGCCGTATGTTAGATTCAAATTCTCTTCCAGCAAGCTGGTTTGTCTTCCTCTCAACCTCAATTCTCTGCACATATGAGAGGGAGAGAGAGAGAGATTAGAACTGTGTATTTTGCTTCTGACATGCATGGACCCACAAGAGGAGCTAATTATGGTTATTCTACCATGATCAACTCCCTCTCATCTATATGAGATAGATCAACATCAGATATTTGTAGCTCAAATGAGTCACGCTCATCTTCCTTTTCTTTGATGCGCTTCAAAAGGCAACTCTGCATAGGATAGAAGTTCAAATGACCTGAAAAAATAAGAGAGTGATCTGAATGTTGAAAAACCACAACAAAGCATGTCTTCTAAACCTTGATCTCTGCCTTCGCCTGTTTCTGAGCATCAACATTTTTCCACTGATCATTTGCGTCTATGTACAGATCCCACACAGCCTTAAGTTCTATCTCATTTGATTTCTGCAAGACAATTTTCCCAATCAGAGTTTTTTCCCCTTTCAAATAGGAAGATGGAACACTGCGTTCAGATAGCATAAGGGTTTTCTTATTTTAAGACATTGCTTCTCAGTAAACTAGGTAGCCACTATTGGATATTTTCATAGTAGCATTTTAGCCGTTCATTGTGTATGGATTCAAACTGACGAAATAAGCAAAATGACATAAATACATTGTAGCGAGAAAGAGCCAATAGACCATGGAATTAGAAGGCCACCTTTTTATCGTGTAAATCCTGCTCAAGATCCAATAGCCTTGATTTCACTCTATTTGTAAGGTTCAAGGCAACATCATCGCCAAGTGGAGTATTTGGAAGAGACCCCAAATTATGCCGTGAAAAAAAAAAATTGAATGGTAGAGTCTCTTTCGCTCTTCAAAGAATTATGAGCCTAAAACAAAAGGTAAAGAAGTTAATATGAAACAGTACAACATCCCTAACTGTAAAAACAGCAAGCCCCATCACTTATTTGAGTTTACCTCGGCTTCAGCTTGCAGCCTGCTTATTTCTCATATGCATTCATTCATCGACTTCTTAAGGAAAGAACTTTTTGTGTCTGTGTCATTCATTTCCCTCTCTAACTTCCCGATTGTAGATTTCAAGAGTGCAATTCGTTGATCAAACTTGGTTTTCCATTCCAACAACTCCTCGTCGGTATCTAGTTTTGCAAGAAAAACACACACAAAAAGCGCATTCTTTATCTACTTTTATTTATTTTTTATCAAAAGCGCATTCTTTGTTAAAGCATGATACAATATGAGAAACATCTGAAAAGAGAAGATGATGAAAGTAGAAGATGCGCGAGATTTAATACTCAACGGTTGGGGTTTTTCAGTGTAGCCCATTATAATGACCAGGTTGTGATGTTTTACGTTTGCCACCATACACTCAGTATAAATTTAGAGAAATACTCCCCAATTCCTCTCAAGCTGGAGCATCATGTCATATATTCAGAGCATATTAGAAGAATGTAATTCAAATGATGACTACGAGGATATTAGCAAATAAATCAATAAGTTGGTCGCTTGAGTTCATAAAGGCTATTGCAGTTACACCAGAGATCAGATTTCCTCCAAATAAGTGGCAGTCAATCTCAATGTGCTTAATGATGTCATGATAAATTGAATCTGACGCTATATGCAGCATAGTTTGACTATCACAAGCTAATAGCATGGGATCTGCATGTCTGAGAAGTTCCTCTACTAAATGTCTCAGTTTCATCATTCACGGGTACTTAAAGTCGGCTATGTATTACTGCTCCTTCAATGACCATGGTGCAACTATTTATAGACCAGTCTAGCTATGAACAGATGTTGACTCTTTATAAAGCAGTCTTACTAAAATAATAGACATTATAACAATAGTTACAAGAGTGCGACTTCCCACTGTATATACTCTTAAGACAGGCATACCGAGCAATGCTAGGCAGTTCATTCCCAGCGCAAAAGGGGTGCGAAAAATTCAAATAAAGTATATCATTAAAAGGATCTACAAGCACCTTCGTTCTCCTCAGCAAGAGCAGCATACTGCTTCTGTTGCTCCTTAAATAAAGTTCCTCTTTCCGCAGTTTTGGTCGCTATCCGTTCCTGTAGTTTCCTCACATTTTTCAGTGTTACTTCTGTATGATGAATTTTAGCATCCATGGTTTGAATACTTTCTTCCAAGTCTTGCAATTAACTTTTCAAAGAATCTGTTTTTTCTTGATCTTGAGAAATGCTTTCACGTAGCTGTGAACCACATAAGTACCATCAGACTAAACTCTAATGCCGCCAAAAAGCAAGAATGAAAGCACGTCAGTAAGACCATCAGCTTTCATTTTACTATACAAATTTAAATGTAATAATTTCTCTAAGAACAGAAGAAAAGAAAAAGAATGAGTGCAAGTTCCTTCTCTTTCTTCTCCTGTGAAAGTAGGGAATCTCCTCTTAGGAAAACTAATTTCAAAAAGCTGCAGGATATTGAGACTTATTTCCAATTCACAAAATACAATAGAAGCATATAGTCAACCCATAACAAGTTAACAAATTATGATGAGTAAGTCTGGGTCCATTCTATATGCCCATGCCAAGATTCCACATCTAAGGCAAGTGATATGAGCAAACTAACTCAAACCTTGACTGCGACTAGTTGCTCACTATCATGCTTAAAAGATGAAATATTTGTTAATGTAAAAAATAATTATCCAATTTCTTCTTCTTAATCGACAAAAGCTACTCCTCTGGATTATAAAACAATTGTCTGTCTATTCAAAGGGTACTGTTAGGCTGAGATTAGAAGATCGGGCACGTACTTATTGTCAGAGGATTAATTCCAACTAGCTAGCGCAGAAGAAATAAACCTCCCTAGCGTCCTCCCCTTTTCTACAACAAATAAACTATCATAAGGTACATCTTAAGAACCAGATCAGTGGCAGCACCCCATATAAAAGAAGAAAACACTTCTTTCTCAAGCCACTCCAAACGGAGGAGCGCCCGCGGAATATGCAGTGAGTCATAATGCTCTAATATTCTAGATGACAGAAGCAGAGTTCTTCTGTTTGAGACAGGAAGGATTGATTGCCAATTAACACTTCTCTACATCCCACAATATTTTATCCCGTCAAGTTCAGAACAAGAGACATATCGCCAGTTTAATTATTATAGCAACCGTGTAAATAATGACAACGCGAGAATTCGTACGAAAAAGTTCTGTTGAAAATAATAAGGACATATTAGTCATTACGGAGCCTTCTGACCCCAGCAGATTGAAAATTACTGGACAAGTTCAGGAAATTCTAGAGAGGAAAAAAATCCGTATACGTATCCAGTTATGTATACAATTCCATAAAGGTAACACCACGCACGCATAACCGGGAACAGAACTTGAAAAGCCACGCGCACATCTATGTAGTGCTAGTGAATGCAAATACAACTTCAACAGATACTGCTAAAAGGAAAAAAGTAAGCCCAGCTGTATGTGTAAGTATATACTTCAAGAACTGGCCGTTCTTGTCAACCACACAAGAAATATACAAAAACTAGTTCAAACCACCACATCCAGATATTATCTGCTTAATATCAAGCAGCGGTGGAGTTCTTACCACAGTAACACCGGATGCATCCAACGAAACTACAAAATTGCATCCAGCATCCCCTTTAAGAACACCTAGAGGGAGGCAAAACGAACTATGTACATATGATAATACCAAGTGACCAAAAGCCACAGGAAAGAATCAACGAAGTTTATTTTGAGCCACAGCCTCACATAATTCCTCCTCATAGAACAAGGCCCGATTTGATGCCAAGGACTTGCATGGAGGCTTCGTTAAAACTGATGGTACCATACATCTGGAAGGGGATGTTGATTCCTGGAAAAGTACAGCAGCGATCTGCTGCATCTCAGCCAACTTAATACGAGAAGGTGGCCGTGGACCCTGCCTTGGTGCTTTGGGAGTATGAGGACTCGGCATGAAAACTCCCTTCCCGTCACACCTGGTGGAAGCAGTCTTATTCAGTATGCATAAATATATTCATGGTTTAACCAAGATAAAAATCAGGCACGATAGGATGAAAACCATGAGTTATACCTTTTAAATGGCCAGTGCTCTGTTGGACGAGGAGTCATACTTCTTAACATTTCTTGTCGTGAGTGATCTGGTGTAGTGTAGTTGAAGTGAAACTGCCTTGCAATCACGGCCTATAGCAATGATCAAAAGGGACCATCATGTCAAGCTATAGGTTCAATTTGATCCACATAAACAGTATGATAGAGACACAAAAACATAAGAGGGAGAGAGGTAGACAGAGTACAAGAGGGCAAAACAAAACTGCACATAATCACAGAATAAACAGGAGACATAAATATGAACTTTCAGCTGGAATTCTTATGAACTTTACTCCTGCAGAAGTTATACTTGCAAAACAACCAAAATAATATTGATCTTGCAAAAGCCTCTTGTCTAATGCCCACACCTAATTACAAGAGCTATTTACGGGTAGCTATGTGATTTACTGGAGGCTCATTTCCAAACTTTAACTGGGAAGGGACAAAGTTCTAAAAATGGTCAACAGATTGCAATACAAACCCCCCTGCCCCAACAAAACCCACGAAAGGGGAAAACAAGCTATTGGTGCACTTTACGTCCTTCTCTATATAGATTCTTACATATTGCGGTCTTAAAAAGTTAAAATGCAAATTTATCATCTTTCTATGCACCATCTTCAAAGTCTGCAAAATGCCGGATCCATGAAAACAGGCGATACAAGCAAAGAAAGATTTTCTTAAGCCCGCAGCTCAAATCTGACTAGAGAATATGTTGAAAATGCAGACATAACAACAAATAAAGAAAGCGAGTCTCCATGATATGAGAAGAAGAAAGTGAGCAATACCAGTACATCTATGGGGAGAGCCTCAAGCCTGGATTCAGTTTTACAATGATTGTCATGAGGCGTCTTCGGTGTCCCCATTGAGTTATTTTGTTTAACCAAATTTACAGGGGACAACAGAAGGGGGCTCTCGTCAACTGCTTTATCTTCAAGGAGCACGTTATTCTCAGCTTTCTTAGCATCCAGAACAGCAACCCTTTTCTTCCCAATATCAGTACAGGACTTGGCTACCGAGCCTCTACTGTACCGGAGCTGAGCTAGAGCCCCGGGTTTAAGATACTTCTTGCTTGAGCTCCGCAATCGCCTCTCTTTCCTCGTACCCTTTGTTTCCCTCTCTTTCGGTGATACTTTCCCCATGTCCACCACCTGTCTCATTTCCTCACTTCAATTCTTCTGCTTCTCCCCTGAGAAAAATCCAATATCCCCTTCAATTCACTATCTTTACCAGTTTCTGAAGCAAAAGGAAAGTTTTTACTTCCACTTATGCACAAGACTTTACATTTGAAGTAACATAAATTCAAGCGACCAAATCGCCAGAAGAGGTACGAAAATCAGCGTGAGTAAACGCACAAGAAATAAGCCTTCTCCAAAGCTTACACAAATCGAGGAACAGCTATCCCCAATCCTCTTTTCTTGATATTTCCGAAATTACAGCAAATCGCGAGTCGCGACATCACCAAAAATCAATACGATAGAGAGTTGCGAGCCGAATAAACTTGTCTATCAGGTATCAAAAAACAAACAAACTATTTAAGGACAGTAGAAATTGACGGCAGCCATACCTAATCAGAAATCACAATTAAGCGTATGCAGTAGCCATAGACATATCTAATCAACCGATCGCATAAAAAGCTTACCTAATCTTGGAGAGCTTCGAGATACGAACCCCAGGAAACAACGCTGGAAGAGCTCGATCAAGACAAAATCTGAATAGCGAAAGCCAGTAAGAGTTCAATCGAGAGAGAATCGCAAGATGTTCACGCGGACAGAGGAGCGACGGGTTGTGTTTTGACCAAGAGAGCCAAGAAGGAAATATATATATCCCCTGCCCTAGTCCGGAAGATCCTACGGTTGAAATCAGCGGGATCCCTTAGCTTTTCCTTAGCATGGGATCTCCACCCTACGCAAGGGGCCCACCCTAATGGAGGGTGGGGATCACCCTGCCAAGGAAAAATCTTGGCTGGGGATCCACGCCTGGGCAGAGGACCCAAACGGCTCTCTTGGAATTCGAAACTCCTCCAAGATAGGAAACTTTCTACAAACAAGTTTAAGTGACTTTTGCCCTAAGGTGTACAATTGGAGATAACATCAAATTACTAATTGTTGACTTAAGAAAAATTAATTTTTTGCAACAGAGATAATTACTAACCGATATGAAAAAAAGAAAAAGAAAAATTGGGAACTCGCTTTATTATAAACGGAATGACAAACCATGTTCAAAAGTTACTAACTAATTTATGGTGAACTAATTTTAAAATCGAGAAGCTACTAAAAGTTGACAAGAATTATAATAAGTTTCCAGCTAGCGCGAAATATTTTTTTATTAGGGTGACAAAAGTTAATCAGGAAAATATTGTTCAGATTATTATTCTATAAGAAATATTAAAATCTGTTTGGAATTGACATAGCATAATCTACATTAATCCTAATTCTTTAAGGAACTAGCTTTCATCAAATTTAACATTAGATATATTCTACATATCTAATTCTTATTTTTATCAAATGAATATTGTTAATACTTTTTATAGGATTGAAATTTATTTGGAACCGATCAAGCATATCCACCTTTATCCTAATTTTGCGATAAGCTAAATTTGTCAACAGAATAAAGATATTTTAATGCAAAGTTTGTTTTAGAAAATTTTGTGGGTTCTTTACCCCGATTTTTTTGGCGTCAAAATTTATTTGTAAAAGCTAGAAGTAGAAGCTGTTGTCCTCTAGGTTTTGTCCTTTCCGGAAATATTTTGATATTTTCTGTGAAAATTGATAGGAAAATTATATGAAAATTTTGCGAGAATATTTTGGATTAAATTGATAGAATTGAATAATTGAGGACTAATTGACCTCCATACAATAATTTAATAATTGATTAGACAATGTACCCATTATTTTGGTTTGAAAGTAGGGGTGTCAAAATGGGCGTTTGACCCATTTTTTTTTTCATTTGGATCACCTGAAGGTTGTTCGTTATTGCGTTATTACGTGTCTGCCGTATATCTGACGTGTCCAATTTTTAATACTATATTGATATTTATTTAATATTTACTTTTAATTATATTTTTTTATCTGCTTCTTTCTTTCGAGCCGGCCGTCGAGCCTGCCGACCACCGATGTGAGTGATAAGAAAGAATGATTAAGAGAGAATGGTATTGTTCTCTAATAATGGTGTGTCAAACAATGTACATGAGAAGCCCTTATATAGGCTTTAGAAGAGGTAAAGAGCTTAGTGCTCTTCCTATGTGGGACTAAAGAGAAAGAAGAAGTGTAAGAGAAAGCTATAAGACTACAAGGCTATACAAGTATGTCTAACGCCCCCCTCAATCTCAAGGTGGATCAAACAACGAGAGTTTGGAAAGAAGAAATTTAAAGCGTTGTGATGTAAGAGCCTTCGTAAAACAATCTGCAAGCTGATTCTCAGTTCCAACAAAAGGAAGAGAAATAGTGCGAGCTTGAAGATGATGACGAGTCAGATGACAATCGATCTCAATATGTTTTGTACGCTCATGAAAGACTGAATTTGCACCAATATGGATGGCACTCTTGTTGTCACAGTGTAGAGGAGTGGGTTCCGGAAGTGAAACACCCATGTCAGCAAGTAAGCGGCGAAGCCAAACAATCTCAACGGTTGTGTCATCCATAGCACGATACTCGGACTCTGTAGAGGAGCGTGAGACAATTTGTTGTTTCTTGGCACGCCAAGAAATGAGAGAATCGCCAAGAAAAATGCAATAGCAGTGATAGATTTGCGATCAGATACATTGGAAGCCCAATTAGCATCAGAATAGGCACGCAACTTGAGAGCAGAAGAAGATGGCAGAAATAAGGAACGCGATAAAGTGCCTCGGAGATATCGCAAGATCCTCAGAATAGCAGCATAATGAACTGTGCGAGGAGCAACAACAAACTGACTGACAACATGAACAGCATAAGCGATGTCGGGTCGGGAGATAGTAAGATATACAAGGCTGCCAACCAAAGTTCGATAGCGGGTCACATCAGAAAGTGGCTCCCCGTCATCCGAGCAGAGCTTCTGATTCAGCTCAATAGGAGTAGCAGCAGTGCGTGCATCCGAGAGAGCAGCCCTAGAGAGAATATCAGCAGTATATTTTTGTTGAGAAACAAGGATACCACGTGAACTGCGAGCAATTTCAAGCCCAAGAAAGTAGCGCAGTGGTCCAAGATCCTTCATGGCAAAATGTTGCTGAAGGTGCCGCTTGGTATTTTCAATATGGTCGCGATCATCTCCAGTGATAACCATATCATCAACGTAAAGAAGAAGAATAGTGCAACCAGTAGAAGAGGTATGAATAAACATAGCATGATCAGCCTCGCTTTGAGTAAAACCAGCAGATCGAATAGCATCACTGAACTTCTCAAACCAAGCACGAGGAGCCTGTTTAAGACCATAAATAGCCCGTCGCAAGCGGCAAACTTGTCTAGAAATATGACCAAGACCAGGTGGAGGTTGCATGAAGATATCCTCTTGAAGATCCCCATGAAGAAAAGCATTCTTGACATCAAGCTGAGAGAGAGGCCAATTACAAATTGAAGCAATAGCTAGTAAAGCTCGGACAGATGTCATCTTTGCTACGGGAGCAAAGGTCTCCTCATAATCAATGCTATACTCCTGTGAGAAACCTCTGGCAACCAGACGTGCTTTGTAGCGTTCAATACTGCCATCAGAACGGGTTTTAATCTTATATATCCATCGGCATGATACCAAGGAGCGGCCTGGAGGGAGAGACACGAGCTCCCAAGTACCAGTACTTTCCAATGCCCTGAGTTCCTCAGACATAGCTTGACGCCACTCAGTATGCTGAACTGCCTCACGATAACTAGTGGGTTCTTGTACAGCATGAACAGCAGCAAAAAAGGAGCTAAACTCAGTAGAATAAGAAGTAGAAGCAACATACCGAGTAGGTAGACGTCGATCCCGAGGAGGATTACGGCGTGGCTCTAGAGCTGCAGAATCGTCGAGGGCAGGTAGAGTAGGAGGTACAGCAGAACGGGTAGGAGAAGATGGGGACGGTGGTGATATATCTAGTTCCGAGGTGAAAGCAGAATAAGGACGATCAGGAAAAGGATCAACAGGGAAATCCATAAATGGAACATGAGTCGAGACAGGAGGTGTTACATTTGTAGGGAAGAAGGGAACGTGTTCATGAAAGGTAACATTGCGAGAAATACATATACGTCGCGCATTTGGGTCGTAACAGCGATAACCCTTGTGCTCGGTGCTGTAACCCAAGAATGCACACGAGATAGAGCGAGCGGTGAGCTTCGTACGTTCGGTGGGTGGAAGAATGACAAAACAAGTACACCCAAAAACTCGAAGATGATTATAGCTGGGAGATCGAGAATAGAGACGCTGGAAAGGGGTGTCTTGATGAAGAACAGACGAGGATAGGCGGTTAATAGATGAACAGCTGTGAGAAGTGCCTCAGCCCAGAACTCAGTAGGAACAGATGTCCCAAGTAAGAGAGCGCGAGTGGTTTCTAAAATTTGACGGTGCTTGCGTTCAGCAACCCCATTCTGAGCTGGAATCCCAGGACAAGATAGTTGAGGAAGTGTACCATCGCTGGCCAAGAGGGAACGAAAAACAGTAGAAAGATATTCTCCTCTCGAGTCTGAACGAAAAACTTTGATTTTTGTATTAAATTGGGTGGAAATCATGGTAGTAAAAGACTGATAGATGGAAAAGAAATCACTGCGTTGACGCATAAGATAGACCCATGTATAACGAGAGTAATCATCAATAAAAGAGACATAATATTTGAAACCACTCTTCGAACAAAGTGGGGCAGGAACCCATACATCAGAATGAATAAGATCAAAAATTGCACTAGATCTAGAGTTACTAATAGGAAAAGGCTTAGCAGATTGTTTGGCCAAGGGACATACAGAACATGGAGGAAGATTACCAGAAGAAACATGACCTAAAGCGCCTCGTTGATGAAGGACGGTGAGACGAGAAGAAGGAATATGTCCGAGGCGCTGATGCCATCGGGCAAGGTCAATGGTAGCCAACACAGGAGAAGGAAGGGAAGAAGTTGGAAGGTGGAGATGCTGCATTATATAGAGTCCGTCCCGTCTACTACCCCTCCCAATCATCCGACCACTCAAACGATCATGCACAAAGCAAGAGCTATCTGTAAAGCTTACAGTACATCCAGCATCAGTAAGTTGTCCAACGGATAATAAATTGAGAGCTAGAGAAGGAACATGTAACACGTTAGGGACATTGAAATCTTGAGAGATGGTGAGAGTACCCCGCCGGGTAGCTAGGAGAGGAGAGCCATCAGCAGTAAAGAAATGCGCTGGATGCTTGAGCTCAGAGAGCTGAGTGAGACAAGCAGCGGAACTAGACATATGTCTAGCAGCTCCTGAGTCAAGTATCCAGGTAATAGAAGTGTCACCTGAAGATGGAGTGGCTGCAGTAGTGCTTCCTGTAGATGAAGAAGTTGTAGGAGTGCCGGAATCGAGAAAAGACCCGAGCAAAGAAGGGTTCAATCGAGCAAGCTGTGCTTCAAGGGCAGCAATCCGATTATCCGTAGAAGAAGAAACCAGAGTAATAGGTCGAAAGTGTGGAGATGTCATAGAATATTGAATAGAACGCGGTGTTGCTGAAGGGCGTGAAGATTCCTTCTTCTTTTGCCAACAATGTGGCTCCTCATGTCCAAGACGGTGACAATAAGTACATAAAAGGCGGCGAGAGCCACGTGCAGGGGGAGGTCGTGGTGAAGCAGCCAAAACAGCAGGCGGAGCACGTGGTGGAGCAGCTAAAACAGCAGTGGAATCAGAAACTGCAGAGGAGGAAAGTAGACCCAGACGAGTTTCCTCATACTGCAATTCTTTGATAGCGTCAAGGAGGGACGGTCTAGGAGAGCGATGTAGAAGCTGGCTGCGAACACCTTCATAAGGAGAGCCAAGCTTCATAAGGAAAGTATGTAGACGATGTCTATTTTGAGTTTGAAGCCGAGTATATGGACACCTAGTACAGTTCAAGCATGTCGAGCAAAGAACAGGAGCAAGAATATCTAATTGACTCCAAAGGGAATGCATATAATTGTAAAAGTCTCGAATAGAACGAGACCCTTGCATAGCACAGTAAATTTCTTGCTCCAACTGATAGACTCGAATGTCCCCAGTCTGAGTAAACATCTCGGCGAACTGATCCCATAAACATTTCGCTCCAACAATATGAGAAAATTGTGGGCGAAGAGCAGGATCAATAGAGCAAAAAAGAATAGCCATTGCCTTCCGATCAGCAACTGTCCATGCTCGAATTTCAGCGGTACGCTTTACAACCGCCTCAGATGAGTCATTTCCCTTAAGAGCATCAGGACATAGATGGAAACCTTCAACATGCTCAAATAAGTCGCGGTAAACAAGAGCCACCATTGCCGATGGTTTCCAAAGTGAATAGTTTGAACCATCAAGCTTGACATCTATGCGGTCACTAGAATCGCCCATGACAACAGAAAAATCACTAGCGAAGCTAGAAAAGTGGGTTGGGGTGCGAAAGCTGATCAAAAGGATGGAGAGGCACAAATTAGAGACGCGAGCAAAGCTTCTAGAAAAGGAGAAGCAAAATAAATGAATATATGAATAGTCAAGGGTGACGGCTCAATAGCCCAAAAACTCATTATCGTAATTTATGATGCGGAAGATCCAATTTATGGCAACCGCAGAGCATACTTTTAAAAATAATGGGCTCATTATCTTAATTTCTGATGCGGAAGATCCAATTTGTGGTAACCGCATGTCGCGACCCGTCCGAAAGCGGACGTGGCTAATGGATTACCGATCGCGGGTCTTGGATCGGCGCGGGCCCTCCCAGGCCCATACCAAATCGCGGCGGGAGTATTCTTCGACGATAAGAGTCGATCGCTTTCGACCTTAGTGTGGTCGTGGTGACATGTGCAACTTGTGCATGCATTTGGAGTCGCCACCGGTCTTTCTTGGAGGGTAGACCGAAAACCTTATTAACCGATTGGGAGAGATCGATCAATTCTGCGGAACCAGAGATTTTGAGTTCGGGGACTTGGTTACGTTGATGTCTTTACCAACGCCCTTTCGGTACCTAACGCGAGTGATTTTCCCTAACTAGGATTTCATGCAGGCGCAATTTTGGGTGAGGTAAGTCTGACTTTGCACATTAACCAGTTTAACATGCTCACGTAATCATAATAAATAAATAGATGTCAATCACATAAACATCTATCCTACGTGGTGATCATGGAATTATGATTTAATGGGTCTCGAGCCAATGAGACCACATTTAATCATTTTAATATTTTAATAACGGAGAGCCGGTCTTCGCTTCTTCTTGGTTTCTTGAACTCTTCAAGAATTGGGCCCCAAAGAGCTCGCTGACTTAAAATGCTCCTCCACGTAATCCTCGTAGCATTTACATCAACAATTGACTATGCTAAAAATAAAGATTACATGAAAAATAAAAGGAGTACGCAACCTCCATTTAATAATTACAACCCCAAATATATAAATAATCATCATACATTCATATATACATCAATCACATTGATTAGGATTTTTCCATGATCACCACCCTTCCACGTAAGTAATAAATTCACAATTTAAAACTTAGGAAGGCACAATAAAAATTCTACGTTGAATCATATTCAGAATTTTTACGTAAAATAAGATAGCCATAAATTTTCGATTCAAAATTGATTTAGTCTCAATTTTTGCTACGTTGATTAATTTATCATATAAAATAATCAACCTCCATTAGCCATGTAAGACGAACAATTCGTTAATACATATTGGCCATAGTATTGCAAAAATTGCAAAAAATCAATTAAATGGACGAAAACACCTAAGGATTGGCTCTGATACCACTGTTGGGATCTACGTAACACGTAGCGGAAATAAATAACAACACATACATGTATCTCCAGAGGTGTACTTCGTGCATTTCAATCGAAAAAAAAATCACAAAGTCTCAAAGGGAGTAAATAGATTACCTCTCGTAGCGTACTTGAACGGAGGTGTCGGTTCGATGTTCTTCGATCTCAGCCTCCACAAGTGTTAGGCATCTAGTTCGGACGCACCACCAATTGACGAACGGGGAGACGACGAATAACTCCACAACAATTGTGCTAGCAATATGCGGAAACAATATTCCGAACTTAGTATATTTTGCTCACTCAAGATTATGAGAATATAGAGAGTGTTTGTGTTTTTCTCTCTAAGCTCTCAAAAATTTGCACACTCTACAAAATGTCTCTCTCCTTCAACCTCAAAACTCTTGCCATCCTTTTATAGCCAAAAATACATTCCAATAAATTGTATTTAAAAATAGCACTAACAATTATAAATTCTATCTAAAAATAGCACTCACAAATAAATGACATTTAAAAATAGCACTAACAATAGCACTCACAATTTATAATACAAAAATGCTATTTAAAAATAGCACTAACAATAGCACTCACAATTTATAATTCAAAAATGCTATTTAAAAATAGCACTAACAATTATAAATTCTATCTAATAATAGCACTCACAATTTATGATAAATAAATGCCATTTAAAAATAGCATTAACAATAGCACTCATAATTTATGATAAATAAATGTCATTTAAAAATAGCACTCACAATTTATAATACAAAAAATGCTATTTAAAAATAGCACTAGCAATAGCACTCACAATACAAAAATGCTAAAAAAAAAAGGCACTAACAAAGATGTTAAAAATAATAACCATTATTATTATTACAAGAGTTAAAGAGGTTACCAAACAGTACAAATATGCATAACGTATAAATACGTATGATGTATAAATACGTAGAGCATACGTATACATCCGTGAAACCGGGGACTAATTGAAAGAAAAATGTGCAATTAAGCCCTTTTGGTAAAAATTGATTAAATTGGAGGGCAAATTGACCTAATTGCACTTTAAGACTTTAGAATCCAATGTCATAGCTTATAAAAAGTGAGAATTGAAAACTAAAAGACTCGAAAATGATTTTTTTTTTTTTTTAGGCTCGGTTCGGGTTTATGTTTGTGAAGGAACATAGTAACCCGAGCCGAATTTTTGAGATTTAAAGTGACACACTTGAAGAGGAAATTAAAACAAAATTATCGAATATTTTTGGGTATTTTTCTGACCACGAATGGTATTTTTCTGATTTTTTGGGTATTTTTATAATTAAATAAACTCGAAAAATATTAAAAATACCGAAAAATATTTTTTGTTCAAAATTGGTTTCTAAGGTTAAACCAAGGCTTCCAAAGTTGATTTTGTGATTTTATGACCTTTTTTGATATTTTTAATTAATTTTAAAGAATAAAAATCACAATAATAAATGGTAAAAAAATCAGGTGTCAGCAGCTGCCCCTCTTTGAGAGGAATCTCGTTAGAGGTTTCTCTCAAAGATAAGGTGGCACCTGATTCCTAACCGACTCAACTGGGAAAATAAGAGAAGAAATGTTATGACATCGGATCCTTAAGCCTATTGATAAAAGCTCAAATCAATCCCCGGTTTGCTCTAACAATTTGAACATGGGCCGAAGTGAGAGAGGCTTACCTGAAGCTCACCTGTCGGATGCTGCCGGTTGCGAAGACTTTTAAGAAGATGCCTAGGACTCGTCATTCAGAATATCCTAGGGAGATTAAGCTCTGACCTGTATGGTAGGTCATACCATGATGGGATTCCTAACTTGTAGGAACCTAAGGAAGGCGCATCCCACACTTTGGGATTTGCCAAGGATTTTGATCCATATGGTGGATCAGACCTTTGTGTTGATCCTTACTGCGATATTTATCAATGAGTTGACCCTTATGGCGGTTTCTACCAATGAATTGACCCTTATGGCGGTTTCTATCATATGTGACCCTTCAGGCGGTTTCTACCATTAATGTGATCCCTCGGCGGTTTCTACCTTGGTTTGACCCTTCAGGCGGTTTCTACCTTGAGTTGACCCTTCAGGCGGTTTCTACCTTTGATTTGACCCTTCAGGCGGTTTCTACCTTGTGTTGACCCTTCAGGCGGTATCTACCATGTGTTGACCCTTCAGGCGGTATCTACCTTGTGTTGACCCTTCAGGCGGTATCTACCTTTGATTTTGACCCTTCAGGCGGTATCTACCTTTGATTTGACCCTTCAGGCGGTATCTACCATATTTTGACCCTTTAGGCGGTATCTACCTTGATTTGACCCTTCAGGCGGTATCTACCTTCATTTGACCCTTCAGGCGGTATCTACCTTTGAGTTGACCCTTTAGGCGGTATCTACCTTATTTTGACCCTTCAGGCGGTATCTACCTTCATTTGACCCTTCAGGCGGTATCTACCTTTGTTTGACCCTTCAGGCGGTGTCTACCATCAGTTTTGACTTTGAAAAGGGATCTCATGACGAGGGTTCTCCACGTCCGATGAGACTGCCTAAATGAAAAGGGGTCTCATGACGAGGGTTCTCCACGTCCGATGAGATTTCCTGAATTTTGAAAAGGGGGTCTCATGACGAGGGTTCTCCACGTCCGATGAGACTGTTTGAATTTTGAAAAGGGGTCTCATGACGAGGGTTCTCCACGTCCGATGAGACTGCCTAAATTTTTGAAAAGGGGTCTCATGACGAGGGTTCTCCACGTCCGATGAGACTGCCTAAGTTTTGAAAAGGGGTCTCATGACGAGGGTTCTCCACTTCCGATGAGACTGCCTAAATTTTGAGAAGGGGTCTCATGACGAGGGTTCTCCACGTCCGATGAGACTGCCTAAATTTTGAAAAGGGGTCTCATGACGAGGGTTCTCCACGTCCGATGAGACTGTTTGATATTTTTGAAAAGGGATCCTAGGACGAGGGTTCTCCACGTCAAGCTAGGACTGCTTGATTTTTGAAAAGGGGTCTCATGACGAGGGTTCTCCACGTCCGATGAGACTGCCTAAATTTTGAAAATGGGTCTCATGACGAGGGTTCTCCACGTCCGATGAGACTGTTTGATATTTTTGAAAAGGGATCCTAGGACGAGGGTTCTCCACGTCAAGCTAGGACTGCTTAAATTTTTGAAAATGGTTCTATCCTCACTCCTTCTTTTGAAAGATCCCGAAATTTGTCGGGAATTCAGTTTTGAAGCAGAGAAAGATTTTATTTAGACAAAGCTTCATTTGATTCTGTTGAGGCGACATTCTGGGAGCTGGGTTCTCCAGATATCCTGCAGAAAGTCAAACCTGAAAGATTTTTCTTCACCAAGAAAATGTTAATAATCTTTGGGAAGACAATAATTGTCCAATTGACAAAATTTTATGACTTAAGTTTTAGTCATGAAATGCGCATTTTGATGCTGGAGGTTATCCAAAGCATTCTTACAACATGCAAATGTGATCACAAATTCCTTGCATGGAAAATCTGGATCAACAGTTTGAAGATTCCAAAAAGAGTTTGTTCAAAACATCAATTGAAATATTTCTCGACAAGGAGGTCTCCTCACTTGTTTTGAGGTAATGATTTTTATTGGGGATGCACTCGATTCCCTACTAACCTGTGCCTAGGTTTTAAGCTCATTCGCAGCGCATACATTTTGATCGGTCGGGAGGTCTTCCACGGGACCGTAATGTTGGGCTTAGATATTGGTCTTCAAGGGGGACCCGCTTTGAAGTCGAGGCTATTGAATGAAAGTTTTCATCATCTGCTCTGGGTTTACAAGTCAAGAACCCTGCAAAATGAGAAAGAAATAGTTTTGCTCGTACTTCTTTGAGCTAAGCTATACGTTAACCCAAGTGTCTTAGTCAGAGAAGACTGCTTCGGGGTTGTAATATTGATAGGATTGGGGGACCGAAAAAAGGATTATTTTTGGCCCAGAATTCTTGAAGGGTTTGACATTGGTGATCATTGCAGATTTGACACATGTCCTTTCCTTTCTGCATCTTTAGTCTTTGAGATGTACAACCGATTTTGAGGTATGCACCAACTCTTTAGAGAGCCTCTCTGGTTGCATTCAGAGAACGATAACTCTCTCTATGTCTTTGCTCCGCGCTTGACACCATTTGGGGAGTAGCCTTTTCGATCTGACTCCCTTAGGAATTTTCTTTTTTCTTCAATCCTCCGAACTTTACTGGGGATGTTTTGAATAGGCATCGGCCTTGCTTTTACCAGGCTCTTTGCTTTTTTTTTTCTTGATGCCTAGGGATTTTTATCTTTTGTTGAAATCCCGCCTTTTCTTTTCCTTTGGAACTATGATGTTCAGAAAATTGTGCTAGATATACAACTTGAATCATAGCACACTTGAACGTCAATATGAAATTTTTCTATAAATTCCATCTCTTGGATTCTTCCGTTCTTGGAGTGATGCAGTTTCCATCTTGAAACATGCCATGATCACCAACAGGGGTTTATGAAATGAATTTGCAGGCTCAACTTGGCTGTGCAAAGGATATGGTGTGTGGGATAGAGAAATGAATTCTTCTCGTCATCCTATGGCACTTGGATTACCATATAAACATCATACAAAGATTAATGTTAGTCCGAGCAAGAAAATTTCTAACCATTTTCTCCTGATACTGCTGGACTCACCTCCATTTTGCCCCGATGTGGGGTGGTTCTTGACAGGGTTAAGAATGAAAACCGCCGTTCAAAGGGTTTATCAACGGTCACCTGTAGTGTTTGGGGGATATGAAACGAATGCCTCAGTCGTCCCAACCCATGTAATCGCTGCAAATGGTCCCTACCTCCGTAGACCCAGATTTTGCTATTTGGCCACTCCACTCATCTCTCAAGTGTATGTTGGACGTGTTTGAATTTAGGCTTTGCCTCTCGTCTGAGAAAACACCCTTTTAAATGGTTTGAACAACTTTTATTGGAAAAAATTCTTTTCATTTTCTCCAAAATTTACCCCTCAAGGGGATTTTATGATGCACCATGCATATTCTTATTCATGTTCAAACAACCTCCTGTTTCAAAACATGAATGCCAATGAAGTTAGAATTCTATGTCTTTTCTAGACATCAGATTCTGAAAGCTTTTTCTTTTTCTCTCTGTTTTTTTTTTGTTTAACATCTTCAATGGATTGGGGAAAGGGATACCTACCTGTCCACCGTGGCTGGAGATCCCTGAAAATGTAAAAGAAATATGTTATTGTATGTTCACGGATTTTTCAAAAAATTGGAACGATACATCTTACCCTTGGTCATGTGTTCCAATGGGTAATACATGGGATGTGAAAACCTGTTTCGCCTTGATGGCGAGCCCCTGTCAAAGACGAGAATTAGGTGTCAGTTTGCGTTCCAAAATTCAAGGCAAATTGGAACGATACAGCCTTGTTCTTGCTTTGTGTTTCCATTTGAACACAAACGCGCGGCTTGCATAATTTGGCCCTCTATCTTGTGTCCTTGATCTTCCATCTGGTTGGGTGACGAATCCTTCTCAAGAATTTGCCCCAAAGAAGATCCATTTGTGTTTTTAGGCGCACTCCAGCGCCATTCTTCAAGGTTCCATCCATTAGGTCTTATAATCAAAGACCATCTCCTGGAATCCTGACTTCTAAGGCCAATGATTCTATTCGCCTCCCTGTTAGCGCGATATTTTCATTTGAGGCTTTCAGCGCCAACGACTTCCTGTAAAATGAGTAAAAACTCATGTTAGGCAAGTGGTCTTGGAAGACCAAATTGGAACGATACAAGGTTACCGTTCACCCAAATTCGTATCTTGGGGTTTGATTCTGATGCGGACGACTCTGTATTGCGTCTATTGACTTTGTCAGAGGAGAAACACCCTGTGTACAAATCATTCACTTGCCCCAGTTAGGCATGGTTTTGCTGTTTGTCATCTCTGGATTCGATGACCCTGGTTTGATGCGCTTTCATGGGGGATCATGAGAGTTTGCCCCCGGTTTGGCTCCTCAAAGCAAATGGGGGGAACCTGCTCCCATTGATTTTTGCAGATTCTGATCATCCATCTCGATTGTCAGAGTCCTTGATCAATTTTATCTGTCTCAAGACAGCTTGATATTCTTGGGATTCGTCATGTGGCGGTTTGGTGATTCTCTCGATCACAGTCGCCATTTGAGGTATTTGATGTTCCCTGTTTGTTATTTGAAAGCATTACATCCTGCGTCCTCTGCTCTTGATCATCATCTGAGAGGAAAAAGAAAGGAAGCATTATTCCCATATCAAGAAAATAATCATTTTGGAACGATACGTCCTTTTACACTTGATTTGCATTCCGTTTTGATGTTGCACAACATCTATCAAATTCCTCCATCCGTGCTTGAAGGTATTTGCAACGCCTACGGTTCATTTGCCCCAGCTGGGCGACGTCTGTTTTGTCACTTGAATGCATGAGCTTTTGGGTGCATTGTCTCTTTTATCACCTGAGATAAAAAAAATTGGAAAAAAACTTATCCCTAGATCTGATTAAAAATCAATTAGGAACGATACGTCCTTTCACCAAACGAGTGGCTCTGCGGCCAAATGTATTTTGCACTGAAGGGACGATTTCCACTATGCTCCTCGGGTTTGGGGAATTTGCCCCCATTTTCGATAGAAATGAGCCTTATCAAGATGTATACAATACAAATAGATCCATAATACAATCAATCTAAGGGACGAGATAGAGAGGATCTCAGCAAAATTAATCTTATACAAGAGAACTAAGAATGTCAAATCAATCAAAGGAATGTGGTCCGAACACTTGGAGATGCCCCAGTTCCAGTCTTCGAGATGTGACTCCAGGATCACCGAATTTTTTTTTTTAGGTGGTTTTAGATATACCAACCATCTAAAGACATGCACATGAGACAAGTGAGGATAAAACTTCTAAAAATCAAAGGATTTGGCACCTAAGGTCAAGGTTCCCACCTCGAGTTCTAGAAAGAGCCGATTCCATTGCACAACTATCGTTGCATTGGGACTCGATCCATAGTTCGAAGTGAGCGGAATTGAAAAGTGGATTACCCCATGTTTTTCCTCACGGAGATTCCATTTTCAATTCCTTCTATTGTTTTCCTAAAGAAGGCGCCCGAGGTTTTAGGCGCGGTTGTGTGTGTCCATGTGTTGTGATCACCACAATGTGAGTCATGCACAACAGTTTATCAATCGGCGCTTCAAATCATCCATACAACATACATTCCTACGCCAACCTGCATAAAACAATGTTAATCACGGACTACACCCCTTATCTCTCCAATCTGCAAAAACATATAACACCTTACCATGAGCGGACTTACCTCACCTTCAAGAGCGCCTGCATGGTTAGAAAAATCACTCAGCGTTTTAATTACGGCCTAAGTCCACTTGAGGTCTAGAACCATAGGTTCTAGAACAAACTCCCCAGTGGAGTCGCCAGCTGTCGCGACCCGTCCGAAAGGCGGACGCGGCTAATGGATTACCGATCGCAGGCCTTTTCCCCACCCCCGCACAAGGGTGCGGATCGCGGGCTTTGGATCGGCGCGGGCCCTCCCAGGCCAATACCAAATCGCGGGGGGAGTATTTTTCAAAGGGATTCGACGATAACAGTCGATCGCTTTCGACCTTAGTGTGGTCGTGGTGGCATGTGCAACTTGTGCATGCATTTGGAGTCGCCACCGGTCTTTCTTGGAGGGTAGACCGGAAACCTTATTAACCGATTAGGAGAGATCGATCAATTCTGCGGAACCAGAGATTTTGAGTTCGGGGACTTGGTTACGTTGATGTCATTACCAACGCCCTTTCGGTACCTAACGCGAGTGATTTTCCCTAACTAGGATTTCATGCAGGCGCAATTTTGGGTGAGGTAAGTCTGACTTTGCACATTAACCAGTTTAACATGCTCACGTAATCATAATAAATAAATAGATGTCAATCACATAAACATCTATCCTACGTGGTGATCATGGAATTATGATTTAATGGGTCTCGAGCCAATGAGACCACATTTAATCATTTTAATATTTTAATAACGGAGAGCCGGTCTTCGCTTCTTCTTGGTTTCTTGAACTCTTCAAGAATTGGGCCCCAAAGAGCTCGCTGACTTAAAATGCTCCTCCACGTAATCCTCGTAGCATTTACATCAACAATTGACTATGCTAAAAATAAAGATTACATGAAAAATAAAAGGAGTACGCAACCTCCATTTAATAATTACAACCCCAAATATATAAATAATCATCATACATTCATATATACATCAATCACATTGATTAGGATTTTTCCATGATCACCACCCTTCCACGTAAGTAATAAATTCACAATTTAAAACTTAGGAAGGCACAATAAAAATTCTACGTTGAATCATATTCAGAATTTTTACGTAAAATAAGATAGCCATAAATTTTCGATTCAAAATTGATTTAGTCTCAATTTTTGCTACGTTGATTAATTTATCATATAAAATAATCAACCTCCATTAGCCATGTAAGACGAACAATTCGTTAATACATATTGGCCATAGTATTGCAAAAATTGCAAAAAATCAATTAAATGGACGAAAACACCTAAGGATTGGCTCTGATACCACTGTTGGGATCTACGTAACACGTAGCGGAAATAAATAACAACACATACATGTATCTCCAGAGGTGTACTTCGTGCATTTCAATCGAAAAAAAAATCACAAAGTCTCAAAGGGAGTAAATAGATTACCTCTCGTAGCGTACTTGAACGGAGGTGTCGGTTCGATGTTCTTCGATCTCAGCCTCCACAAGTGTTAGGCATCTAGTTCGGACGCACCACCAATTGACGAACGGGGAGACGACGAATAACTCCACAACAATTGTGCTAGCAATATGCGGAAACAATATTCCGAACTTAGTATATTTTGCTCACTCAAGATTATGAGAATATAGAGAGTGTTTGTGTTTTTCTCTCTAAGCTCTCAAAAATTTGCACACTCTACAAAATGTCTCTCTCCTTCAACCTCAAAACTCTTGCCATCCTTTTATAGCCAAAAATACATTCCAATAAATTGTATTTAAAAATAGCACTAACAATTATAAATTCTATCTAAAAATAGCACTCACAAATAAATGACATTTAAAAATAGCACTAACAATAGCACTCACAATTTATAATACAAAAATGCTATTTAAAAATAGCACTAACAATAGCACTCACAATTTATAATTCAAAAATGCTATTTAAAAATAGCACTAACAATTATAAATTCTATCTAATAATAGCACTCACAATTTATGATAAATAAATGCCATTTAAAAATAGCATTAACAATAGCACTCATAATTTATGATAAATAAATGTCATTTAAAAATAGCACTCACAATTTATAATACAAAAAATGCTATTTAAAAATAGCACTAGCAATAGCACTCACAATACAAAAATGCTAAAAAAAAAGGCACTAACAAAGATGTTAAAAATAATAACCATTATTATTATTACAAGAGTTAAAGAGGTTACCAAACAGTACAAATATGCATAACGTATAAATACGTATGATGTATAAATACGTAGAGCATACATATACATCCGTGAAACCGGGGACTAATTGAAAGAAAAATGTGCAATTAAGCCCTTTTGGTAAAAATTGATTAAATTGGAGGGCAAATTGACCTAATTGCACTTTAAGACTTTAGAATCCAATGTCATAGCTTATAAAAAGTGAGAATTGAAAACTAAAAGACTCGAAAATGATTTTTTTTTTTTTTTAGGCTCGGTTCGGGTTTATGTTTGTGAAGGAACATAGTAACCCGAGCCGAATTTTTGAGATTTAAAGTGACACACTTGAAGAGGAAATTAAAACAAAATTATCGAATATTTTTGGGTATTTTTCTGACCACGAATGGTATTTTTCTGATTTTTTGGGTATTTTTATAATTAAATAAACTCGAAAAATATTAAAAATACCGAAAAATATTTTTTGTTCAAAATTGGTTTCTAAGGTTAAACCAAGGCTTCCAAAGTTGATTTTGTGATTTTATGACCTTTTTTGATATTTTTAATTAATTTTAAAGAATAAAAATCACAATAATAAATGGTAAAAAAATCAGGTGTCAACACCGCAGAGCATACTTTTTAAGACAATGATCTTGGCTCTGATACCATGATAAGAAAGAATGATTAAGATAGAATGGTATTGTTCTCTAATAATGGTGTGTCAAACAATGTACATGAGAAGCCCTTATATAGGCTTAGAAGAGGTAAAAAGCTTAGTGCTCTTCCTATGTGGGACTAAAGAGAAAGAAGAAGTGTAAGAGAAAGCTATAAGACTACAAGGCTATACAAGTATGTCTAACAGTGAGCAAGTCTCGCCCGTTCCTGGCGAGGCTCAATCTCACCCTGCGATGGTGAGGCTGGGTAGGGCTCGACCTCGTCCAAGGAGTACGAGGTCGGGCTCACCCTCGCTGGTGGCCTGCCTTTGGCCGGTTGTCGGGCTCAGCAATCAGCTCGAGGAGGAGGAGGAAGAAGAAGTTTAGGGAAAAAAAGAAAAAGAAAATATAAAATATATCAAGAAAATATTAAGTTATAATTAAAAATTGGCCATGTAAGTGCCAGTCGCGCCACGTAAGCGATTTTCGGCCCAAAACTGGTCGGAAGCACTGAATTAACACAAATAAAAAAAAGGTTTAGGGTTGAATTGGGAAAAAAAAAACTAAATTGGTATAATTGCAATAGATTTATGACTTTTTTTGGTAATTTTCCTTATAAGTGTCAACCTAAGGATTTTGTGTGTGTGGATAGATGGTTGAATTAACAATTTAAAATAAAGATTGTTTCACTCTAAGAAAAATGATAAAAAGAAATTAGTCTCGGCACAACAATTTACACGGTGCTACCTTAGAAAAGTAGGCGTTCTCCTTTTCTATTGTAGGTTTATAATATAATCATAGATTTATGAGATTGGTCACTTTACCAATGATCAAAACAAATTAGTTTGAAATATACGTCAGTCAATACCCTCAGCTAGGCATGACCAATTGGAACCATGGACCCGAAATAGGCTCGGAACTGGCCCGTCGACTGGGCCCACGGTTTCGAACCGGAACCGACCGGTTCCATATTTTTCCCTAGGTAAGGCAGGCCCCACGTGGGGCCCGCCTGGCCAGGGGAAAAGCCAATGGCTCTTCCTCTCCTCTTCCCTACTTTTTTTTTTAATTTTATAAAATACGGTTCCAACTTTTTGTGGAACCGGAACCGACCACACCTGACCCAACATTATCGCATCATCATTTCTTAAAAAAAAAAAGGGGACGCGACCTTTCGTGGAGGAAGTCTCTAACCACGCCTATTGATTCACTCGTTCGCGTATTACTTTCTAAATTGGTATTCCAATTTTATCCTCGCCGGCTTCAACAGACACAAAGCTGGGAAGCTTCGCCGCGGAGGTCCAAGGGGCGCTGGTGACGGGCGTCGCCTTGCCTCGCCCTGTGCCGCGCGACACCAGCTTCACCTCGCCGGGGTCATGGGGCCGGCGGACGCAAGCGAAGGGAGGCTGGGACGGTGTCAATGTCGCAGGTCATGGGGTTGGATAGGGATATACTCGTCTTTCCATAAGCATCCTTTCCAACTTGGCCCATTTTCATTCCAAATTGGGTTTTTCAGAATGGATGACCACTATGTTATTTTTTTTTTGCCCAAAAAAAAATAACAACAATTTATTTAAATTGTTATGGGGTCTGCTCTTTTATGAATTTGTGGCTCACACGTTATACTGTTATTCTCACGATCACTCCGGAGAAAGACATAATTTTTAGGAATTATTACCTTTTCACTTGCCCCTCGGATCTTACATTCTCTGTCCCTTTGCCTTTTGCTTGTCAATGACCGCGACTTTCCAAGAGCCTCCCTGTGACCCATGCTTATTCAACCTTGGCAGATATCAAACTGAAGCTGAAGGTCATTTTTTTCCCCCAAGAAACCGTAGATGTGCGCCCGTTCTTTCCGATCAAGGACCGCGATGAAGACGAGAGACTCCGAGATGTTTTACTAGGAACCTCATGATATGGTAGCTCTATGCTTTTTTAGATTCATATTGGGAGATTTATATGCGACTTGAATTCGACTCGATCCATGGACCGATGCTTCATTCCATGTCCAAATTTTATTGTGGTTGATACCAAGTAAAAAAAATGCTACTCAGCAGGCTTATAGACCTGTTGTTCGGCGGGACAAGCGATCAAACAACAAAATATACGTAACCAAAAAATAAATTAAATACCAAATTTACAGGTTCGATCGTGGAGGCCTATATCCACGGGGGAGAGCATCAACGAATTCCACTATAGATCAAGCGATCAGTGAAGACTTCAAAACCATACTTGAATTACTCAAATTCTCTCAATGTTCAATCAATTTTAATTACATTGAATTACGTACACAATGTTTAGTCTCCAGCTCATTTATTTTCACTGATTGTGATTGATAAGCTAGATATTTCCATTTTCATGAATTCTTAGATGTTAAAGCTTTCCTTAGACCAATACATCTGCATGAAAATCGTAGTTAGGAAAATTATTCAACTTAGGTAATGAAAGGGCGTGAATGGAAACATTAGTGTAACTAAATCTTCGGACTTAATTTCTCTAGTTTCGTAGAACGGAACGAACTCTTCCAATTGTTCGGTAGGGTTTTCATTCTACCCTCCAAAAAACAGATTTGTGGCAACTCCATCAGCATGTACACATAGTATATGTCACCCGACTACACTAAGGCCGAACTCGATATATAAAAAAATTTCCCTATCACGATTTGGTATGGGCTTGGGAGGCCCATGTCGAAACCCACTTGCTTCTTAAGAATGGGCTTGGCAATCATCCCGTGATTGACTTGGTTTCGAAGAGGCGGGTTGTGACATGAACTGTTATATCTCAGATTAGATTATGAGAAATCGAAAATGTCACCTGTCCCTATTGTTTTATTAGTGTGGTTTGATGTCTATCTTTCAAGGGCGTCGGGTTCGATGTAAGTCGTACATGATTTTCTTTTCCGGGGCTTTTTTTTTTTTTGAATTCTTTTATGCCACATGACACAAAATGTTAACTTCATGGTTAGTTCAATCTTGGGCTCAATATCCAAAAAATCCTCAAACTTTAGCATTTGTGTCAATTATATTAAAAAATTATCTCATAAAAAACCTCAAACTTTTGCATTTATCATAATTTTACCTCAAACTTTTACTTTTGTGTCAATTTTACCAGTTTATTATAAAAAAAACCTCAACTTTAACATATGTCCCAATTATACCCAGTACTTTTTTATATCTCATAAAAAATATCCAACTATTACTTTTGTCCCAATTTTATCACTATTAGCCTCCCATCTATAATCATCATTAGTTTAATCTACGTGGCATTTCTACGTTGTTAATGGATTACATCTTAGCAAAGATGACATGAAAAATTCCTGAACTTCTCTTCTATTGTTTGGTTCCCCTACATATTACCAGGAGATAAAGAGTCACTCAAGATGGCACGTTTCATATTCTTTTCGGCATTCAACAGCCAAAAAAACTGCTAGACATAGAGATATTTAGACTAATGATCTAAATCTCACCGTCCTTGAAACCTACTATTTCTAAATTTTGAAAATTCATTAGTAAGTTTGGTGAGAAAGCTCGAGCCACATGGGATTAACTAACAGTGATTATGGACGGAAGACTAAGTTGGTAGAATTGAGATAAAAATAAAAGTTTTGAGGTTTTTTATGAGACATAATTTTTTTTTGGATATAATTGGGACATATGTTAAAGTTGAAGGTTTGTTTTTATACTCGACTAGTAAAATTAGGATAAAAATAAAAATTTTGGGTAGAATTGAGACAAATGTAAAAATTTGAGGTTTTTTATGAGACGATTTTTTTTTGGATAAAATTGTCACAAATACTAAAGTTGAAGGGTGTTTTTTTTTTTAAAAAAATATTGGAGGTTTATTGTAATAATTGAAAAGTTTATGATTCATTCAATTTTGTACCTAAATTTAAAGATCTGGGGTGCAAATTTCCCTGGATAACTATGGAAATTGAAAATTTATTAATCCATCAGCAGATTCCACTTGAGTTAAGGGTGATGGGAAAAATTATCCAAAATATCTTAAACCTATGTCGGCCTCTGACCGGCTACCTCACTAAAATAAAATAAAATAAAAATAGAATACTTTAAAAAAGATGTCCGCCACGTTAGCATCGATCATGCGTCGTAGCATGGCTGGGTATTTATCTCATTAATTTTCGGAAAAAATGAGTTAATACCGTGAAAAATTTTGAACTGGCATATTTGTGACAAATTTATCTAAAACAATTTTTTTAACCATGAAAAATCCTAAAATGGTACCGTTGTGACCAATTTACCCAAAATTATTTTTTTGACTACCATAAATCTTATAATGGTATATAAGTGATAGATTTAACATAAGCTATTTTTTTTACCACGAAAATTCTCAAATTGATATATCCGTGGTGAATTTATCCTTCGTTAAATTAAGTTAATGCCATGATAAATTTCAAACTGATACACATTTGACAAACAAAGGATAAAAATTCAAAGTGGGTACACTCATTACTGTTGTTCATATCTTACTTTTTTTTTAACTCACGATGTGGAACTTTCTTATAATGATATAAATTCTTTTTGGTGAAGAGAGTTGCTTTTGCTTTTTCTATATGCAGCCAAACATGCACTTATTTATGCTCGTTGTATTTTAATCAATTGTTTTGCCTTTGTCTTTGCTCCATAGGCTTAAATTGATTATGAACTTGTTTTTGTCTGGCATGATGATGATGATAATTATCAATATAGGTCTTCATCATTTTCTTGGGGATCTTGGTTGATGCAGTTGTATCTTAGAAACCTATCATTATTGTGATGTTATTTCTTCATTATTCGTTGCAGAGCTTCTCTGACACTCCCGGGCTTACACTGACTTGTGGTGGGTTTCCCCATAAGGACTTGAAAGCACGCGTTGAAAGTGCTTGGAGGCAAATCCTAATGAGTTCTACTCTTCCCAATTTTGCTACTGTTTGTGCTATTGTTCAAAGGGAGGAAACTCGTCGTCATATAATGACTTATGATTCCAAGAAATGGGGAGATTTGTTTGAGAATTCTGCCCATGCTACTAGATTCTTGGAATACTTTCATATTGAGTGTGAACCATACTGCAAAATTCTTGGAATACTTTCAGCACTTCACTCTTAGAGGTCAACAAATAAAGCCAAGTGGTGCGAGACTTATCATCAATAAGAGTAACAAAATATTTAAAGCCATCACGCGAATCCACAGGAGCATTACCCCAAACATCAGAGTGTACTAATTCGAATACTTGTTGTGAAGCAAGCGAGCTAGAAGTAAAAGGTAGTTTATGCTGCTTAGAATAATGACAAGTTTCACAATGACTTAAATCAAGAGAAAATTCAGAATTCAAATTATACAACACATTATCTGAGGGGTGGCCCGTGCGTAAATGTGAGAGTTGTGAAATAGCCTCCTTATTCTTCCTTGCAACCAACGCTTTGCTCGGAAAATCAATCATATAGAGCCTTTGCTGACAACGACCTTCACCAATCTTCTTCCCTGTGAGTCTGTCCTAGAACACTATCTTTTGATGGGAAAAAACAACATTGCAATCCAATTCTTCAGTAAGTTTACTGACAGATAATAAATTTGAAGATAAAGTTGGCACAAATAACACATCACAAGTAGTAGAAAATAAATTGGCGGTGCCTTGTCCTCTAACCGGAACTTGAGTTCCGTTGGCCACAGTAATCGAACCACGAGAACCCTCATCAAGGGCACAAAAATAAGATAATCCATACGAATAGTTGCACATATGGTCAGTAGCACCCAAATCAATAATAAAATAATTTTTTGAAGATAAGAGTCACAAGAGCAAGGGAATTACTAGATTGAGTTAGATTGCTAGAATCAGACACTGATGATGTTGTGCTACCGGCTTGGATAAGATGCTGCAGTTGAAGAGCAATTTTATTGAGGGAGGCTTGAAAATCAAATGTAGAGCCATGAGTATGAGCAGCAACCTTGAAATCTACCACTTTATCCTTATTAAGCCGAAGATGAGAATAAAGGTCCCAACAACGGTCTTTAGTGTAACTATCCTTATCACAATGATCATAATGAAATTTATTATTGCGACCTTTGCCTTTGCCTTTACTAAAAACAGAGCGATTGTCATCAAAACTAGTGCGATTAATTTTAGTACCAAAATCAGAGCGGCTCTCATTAAAACTAGAGCGATTATTTTTAGCAGCATGGGCAGAATTCTCAATCAAATCTCCCAATTTCTTGGAATCATAAGTCATTATATGACGACGAGTTTCCTCTCTTTGAACAATAGCACAAACAGTAGCAAAATTGGGAAGAGTAGAACTCATTAGGATTTGCCTCATAAGATCTTCATATTCAGGCCTAAGATTAGCCAAAAGTTGAAAAATTCTGTCATGCTCTTCACGCTAGGCATATATCTCAATAGTCTGGGCAAGCGGTCGATATTGTCGCAATCCATCCCACTTCTTTTTCATATTACCAAGATGTTCAGTAAATGTTTGATTAGGTGCTTGCTCAGTACGAGCAAGCTCATGTTGCAACTCAAAGACACGGGATGCATTATCAACATTTCCATACATATCCCTAAAAAAATCTCATAGGGACTTAGCAGTCTCTGAATAAGCAAATATCTCATAAATTTGAGATTCCATTAAATTAAACAACCATGACATGACCATATTATCATTCGCCTACTATTTAGCAAATTTCGCATCCGTAGCTACATGTGCTCTGATAAGACCATTCACATAACTCAACTTTGATATGCCCCCAAGGGCTATAGAGACAGCTCTAGACCAAGGCAAATAATTACGCCAATTTAACATAACAGTCGTAAGTTTATTTGACATCTCGGAAGCAGATTTGCAATTAACAACCATCGTTCTAAATAGAAAGATAGCACAAAATTCAACAAACTTATCTGGAAATAATCGAATTCAATAAAGCTGTAGTGAAGATGATCGCCCTTTGCGCACACCAAAAACCACCACAAAAAATCGAATTCTCCGTCACCAAAAAACAAGCGGAAGCATTGACAAAGAAACCGACTTTAGAATCGAACACGGCTCTGATACCATGTTTTAATAAAAAGAGATAAAAAAAGGAAAAGAGAAACACAAAATAGTTAACGTGGTTCAGACAACCAAGAGAAAAAGAAATCGCTTGGAAGCTTACATCCACGATTATTGGATTATTGGTGCTGCAATTTTCGCTGATTTTCTTCACGGTTGTTTTTATATGAAAAAAAAATGTGTTTCCAATTGTACGTCTTATTTCGTAAAGAATGTGAGGATCTTTATTCACAAAATGAAAAAAATTAAACAAAAACGTCAAATGTTGGATATTTCCGAACTTTTTTTTTTGCCGTTTCTTTTGTTAAGTCCCTTTCATTTTTTTATATGAAAAACAACATTTTTCTAATTGTACTTCATATTTATTAACAATGTGAAGACCTTTATTCACAAAATGAAAAAGTTAAATAGAAACGTCAAATGTAAGATATTTCCGAACTTTTTTTTTGCTGTATCCTTTGTTAAGACCCTTTCGTTTTTTTATATAAAAAAATACGCGTTTCTAATTGTACGTCATATTTCCTAAAGAATGTCAAGATCTTTATTTACAAAATGAAAAAGTTAAACATAAACGTCAATTATCGAGTATTTTCGCACTTTTTTTTGCCGTCTCTTTATTCACTTAGAGCTGTGCTACAAAGTACTTGCTTTTCTGCATGTCTTTCCCATTGTCACAATAACTCACTTGCTCCTTCAAATTGCTAAATCAGCATTGCAGGAACTCATGCTTACTCAACTAAGATGCTTATACCCTATAGTCAACAATACGAGCTTTGCAAGCAATTTCTGTTTATCCAACCAAGACTCCATCATCAAGCAAAAAGCACTCACCAAGGAATAACATAAAATAGTTACTGCTAATAGATGGAAAAATAAGATGTCTAAGGTGAGTACTCAATTAAGCTCATAGCTACATCAGCTTCCCCTGATCCATCTCAACAATTACCAACTCGAATTGGTAATTGTACTGATAAAAAAGTTCCAAAACAATTGTTCAGCCAATTTCAGTTTGTCTCTTGAGGACACTGCCTTCGAGGAAAACAATCAAAAAACAACAACCCTTAGTAGAGATATCTTGTACAAACATTCTCGGGGTTGGGGCACGATGCATCCTCCTCAGCAGAAAGGTCATCCAAAAACTGGCCGACTGATACTGGTACATAGCTCTGAGGAATGACATGACTTGCCTATGCTATGGGGGAACAATCTAATACAGCATTCCTATGAGGCAAGAGCCTGAAAGTGAAAGCCACTACTATCCTGCAAAACATAAGACACCATTGATAATCAAGGACACTGATATTAAAAAGACTGACTTTAGCATCAAGAAGCCATGAAAAATTGATAACCAAAGAAAACAGACAAACAGATAAAAGTTAACTGCAACTTCGCTTTACTAATGCACCAAACAGTCAGCACTTAAGTGACCCTATCCCCAGTCCGGGAACTTAAATCCTGTATCACTACGACAAGAGCAACAAAGACTATTTCTCACATCATAAGAACCCTTCCGAGATGCGGACCAAACACATATAGCTCTACCTTAAGTTGTCTTAGCACTTAAGTGACACCCTATCCCCAGTGCAGGAACTTAAATCCCGCATCAATACAACAAGAGCAACAAAGACTATTTCTCCCGTCATAAGAACCCTTCCGAGATGCAGACCAAACACATATAGCTTTACCTTAAGTTGTGTTAGATGATTACGAGAACAGCAATAACTAAATAAGAACTCTATAAAGCAGTTCCTTTCCTACCAATTAATCAATTATTCTCTGGAATAGTAGTACAAATCTGTAGTCCTCGGAGGTCAGAAGGCAGAAAAGAGGAAATACCTAAGGACTTCATCTTGCATGCATAAGACCGGAGGCATCCACAATGTGTAAGCAACACATGACTTACTAGACCTAATATACTGAGAAACATCATCGTATCTCATATAAAAAATTCAACAAGTACATTATTCTTATGTGCCAACGCACTTGAGAAATTTGAATACAAAAATTTCACAAAGGAAAAAAGAAAAAAACATTTCAAAGATGATGTAAAGAAACCTGAAGCCAATCATCTTAAACAGAAAGCATTATTGAGCAAACTGTAAGAGAAAAGATTATTACATCATTAAGGGCCTGGGACTTTTGATCAAAGTAAATGAGACTACATGACTATAAAGAGTATTTAGAACCCGTTGTCAAGCAATGTGGGACATGTTTCAGCACAAAATCATCCTCTTCTTCTTCAGAGAAAGGACGCTTGCAGCAAGGACAAAAATGATGAGCACGAGCAACTCTTTCAAAAGGATCAAACATTTGCCTCATACCATCGGCAATATTGTATTTACTGCAGACATCATGCGATGATTGTTAGCATTATCCTCACCACGAGCTTATTTATAATCAAATCCCAAATGGATAACCTTTTCTGGACGTCTCTTTTCTCCTTCGCTGGCTCCAGTACTCTTAGATAAGAATCAATACCAGAAGATTGCTGATCCAACGAAAGCAGCGTGGACTCGATAAATCTCTTCCGTGCTGCCATGAATTGAACAGGAAAATCCACATGTAAAGCAACTTGGCCCAGAATAAAGAAAAAGGAAAATCACCAGCAATTACATCCAAACACTGTCTATTCACCAAAAAGAGAACTTCAGTTCTTTCTCCTCCATCCTTCAAGATAGAATCGCTAATTTGCTTTTCTTCATCTTACCAACTATTATAACACATTGATCAATCTGGATTTCAAGCTCAAGTCATAGCAGGAACATCAACCTTAGGGATGACAAGAACAACAGCAACAAAAGCAAAAAATCAACCCTTTACCCCAGCTCCACTACATGGATCCTCTTACGCCATCTCAATAGCAAAAAACGCCTGACACCTTCTAGTGCACTTCTAAACCACGAGCTACCCCCATATTGAAATGTATGATGATAGAGCTTGAACACAGGGCATCGGGAATAAACAATACAACAAACGAAAGTGCCGTTTTTATGAAAAAAAAAAACTCTGCCAATAATTGCATTAAACATCGCTTCCACATTGTGCCAATAAATCTTGGTGTTAATATTTGATTCCCTAAATAACAAGTTTACAGCAGAAGAATGATTTCACATGGATGTGCAATGAAGAAATAGTAAACATCTAGCAGCTTAGGGAATTGCATCCTTCAATAGACAGTACAAAATTTACCGGAGAGTTGATTTATCACATAGTGAAAATCTTGAGGAAAAGGAACACACAATCTTATAGTGAAACAGGTTTGGTGCTTAAAATATTCCAACAAAATTGCCTGGTTGGTTGTTGCTTGATTCCAAAACATCAATTGTCATTAATTGCAACTTATAGTAAATTCAAACAGTCAGTACTGTTCCGTAGCCATAACTGTTTGTTAGGTTGAGGGCAACCATTTGTTCAGCAGTAAAAGGTTGCTCCACTATAGCCTTTGTTTAGCAGTACATACATAGACCCCTCCTCAAGACCCCACAATGGAGGAAACCTTGTGCACTGCGACACCCTTTAATAGTTAGTCGGGGTACACTCCAAGGCAACCAAGATATTTCACAAAAAGATTCAAGATTTCACCATTGAGCACAATCATGCATATAGGAAATCATATTTTAAAAAAAATTGACATGTAAGCATACTCTCAAAAGTGGCTTGACCGAACAGTTGCTCCCTTGTGTGAAAATTTTATAAAAAGCCAAAAGATTGTAATCACAACCAATCGGTGCAGCGATGATAGAATCATGCCAACAATTTCATGGTTCTCATCACTGGCACACAAATACATTACATAGAATGACCTCAAAGCTTGAGACATTTCCTTCTTCAAATCCTTGTCAGGTGGAAGCCTCCCTTTCAATACTCCTCTAATTTTACCCTTGCAATCATCAATTCTGAAACAAAAGGATGCCCAAAGTAAAGCTCCAACTCAAAACTAATCACACTAAACTGCAAAGAGCATATAAATGGGATAACGAAAAAGAAAGAAAGAAGTTGAACTGTGGAGGAACATCCTGTTTACATCTTTCTGAGTTTCTTCTTGTGATTCTCTAACTCAGCTTTCTTCAATGCAAGTTTTACTCTGTCCTCTGAATCACCTGCCATAATATCTCTCTCTATTAAGTGCCTTAATGTTTTGCTCAATACTGTAAACCTCACTCTGCTTCTGCCGTATGTTAGATTCAAATTCTCTTCCAGCAAGCTGGTTTGTCTTCCTCTCAACCTCAATTCTCTGCACATATGAGAGGGAGGGAGAGAGAGAGAGAGAGAGAGAGAGAGAGAGAGAGAGAGAGAGAGAGAGAGAGAGAGATTAGAACTGTGTATTTTGCTTCTGACATGCATAGACCCACAAGAGGAGCTCATTATGGTTATTCTACCATGATCTGCTCCCTCTCATCTATATGAGATAGATCAACATCAGATATTTGTAGCTCAAATGAGTCACGCTCATCTTCCTTTTCTTTGATGCGCTTCAAAAGGCAACTCTGCATAGGATAGAAGTTCAAATGACCTGAAAAAATAAGAGAGTGATCTGAATGTTGAAAAACCACAACAAAGCATGTCTTCTAAACCTTGATCTCTGCCTTCGCCTGTTTCTGAGCATCAACATTTTTCCACTAATCATTTGCGTCCATGTACAGATCCCACACAGGCTTAAGTTCTATCTCATTTAATTTCTGCAAGACAATTTTCCCAATCAGAGTTTTTTCCCCCTTCAAATAGGAAGATGGAACACTGCGTTCAGATAGCATGGTTTTCTTATTTTAAGACATTGCTTCTCAATAAACTAGGTAGCTACTATTGGATATTTTCATAGTAGCATTTTAGCAGTTCATTGTTGTTGAAGTGCAGATTGCTTGCACATTGTTGTTGTCCCACATAGCTTGTGAATGGGTGTTGTATGCTCTTTATATTCATGTGGTCTCCTTCCACCTAATAGCTTAAGTTATTGGGTTGGACTTTCTAACATGGTATCAGAGCCAATTGTTATTCCTTTCTGCGTATGTGGGCCCACCCCCATTCGTTAATTTCCACGTGCAGATTGCTTGCACGTGAGATGGGGTGTTGAAGTGCAGATTGCTTCCACATTGTTGTTGTCCCACATAGCTTGTGAATGGGTGTTGTATGCTCTTTATATTCATGTGGTCTCCCTCTACCTAATAGCTTAAGTTATTGGGTTGGACTTTCTAACAATTGTGTATAGATTCAAACTGAAGAATTAAGCAAAATGACATAAATACTGTTAGAAAGTCCAACCAAAAGCTTAAGCTAATAGGTGGAGAGAGACCACATGAGTATAAAGAGCATTTAGAACCCGTTGTCAAGCAATGTGGGACATGCTTTAACACCCCTACTCACGTGCTAGCCGGATTACGCGCAGCACGTGAAATTTTGACTACGTACGTTCACATGCTTCAACACCCCCACTCACGTGCTAGCCGGATTACGCGCAGCACGTGAAATTTTGACTACGCACGTTCACATGCTTCAACACCCCCACTCACGTGCTAGCCGGATTACGCGCAACACGTGAAATTTTGACTACCCACGTTCACATGGAGTTTTTGAGGAATTTTTTACCACGTACATTCGCGAAGGGGATAAAACTGGCTCTGATACCAAAATAGACAAATAAGCCCTCATCGGCTAAATACTCTCAACACTCCCCCTCAAGTTGGAGCATAAATATCACACATGCCCAACTTGACTAAAATAGGATGAAACGATTTACTTCCTAATCCTTTAGTGAACACATCAGCAAGTTGATCACCGGATTGAACAAAGGGCATACAAATTAATCCACTCTCCAACTTTTGTTTGATAAAGTGTCTGTCAATCTCCACATTGTCGCGACCCGTCCGAAAGCGGACGCGGCTAATGGATTACCGATCGCGGGTCTTGGATCGGCGCGGGCCCTCCCAGGCCCATACCAAATCGCGGCGGGAGTATTTTTCAAAGGGATTCGACGATAACAGTCGATCGCTTTCGACCTTAGTGTGGTCGTGGTGGCATGTGCAACTTGTGCATGCATTTGGAGTCGCCACCGGTCTTTCTTGGAGGGTAGACCGGAAACCTTATTGACCGATTGGGAGAGATCGATCAATTCTGCGGAACCAGAGATTTTGAGTTCGGGGACTTGGTTACGTTGATGTCATTACCAACGCCCTTTCGGTACCTAACGCGAGTGATTTTCCCTAACTAGGATTTCATGCAGGCGCAATTTTGGGTGAGGTAAGTCTGACTTTGCACATTAACCAGTTTAACATGCTCACGTAATCATAAAAAAAAAAAATAGATGTCAATCACATAAACATCTATCCTACGTGGTGATCATGGAATTATGATTTAATGGGTCTCGAGCCAATGAGACCACATTTAATCATTTTAATATTTTAATAACGGAGAGCCGCTCTTCTCTTCTTCTTGGTTTCTTGAACTCTTCAAGAATCGGGCCCCAAAGAGCTCGCCGACTTAAAAGGCTCCTCCACGTAATCCTCGTAGCATTTACATCAACAATTGACTATGCTAAAAATAAAGATTACATGAAAAATAAAAGGAGTACGCAGCCTCCATTTAATAATTACAGCCCCAAATATATAAATAATCACCATACATTCATACATACATCAATCACATTGATTAGGGATTTTTCCATGATCACCACCCTTCCACGTAAGTAATAAATTCACAATTTAAAACTTAGGAAGGCACAATAAAAATTCTACGTTGAATCATATTCAGAATTTTTACGTAAAATAAGATAGCCATAAATTTTCGATTCAAAATTGATTTAGTCTCAATTTTTGCTACATTGATTAATTTATCATATAAAATAATCAACCTCCATTAGCCATGTAAGACGAACAATTCGTTAATACATATTGGCCATAGTATTGCAAAAATTACAAAAAATCAATTAAATGCACGAAAACACCTAAGGATCGGCTCTGATACCACTGTTGGGATCCACGTAACACGTAGCGGAAATAAATAACAACCCATACATGTATCTCCAGAGGCGTACTTCGTGCATTTCAATCGAAAAAAAATCACATAGCCTCAAAGGGAGTAAATGGATTACCTCTCGTAGCGTGCTTGAACGGAGGTGTCGGTTCGATGTTCTTCGATCTCAGCCTCCACAAGTGTTAGGCATCTAGTTCGGACGCACCACCAATTGACGAACGGGGAGACGACTAATAACTCCACAACAATTGTGCTAGCAATATGCGGAATCAATATTCCGAACTTAGTATATTTTGCTCACTCAAGATTATGAGAATATAGAGAGTGTTTGTGTTCTTCTCTCTAAGCTCTCAAAAATTTGCATACTCTACAAAATGTCTCCCCCCCCAACCTCAAAACTCTTGCCATCCTTTTATAGCCAAAAATTCCTTCCAATAAATTGTATTATAAAATAGCACTCACAAATAATAAATACTTTCTAAAAATAGCACTCACAAATAAATGACATTTAAAAATAGCACTAACAATAGCACTCACAATTTATAATACAAAAATGCTATTTAAAAATAGCACTAACAATTATAAATTCTATCTAATAATAGCACTCACAATTTATGATAAATAAATGCCATTTAAAAATAGCACTAACAATAGCACTCACAATTTATGATAAATAAATGTCATTTAAAAATAGCACTAACAATTGCACTCACAATTTATAATACAAAAATGCTATTTAAAAATAGCACCAACAATAGCACTCACAATACAAAAATGCTATTTAAAAAAGCACTAACAAAGGTGTTAAAAATAATAACCATTATTATTATTACAAGAGTTAAAGAGGTTACCAAACAGTATAAATACGCATAACGTATAAATACATATGACGTACAAATATATAGAGCATACGTATACATCCAAACGACCAAATTAGCCTGAATTGAGGCCGCCAATGGATTGGGCATGATGAAAATTATGGGTAGAGGTGTTGAATTTTAATGGGTATGCCCGTGTGAAATTCAAGATCCATGAAACCGGGGACTAATCGAAAGAAAAATATGCAATTAAGCCCTTTTGGTTAAAATTGATCAAATTGGAGGGCAAATTGACCCAATTGCACTTCTAGCCTTTAGGATTCAATGTCATGGCTTATAAAAAGTGAGAATTGAAAATTAAAAGACTCGCAAATGAATTTTTTTGCTCGGTTCGAGTTTATGTTTGTGAAGAAACATAGTGACCCGAGCCGAATTTTCAAGATTTAAGGTGACACACTTGAAGATGAAATTAAAACAAAATTATTGAATATTTTTGTGTATTTTTCTGACCACGAATGGTATTTTTCTGATTTTTTGGGTATTTTTATAATTAAATAAATTCGAAAAATATTATAAAATACCAAAAAATATTTTTTGTTCAAAATTGGTCCCCGAGGCTAGGCCAAGGCTTCCAAAGTTGATTTTGTGATTTTATGACCTTTTTTGATATTTTTAATTAATTTTAAAGAATAAAAATCACAATAATAAATGGTCAAAAATCAGGTGTCAACAGCTGCCCCTCTTTGAGAGGAATCTCGTTAGAGGTTTCTCTCAAAGATAAGGTGGCACCTGATTTCTAACCGACTCAACTGGGAAAATGAGAGAAGAAATGCTACGACATTGGATCGCTTAAGGCCCTTTGATGAAAGCTCAAATTAATCCCCGGTTTGCTTTAACAATTTGAACATGGGCCGGAGTGAGAGAGGCTTACCTGAAGCTCACCTGTCAGATGCTGCCGGTTGCGACAACTTTCAAGCAGATACCTAGGACTCGTCATTCAGAATATCCTAGGGAGATTAAGCTCTGACCTGTATGGTAGGTCATACCATTATGGGATTCCTAACTGGTAGGAACCTAAGGAAGGCGCGTCCCACACTTTGGGATTTGCCAAGGATTTTGATCCGTATGGTGGATCGAACCAGAAATGGTTCACCTACTGTAAGGTTTACCTAGGGAAACGACTCTTTCCGTGTCTGGAATTTGTCAAGGTTTTGATCCGTATGGTGGATCGGACCATTAGGCTGATCCTTCAGGCGGTTTCTACCATATTTGACCCTTCAGGCGGTATCTACCGTGGTTTGACCCTTCAGGCGGTTTCTACCTTGAGTTGACCCTTCAGGCGGTTTCTACCTTGGTTTGACCCTTCAGGCGGTTTCTACCTTGTGCTGACCCTTCAGGCGGTATCTACCATGAGTTTGACCCTTCAGGCGGTTTCTACCTTGTGCTGACCCTTCAGGCGGTATCTACCATGAGTTTGACCCTTCAGGCGGTTTCTACCTTGAGTTTGACCCTTCAGGCGGTATCTACCTTGAGTTGACCCTTCAGGCGGTTTCTACCTTGAGCTGACCCTTCAGGCGGTATCTACCATTGGTTTGACCCTTCAGGCGGTATCTACCTTGAGTTGATCCTTCAGGCGGTTTCTACCTTTGATTGACCCTTCAGGCGGTTTCTACCTTGAGTTGATTTGAAAAGGGTGTCTCATGACGAGGGTTCTCCACGTCCGATGAGACTGCCTAAATTTGAAAATGGGTCTCATGACGAGGGTTCTCCACGTCCGATGAGACTGCCTAAATTTGAAAATGGGTCTCATGACGAGGGTTCTCCACGTCCGATGAAACTGCCTGAATTTGAAAAGGGGTCTCATGACGAAGGTTCTCCACGTCCGATGAGACTGTTTGATATTTTGAAAAGGGGTCTCATGACGAGGGTTCTCCACGTCCGATGAGACTTCCTGAATTTTGAAGAGGTGTCTCATGACGAGGGTTTTCCACGTCCGATGAGACAGTTTGATATTTGAAAAGGGGTCTCATGACGAGGGTTCTCCACGTCCGATGAGACTGTTTGATATTTTGAAAAGGGGTCTCATGACGAGGGTTCTCCACGTCCGATGAGACTTCCTGAATTTTGAAGAGGTGTCTCATGACGAGGGTTTTCCACGTCCGATGAGACAGTTTGATATTTGAAAAGGTGTCTCATGACGAGGGTTTTCCACATCCGATGAGACTGCCTAAGTTTTGAAAAGGGTGTCCTAGGACGAGGATTCTCCACGTCCTGCTGGGACAGTTTGCTGACTTCTTTTGAAAAAGGGTTCTATCCTCACCCTTTCTTTTGCAAGATCCCGAAATTTGCCGGGAATTCAATTTTGAAGCAGTGAAAGATTTTATCTTGACAAAGCTTCACTTGGGTCCGTTGAGGCGACATTCTGGGAGCTGGGTTCTCCAGGTATCCTGCAGAAGTTTGAGCCTGAAAGATTTTTCTTCACCAAGAAAACGTTAGTAATCTTTGGGAAGACCACGGCTGTCCATTTTGACAAAACCGTATGATTTAAGTTTTAATCATGAAATGTGCATTTTGCTGCTGGAGGTTATCCAAAGCATTCTTGCAACATGCAAATGTGATCACAAATCCCTTGCGCGGAAAATCTGGATCCAACAATTTGAAACTTCCAAAAAGAGTTTGTTCAAAACATCAATTGGAATATTTCTCGACAAGGAGGTCTTCTCACCTGTTTTGCGATAGTGGTTTTTTTTATAGGGGATGCACTCAATTCCCTACTAACCTGTGCCTAGGTTTTAGGCTCATTCGCAGCGCATACATTTTGATCGGTCGGGAGGTCTTCCACGGGACCGTAATGTTAGGCTTGGATATTGGTTTTCAAAGGGGACCCGCTTTGGAGTCGAGGCCATTGAATGAAAGTCTTCACCATCTGCTCCGGGTTTACAAGTCAAGAACCCTGCAAAATGAGGAAGAAATAGTCTTGCTCGTACTTCTTCGAGCTAAGCAATATGTTAACCCAAGTGTCTTAGTCAGAGAAGACTGTTTCAGGGTTGTAACATTTGTAGGATTGGGGACCGAAAAAGGCTTGTTTTTGGCCCAGAATTTGTGAGGGGATTGGCATTGGTGATCATTGCAAACTTGTCACGTGTCTTTTCCATTCTGCATCTTCAATTTTTGAGGTGTGCAACCGCTTTTGAGGTGTGCAACCGCTTTTGAGGTGTGCACAAGTCCTTTAGAGAACGTCTCTTGTGGTATTAAGAGATTGACAATTCTGTCCGTGTTTTTTGCACCATGGCTGACATCATTTGGGGAGCAGTCTTCTTGATCTGACTCCTTTATGGGTTTTTCTCTCTTCCCAACTAGGCTTTATTGGGGATCAATCAAACAGTTTTCACGAGCATCGGCCTTGCTTTTACCAGGCACTTTGCTTTTTCTTGCTGCTGGGGATTTTTCTTTGTTGAAATCCCGCATTTTCTTTTCCTTTGGAACCATGATGTTCAGAAAATTGTGCTAGATATACAACTTGAATCATAGCACATTTAAACGCCGATATGAAATTTTTCTATAAATCCCATCTCTTGGATTCTTCCGTTCTTGGAGTGATGCAGTTTCTATCTTGAAACATGCCATGATCACCAACAGGGGTTTATGAAATGAATTCGCAGGCTTAAGTTGGCTGTGCAAAGGATTCGGTGTGTGGGATAGAGAATGAATGCTTCTCGTCATCCTATGGCACTTGGATTACCATATAAACAATACACAAAGATTAATGTTAGTCCGAGCAAGAAAATTTCTAACCATTTTCTCCTGACGCTGCTGGACTTACTTCCTTTTTGCCCCGGTGTGGGGTGGCTCTTGACAGGGTTAAGAATGAAAAGCGCCGTTCAAAGGGGTTTATCAATGGTCACCTGTAGTGTTTGGGGATATGAAACGAATGCCTCCGTCGTCCCAACCCATGTAATCGCTGCAAATGGTCCCTACCTCCGTAGACCCAGATTTTGCTATCTGCCCACTCCACTCATCTCTCAAGTGTGTGTTGGACATGTTTGGATTAGGTTTTCGCCTCTCGTCTGAGAAAACATCCTTTTGAAAGTTTTGAACTTTTGATTGGAAAAAATTTCTTTCATTTTCTCCAAAAATTTTACCCGCCAAGGGGATTTTAAGATGTACTATGCATGTCCTTATTCATGTTCAGACAACCTCCTGTTTTAAAACATGAATGCCAATGAAGTTTGAATTCTATGTCTTTTCTAGACATCAGATTCTGAAGGCTTTTCTTTTCTTCTCTGTTTTTTTATTCAACATCTTTAGTGGATTGGGGAAAAGGATACTTACCTGTCCCCAGAGGCTGGAGATCCCTGAAAATGCGGAAGAAACATGTTATTGTACGTTCACGAATTTTTCAAAAAATTAGAACGATACAATTTACCCTTGGTCATGTATTTCCAACGAGTAATACATGGGATGTGAAAACCCGTTTTGCCCTGATGGCAAGCCCCTGTAAAAAACAAACAATAAGTGTCAGTTTGTGTTCCAAAATTCAAGACCAATTGGAACGATACCGCATTGTTCTTGCTTGGCGTTTTCATTTGAACACAAACGCGCGGCTTGCAGAATCTGGCCCTCTATCTTGTGGTCCTGATCCCTCCGTTTGGTTGGCGATGAATCATTCTCAAGGATTTGCCCCAGAGGAGATCCATTTGTGTTTTTGGGCGCATTCCAGCGCCATTCTTCAAGGTTCCTTTTATTCAAGGAAAAAAATAAAATCTTATCAAAATGCATGTCAAAGCACGGGACGTAGGAGCGACACTTTTTACCCTCCACTAGGTCTTATAATCAAAGACCATTTCTTGGAGTGCTGACTCCCAAGGTCAATAGCTTTATTCGCCTCCTCGTTGGCGAGTTCTTTTCTTTTGAGGCTTTCGGTGCCAACGACTCCCTGTTAAATGAGTAAAAACTCATGTTAGGCATGTGGTCTTCGAAGACCAAAATGGAACGATACAAGGTTACCGTTCACCCATATTCGTATCTTGGGTTTAATTCTGATGCGGACGACTCTACAGTTGCGTCCATTGATTTTGCCAGAGAATAAACGTTATTCTTTGTCCGGCGCACAAATGATTCGCTTGCCCCAATTGGGCGTGATTTGTCGTAGCTAGGTGACGCTTGCCCCAGCTAACTCCCTTTTGCATTTTGCTGCATTGACGCATTCAGGCTATTTGACATCCGCAAAAATGGGTTTACTCGTGATTGAGTACTTCAACAACCTGCGCGATGAAAGGAGTGAAAGAGTCAATCACCGCGTAAGGAGCTTTAATTGAAACGATTACGGATTTACTATCCCCGCTCTGGTCACTTCTAGCATCCAAGATGCTGGAAAATTTTTCAGTGGTCCCATTCATTTTTGTCATCACCTGCAAGAATGGAAAACCATATCAACTCGTGAACCGGTCAATCCGATTTGGAACGGATACAACTTTTTTCGACTTAGGGAGAGTCGATCCAAATTAGGTTGCCCCAGCTTCACGTTGTCTACTTAAGGCTCATCACAATAAATCCATCTCGTTTTTGCAAACCCAATGGGTGATGCCCGATGAAGGTGCACTCCTTTCCATTTTGTAGGGAAGGCAAGCTCCCTTTTGTTGGTCTTTAACCATCTTATCCTGAGAAGAAGAGATATGAAATATTATGTCATTATCTGATTGAAAATCAATTAGGAATGACACGTCCTTATCCTTGATTCGGTTGCCCGGTCAAGAGACATTTGCCCTCGTCAGTTGACTCTCCAAGGTGGTCCAGCGCTTTTCCATGCCATCCTGGTTCGTTTCAACTCGCGATTGATTCTTCACACAAGTTTTTGGATTTTGATTCATAAGCGGCGCTGAATGACCTTTTGGTTTCGAGGTGTACCAATCATTCACATACATACGCATGAGACCAGTAAGGTTTGGCTCTAAGAATCAAGATAGGGTTTGGAACCTAAGGCCAAGGCTCCCACCCTCGAGTTCTAGAAAGGGTATATTCCATTGCACAACTATCGTTGCATTTGGACCCAATCCATAATTCGAAATGAGCGGAATTGAAAAGTGGATTACCCCGTGTTTTTCCTCACGGAGATTCCATTTTCAATCCCTTATATTGTTTTCCTATAGGCGGCGCCCGGGGTTTTAGGCGCGATTGTGTGTGTTCATGTGTTGTGAGTATCACAATGCAAGTCATGCACAACAGTTTATCAATCGGCGCTTCAAATCATCCATACAACATACATTCCTACGCCAACCTGCATAAGACAATGTTAATCACGGACTACACCCCTTATCTCTCCAATCTGCAAAAACATATAACACCTACCATGAGCGGACTTACCTCACTTTCAAGAGCGCCTGCAGGGTTAGAAAAATCACTCAGCGTTTTAATTACGGCCTAAGTCCACTTGAGGTCTAGAACCATAGGTTCTAGAACAAGGTCCCCAGTGGAGTCGCCAGCTGTCGCGACCCGTCCGAAAGCGGACGCGGCTAATGGATTACCGATCGCGGGTCTTGGATCGGCGCGGGCCCTCCCAGGCCCATACCAAATCGCGGCGGGAGTATTTTTCAAAGGGATTCGACGATAACAGTCGATCGCTTTCGACCTTAGTGTGGTCGTGGTGGCATGTGCAACTTGTGCATGCATTTGGAGTCGCCACCGGTCTTTCTTGGAGGGTAGACCGGAAACCTTATTGACCGATTGGGAGAGATCGATCAATTCTGCGGAACCAGAGATTTTGAGTTCGGGGACTTGGTTACGTTGATGTCATTACCAACGCCCTTTCGGTACCTAACGCGAGTGATTTTCCCTAACTAGGATTTCATGCAGGCGCAATTTTGGGTGAGGTAAGTCTGACTTTGCACATTAACCAGTTTAACATGCTCACGTAATCATAAAAAAAAAAAATAGATGTCAATCACATAAACATCTATCCTACGTGGTGATCATGGAATTATGATTTAATGGGTCTCGAGCCAATGAGACCACATTTAATCATTTTAATATTTTAATAACGGAGAGCCGCTCTTCTCTTCTTCTTGGTTTCTTGAACTCTTCAAGAATCGGGCCCCAAAGAGCTCGCCGACTTAAAAGGCTCCTCCACGTAATCCTCGTAGCATTTACATCAACAATTGACTATGCTAAAAATAAAGATTACATGAAAAATAAAAGGAGTACGCAGCCTCCATTTAATAATTACAGCCCCAAATATATAAATAATCACCATACATTCATACATACATCAATCACATTGATTAGGGATTTTTCCATGATCACCACCCTTCCACGTAAGTAATAAATTCACAATTTAAAACTTAGGAAGGCACAATAAAAATTCTACGTTGAATCATATTCAGAATTTTTACGTAAAATAAGATAGCCATAAATTTTCGATTCAAAATTGATTTAGTCTCAATTTTTGCTACATTGATTAATTTATCATATAAAATAATCAACCTCCATTAGCCATGTAAGACGAACAATTCGTTAATACATATTGGCCATAGTATTGCAAAAATTACAAAAAATCAATTAAATGCACGAAAACACCTAAGGATCGGCTCTGATACCACTGTTGGGATCCACGTAACACGTAGCGGAAATAAATAACAACCCATACATGTATCTCCAGAGGCGTACTTCGTGCATTTCAATCGAAAAAAAATCACAAAGCCTCAAAGGGAGTAAATGGATTACCTCTCGTAGCGTGCTTGAACGGAGGTGTCGGTTCGATGTTCTTCGATCTCAGCCTCCACAAGTGTTAGGCATCTAGTTCGGACGCACCACCAATTGACGAACGGGGAGACGACTAATAACTCCACAACAATTGTGCTAGCAATATGCGGAATCAATATTCCGAACTTAGTATATTTTGCTCACTCAAGATTATGAGAATATAGAGAGTGTTTGTGTTCTTCTCTCTAAGCTCTCAAAAATTTGCATACTCTACAAAATGTCTCCCCCCCCAACCTCAAAACTCTTGCCATCCTTTTATAGCCAAAAATTCCTTCCAATAAATTGTATTATAAAATAGCACTCACAAATAATAAATACTTTCTAAAAATAGCACTCACAAATAAATGACATTTAAAAATAGCACTAACAATAGCACTCACAATTTATAATACAAAAATGCTATTTAAAAATAGCACTAACAATTATAAATTCTATCTAATAATAGCACTCACAATTTATGATAAATAAATGCCATTTAAAAATAGCACTAACAATAGCACTCACAATTTATGATAAATAAATGTCATTTAAAAATAGCACTAACAATTGCACTCACAATTTATAATACAAAAATGCTATTTAAAAATAGCACCAACAATAGCACTCACAATACAAAAATGCTATTTAAAAAAGCACTAACAAAGGTGTTAAAAATAATAACCATTATTATTATTACAAGAGTTAAAGAGGTTACCAAACAGTATAAATACGCATAACGTATAAATACATATGACGTACAAATATATAGAGCATACGTATACATCCAAACGACCAAATTAGCCTGAATTGAGGCCGCCAATGGATTGGGCATGATGAAAATTATGGGTAGAGGTGTTGAATTTTAATGGGTATGCCCGTGTGAAATTCAAGATCCGTGAAACCGGGGACTAATCGAAAGAAAAATATGCAATTAAGCCCTTTTGGTTAAAATTGATCAAATTGGAGGGCAAATTGACCCAATTGCACTTCTAGCCTTTAGGATTCAATGTCATGGCTTATAAAAAGTGAGAATTGAAAATTAAAAGACTCGCAAATGAATTTTTTTGCTCGGTTCGAGTTTATGTTTGTGAAGAAACATAGTGACCCGAGCCGAATTTTCAAGATTTAAGGTGACACACTTGAAGATGAAATTAAAACAAAATTATTGAATATTTTTGTGTATTTTTCTGACCACGAATGGTATTTTTCTGATTTTTTGGGTATTTTTATAATTAAATAAATTCGAAAAATATTATAAAATACCAAAAAATATTTTTTGTTCAAAATTGGTCCCCGAGGCTAGGCCAAGGCTTCCAAAGTTGATTTTGTGATTTTATGACCTTTTTTGATATTTTTAATTAATTTTAAAGAATAAAAATCACAATAATAAATGGTCAAAAATCAGGTGTCAACACACATGTTTTGTACGGTCATGTTGTACAGGATTGTGAGCAATACTGATGGCGGCCTTATTATCACAATATAGCATCATAGGAAGATGAATGGATACACTAAGATCTTCAAGTAATCCTTTAAGCCATAACAGCTCACAAACTCCCTGTGCCATTGCATGAAACTCTGCTTCAGCACTAGATCGAGCAACCACATTCTACTTTTTGCTACGCCAAATCACAAGATTTCCTCCTAAGAAAGTACAATACCTAGAAATAGACTTCCGGTCTGGAGATCCAGCCAATCAGCATCTGTATAAGCTTCAATCTTCAAGCCATCATGAGGAGATAAAAGAATCCCTTTCCCAGGAGTAGATTTCAAATACAGAAGAATCCGAAGAACATCATTCATATGAGTAGAGTATGGATCATGCATAAATTGACTCACTATGCTCACAGCAAAAGCAATATCAGGTCGGGTGGGGGACAAATAAATCAACTTGCCTACTAACTGTTGATAACGACCCTTATCCACTGGATCACCATCTTTTTCTCGAAGTCGAGTATTGGCCTCAATAGGCGTATTAGAGGGATGACATCCCAATAACCCAACTTCCGTCAAAAGATCAAGGACATACTTCCTTTGGGATAGAAAGATACCCTTTGAAGATCGGGCAACTTCAATCCCAAGAAAGTACCGAAGCTTTCCAAGATCTTTTATCTCGAACTCTTGGCCGAGAAATTTCTTCAACTGGCTAATCTCATCATTATCATTTCCTGTGACAACGATGTCATCTACATAGACAATGAGAATAGTGATTTTAGTACCTGATTTCTTCACAAACAAGGTGTGATCAGCGTTGCTCTGTTTATACCCAACAGAGACCATAGCTCTATGAAACCTATCGAACCAGGCTCGAGGTGACTGCTTTAAACCATAAAGTGCACGTTTCAGCTTGCACACTTTACCTTGAGTTTTGTCACAAGAAAAACCAAGAGGAATCTCCATATACACCTCTTCTTTTAACTCTCCATGAAGAAAGGCATTCTTCACATCTAACTGTTGAAGATCCCATCCCTGATTAACAGCACATGAAAGTAATACTCGAACAGTATTTAACTTGGCAACAGGAGCAAAGGTTTCTTGATAGAAGTATGAGTAAATCCCTTTGCCACTAACCGTGCTTTGTATCTGTCTACAGTACCATCCATCTTTTGTTTGAATACAAACACCCACTTACATCCTACCGATTGTTTCCCAGGAGGAAGAACAACAAGATCCCACGTGTCATTTTTCTTCAATGCATACATCTCCTCCACCATTGTTGCCTTCCACTTCTCATCTGCAAAAGCTTCCCGCCAATTTTGCGGAATAGAAACAGATGATAGAGAAGACACAAAAGTACGATAAGAGCTAGACAGAGTCATATGAGACAAACTGGGATATAGGGTGTTGTGTACAAGTTCTAGTACCCTTTCGAAGTGCAATAGGAAGATCAGAAGAAAAAACCATACCAGGAGTAGTAGAATCTGGATCCGGAAATGATGATTGAACAGGCAATGTATCAGTGGTCTTATCCTGCTTGTTGGTAGTGGGCTCTCTACGACGATATGTCTTCATTGTCTTGCTTCTATCGACAGTTTGCCAAACAGGAGTAGGAGTAGACTCCCCCTAAAGTTGTTGTTTTGTTATCTCCTATTGTGGTACTGTATTATCCTTCTCTTGTGTTGCATTATTCTCCTCTGGGGAAGGAGTAGAACCTGTGTTCTCCTCTTGAGAAGAAAGAGAACACTCTTGGGAATGAGGAGAATCATCAGAGAGTATTGGAGAAAAGGGGTAAGTAATATCCAAAGTAGGGAACACCTCTACACTAGGACACTCCCCCTGAAGAGGTGGAGCTGAATAATATGAATTAGACTCGTGAAAAACCACATCCATAGATACAATGGTGCGCCTAGAAGGAGGATGATAACACTTATAACCCTTTTGAGTAGGTGAATACCCAAGAAAAATGCAGCGGAGACCATGGGGTTCCAACTTACTCTTAGATGTGGTGTTACGAGCATAACAAACACAACCAAAAATTTTTGGGGAAAGAATAAAAGTCGAGGATCCCTGCAAAGCATCAATAGGTGTGCGAAAATCAAGAATTCTCGTAGGCATCCGATTTATTAAATAGGCAGCAGTTAAGATAGCATCACTCCAATACTGAGCTGGGACATGGCGGGCAAACATAAGAGACCTAGCGACCTCTAACAAATGTCGGTTCTTTCTTTCGGCAACACCATTTTGTGCAGGAGTATCAACACAACTGGTCTGATGAATAATTCCATGATCAAAGAGATACCGTTGAAACTGACACTCAGTGTATTCAGTGCCATTGTCACTGCGAAGAATTTTCAAAGTAGCATTAAACTGAGTTTGGACCATTTTGTGAAAATTTTGAAAACAGTGAAAAACGTCACTCTTATGTTTCAACAAATAAACCCATGTTGTACGAGAATGACAATCGATAAAAGTGACAAACCATCGGTGACCGGAAATAGAAGTATGACGTGAAGGACCCCACACATCAGTATGAATCACATGAAAAGGGAAACGGCTTTTATTATTTGAAGATGAATAAATTGAACGAGTTTGTTTAGCCAAAACACAGGCTTCACAAAAAAAAATCATCTTTATTACAAGCTGAAACGAGACTAGGAAAAACTTTTTCTAAAGTTCCTAAAGGGGGATGACCTAATCTGCAATGCCACTGATGAAGATCTGTCAACGCCGAATTAACTTGATGAGGCGTAGAAGACAAAGTTGAAGTAGAAACACCACTACCCTCGAGCAGATAAAGACCACCATCCAATCTACCATGTCCAATCTCCTTCTCCGTTACCAGATCCTGGAAAACACAATAAGAAGGGAAAAATGTTACTTTGCAGTTTAAATCTCGAGTCAGACTACTGATAGAAAGGAGATTAGTAGAGAATGATGGAATATGTAAAACATTTGATAATGGAAGAGTAAGAGAGCAATGGATAGACCTTTTCCAGCAATGGAATAGAGGGTTCCATCAGCTACGCGAACTTTGTCTCTACCGGAAGTAGGGGTATATTGCTGAAAGAGATTAGAAGAACCTGTCATGTGATCTGTAGCCCCTGTATCAATGATCCAGGGGTTGGAAACAACAGAGGTATGAAACCCCCCAAAGAAAATACCTGAAGTGGCTAGGTTTGAAGCAAAAGAAGATGAATTGGCAACCGTGGGAGAGGCAACAACAGCAGAAGCTTTCAATAGGCGTCGAAATGCCTGAAGTTCTTCCTGGGATAAACGGATATCAGTAGTAGGTGCAGCAGGAACAATTTTAAAATGGTTTGCCATGTTTTTTCCCTTCTTTTGTGCCCTTTTTGCCTCAAAATCTGCAGGTTTTCCATGTAACTTCCAACAGGTAGCCTTAGTGTGATACGACCTATGACAATGTTCACACTTCACAACCTCTTTAGAGGTATTAGACCGAAAGGGCGAACCGGATTTGGCAATAGTGCCAGCACTGGTTTGTAAAGCAGATCGATCAACAGTAGAGGGATGAAGCATTGCTGTCCTATGGCTTTCTTCAGAGTGAACTAGGGCATAGGACTGTTCCAGAGAAGGGAATGGAGACCGGCTAAGGACTTGAACACGTATCTGATCATATTCAATGTTTAATCCCGCCAAGAATTCATAAACTCTGATCTTGTCCACATGTCTCTTGTAGGCAGCAACGTCCACATGATTGGTTGGGTGATAATCGGTATAATGATCTAGCTCTTGCCACAAACTCCGAAGCTCAGCATAATATTGGGGTATAGTCATCTCTTTCTGAGTGGTGTCATGAACTCGTTTTCGAAGTTCATACACCTGTGCATCATTCCCAACTTGAGCAGCTGACCAAATTTGTGTTGCAGTATCAAGAAGCAAATATCCTTTTGCAATATGTGACTGCATCGAGTTAAGCAAAAAAGACATTATCAAAGAGTCATTCGAGATTCACTTTTCCTGAGTAGTACCTGATGTAGCCGGCCTCATAGAAGTGCCGTTGATATGTCCTGTAAGCCCCCGGCCTGCGATGGTCAAGAATGTCGATCGAGACCATATCAAATAATTTGTGCCGTCAAGCTTCACAGGGATTGCAGCAAAATTAATATAATCTATACGGCCATCTCCTGTGGGCCCAGAGTTCACAGTTGAGTCCTCAGACATTGTGTCTCAAAAATCAGCTCAAAAAAAGCCCAAAAATTTGGGTAGAAGTCATCTGATAGTTGGCTGAAGTTGTCCTCCAAAAGCAGCCAAATCAGATCTAAGGGAAGGCAAAAAAACTATTTTTTTAAGGTTTTGAAAACCCTAAAAAAAAATTCCGTCGATTATGATTTTTTCCAAAAGAATCTGAAAAAATAAATATGGTGGTCCACGAACTGCAGTACTTTGGTCTTCACACGCGAGAGGAAAGGCCAGCGGCAAGGCAGAAATAATCTCAAATAAGAAGACCCAAAAAATCGCAGAAGGGGTTGAACCACCTATCGCAAATTGTAAAGAAATTATATCATAGAGGTGAGATTTAGGGCAGACACTAGATTCAAAGAATCACCTCATTAGTGCCACCCTATGCTGTGAAAGAGAGCAAAGAAGAAGGTGAGAAGGAGCTGCGGTGGGAAGTGAGAGAGAGAGAGAGAGAGAGAGAGAGAGAGAGAGAGAAGAACGTTTGGGGTAGAAGAAATTAGGGTTAGGATTTTAGTTCAGCCCTTGCTCTGATACCATGTTAGAAAGTCCAACAAAAAACTTAAGCTAATAGGTGGAGAGAGACCACATGATTATAAAGAGCATTTCGAACCCGTTGTCAAGCAATGTGGGGCATGCTTCAACAAATACATTGTAGCGAGAAAGAGCCAATAGACCATGGAATTAGAAGGCCACCTTTTTATCGTGTAAATCCTGCTCAAGATCCAATAGCCTTGATTTCACTCTATTTGTAAGGTTCAAGGCAACATCATCGCCAAGTGGAGTATTTGGAAGAGACCCCAAATTATGCCGTGAAAAAAAAAATTGAATGGTAGAGCCTCTTTCGCTCTTCAAAGAATTATGAGCCTAAAACAAAAGGTAAAGAAGTTAATATGAAACAGTACAACATCCCTAACTGTAAAAAAACAGCAAGCCCCATCACTTATTTGAGTTTACCTCGGCTTCAGCTTGCAGCCTGCTTATTTCCCATATGCATTCATTGATCGACTTCTTAAGGAAAGAACTTTTTGTGTCTGTGTCATTCATTTCCCTCTCTAACTTCCCGATTGTAGATTTCAAGAGTGCAATTCGTTGATCAAACTTGGTTTTCCATTCCAACAACTCCTCGTCAGTATCTAGTTTTGCAAGAAAAACACACACAAAAAGCGCATTCTTTATCTACTTTTATTTATTTTTTTTATCAAAAGCGCATTCTTTGTTAAAGCATGATACAATATGAGAAACATCTGAAAAGAGAAGATGATGAAAGTAGAAGACGCGCGAGATTTAATACTCAACGGTTGGGGTTTTTCAGTGTAGCCCATTATAATGACCAGGTTGTGATGTTTTACGTTTGCCACCATACACTCAGTATAAATTTAGAGAAATACTCCCCAATTCCTCTCAAGCTGGAGCATCATGTCATATATTCAGAGCATATTAGAAGAATGTAATTCAAATGATGACTACGAGGATATTAGCAAATAAATCAATAAGTTGGTCGCTTCAGTTCATAAAGGCTATTGCAGTTCCACCAGAGATCAGATTTCCTCCAAATAAGTGGCAATCAATCTCAATGTGCTTAATCATGTCATGATAAACTGAATCTGACGCTATATGCAGCATAGTTTGACTATCACAAGCTAATAGCATGGGATCTGCATGTCTGAGAAGTTCCTCAACTAAATGTCTCAGTTACATCATTCACGGGTACTTAAAGTCGGCTATGTATTACTTCTCCTTCAATGACCATGGTGCAACTATTTATAGACCAGTCTAGCTATGAACAGATGTTGACTCTTTATAAAGCAGTCTTACTAAAGTAATAGACATTATAACAATAGTTATAAGAGTGCGACTTCCCACTGAATATACTCTTAAGACAGGCATACCGGGCAATGCAAGGCAGTTCATTCCCAATGCAAAAGGGGTGCGAAAAATTCAAATAAAGTATATGATTAAAAGGATCTACAAGCACCTTCGTTCTCCTTAGCAAGAGCAGCATACTGCTTCTGTTGCTCCTTAAATAAAGTTCCTCTTTCCGCAGTTTTGGTCGCTATCTGTTCCTGTAGTTTCCTCACATCTTTCAGTGTTACTTCTGTATGATGAATTTTAGCATCCATGGTTTGAATACTTTCTTCCAAGTCTTGCATTTGACTTTTCAAAGAATCGGTTTTTTCTTGATCTTGAGAAATGCTTTCACGTAGCTGTGAACCACATAAGTACCACCAGACTAAACTCTAATGCCGCCAAAAAGCAAGAATGAAAGCACGTCAGTAAGACCATCAGCTTTCATTTTACTATACAAATTTAAATGTAATAATTTCTCTAAGAACAGAAGAAAAGAAAAAGAATGAGTGCAAGTTCCTTCTCTTTCTTCTCCTGTGAAAGTAGGGAATCTCCTCTTAGGAAAACTAATTTCAAAAAGCTGCCGGATATTGAGACTTATTTCCAATTCACAAAATACAATAGGAGCATATAGTCAACCCATAACAAGTTAACAAATTATGATGAGCAAGTCTGGGTCCATTCTATATGCCCATGCCAAGATTCCACATCTAAAGCAAGTGATATGAGCAAACTAACTCAAACCTTGACTGCGACTAGTTGCTCACTATCATGCTTAAAAGATGAAATATTTGTTAATGTAAAAAATAATCATCCAATTTCTTCTTCTTAATCGACAAAAGCTACTCCTCTGAATTATAAAACAATTGTCTGTATATTCAAAGGGTACTGTTTAGGCTGAGATTAGAAGATCGGGCACGTACTTATTGTCAGAGGATTAATTCCAACTAGTTAGCGCAGAAGAAATAAACCTCCCTAGCGTCCTCCCCTTTTCTACAACAAATAAACTATCCTAAGGTACATCTTTAGAACCAGATCAGTGGCAGCACCCCATATAAAAGAAGAAAACACTTCTTTCTCAAGCCACTCCAAACGGAGGAGCGCCCACAGAATATGCAGTAAGTGAGTCATAATGCTCTAATGTTCTAGATGACAGAAAGAGTTCTTCTGTTTGAGACATGAAGGATTGATTGCCAATTAACACTTCTCTACATCCCACAATATTTTATCCCGTCAAGTTCATAACAAGAGACATATCGCCAATTTAATTAATATAGCAACCTTGTAAATAATGACAACGCGAGAATTCGTACGAAAAAGTTCTGTTGAGAATAATAAGGACATATTAGTCATTACGGAGCCTTCTGACGCCAGCAGATTGAAAATTACTGGACAAGTTCAGGAAATTCTAGAGAGGAAAAAAAATCCGTATACGTATACAGTTATGTATACAATTCCATAAAGGTAACACCACGCACGCATAACCGGGAACAGAACTTGAAAAGCCACGCGCACATCTATGTAGTGCTAGTGAATGCAAATACAACTTCAACAGATACTGCTAAAAGGAAAAAAGTAAGCCCAGCAATATGTGTAAGTATATACTTCAAGAACTGGCCGTTCTTGTCAACCACACAAGAAATATACAAAAACTGGTTCAAACCACCACATCCAGATATTATCTGCTTAATATCAAGCAGCGGTGGAGTTCCAACGAAACTACAAAATTACATCCAACATCCCCTTTAAGAACACCTAGAGGGAGGCAAAACGAACTATGTACATATGATAATACCAAGTGACCAAAAGCCACAGGAAAGAATCAACGAAGTTTATTTTGAGCCACAGCCTCACATAATTCCTCCTCATAGAACAAGGCCCGATTTGATGCCAAGGACTTGCATGGAGGCTTCGTTAAAACTGATGGTACCATACATCTGGAAGGGGATGTTGATTCCTGGAAAAGTACAGCAGCGATCTGCTGCATCTCAGCCAACTTAGTACGAGAAGGTGGCCGTGGACCCTGCCTTGGTGCTTTGGGAGTATGAGGACTCGGCATGAAAACTCCCTTCCCGTCACACCTGGTGGAAGCAGTCTTATTCAGTATGCATAAATATATTCATGGTTTAACCAAGATAAAAATCAGGCACGATAGGATGAAAACCATGAGTTATACCTTTTAAATGGCCAGTGCTCTGTTGGACGAGGAGTCATACTTCTTAACATTTCTTGTCGTGAGTGATCTGGTGTAGTGTAGTTGAAGTGAAATTGCCTTGCAATCACGGCCTATAGCAATGATCAAAAGGGACCATCATGTCAAGCTATAGGTTCAATTTGATCCACATAAACAGTATGATGGAGACACAAAAACATAAGAGGGAGAGAGGTAGACAGAGTACAAGACACTCACCGCCTGCCTAACCCTTTGAGAGACGTGGAAAGCTGCCCCTAGCTGGTCATGATGTAAGTGACAAAGTACTTTGACCTTAAAATCGGAAGAAAAAGAATTAGATTTTTGAGGGAATAAGCATGTAGCTTAGGGAAGAAAAAATAAAACAGTAAAAGGAAGAACTCATCCCATCAAAAACAAGAGGGCAAAACAAAACTGTACTTTATCCCAGAATAAACAGGAGACATAAATATGAACTTTCAGCTGGAATTCTTATGAACTTTACTCCTGCAGAAGTTATACTTGCAAAACAACCAAAATAATATTGATCTTGCAAAAGCCTCTTGTCTAATGCCCACACCTAATTACAAGAGCTATTTACGGGTAGCTATGTGATTTACTGGAGGCTCATTTCCAAACTTTAACTGGGAAGGGAAAAAGTTCTAAAAATGGTCAACATATTGCGATACAAACCCCCCAGCCCCAAGAAAACCCACAAAAGGGGAAAACAAGCTATTGGTGCACTTTACGTCCTTCTCTATATAGATTCTTACATGTTGCGGTCCTTAAAAAGTTAAAATGCAAATTTATCATCTTTCTATGCACCATCTTCAAAGTCTGCAAAATGCCGGATCCATGAAAACAGGCGATACAAGCAAAGAAAGTTTTTCTTAAGCCCGCAGCTCAAATCTGACTAGAGAATATGTTGAAAATGCAGACATAACAACAAATAAAGAAAGCGAATCTCCATGATATGAGAAGAAGATAGTGAGCAATACCAGTACATCTAAGGGGAGAGCCTCAAGCCTGGATTCAGTTTTACAATGATTGTCATGAGGCGTCTTCGGTGTCCCAGTTGAGTTATTTTGTTTAACCAAATTTACAGGGGACAACAGAAGGGGGCTCTCGTCAACTGCTTTATCTTCAAGGAGCACGTTATTCTCAGCTTTCTTAGCATCCAGAACAGCAACCCTTTTCTTCCCAATATCAGTACAGGACTTGGCTACCGAGCCTCTACTGTACCGGAGCTGAGCTAGAGCCCCGGGTTTAAGATACTTCTTGCTTGAGCTCCGCAATCGCCTCTTTTGCCACCTACTCTTTGTTTCCCTCTCTTTCGGTGATACTTTCCCCATGTCCACCACCTGTCTCATTTCCTCACTTCAATTCTTCTGCTTCTCCCCTGAGAAAAATCCAACATCCCCTTCAATTCACTATCTTTACAAGTTTCTGAAGCAAAAGGAAAGTTTTTACTTCCACTTATGCACAAGACTTTACATTTGAAGTAACATAAATTCAAGCGACCAAATCACCAGAAGAGGTACGAAAATTAGCGCGAGTAAACGCACAAGAAATAAGCCTTCTCCAAAGCTTACACAAATCGAGGAACAGCTATCCCCAATCTTCTTTTCTTGATATTTCCGAAATTACAGCAAATCGCGAGTCGCGACATCACCAAAAATCAATACGATAGAGAGTTGCGAGCCGAATAAACTTGTCTATCGTGTGTCAAAAAACAAACAAATTATTTAAGGACAGTAGAAATTGACGGAAGCCATATCTAATCAGAAATCACAATTAAGCGTATCCAGTAGCCATAGACATATCTAATCAACCGATCGCATAAAAAGCTTACCTAATCTTGGAGAGCTTCGAGATACGAACCCCAGGAAACAACGCTGGAAGAGCTCGATCAAGACAAAATCAGAATAGCGAACGCCTGGAAGAGTTCAATCGAGAGAGAATCTCCAGAGAGAGAGAGGTGACGTGAAAAAACCTAGCGTTCACCGGTATTTGAATTAGGCGAATCGCGAGATGTTCAGGCGGACAGAGGAGCGACGGGTTGTGTTTTGACCGAGAGGTGAACGGATCCAAGAAGGAAATATATAGATATCCCCTGCCCTAGTCCGGAAGATCCTACGGTTGAAATCAGCGGGATGCCTTAGCTTTTCCTTAGCATGGGATCTCCACCCTACGCATGGGGCCCACCCCAATGGAGGGTGGGGATCACCCTGCCAAGGAAAAATTTTGGCAGGGGCCTGGGCTGAGGACCCAAACGGCTCTCTTGGAATTCGAAACTTCTCCAAGATAGGAAACTTTTTACAAATAAGTTTAAGTGACTTTTGCCCTAAGGTGTACAATTAGAGATAACATCAAATTACTAATTGTTGACTTAAGAAAAATTAATTTTTTGCAACAGAGATAATTACTAGCCGATATGAAAAAAAGAAAAAGAAAAATTTGGAACTCGCTTTATTATAAACGGAATGACAAACCATGTTCAAAAGTTACTAACTAATTTATGGTGAACTAATTTTAAAATTGAGAAGCTACTAAAAGTTGACAAGAATTATAATAAGTTTCCAGCTAGCGCGAAATATTTTTTTATTAGGGTGACAAAAGTTAATCCGGAAAATATTGTTCAGATTATTATTCTATAAGAAATATTAAAATCTGTTTGAAATTGACATAGCATAATCTACATTAATCCTAATTCTTTAAGGAACTAACTTTCATCGAATTTAACCTTAAATATATTCTACTGATCTAATTCTTATTTTTATCAAATGAATATTGTTAATACTTTTTATGGGATTGAAATTTATTTGGAACCGATCAAGCATATCCACCTTTGTCATAATTTTGAGATAAGCTAAATTTGTCAAAAGAATAAAGATATTTTAATGCAAAGTTTGTTTTAGAAAATTTTGTGGGTTCTTTACCCCGATTTTTTTGGCGTCAAAATTTATTTGTAAAAGCTAGAAGCAGAAGCTGTTGTCCTCTAGCTTTTGTCCTTTTAGGAAATATTTTGATATTTTCTGTGAAAATTGATAGGAAAATTATATTGAAATTTTGCGAGAATATTTTGGATTAAATTGATAGAATTGAATAATTGAGGACTAATTGACCTCCATACAATAATTTAATAATTCATTAGACAATGTACCCATTATTTTGGTTGGTTGAAAGTAGGGGTGTCAAAATGGGCGTTTGACCCACTTTTTTTTTTTTTTCATTTGGATCACCTGAAGGTTGTTCGTTATTGCGTTATTACGTGTCTGCCGTATATCTGACGTGTCCAATTTTTAATACTATATTGATATTTATTTAATATTTACTTTTAATTATATTTTTTTTATCTGCTTCTTTCTTTTCGAGCCGGCCGTCGAGCCTGTCGACCACCAATGTGAGCAAGTCTCGCCCATCCCTGGCGAGGCTCAATCTCAGCCTGCGATGGTGAGGCTGGGTAGGGCTCGACCTCGCCCAAGGAGTACGAGGTCGGGCTCACCCTCGCTGGTGGCCTGCCTTTGGCCGATTGTCGGGCTCAGCAGTCAGCTCGAGGAGGAGGAGGAAGAAGAAGTTTAGGGAAAAAAAGAAAAAGAAAATATAAAATATATCAAGAAAATATTAAGATATAATTAAAAATTGGCCATGTAAGTGCCAGTCGAGCCACATCAGCGATTTTCGGCCCAAAACTGGTAGGAAGCACTGAATTAACACAAATAAAAAAAAGGTTTAGGGATGAATTGGGAAAAAAAAACTAAATTGGTATAATTGCAATAGATTTATGACTTTTTTTGGTAATTTTCCTTATAAGTGTCAACCTATGGATTTTGTGTGTGTGGATAGATGGTTGAATTAACAATTTAAAATAAAGATTGTTTCACTCTAAGAAAAATGATAAAAAGAAATTAGTCTCGGCACAACAATTTACACGGTGCTGCCTTAGAAAAGTAGGCGTTCTCCTTTTCTATTTTAGGTTGATATTATAATCCTAGATTTATGAGATTGGTCACTTTACCAATGATCAAAACAAATTAGTTTGAAATATACGTCAGTCAATACCCTCAGCTAGGCATGACCATTTGGAACCGTGGACCCAAAATAAGCTCGGAACCGGCCCGTCGATTGGGCCCACGGTTCCGAACCGGAACCGACCGGTTCCATATTTTTCCCTAGGTAAGGCAGGCCCCACGTGGGGCCCGCCTGGCTAGGGGAAAAGCCAACGGCTCTTCCTCTACTCTTCCCTACTTTTTTTTTAATTTTATAAAATCCGTTTCCAACTTTTTGTGGAACCGGAACCGACCACACCCGACCCAACATTATCGTATCATCATTTCTTACAAAAAAAAAAAACGGGATGCGACCTTTCGTGGAGGAAGTCTCTAACCACGCCTATTGATTCACTCGTCCGCGTATTACTTTCTAAATTGGTATTCCAATTTTATCCTCGCTAGCTTGAACAGAGATAGAGCTGGGAAGCTTCGCCGCGGAGGTCCAAGGGGCGCTGGCGACGGGCGTTGCCTTGCCTCGCCCTGTGCCGCGCGACACCAGCTTCACCTCGCCGGGGTCGTGGGGCCTGCGGATGCAAGCGAAGGGAGGCTGGGATGGTGTCAATGTTGCAGGTCATGGGGTTGGATAGGATATACTCGTCTTTCCATAGGCATCCCTTCCAACTTGGCCCCTTTTCATTCCAAATTGGGTTTTTCAGAATGGATGACCACTCTGTTATTTTTTTTTTGCCCAAATAAAAATAACAACAATTTATTTAAATTGTTATGGGGTCTGCTCTTTTAAGAATTTGTGGCTCACACGTTATACTGTTATTCTCACGGTCACTCTTCCAATTGTTCGGTAGGGTTTTCATTCTACCCTCCAAAAAACAGATTTGTGGCAACTCCATCAGCATGTACACATAGTATATGTCACCCGACTACACTAAGGTCGAACTCGATGTATAAAAAAATTTCCCTGTCACGATTTGGTATGGGCTTGGGAGGCCCATGTTGAAACCCACTCGCTTCTTAAGAATGGGCTTGGCAATCATCCCGTGATTGACTTGGTTTCGAAGAGGCGGGTTGTGACATGAACTGTTTCATCTCATATTAGATTATGAGAAATCGAAAATGTCACCTGTCCCTATTGTTTTATTAGTGTGGTTTGATGTCTATCTTTCAAGGGCGTCGGGTTCAATGAAAGTCGTACATGATTTTCTTTTCCGGGGCTTTTTTTTTTTTTGAATTCTTTTATGCCACATGACTCAAAATGTTAGCTTCATGGTTAGTTCAATATTGGCTCAATATCAAAAAAATCCTCAAACTTTAGCATTTGCGACAATTATATTAACAAATTATCTCATAAAAAACCTCAAACTTTTGCATTTATCATAATTTTACCTCAAACTTTTACTTTTGTTTCTATTTTACCAGTTTATTATAAAGAAAAAAACCTCAACTTTAACATATGTCCCAATTATACCCAGAACTTTTTTATATCTCATAAAAAATATCCAACTATTACTTTTATCCTAATTTTATTCCTGTTAGCCTTCCATTTATAATCATCATTAGTTTAATCTACGTGGCATTTCTACGTTGTTAATGGATTACATCTTAGCAAATATGACATGAAAAATTCCTTTACTTCTCTTCTATTGTTTGGTTCCCCTACATATTACCAGGAGATAAAGAGTCACTCAAGATGGCACGTTTCATATTCTTTTCGGCATTCTACAGCCAAAAAAACTGCTAGACATGGAGATATTTAGACTAATGATCTAAATCTCACCGTCCCTGAAACCTACTATTTCTAAATTTTGAAAATTCATTAGTAAGTTTGGCGAGAAAGCTCAAGCCACATAGGATTAACTAACAGTAATTATGGACGGAAGACTAACGGTGGTAGAATTGAGATAAAAATAAAAGTTTTTAGGTTTTTTATGAGACATAATTTTTTTTTGGATATAATTGGGACATATGTTAAATTTGAAGGTTTGTTTTTATACTCGACTAGTAAAATTAGGATAAAAATAAAAATTTTGGGTAGAATTGAGACAAATGTAAAAATTTGAGGTTTTTTGTGAGACGATTTTTTTTTTTTGATAAAATTGTCACAAATACTAAAGTTGAAGGGTGTTTTTTTTTTAAAAAAAAATATTGGGCCTTCAATCTTGTCATATGCGCAATCTTCGGTTCAGCTGCATGTGCATCACTTGAGCACGGGATTCGTCGCGTCGCATCCGAGCCAATGCTTTGCTAATTCAGATGGTCACCTTACCTTGGAAAAACATTTGACTATATTGGTTTAAAAGGTTAGTATGAATAGATAATCTACTGCCAACATAAACAAGCACATGTGACACTTGACATATTGAAATGAGAATGAATAATTTATCTAGGGCAAAAAAAAAATTAATAACGTTTTAAAATTTAACAAAATTCCCTCGAAAGTTTATCATACTCAGTTGTAGGTTTATTGTAATAATTGAAAAGTTTATGATTCATTCAATTTTGTACCTAAATTTAAAGATCTAGGGTGCAAATTTCCCCGGATAACTATGGAAATTGAAAATTTATTAATCCATCAATAGATTCCACTTGAGTTAAGGGTGATGGGAAAAATTATCCAAAATATCTTAAACCTATGTCGGCCTCTGACCGGCTACCTCACTAAAAATAAAATAAAATAAAATAAAAATAGAATACTTTAAAAAAGATGTCCGCCACGTCAGCATCGATCATGCGTCGTTGCATGGCTGGGCATTTATCTCATTAATTTTCGGTAAAAAAAATGAGTTAATACCGTGAAAAATTTTGAACTGGCATATTTGTGACAAATTTATCTAAAACAATTTTTTTAACCACGAAAAATCCTAAAATGGTACCGTTGTGACGAATTTACTCAAAATTATTTTTTTGACTACCATAAATCTTATAATGGTATATAAGTGATAGGATAAACTATTTTTTTTACCACGAAAATTCTCAAATTGATATATCCGTGGTAAATTTATCCTTCGTTAAATTAAGTTAATGCCATGATAAATTTCAAACTGATACACATTTGACAAACAAAGGATAAAAATTCAAAATTGGTACACTCATTACTGTTGTTCGTATCTTACTTTTTTTTTTTAACTCACGATGTGGAACTTTCTTATAATGATATAAATTCTTTTGAATTTGGTGAGAGAGTTGCTTTTGCTTTTTCTATATGCAGCCAAACATGCACTTATTTATGCTCGTTCAATTTTAATCAGTTGTTTTGCCTTTGTCTTTGCTCCTTATGCTTAAATTGATTATGAACTTGTTTTTGTCTGGCATGATGATGATGATAATTATCAATATAGGTCTTCATCATTTTCTTGGGGATCATGGTTGATGCAGTTGTATCTTAGAAACCTATCATTATTGTGAGGTTATTTCTTCATTATTCGTTGCAGAGCTTCTTTGACACTCCCGGGCTTACACTGACTTGTGGTGGGTTTCCCCATAAGGACTTGAAAGCACGCGTTGAAAGTGCTTGGAGGCAAATCCTAATGAGTTCTACTCTTCTCAATTTTGCCACTGTTTGTGCTATTGTTCAAAGGGAGGAAACTCGTCGTCATATAATGACTTATGATTCCAAGAAATGGGGAGATTTGTTTGAGAATTCTGCCCATGCTACTAAATTCTTGGAATACTTTCATATTGAGTGTGAACCATACTGCAAAATTCTTGGAATACTTTCAGCACTTCACTCTTAGAGGTCAACAAATAAAGCCAAGTGGTGCGAGACTTATCATCAATAAGAGTAACAAAATATTTAAAGCCATCACGCGAATCCACAGGAGCATTACCCCAAACATCAGAGTGTACTAATTCGAATACTTGTTGTGAAGCATGCGAGCTAGAAGTAAAAGGTAGTTTATGCTGCTCAGAATAACGACAAGTTTCACAATGACTTAAATCAAGAGAAAATTCAGAATTCAAATTATGCAACACATTATCTGAGGGGTGGCCCGTGTGTAAATGTGAGAGTTGTGAAATAGCCTCCTTATTCTTCCTTGCAACCAACGCTTTGCTCGAAAAATCAATCATATAGAGCCTTTACTGACAACGACCTTCACCAATCTTCTTCCCTGTGAGTCTGTCCTAGAACACTATCTTTTGATGGGAAAAAACAACATTGCAATCCAATTCTTTAGTAAGTTTAATGACAGATAATAAATTTGAAGACAAAGTTGGCACAAATAACACATCACAAGTAGTAGAAAATAAATTGGCGGTGCCTTGTCCTCTAATCGGAACTTGAGTTCCGTTGGCCACAGTAATCGAACCACGAGAACCCTCATCAAGGGCACAAAAATAAGATAATCCATAAGAATAGCTGCACATATGGTCAGTAGCACCCGAATCAATAATAAAAGAATTTTTTGAAGATAGAGTCATATGAGCAAGGGAATTACTAGATTGAGTTAGATTGCTAGAATCAGATACAGATGATGTTGTGCTACCGGCTTGGATAAGATGCCGCAGTTGAAGAGCAATTTTATTGAGAGGGGCTTGAAAATCAAATGTAGAGCCATGAGTATGAGCAGCAACCTTGGAACCTACCACTTTATCCTTATTAAGCCGAAGATGAGAATAAAGTTCCCAACAACGGTCTTTAGTGTGACTATCCTTATCACAATGATCATAATGAAATTTATTATTGCGACCTTTGCCTTTGCTTTTACTAAAAACAGAGCGACTGTCATCAAAACTAGTGCGATTAATTTTAGTACCAAAATCTGAGCGACTCTCATTAAAACCAGAGCGATTATTTTTAGCAGCATGGGCAGAATTCTCAATCAAATCTCCCCATTTCTTGGAATCATAAGTCATTATATGACGACGAGTTTCCTCCCTTTGAACAATAGCACAAACGGTAGCAAAATTGGGAAGAGTAGAACTCATTAGGATTTGCCTCTTAAGATCTTCATATTCAGGCCTAAGATTAGCCAAAAGTTGAAAAATTCTGTCCTGCTCTTCACGCTAGGCATATATCTCAATAGTTTGGCAGGCGGTCGATATTGTCGCAATTCATCCCACTTCTTTTTCATATTACCAAGATGTTCAGTAAATGTTTGATTAGGTGCTTGCTCAGTACGAGCAAGCTCATGTTGCAACTCAAAGACACGGGATGCATTATCAACATTTCCATACATTTCCCTAAAAAAATCTCATAGGGACTTAGCAGTCTCTGAATAAGCAAATATCTCATAAATTTGAGATTCCATTGAATTAAACAACCATGACATGACCATATTATCATTCGCCTACCATTCAGCAAATTTCGCATCCGTAGCTACGGGTGCTCTGATAAGACCATTCACATAACTCAACTTTGATATGCCCCGAAGGGCTATAGAGACAGCTCTAGACCAAGACAAATAATTACGCCAATTTAACATAATAGTCGTAAGTTTATTTGACATCTCGGAAGCAGATTTGCTATTAACAACCATCGTTCTAAATGGAAAGATAGCACAAAATTCAACAAACTTATCCGGAAATAATCGAATCCAATAAAGCCGTAGTGAAGATGATCGCCCTTTGCGCACACAAAAACCACCACAAAAAATCGAATTCTCCGTCACCAAAAAACAAGCGGAAGCATTGACAAAGAAACCGACTTTAGAATCGAACACGGCTCGGATACCATGTTTTAATAAAAAGATATAAAAAAAAAGGAGAAGAGAAACAACAAATAGTTAACGTGGTTCAGACAACCAAGAGAAAAAGAAATCGCTTAGAAGCTTACATCCACGATTATTGGATTATTGGTGCTGCAGTTTTAGCTGGTTTTCTTCACGGTTATTTTTATATGAAAAAAATGTGTTTCAAATTGTACGTCTTATTTCGTAAAGAATGTGAGGATCTTTATTCACAAAATGAAAAAATTAAACAAAAACGTCAAATGTTGGATATTTCCGAACTTTTTTTTTTTGCCATTTCTTTTGTTAAGTCCCTTTCATTTTTTTATATGAAAAACAACATTTTTCTAATTGTACTTCATATTTATTAACAATGAGAAGACTTTTATTCACGAAATGAAAAAGTTAAATAGAAACGTCAAATGTAAGATATTTCCGAACTTTTTTTTTTTTGCTGTATCCTTTGTTAAGACCCTTTCGTTTTTTTTATATATAAAAATACGCGTTTCTAATTGTACGTCATATTTTGTAAAAAATGTAAAAGATCTTTATTTACAAAATGAAAAAGTTAAACATAAACGTCAATTATCGAGTATTTCCGCACTTTTTTTTGTCCTCTCTTTATTCACTTAGAGTTTTCTGTGTTACAAAGTACTTGCTTTTCTGCATGTCTTTCCCATTGTCACAAATAACTCACTTGCTCCTTCAAATTGCTAAATCAGCATTGCAGGAACTCATGCTTACTCAACTAAGATGCTTATACCCTATAGTCAACAATACGAGCTTTGCAAGCAATTTCTGTTTATCCAACCAAGACACCATCATCAAGCAAAAAGCACTCACCAAGGAATAATATAAAATAGTTACTGCTAATAGATGGAAAAATAAGATGTCTAAGGTGAGTACTCAATTAAGCTCATAGCTACATCAGCTTCCCCTGATCCATCTCAACAATTACCAACTCGAATTGGTAATTGTACTGATAAAAAAGTTCCAAAACAATTGTTCAGCCAATTTCAGTTTGTCTCTTGAGGACACTGCCTTCGAGGAAAACAATCAAAAAACAACAACCCTTAGTAGAGATATCTTGTACAAACATTCTCGGGGTTGGGGCACGATGCATCCTCCTCAGCAGAAAGGTCATCCAGAAATTGGCCGACGGATACTGGTACATAGCTCTGAGGAATGACATGACTTGCATATGCTATGGGGGAACAATCTAATACAGCATTCCTATGAGGCAAGAGCCTGAAAGTGAAAGCCACTACTATCCTGCAAAACATAAGACACCATTGATAATCAAGGACACTGATATTAAAAAGACTGACTTTAGCATCAAGAAGCCATGAAAAATTGATAACCAAAGAAGACAGACAAACAGATAAAAGTTAACTGCAACTTCGCTTTACTAATGCACCAAATAGTCAGCACATCAAGAAGCCATGAAAAATTGATAACCAAAGAAAACAAACAAACAGATAAAAGTTAACTGCAACTTCGCTTTACTAATGCACCAAACAGTCAGCACATCAAGAAGCCATGAAAAATTGATAACCAAAGAAAACAGACAAACAGATAAAAGTTAACTGCAACTTCGCTTTACTAATACACCAAACAGTCAGCACTTAAGTGACCCTATCCCCAGTTCGGGAACTTAAATCCCGTATCACTACGACAAGAGCAACAAATCATAAGAACCCTTCCGAGATGCAGACCAAACACATATAGCTCTACCTTAAGTTGTCTTAGCACTTAAGTGACACCCTATCCCTAGTGCAGGAACTTAAATCCCGCATCAATACAACAAGAGCAACAAAGACTATTTCTCCTGTCATAAGAACCCTTCCGAGATGCAGACCAAACACATATAGCTCTACCTTAAGTTTTGTTAGATGATTACGAGAACAGCAATAACTAAATAAGAACTCTATAAAGCAGTTCCTTTCCTACCAATTAATCAATTATTCTCTGGAATAGTAGTACAAATCTGTAGTCCTCGGAGGTCAGAAGGCAGGAAAGAGGAAATACCTAAGGACTTCATCTTGCATGCATAGGACAGGAGGCATCCACAATGTGTAAGCAACACATGACTTACTAGACCTAATGTACTGAGAAACATCATCGTATCTCATATAAAAAATTCAACAGGTACATTATTCTTATGTGCCAACGCACTTGAGAAATTTGAATACAAAAATTTCACGAAGGAAAAAAGAATAAAACATTTCAAAGATGATGTAAAGAAACCTGAAGCCAATCATCTTAAACAGAAAGCATTATTGTGCAAACTGTAAGAGAAGAGATTATTACATCATTAAGGGCCTGGGACTTTTGATCCAAGTAAATGAGACTACATGAGTATAAAGAGTATTTAGAACCCGTTGTCAAGCAATGTGGGACATGCTTCAGTACAAAATCATCCTCTTCTTCTTCAGAGAAAGGACGCTCGCAGCAAGGACAAAAATGATGAGCACGGGCAACTCTTTCAAAAGGATCAAACATTTGCCTCATACCATCGGCAATATTGTATTTACTGCAGACATCATGCGATGATTGTTAGCATTATCCTCACCACGAGCTTATTTATAATCAAATCCCAAATGGGTAACCTTTTCTGGACGTCTCTTTTCTCCTTCGCTGGCTCCAGTACTCTTAGATAAGAATCAATACCAGAAGATTGCTGATCCAACGAAAGCAGCTTCGACTCGATAAATCTCTTCCGTGCTGCCATGAATTGAACAGGAAAATCCACATGTAAAGCAACTTGGCCCAGAATAAAGAAAAGGAAAATCACCAGCAATTACATCCAAACACCGTCTATTCACCAAAAAGAGAACTTCAGTTCTTTCTCCTCCATCCTTCAAGATAGAATCGCTAATTTGCTTTTCTTCATCTTACCAACTATTATAACACATTGATCAATCTGGATTTCGAGCTCAAGTCATAGCAGGAACATCAACCTTAGGGATGACAAGAACAACAGCAACAAAAGCAAAAAATCAACCCTTTACCCCAGCTCCACTACATGGATCCTCTTACGCCATCTCAATAGCAAAAAACGCCTGACACCTTCTAGTGCACTTCTAAACCACGAGCTACCCCCATATTGAAATTTATGATGATAGAGCTTGAACACAGGGCATCAGGAATAAACAATACAACAAACGAAAGTGCCGTTTTTATGCAAAAAGAAACTCTACCAAAAATTGCATTAAGCATCGCTTCCACATTGTGCCAATAAATCTTGGTGTTAATATCTGATTCCCTAAATAACAAGTTTACAGCAGAAGAATGATTTCACATGGATGTGCAATGAAGAAATAGTAAACATCTAGCAGGCTTAGGGAATTGCATCCTTCAATAGACAGTATAAAATTTACCAGAGAGTTGATTTATCACATAGTGAAAATCTTGAGGAAGAGGAACACACAATCTTATAGTGAAACAGGTTTGGTGCTTAAAATATTCCAACAAAATTGCCTGGTTGGTTGTTGCTTGATTCCAAAACATCAATTGTCATTAATTGCAACTTATAGTAAATTCAAACAGTCAGTACTGTTCCGTAGCCATAACTGTTTGTTAGGTTGAGGGCAACCATTTGTTCAGCAGTAAAAGGTTACTCCACTATAGCCTTTGTTTAGCAGTACATACATAGACCCCTCCTCAAGACCCCACAATGGAGGAAACCTTGTGCACTGCGACACCCTTTAATAGTTAGTCGGGGTACACTCCAAGGCAACCAAGATATTTCACAAAAAGATTCAAGATTTCACCATTGAGCACAATCATGCATATAGGAAATCATATTTAAAAAAAAATTGACATATAAGCGTACTCTCAAAAGTGGCTTGACCGAACAGTGGCTCCCTTGTGTGAAAATTTTATAAAAAGCCAAAAGATTGTAATCACAACCAATCGGTGCAGCGATGATAGAATCATGCCAACAATTTCATGGTTCTCATCACTGGCACACAAATACATTACATAGAATGACCTCAAAGCTTGAGACTTTTGCTTCTTCAAATCCTTGTCAGGTGGAAGCCTCCCTTTCAATACTCCTCTAATTTTACCCTTGCAATCATCAATTCTGAAACAAAAGGATGCCCAAAGTAAAGCTCCAACTCAAAACTAATCACACTAAACTGCAAAGAGCATATAAATGGGATAACGAAAAAGAAAGAAAGAAGTTGAACTGTGGAGGAACATCCTATTTACATCTTTCTGAGTTTCTTCTTGTGATTCTCTAACTCTGCTTTCTTCAATGCAAGTTTTACTCTGTCCTCTGAATCACCAGCCATAATATCTCTCTCTATTAAGTGCCTTAATTTTTTGCTCAATACTGTAAACCTCACTCTGCTTCTGCCGTATGTTAGATTCAAATTCTCTTCCAGCAAGCTGGTTTGTCTTCCTCTCAACCTCAATTCTCTGCACATATGAGAGAGAGAGAGAGAGAGAGAGAGAGATTACAACTGTGTATTTTGCTTCTGACATGCATGGACCCACAATAGGAGCTCATTATGGTTATTCTACCATGATCTGCTCCCTCTCATCTATATGAGATAGATCAACATCAGATATTTGTAGCTCAAATGAGTCACGCTCATCTTCCTTTTCTTTGATGCGCTTCAAAAGGCAACTCTGCATAGGATAGAAGTTCAAATGACCTGAAAAAATAAGAGAGTGATCTGAATATTGAAAAACCACAACAAAGCATGTCTTCTAAACCTTGATCTCTGCCTTCGCTCATAGTAGCATTTTAGCAATTCATTGTGTATAGATTCAAACTGACGAATTAAGCAAAATGACATAAATACATTGTAGCGAGAAAGAGCCAATAGACCATGGAATTAGAAGGCCACCTTTTTATCGTGTAAATCCTGCTCAAGATCCAATAGCCTTGATTTCACTCTATTTGTAAGGTTCAAGGCAACATCATCGCCAAGTGGAGTATTTGGAAGAGACCCCAAATTATGCCGTGAAAAAAAAAATTGAACGGTAGAGTCTCTTTCGCTCTTCAAAGAATTATGAGCCTAAAACAAAAGGTAAAGAAGTTAATATGAAACAGTACAACATCCCTAACTGTAAAAAAACAGCAAGCCCCATCACTTATTTGAGTTTACCTCGGCTTCAGCTTGCAGCCTGCTTATTTCCCATATGCATTCATTGATCGACTTCTTAAGGAAAGAACTTTTTGTGTCTGTGTCATTCATTTCCCTCTCTAACTTCCCGATTGTAGATTTCAAGAGTGCAATTCGTTGATCAAACTTGGTTTTCCATTCCAACAACTCCTCGTCAGTATCTAGTTTTGCAAGAAAAACACACACAAAAAGCGCATTCTTTATCTACTTTTATTTATTTTTTTATCAAAAGCGCATTCTTTGTTAAAGCATGATACAATATGAGAAACATCTGAAAAGAGAAGATGATGAAAGTAGAAGACGCGCGAGATTTAATACTCAACGGTTGGGGTTTTTCAGTGTAGCCCATTATAATGACCAGGTTGTGATGTTTTACGTTTGCCACCATACACTCAGTATAAATTTAGACAAATACTTCCCAATTTCTCTCAAGCTGGAGCATCATGTCATATATTCAGAGCATATTAGAAGAATGTAATTCAAATGATGACTACGAGGATATTAGCAAATAAATCAATAAGTTGGTCGCTTGAGTTCAAAAAAGCTATTGCAGTTGCACCAGAGATCAGATTTCCTCCAAATAAGTGGCAGTCAATCTCAATGTGCTTAATTATAAACTGAATCTAACGCTATATGCAGCATAGCTTGACTATCACAAGCTAATAGCATGGGATCTGCATGTCTGAGAAGTTCCTCAACTGAATGTCTCAGTTACATCATTCACGAGTACTTAAAATCGGCTATGTATTACTTCTCCTTCAATGACCATGGGGTAACTATTTATAGGCCAGTCTAGCTATGAACAGATGTTGACTCTTTATAAAGCAGTCTTACTAAAATAATAGACATTATAACAATAGTTACAAGAGTGCGACTTCCCACTGAATATACTCTTAAGACAGGCATACCGAGCAATGCTAGGCAGTTCATTCCCAGCGCAAAAGGGGTGCGAAAAATTCAAATAAAGTATATGATTAAAATGATCTACAAGCACCTTCGTTCTCCTCAGCAAGAGCAGCATACTGCTTCTGTTGCTCCTTAAATAAAGTTCCTCTTTCCGCAGTTTTGGTCGCTATCCGTTCCTGTAGTTTCCTCACATCTTTCAGTGTTACTTCTGTATGATGAATTTTAGCATCCATGGTTTGAATACTTTCTTCCAAGTCTTGCAATTGACTTTTCAAAGAATCGGTTTTTTCTTGATCTTGAGAAATGATTTCACTTAGCTGTGAACCACATAAGTACCACTAGACTAAACTCTAATGCCGCCAAAAAGCAAGAATGAAAGCACGTCAGTAAGACCATCAGCTTTCATTTTACTATACAAATTTAAATGTAATAATTTATCTAAGAACAGAAGAAAAGAAAAAGAATGAGTGCAAGTTCCTTCTCTTTCTTCTCCCGTGAAAGTAGGGAATCTCCTCTTAGGAAAACTAATTTCAAAAAGCTGCAGGATATTGAGACTTATTTCCAATTCACAAAATACAATAGAAGCATATAGTCAACCCATAACAAGTTAACAAATTATGATGAGCAAGTCTGGGTCCATTCTATATGCCCATGCCAAGATTCCACATCTAAAGCAAGTGATATGAGCAAACTAACTCAAACCTTGACTGCGACTAGTTGCTCACTATCATGCTTAAAAGATGAAATATTTGTTAATGTAAAAATTAATCATCCAATTTCTTCTTCTTAATCGACAAAAGCTACTCCTCTGGATTATAAAACAATTGTCTGTCTATTCAAAGGGTACTGTTTAGGCTGAGATTAGAAGATCGAGCACATACTTATTGTCAGAGGATTAATTGTGTTAGATAGCAAGAGTGTATTGGTCACTTATGGGTATTTACCCTAGCTTGTATAAATACTCATCTCTTATTCTAATAAACGGTAACTTATTCCAAATAACATGGTATCAGAGCCAGTGTTATTCCTTTCCGCGTATGTCAACCCACCCATTAGTTAATTTTCACGTGCAGATTGCTTGCACGTGAGAGGGGGTGTTAAAGTTGTTGTCCCACATTGCTTGTAGATGAGTGTTGTATGCTCTTTATATTCATGTAGTCATCCTCCATTTTATAACTTAAGCTTTTTGGTTGGACTTTCTAACAAATTCCAACTAGCTAGCGCAAAAGAAATAAACCTCCCTAGCGTCCTCCCCTTTTCTACAACAAATAAACTATCATAAGGTACATCTTAAGAACCAGATCAGTGGCAGCACCCCATATAAAAGAAGAAAACACTTCTTTCTCAAGCCACTCTAAACAGAGGAGCGCCCGCGGCATAATGCCCAAATATTCTAGATGACAGAAGCAGAGTTCTTCTGTTTGAGACAGGAAGGATTGATTGCCAATTAACACTTCTCTACATCCCACAATATTTTATCCCGTCAAGTACATAACAAGAGACATATCGCCAGTTTAAATATTATAGCAACCGTGTAAATAATGACAACGCGAGAATTCGTACGAAAAAGTTCTATTGAGAATAATAAGGACATATTAGTCATTACGGAGCCTTCTGACCCCAGCAGATTGAAAATTACTGGACAAGCTCAGGAAATTCTAGAGAGGAAAAAAAATATCCGTGTACATATACAGTTATGTATTCAATTCCATAAAGGTAACACCACGCACGCATAACCGAGAACAGAACTTGAAAAGCCACGCGCACATCTATGTAGTGCTAGTGAATGCAAATACAACTTCAACAGATACTGCTAAAAGGAAAAAAGTAAGCCCAGCAGTATGTGTAAGTATATACTTCAAGAACTGGCCGTTCTTGTCAACCACACAAGAAATATACAAAAACTAGTTCAAACCACCACATCCAGATATTATCTGCTTAAAATCAAGCAGCAGTGGAGTTCATACCACAGTAAACACCGGATGCATCCAACGAAACTACAAAATTGCATCCAACATCCCCTTTAAGAACACCTAGAGGGAGGCAAAACGAACTATGTACATATGATAATACCAAGTGACCAAAAGCCACAGGAAAGAATCAACGAAGTTTATTTTGAGCCACAGCCTCACATAATTCCTCCTCATAGAACAAGGCCCGATTTGATGCCAAGGACTTGCATGGAGGCTTCGTTAAAACTGATGGTACCATACATCTGGAAGGGGATGTTGATTCCTGGAAAAGTACAGCAGCGATCTGCTGCATCTCAGCCAACTTAGTACGAGAAGGTGGCCGTGGACCCTGCCTCGGTGCTTTGGGAGTATGAGGACTCAGCATGAAAACTCCCTTCCCGTCACACCTGGTGGAAGCAGTCTTATTCAGTATGCATAAATATATTCATGGTTTAACCAAGATAAAAACCAGGCACGATAGGATGAAAACCATGAGTTATACCTTTTAAATGGCCAGTGCTCTGTTGGACGAGGAGTCATACTTCTTAACATTTCTTGTCGTGAGTGATCTGGTGTAGTGTAGTTGAAGTGAAACTGCCTTGCAATCACGGCCTATAGCAATGATCAAAAGGGACCATCATGTCAAGCTATAGGTTCAATTTGATCCACATAAACAGTATGATGGAGACACAAAAACATAAGAGGGAGAGAGGTAGACAGAGTACAAGACACTCACCGCCTGCCTGACCCTTTGAGAGACGTGGAAAGCTGCCCCTAGCTGGTCATGATGTAAGTGACAAAGTACTTTGACCTTAAAATCGGAAGAAAAAGAATTAGATTTTTGAGGGAATAAGCATGTAGCTTAGGGAAGAAAAAATAAAACAGTAATAGGAAGAACTCATCCCATCAAAAACAAGAGGGCAAAACAAAACTGCACTTTATCCCAGAATAAACAGGAGACATAAATATGAACTTTCAGCTGGAATTCTTATGAACTTTACTCCTGCAGAAGTTATACTTGCAAAACAACCAAAATAATATTGATCTTGCAAAAGCCTCTTGTCTAATGCCCACACCTAATTACAAGAGCTATTTACGGGTAGCTATGTGATTTACTGGAGGCTCATTTCCAAACTTTAACTGGGAAGGGAAAAAGTTCTAAAAAAGGTCAACATATTGCGATACAAACCCCCCAGCCCCAAGAAAACCCACAAAAGGGGAAAACAAGCTATTGGTGCACTTTACGTCCTTCTCTATATAGATTCTTACATGTTGCGGTCCTTAAAAAGTTAAAATGCAAATTTATCATCTTTCTATGCACCATCTTCAAAGTCTGCAAAATGCCGGATCCATGAAAACAGGCGATACAAGCAAAGAAAGTTTTTCTTAAGCCCGCAGCTCAAATCTGACTAGAGAATATGTTGAAAATGCGGACATAACAACTAATAAAGAAAGCGAATCTCCATGATATGAGAAGAAGATAGTGAGCAATACCAGTACATCTATGGGGAGAGCCTCAAGCCTGGATTCAGTTTTACAATCATTGTCATGAGGCGTCTTCGGTGTCCCCATTGAGTTATTTTGTTTAACCAAATTTACAGGGGACAACAGAAGGGGGCTCTCGTCAACTGCTTTATCTTCAAGGAGCACGTTATTCTCAGCTTTCTTAGCATCCAGAACAGCAACCCTTTTCTTCCCAATATCAGTACAGGACTTGGCTACCGAGCCTCTACTGTACCGGAGCTGAGCTAGAGCCCTGGGTTTAAGATACTTCTTGCTTGAGCTCTGCAATCGCCTCTTTTGCCACCTACCCTTTGTTTCCCTCTCTTTCCTCGTACCCTTTGTTTCCCTCTCTTTCGGTGATACTTTCCCCATGTCCACCACCTGTCTCATTTCCTCACTTCAATTCTTCTGCTTCTCCCCTGAGAAAAATCCAATATCCCCTTCAATTCACTATCTTTACAAGTTTCTGAAGCAAAAGGAAAGTTTTTACTTCCACTTATGCACAAGACTTTACATTTGAAGTAACATAAATTCAAGCGACCAAATCGCCAGAAGAGGTACGAAAATTAGCGCGAGTAAACGCACAAGAAATAAGCCTTCTCCAAAGCTTACACAAATCGAGGAACAGCTATCCCCAATCTTCTTTTCTTGATATTTCCGAAATTACAGCAAATCGCGAGTCGCGACATCACCAAAAATCAATACGAAAGAGAGTTGCGAGCCGAATAAACTTGTCTATCGTGTGTCAAAAAACAAACAAACTATTTAAGGACAGTAGAAATTGACGGAAGCCATATCTAATCAGAAATCACAATTAAGCGTATCCAGTAGCCATAGACATATCTAATCAACCGATCGCATAAAAAGCTTACCTAATCTTGGAGAGCTTCGAGATACGAACCCCAGGAAACAACGCTGGAAGAGCTCGATCAAGACAAAATCTGAATAGCGAAAGCCTGGAAGAGTTCAATCGAGAGAGAATCTCCAGAGAGAGAGAGGTGACGTGAAAAAACCTAGCGTTCACCGGTCCTTGAATTAGGCGAATCGCAAGATGTTCAGGCGGACAGAGGAGCGACGGGTTGTGTTTTGACCGACAGAGCCAAGAAGGAAATATATATATCCCCTGCCCTAGTCCGGAAGATCCTACGGTTGAAATCAGCGGGATCCCTTAGCTTTTCCTTAGCATGGGATCTCCACCCTACGCATGGGGCCCACCCCAATGGAGGGTGGGAATCACCCTGCCAAGGAAAAATCTTGACAGGGGATCCACCCCTGGGCAGAGGACCCAAACGACTCTCTTGAAATTCGAAACTCCTCCGAGATAGGAAACTTTCTACAAACAAGTTTAAGTGACTTTTGCCCTAAGATATATTCTACATATCTAATTCTTATTTTTATCAAATGAATATTGTTAATACTTTTTATGGGATTGAAATTTATTTGGAACCGATCAAGCATATCCACCTTTATCATAATTTTGCGATAAGCTAAATTTGTCAACAGAATAAAGATATTTTAATGCAATGTTTGTTTTAGAAAATTTTGTGGGTTCTTTACGCCGATTTTTTTGGCGTCAAAATTTATTTGTAAAAGCTAGAAGTAGAAGCTGTTGCCCTTTCGGGAAATATTTTGATATTTTCTATGAAAATTGATAGGAAAATTATATTGAAATTTTGCGAGAATAATTTGGATTAAATTGATAGAATTGAATAATTGAGGACTAATTGACCTCCATACAATAATTTAATAATTTATTAGACAATGCACCCATTATTTTGGTTGGTTGAAAGTAGGGATGTCAAAATGGGCGTTTGACCCACTTTTTTTTTTTCATTTGGATCACCTGAAGGTTGTTCGTTATTGCGTTATTACGTGTCTGCCGTATATCTGACGTGTCCAATTTTTAATACTATATTGATATTTATTTAATATTTACATTTAATTATATTTTTTTTATCTGCTTCTTTCTTTTCGAGCCGGCCGTCGAGCCTGCCGACCACCGATGTGAGCAAGTCTCGCCCGTCCCTGGCGAGGCTCAATCTCACCCTGCGATGGTGAGGCTGGGTAGGGCTCGACCTCGCCCAAGGAGTACGAGGTCGGGCTCACCCTCGCTGGTGGCCTGCCTTTGGCCGATTGTCGGGCTCAGCAAACAGCTCGATGAGGAGGAAGAAGAAGTTTAGGGAAAAAAAGAAAATAAAATATAAAATATATCAAGAAAATATCAAGATATAATTAAAAATTGGCCATGTAAGTGCCAGTCGCGCCACGTCAGCGATTTTCAGCCCAAAACTGGTCGGAAGCACTGAATTAACACAAATAAAAAAAAGGTTTACGGTTGAATTGGGAAAAAAACTAAATTGGTATAATTGCAATAGATTTATGACTTTTTTTGGTAATTTTCCTTATAAGTGTCAACCTATGGATTTTGTGTGTGTGGATAGATGGTTGAATTAACAAGTTAAAATAAAGATTGTTTCACTCTAAGAAAAATGATAAAAAGAAATTAGTCTCGGCACAACAATTTACACGGTGCTGCCTTAGAAAAGTAGTCGTTCTCCTTTTCTATTTTAGGTTGATATTATAATCATAGATTTATGAGATTGGTCACTTTACCAATGATCAAAACAAATTAGTTTGAAATATACGTCAGTCAATACCGTCAGCTAGGCATGACCATTTGGAACCATGGACCCGAAATAGGCTCGGAACCGGCCCGTCGACTGAGCCCACGATTCCGAACCGGAACCGACCGGTTCCATATTCTTCCCTAGGTAAGGCAGGCCCCACGTGGGGCCCGCCCTGCCAGGGGAAAAGCCAATGGCTCTTCCTCTCCTCTTCCCCACTTTTTATTTAATTTTATAAAATCCGGTTCCAACTTTTTGTGGAACCGGAACTGAGCACACCCGACCCAACATTATCGCATCATCATTTCTTGAAAAAAAAAAAAACGGGACGCGACCTTTCGTGGAGGAAGTCTCTAACCACGCCTATTGATTCACTCGTCCGCGTATTACTTTCTAAATTGGTATTCCAATTTTATCCACGCTGGCTTGAACAGAGACAGAGCTGGGAAGCTTCGCCGCGGAGGTCCAAGGGGCGCTGGCGATGGGCGTCGCCTTGCCTCGCCCTGTGCCGCGTGACACCAGCTTCACCTCGCCGGGGTCGCGGGGCTGGTGGGCACAGGCGAAGGGAGGCTGGGACGGTGTCAATGTCGCAGGTCATGGGGTTGGATAGGGATATACTCGTCTTTCCATAAGCATCCTTTACAACTTGGCCCCTTTTCATTCCAAATTGGGTTTTTCAGAATGGATGACCACTCTGTTATTTTTTTTTTTGCACAAAAAAATAACAACAATTTATTTAAATTGTTATGGGATCTGCTCTTTTAAGAATTTGTGGCTCACACGTTATACTGTTATTCTCACTGTCACTCCTGAGAAAGACATAATTTTTAGGAATTATTACCTTTTGACTTGCCCCACGGATCTTACATTCTCTGTCCCTATGCCTTTTGCTTGTCAATGACCGCGACTTTCCAAGAGCCTCCCTGTGACCCACGCTTATTCAACCTTGGCAGATATCAAACTGAAGCTGAAGGTCATTTTTTTCCCCCAAGAAACCGTAGATGTGCGCCCGTTCTTTCCGATCAAGGACCGCGATGAAGACGAGAGACTCCGAGATGTTTTACTAGGAACCTCATCATGTGGTAGCTCTATGCTTTTTGAGATTCATATTGGGAGAATTATATGTGACTTGAATTCGACTCGATCCATGGACCGATGCTTCATTCCATGTCCAAATTTTATTGTGGTTGATACCAAGTAAAAAAAAGCTACTCAGCAGGCTTATAGACCTGCTGTTGGGCGGGACAAGCGATCAAACAATAAAATATACATAACCAAAAAATAAATTAGATACCAAATTTATAGGTTCGGTCGTGGAGGCCTATATCCACGGGGGAGAGAATCAACGAATTCCACAATAGATCAAGCGATCGGTGAAGACTTCAAAATCGTACTTGAATTACTCAAATTCTCTCAATGTTCAATCAATTTTAATTACATTGAATTACGCACACAATGTTTAGTCTCCAGCGCATTTATTTTCACTGATTGTGATTGATAAGCTAGATATTTCCATTTTCAAGAATTCTTAGATGTTAAAGCTTTCCTTAGACCAATACATCTGCATGAAAATCGTAGTTAGGAAAATTATTCAACTTAGGTAATGAAAGGGCGTGAATGGAAACATTAGTGTAACTAAATCTTCGGACTTAATTTCTCTAGTTTCGTAGAACCGAACGAACTCTTCCAACTATTTGGTAGGGTTTTCAATCTACCCTCCAAAAAACAGATTTGTGGCAACTCCATCAGCATGTACACATAGTATATGTCACCCGACTACACTAAGGTCGAACTCGATATATAAAAAAAAATTCCCTGTCACGATTTGGTATGTGCTTGGGAGGCCCATGTTGAAACCCACTCACTTCTTAAGAATGGGCTTGGCAATCATCCCGTGATTGACTTGGTTTCGAAGAGGCGGGTTGTGACATGAACTGTTTCATCTTAGATTAGATTATGAGAAATCGAAAATGTCACATGTCCCTATTGTTTTATTAGTGTGGTTTGATGTCTATCTTTCAAGGGCGTTGGGTTCGATGTAAGTCGTACATGATTTTCTTTTCTGGGGCTTTTTTTTTTGGAATTCTTTTATGCCACATGCCTCAAAATGTTAACTTAAGAACATGGTCGATTATTGGACCTTTCATTATTCTCTCGGTCATTTTGACCAAGAAAAAAACATTCTCTAGGTTGTTAAATTTGTGATGAGACTACCAATTGCAGTTGACCCGAACAATGGAGCAGCTTTTGGCAAGCCGTACAAATTGCAAAGCTTAGTTAGATCAACAAGTTTTAACTACTTTTATGGAGTCTAGAGCGTAACAGTTCAATCTTGGGCTCAATATCCAAAAAATCCTCAAATTTTAGCATTTGTGACAATTATATTAAAAAATTATCTCATAAAAAACCTCAAACTTTTGCATTTATCATAATTTTACCTCAAACTTTTACTTTTGTGTCAATTTTAAAAGTTTATTATAAAAAAAAAACCTCAACTTTAACATATGTCCCAATTATACCCAGAACTTTTTTATATCTCATAAAAAATATCCAACTATCACTTTTGTCCCAATTTTATCACTGTTAGCCTTCCATCTATAATCATCATTAGTTTAATCAACGTGGCATTTCTACGTTGTTAATGGATTACATCTTAGCAAAGCTAACATGAAAAATTCCTGAACTTCTCTTCTATTGTTTGGTTCCCCTACATATTACCAGGAGATAAAGAGTCACTCAAGATGGCACGTTTCATATTCTTTCGGCATTCAACAGCCAAAAAAACTGCTAGACATGGAGATATTTAGACTAATGATCTAAATCTCACCGTCCCTGAAACCTACTATTTCTAAATTTTGAAAATTCATTAGTAAGTTTGGCGAGAAAGCTCGAGCCACATAGGATTAACTAACCGTGATTATGGACGGAAGACTAACGGTGGTAGAATTGAGACAAAAATAAAAGTTTTGAGGTTTTTTATGAGACATAATTTTTTTTTTTGGATATAATTGGGAGATATGTTAAAGTTGAAGGTTTTTTTTTTTTTTATACTGGACTAGTAAAATTAGGAGCATTACCCCAAACATCAGAGTGTACTAATTCGAATACTTCTTGTGAAGCATGCGAGCTAGAAGTAAAAGGTAGTTTATGCTGCTTAGAATAACGACAAGTTTCACAATGACTTAAATCAAGAGAAAATTTAGAATTTAAATTATGCAACACATTATCTGAGGGGTGGCCCGTGCGTAAATGTCAGAGTTGTGAAATAGCCTCCTTATTCTTCCTTGCAACCAAAGCTTTGCTCGGAAAATCAATCATATAGAGCCTTTGCTGACAACGACCTTCACCAATCTTCTTCCCTGTGAGTATGTCCTAGAACACTATCTTTTGATGGGAAAAAACAACATTGCAATCCAATTCTTTAGTAAGTTTACTGACAAATAATAAATTTGAATATAAAGTTGGCTCAAATAACACATCACAAGTAGTAGAAAATAAATTAGCGGTGCCTTGTCCTCTAACCGGAACTTGAGTTCCGTTGGCCACAGTAATCGAACCACGAGAACCCTCATCAAGGGCACAAAAATAAGATAATTCATAAGAATAGCTGCACATATGGTCAGTAGCACCCGAATCAATAATAAAAGAATTTTTTGAAGATAGAGTCATAAGAGCCAGGGAATTACTAGATTGAGTTAGATTGCTAGAATCAGATACAGATGATGTTGTGCTACCGGCTTGGATAAGATGCCGCAGTTGAAGAGCAATTTTATTGAGAGGGCTTGAAAATCAAATGTAGAGCCATGAGTATGAGCAGCAACCTTGGAATCTACCACTTTATCCTTATTAAGCCGAAGATGAGAATAAAGGTCCCAACAACGGTCTTTAGTGTGACTATCCTTATCACAATGATCATAATGAAATTTATTATTGCGACCTTTGCCTTTGCCTTTACTAAAAACAGAGTGATTGTCATCAAAACTAGTGCAATTAATTTTAGTACCAAAATCAGAGCGGCTCTCATTAAAACCAGAGCGATTATTTTTAGCAGCATGGGCAGAATTCTCAATCAAATCTCCCCATTTCTTGGAATCATAAGTCATTATATGAGGACGAGTTTCCTCCCTTTGAGCAATAGCACAAACAGTAGCAAAATTGGGAATAGTAGAACTCATTAGGATTTGCCTCTTAAGATCTTCATATTCAGGCCTAAGATTAGCCAAAAGTTGAAAAATTCTGTCTTGCTCTTCACGCTAGGCATATATCTCAATAGCCTGGGCTGGCGGTCGATATTGTCGCAATCCATCCCACTTCTTTTTCATATTACCAAGATGTTCAGTAAATGTTTGATTAGGTGCTTGCTCAGTACGGGCAAGCTCATGTTGCAACTCAAAGACACGGGATGCATTATCAACATTTCCATACATATCCCTAAAAAAATATCATAGGGACTTAGCAGTCTCTGAATAAGCAAATATCTCATAAATTTGAGATTCCATTGAATTAAACAACTATGACATGACCATATTATCATTCGCCTACCATTCAGCAAATTTCGCATCCGTAGCTACAGGTGCTCTGATAAGACCATTCACATAACTCAACTTTGATATGCCCCCAAGGGCTATAGAGACAGCTCTAGACCAAGGCAAATAATTACGCCCATTTAACATAATAGTCGTAAGTTTATTTGACATCTCGGAAGCAGATTTGCTATTAACAACCATTGTTCTAAATAGAAAGATAGCACAAAATTCAACAAACTTATCTGGAAATAATTGAATCCAATAAAGCTATAGTGAAGATGATCGCCCTTTGCGCACACCAAAAACCACCACAAAAAATCGAATTCTCCGTCACCAAAAAACAAGCGGAAGCATTGACAAAGAAATTGACTTTAGAATCGAACACGGCTCTGTTACCATGTTTTAATAAAACGAGATAAAAAAAGGAGAAGAGAAACACCAAATAGTTAACATGGTTAAGACAACCAAGAGAAAAAGAAATCGCTTGGAAGCTTACATCCACGATTATTGGATTATTGGTGCTACAATTTTCGATGGTTTTCTTCACGGTTGTTCTTATATGAAAAAAAAAATGTGTTTCTAATTGTACGTTTATTTTGTAAAGAATATGAGGATCTGTATTCACAAAATGAAAAAATTAAACAAAAACTTCAAATGTCAGATATTTCCGAACTTTTTTTTGCCGTTTCTTTTGTTAAGTACCTTTCATTTTTTTTATATGAAAAACAACATTTTTCTAATTGTACTTCATATTTATTAACAATGTGAAGACCTTTATTCACAAAATGAAAAAGTTAAATAGAAACATCAAATGTAAGATATTTCCGAACTTTTGTTTTTTGCGGTATCCTTTGTTAAGACCCTTTCGTTTTTTTTTTATATATAAAAATACGCGTTTCTAATTGTACGTCATATTTCGTAAAGAATGTCAAGATCTTTATTTACACAATGAAAAAGTTAAACATAAACGTCAATAGTCGAGTATTTCCGCACTTTTTTTTTTGCCATCTCTTTATTCACTTAGAGTTTTCTGTGCTGCAAAGTACTTGCTTTTCTGCATGTCTTTCCCATTGTCACAAATAACTCACTTGCTCCTTCAAATTGCTAAATCAGCATTGCAGGAACTCATGCTTACTCAACTAAGATGCTTATACCCTATAGTCAACAATACGAGCTTTGCAAGCAATTTCTGTTTATCCAACCAAGACCCCATCATCAAGCAAAAAGCACTCACCAAGGAATAATATAAAATAGTTACTGCTAATAGATGGAAAAATAAGATGTCTAAGGTGAGTACTCAATTAAGCTCATAGCTACATCAGCTTCCCCTGATCCATCTCAACAATTACCAACTCGAATTGGTAATTGTACTGATAAAAAAGTTCCAAAACAATTGTTCAGCCAATTTCAGTTTGTCTCTTGAGGACACTGCCTTCGAGAAAACAATCAAAAAACAACAACCCTTAGTAGAGATATCTTGTACAAACATTCTCGGGGTTGGGGCACGATGCATCCTCCTCAGCAGAAAGGTCATCCAGAAACTGGCCGACTGATACTGGTACATAGCTCTGAGGAATGACATGACTTGCATATGCTATGGGGGAACAATCTAATACAGCATTCCTATGAGGCAAGAGCCTGAAAGTGAAAGCCACTACTATCCTGCAAAACATAAGACACCATTGATAATCAAGGACACTGATATTAAAAAGACTGACTTTAGCATCAAGAAGCCATGAAAAATTGATAACCAAAGAAAACAGACAAACAGATAAAAGTTAACTGCAACTTCGCTTTACTAATGCACCAAACAGTCAGCACATCAAGAAGCCATGAAAAATTGATAACCAAAGCAAACAGACAAACAGATAAAAGTTAACTGCAACTTCGCTTTACTAATACACCAAACAGTCAGCACTTAAGTGACCCTATCCCCAGTTCGGGAACTTAAATCCCGTATCACTACGACAAGAGCAACAAATCATAAGAACCCTTCCGAGATGCAGACCAAACACATATAGCTATACATTAAGTTGTCTTAGCACTTAAGTGACACCCTATCCCCAGTGCAGGAACTTAAATCCCGCATCAATACAACAAGAGCAACAAAGACTATTTCTCCCGTCATAAGAACCCTTCCGAGATGCAGACCAAACACATATAGCTCTACCTTAAGTTGTGTTAGATGATAACGAGAACAGCAATAACTAAATAAGAACTCTATAAAGCAGTTCCTTTCCTACCAATTAATCAATTATTCTCTGGAATAGTAGTACAAATCTGTAGTCCTCGGAGGTCAGAAGGCAGGAAAGAGGAAATACCTAAGGACTTCATCTTGCATGCATAGGACAGGAGGCATCCACAATGTGTAAGCAACACATGACTTACTAGACCTAATGTACTGAGAAACATCATCGTATCTCATATAAAAAATTCAACAGGTACATTATTCTTATGTGCCAACGCACTTGAGAAATTTGAAAACAAAAATTTCACGAAGGAAAAAAGAATAAAACATTTCAAAGATGATGTAAAGAAACCTGAAGCCAATCATCTTAAACAGAAAGCATTATTGAGCAAACTGTAAGAGAAGAGATTATTACATCATTAAGGGCCTGGGACTTTTGATCCAAGTAAATGAGACTACATGAGTATAAAGAGTATTTAGAACCCGTTGTCAAGCAATGTGAGACATGCTTCAGCACAAAATCATCCTCTTCTTCTTCAGAGAAAGGACGCTCGCAGCAAGGACAAAAATGATGAGCACGAGCAACTCTTTCAAAAGGATCAAACATTTGCCTCATACCATCGGCAATATTGTATTTACTGCAGACATCATGCGATGATTGTTAGCATTATCCTCACCACGAGCTTATTTATAATCAAATCCCAAATGGATAACCTTTTCTGGATGTCTCTTTTCTCCTTCGCTGGCTCCAGTACTCTTAGATAAGAATCAATACCAGAAGATTGCTGATCCAACGAAAGCAGCTTCGACTCGATAAATCTCTTCCGTGCTGCCATGAATTGAACAGGAAAATCCACATGTAAAGCAACTTGGCCCAGAATAAAGAAAAGGAAAATCACCAGCAATTACATCCAAACACCGTCTATTCACCAAAAAGAGAACTTCAGTTCTTTCTCCTCCATCCTTCAAGATAGAATCGCTAATTTTCTTTTCTTCATCTTACCAACTATTATAACACATTGATCAATCTGGATTTCGAGCTCAAGTCATAGCAGGAACATCAACCTTAGGGATGACAAGAACAACAGCAACAAAAGCAAAAAATCAACCCTTTACCCCAGCTCCACTACATGGATCCTCTTACGCCATCTCAATAGCAAAAAACGCCTGACACCTTCTAGTGCACTTCTAAACCACGAGCTACCCCCATATTGAAATTTATGATGATAGAGCTTGAACACAGGGCATCAGGAATAAACAATACAACAAACGAAAGTGCCGTTTTTATGCAAAAAGAAACTCTACCAAAAATTGCATTAAGCATCGCTTCCACATTGTGCCAATAAATCTTGGTGTTAATATCTGATTCCCTAAATAACAAGTTTACAGCAGAAGAATGATTTCACATGGATGTGCAATGAAGAAATAGTAAACATCTAGCAGGCTTAGGGAATTGCATCCTTCAATAGACAGTATAAAATTTACCAGAGAGTTGATTTATCACAGAGAAAATCTTGAGGAAGAGGAACACACAATCTTATAGTGAAACAGGTTTGGTGCTTAAAATATTCCAACGAAATTGCCTGGTTGGTTGTTGCTTGATTCCAAAACATCAATTGTCATTAATTGCAACATATAGTAAATTCAAACAGTCAGTACTGTTCCGTAGGCATAACTGTTTGTTAGGTTGAGGGCAACCATTTGTTCAGCAGTAAAAGGTTACTCCACTATAGCCTTTGTTTAGCGGTACATACATAGACACCTCCTCAAGACCCCACAATGCAGGAAACCTTGTGCACTGTGACACCCTTTAATAGTTTGTCGGGATACACTTCAAGGCAGCCAAGATATTTCACAAAAAGATTCAAGATTTCACCATTGAGCACAATCATGCATATAGGAAATCATATTTAAAAAAAAATTGACATGTAAGCATACTCTCAAAAGTGGCTTGACCGAACAGTGGCTCCCTTGTGTGAAAATTTTATAAAAAGCCAAAAGATTGTAATCACAACCAATCGGTGTTCCCTTGTGTGAAAATTTTATAAAAAGCCAAAAGATTGTAATCACAACCAATCGGTGCAGCGATGAGAGAATCATGCCAACAATTTCATGGTTCTCATCACTGGCACACAAATACATTACATAGAATGACCTCAAAGCTTGAGACTTTTGCTTCTTCAAATCCTTGTCAGGTGGAAGCCTCCCTTTCAATACTCCTCTAATTTTACCCTTGCAATCATCAATTCTGAAACAAAAGGATGCCCAAAGTAAAGCTCCAACTCAAAACTAATCACACTAAACTGCAAAGAGCATATAAATGGGATAAGGAAAAAGAAAGAAAGAAGTTGAACCGTGGAGGAACATCCTATTTACATCTTTCTGAGTTTCTTCTTGTGATTCTCTAACTCAGCTTTCTTCAATGCAAGTTTTACTCTGTCCTCTGAATCACCTGCCATAATATCTCTCTCTATTAAGTGCCTTAATTTTTTGCTCAATACTGTAAACCTCACTTTGCTTCTGCCGTATGTTAGATTCAAATTCTCTTCCAGCAAGCTGGTTTGTCTTCCTCTCAACCTCAATTCTCTGCACATATGAGAGGGAGGGAGGGAGAGAGAGAGAGAGAGATTAGAACTGTGTATTTTGCTTCTGACATGCATGGACCCACAAGAGGAGCTAATTATGGTTATTCTACCATGATCTGCTCCCTCTCATCTATATGAGATAGATCAACATCAGATATTTGTAGCTCAAATAAGTCACGCTCATCTTCCTTTACTTTGATGCGCTTCAAAAGGCAACTCTGCATAGGATAGAAGTTCAAATGACCTGAAAAAATAAGAGAGTGATCTGAATGTTGAAAAACCACAACAAAGCATGTCTTCTAAACCTTGATCTCTGCCTTCGCCTGTTTCTGAGCATCAACATTTTTCCACTAATCATTTGCGTCCATGTACAGATCCCACACAGCCTTAAGTTCTATCTCATTTGATTTCTGCAAGACAATTTTCCCAATCAGAGTTTTTTCCCCCTTCAAATAGGAAGATGGAACACTGCGTTCAGATAGCATGGTTTTCTTATTTTAAGACATTGCTTCTCAATAAACTAGGTAGCTACTGTGATATCCCTCCCCTTAGTCCCACATTGCCTAGGGGGAGGTCTTGGGATAGGCTTATAAGCCTTGGGCTCCCTTTGACTAGCAAGACGCGTTTTCCGGGCTGAGTGCTCGGAAAGCAAAAACCGTGCGGATTGCAAAGCCCAAAGCGGACAATATCTTGCAAGTAGCCGCACAACGAGGACGTTGTGTCCGAAGGGGGAGATTGTGATATCCCTCCAGATTGTGATATCCCTCCCCTTTATAAGCCTTGGGCTTTTCCGGGCTGAGTGCTCGGAAAGCAAAAACCGTGCGGGTTGCAAAGCCCAAAGCGGACAATATCTTGCAAGTAGCCGCGCAGCGGTGCGCGGTGGGCCCGGGCTGTTACAGCTACTATTGGATATTTTCATAGTAGCATTTTAGCAGTTCATTGTGTATAGATTCAAACTGACGAATTAAGCAAAATGACATAAATACATTGTAGCGAGAAAGAGCCAATAGACCATGGAATTAGAAGGCCACCTTTTTATCGTGTAAATCCTGCTCAAGATCCAATAGCCTTGATTTCACTCTATTTGTAAGGTTCAAGGCAACATCATCGCCAAGTGGAGTATTTGGAAGAGACCCCAAATTATGCCGTGAAAAAAAAAAATTGAATGGTAGAGCCTCTTTCGCTCTTCAAAGAATTATGAGCCTAAAACAAAAGGTAAAGAAGTTAATATGAAACAGTACAACATCCCTAACTGTAAAAAAACAGCAAGCCCCATCACTTATTTGAGTTTACCTCGGCTTCAGCTTGCAGCCTGCTTATTTCCCATATGCATTCATTGATCGACTTCTTAAGGAAAGAACTTTTTGTGTCTGTGTCATTCATTTCCCTCTCTAACTTCCCGATTGTAGATTTCAAGAGTGCAATTCGTTGATCAAACTTGGTTTTCCATTCCAACAACTCCTCGTCGGTATCTAGTTTTGCAAGAAAAACACACACAAAAAGCGCATTCTTTATCTACTTTTATTTATTTTTTTATCAAAAGCGCATTCTTTGTTAAAGCATGATACAATATGAGAAACATCTGAAAAGAGAAGATGATGAAAGTAGAAGACACGCGAGATTTAATACTCAACGGTTGGGGTTTTTCAGTGTAGCCCATTATAATGACCAGGTTGTGATGTTTTACGTTTGCCACCATACACTCAGTATAAATTTAGACAAATACTCCCCAATTCCTCTCAAGCTGGAGCATCATGTCATATATTCAGAGCATATTAGAAGAATGTAATTCAAATGATGACTACGAGGATATTAGCAAATAAATCAATAAGTTGGTCGCTTGAGTTCATAAAGGCTATTGCAGTTGCACCAGAGATCAGATTTCCTCCAAATAAGTGGCAGTCAATCTCAATGTGCTTAATTATAAACTGAATCTGACGTTATATGCAGCATAGTTTGACTATCACAAGCTAATAGCATGGGATCTGCATGTCTGAGAAGTTCCTCAACTAAATGTCTCAGTTACATCATTCACGGGTACTTAAAGTCGGCTATGTATTACTTCTCCTTCAATGACCATGGGGTAACTATTTATAGACCAGTCTAGCTATGAACAGATGTTGACTCTTTATAAAGCAGTCTTACTAAAATAATAGACATTATAACAATAGTTACAAGAGTGCGACTTCCCACTGAATATACTCTTAAGACAGGCATACCGAGCAATGCTAGGCAATTCATTCCCAGCGCAAAAGGGGTGCGAAAAATTCAAATAAAGTATATGATTAAAAGGATCTACAAGCACCTTCGTTCTCCTCAGCAAGAGCAGCATACTGCTTCTGTTGCTCCTTAAATAAAGTTCCTCTTTCCGCAGTTTTGGTCGCTATCCGTTCCTGTAGTTTCCTCACATCTTTCAGTGTTACTTCTGTATGATGAATTTTAGCATCCATGGTTTGAATACTTTCTTCCAAGTCTTGCAATTGACTTTTCAAAGAATCTGTTTTTTGTTGATCTTGAGAAATGATTTCACGTAGCTGTGAACCACATAAGTACCACCAGACTAAACTCTAATGCCGCCAAAAAGCAAGAATGAAAGCATGTCAGTAAGACTATCAGCTTTCATTTTACTATACAAATTTAAATGTAATAATTTCTCTAAGAACAGAAGAAAAGAAAAAGAATGAGTGCAAGTTCTTCTCTTTCTTCTCCTGTGAAAGTTGGGAATCTCCTCTTAGGAAAACTAATTTCAAAAAGCTGCAGGATATTGAGACTTATTTCCAATTCACAAAATACAATAGAAGCATATAGTTAACCCATAACAAGTTAACAAATTATGATGAGCAAGTCTGGGTCCATTCTATATGCCCATGCCAAGATTCCACATCTAAAGCAAGTGATATGAGCAAACTAACTCAAACCTTGACTGCGACTAGTTGCTCACTATCATGCTTAAAAGATGAAATATTTGTTAATGTAAAAATTAATCACCCAATTTCTTCTTCTTAATCGACAAAAGCTACTCCTCTGGATTATAAAACAATTGTCTGTCTATTCAAAGGGTACTGTTAGGCTGAGATTAGAAGATCGAGCACGTACTTATTGTCAGAGGATTAATTCTGTTAGATAGCAAGGGTGTATTGGTCATTTATGGGTATTTACCCTAGCTTGTATAAATACTCATCTCTAATTCTAATAAACGGTAACTTATTCCAAATAACATGTTATCAGAGCCAGTGTTATTCCTTTCCGTGTATGTGAACCCACCCCATTAGTTAATTTCCACGTGCAGATTGCTTGCACGTGAGAGGGGGTGAAGAAGTTGTTGTCCCACGTTACTTGTGGATGAGTGTTGTGTTATCAGAGCCAGTGTTATTCCTTTCCGTGTATGTGAACCCACCCCATTAGTTAATTTCCACGTGCAGATTGCTTGCACGTGAGAGGGGGTGATGAAGTTGTTGTCCCACGTTACTTGTGGATGAGTGTTGTATGCTCTTTATATTCATGTAGTCTCCCTCCACCTTATAGCTTAAGCTTTTGGGTTAGACTTTCTAACAAATTCCAACTAGCTAGCGCAGAAGAAATAAACCTCCCTAGCGTCCTCCCCTTTCCTACAACAAATAAACTATCATAAGGTACATCTTAAGAACCAGATCAGTGGCAGCACCCCATATAAAAGAAGAAAACACTTCTTTCTCAAGCCACTCCAAACGGAGGAGCGCCCGCAGCACCCCATATAAAAGAAGAAAACACTTCTTTCTGAAGCCACTCCAAACGGAGGAGCGCCCGCGAAATATGCAGTGAGTCATAATGCTCTAATATTCTAGACGACAGAAGCAGAGTTCTTCTGTTTGAGACAGGAAGGATTGATTGCCAATTAACACTTCTCTACATCCCACAATATTTTATCCCGTCAAGTACATAACAAGAGACATATCGCCAGTTTAAATATTATAGCAACCGTGTAAATAATGACAACGCGAGAATTCGTACGAAAAAGTTCTGTTGAGAATAATAAGGACATATTAGTCATTACGGAGCCCTCTGACCCCAGCAAATTGAAAATTACTAGACAAGTTCAGGAAATTCTAGAGAGGAAAAAAATCCGTATACGTATACAGTTATGTATACAATTCCATAAAGGTAACACCACGCACGCATAACCGGGAACAGAACTTGAAAAGCCACGCGCACATCTATGTAGTGCTAGTGAATGCAAATACAACTTCAACAGATATTGCTAAAACGAAAAAAGTAAGGGCAGCAGTATGTGTAAGTATATACTTCAAGAACTGGCCGTTCTTGTCAACCACACGAAATATACAAAAACTAGTTCAAACCACCACATCCAGATATTATCTGCTTAATATCAAGCAGCGGTGGAGTTCATACCACAGTAACACCGGATGCATCCTACGAAACTACAAAATTGCATCCAGCATCCCCTTTAAGAACACCTAGAGGGAGGCAAAATGAACTATGTACATATGATAATACCAAGTGACCAAAAGCCACAGGAAAGAATCAACGAAGTTTATTTTGAGCCACAGCCTCACATAATTCCTCCTCATAGAACAAGGCCCGATTTGATGCCAAGGACTTGCATGGAGGCTTCGTTAAAACTGATGGTACCATACATCTGGAAGGGGATGTTGATTCCTGGAAAAGTACAGCAGCGATCTGCTGCATCTCAGCCAACTTAGTACGAGAAGGTGGCCGTGGACCCTGCCTTGGTGCTTTGGGAGTATGAGGACTCGACATGAAAACTCCCTTCCCGTCACACCTGGTGGAAGCAGTCTTATTCAGTATGCATAAATATATTCATGGTTTAACCAAGATAAAAATCAGGCACGATAGGATGAAAACCATGAGTTATACCTTTTAAATGGCCAGTGCTCTGTTGGACGAGGAGTCATACTTCTTAACATTTCTTGTCGTGAGTGATCTGGTGTAGTGTAGTTGAAGTGAAACTGCCTTGTAATCACGGCCTATAGCAATGATCAAAAGGGACCATCATGTCAAGCTATAGGTTCAATTTGATCCACATAAACAGTATGATGGAGACACAAAAACATAAGAGGGAGAGAGGTAGACAGAGTACAAGACACGCACCGCCTGCCTAACCCTTTGAGAGACGTGGAAAGCTGCCCCTAGCTGGTCATGATGTAAGTGACAAAGTACTTTGACCTTAAAATCGGAAGAAAAAGAATTAGATTTTTGAGGGAATAAGCATGTAGCTTAGGGAAGAAAAAATAAAACAGTAATAGGAAGAACTCATCCCATCAAAAACAAGAGGGCAAAACAAAACGGTACTTTATCCCAGAATAAACAGGAGACATAAATATGAACTTTCAGCTGGAATTCTTATGAACTTTACTCCTGCAGAAGTTATACTTGCAAAACAACCAAAATAATATTGATCTTGCAAAAGCCTCTTGTCTAATGCCCACACCTAATTACAAGAGCTATTTACGGGTAGCTATGTGATTTACTGGAGGCTCATTTCCAAACTTTAACTGGGAAGGGAAAAATTTCTAAAAATGGTCAACATATTGCGATACAAACCCCCCAGCCCCAAGAAAACCCACAAAAGGGAAAAACAAGCCATTGGTGCACTTTACGTCCTTCTCTATATAGATTCTTACATGTTGCGGTCCTTAAAAAGTTAAAATGCAAATTTATCATCTTTCTATGCACCATCTTCAAAGTCTGCAAAATGCCGGATCCATGAAAACAGGCGATACAAGCAAAGAAAGTTTTTCTTAAGCCCGCAGCTCAAATTTGACTAGAGAATATGTTGAAAATGCAGACATAACAACAAATAAAGAAAGCGAATCTCCATGATATGAGAAGAAGATAGTGAGCAATACCAGTACATCTATGGGGAGAGCCTCAAGCCTGGATTCAGTTTTACAATCATTGTCATGAGGCGTCTTCGATGTCCCCATTGAGTTATTTTGTTTAACCAAATTTACAGGGGACAACAGAAGGGGGCTCTCGTCAACTGCTTTATCTTCAAGGAGCACGTTATTCTCAGCTTTCTTAGCATCCAGAACAGCAACCCTTTTCTTCCCAATATCAGTACAGGACTTGGCTACCGAGCCTCTACTGTACCGGAGCTGAGCTAGAGCCCCGGGTTTAAGATACTTCTTGCTTGAGCTCCGCAATCGCCTCTCTTTCCTCGTACCCTTTGTTTCCCTCTCTTTCGGTGATACTTTCCCCATGTCCACCACCTGTCTCATTTCCTCACTTCAATTCTTCTGCTTCTCCCCTGAGAAAAATCCAATATCCCCTTCAATTCACTATCTTTACCAGTCTCTGAAGCAAAAGGAAAGTTTTTACTTACACTTATGCACAAGACTTTACATTTGAAGTAACATAAATTCAAGCGACCAAATCGCCAGAAGAGGTACGAAAATTAGCGCGAGTAAACGCACAAGAAAAAAGCCTTCTCCAAAGCTTACACAATTCGATGAACAGCCATCCCCAATCCTCTTTTCTTGATATTTCCGAAATTACAGCAAATCGCGAGTCGCGACATCACCAAAAATCAATACGATAGAGAGTTGCGAGCCGAATGAACTTGTCTATCGTGTATCAAAAAACAAACAAACTATTTAAGGACAGTAGAAATTGACGGCAGGCATATCTAATCAGAAATCACAATTAAGCGTATCCAGTAGCCATAGACATATCTAATCAACCGATCGCATAAAAAGCTTACCTAATCTTGGAGAGCTTCGAGATACGAACCCCAGGAAACAACGCTGGAAGAGCTCGATCAAGACAAAATCTGAATAGCGAAAGCCTGGAAGAGTTCAATCGAGAGAGAATCTCCAGAGAGAGAGAGGTGACGTGAAAAAACCTAGCGTTCACCGGTATTTGAAATAGGCGAATCGCAAGATGTTCACGCGGACAGAGGAGCGACGGGTTGTGTTTTGGCCGAGTGAGCCAAGAAGGAAATATATATATATCCCCTGCCCTAGTCCGGAAGATCCTACGGTTGAAATCAGCGGGATCCCTTAGCTTTTCCTTAGCATGGGATCTCCACCCAGGCGATCCTGACCCCTCCACCCTACGCATGGGGCCCACCCCAATGGAGGGTGGGGATCACCCTGCCAAGGAAAAATCTTGGCAGGGGATCCACGCCTGGGCAGAGGACCCAAACGGCTCTCTTGAAATTCGAAACTCCTTCAAGATAGGAAACTTTCTACAAACAAGTTTAAGTGACTTTTGCCCTAAGGTGTACAATTGGAGATAACATCAAATTACTAATTGTTGACTTAAGAAAAATTAATTTTTTGCAACAAAGATAATTACTAGCCGATATGAAAAAAAGAAAAAGAAAAATTGGGAACTCGCTTTATTATAAACGGAATGACAAACCATGTTCAAAAGTTACTAACTAATTTATGGTGAACTAATTTTAAAATCGAGAAGCTACTAAAAGTTGACAAGAATTATAATAAGTTTCCAGCTAGCGCGAAATATTTGTTTATTAGGGTGACAAAAGTTAATCCGGAAAATATTGTTCAGATTATTATTCTATAAGAAATATTAAAATCTGTTTGGAATTGACATAGCATAATCTACATTAATCCTAATTCTTTAAGGAACTAACTTTCATCGAATTTAACATTAGATATATTCTACTGATCTAATTCTTATTTTTATCAAATGAATATTGTTAATACTTTTTATGGGATTGAAATTTATTTGGAACCGATCAAGCATATCCACCTTTATCATAATTTTGTGATAAGCTAAATTTGTCGACAGAATAAAGATATTTTAATTCAATGTTTGTTTTAGAAAATTTTGTGGGTTCTTTACCCCGATTTTTTTGGCGTCAAAATTTATTGTAAAAGCTAGAAGTAGAAGCTGTTGTCCTTTCAGGAAATATTTTGATATTTTCTGTGAAAATTGATAGGAAAATTATATTGAAATTTTGCGATAATATTTTGGATTAAATTGATAGAATTGAATAATTGAGGACTAATTGACCTCCATACAATAATTTAATAATTGATTAGACAATGTATCCATTATTTTGGTTGGTTGAAAGTAGGGGTGTCAAAATGGGCGTTTGACCCACTTTTTTTTTTTCATTTGGATCACCTGAAGGTTGTTCGTTATTGCGTTATTACGTGTCTGTCGTATATCTGACGTGTCCAATTTTTAATACTATATTGATATTTATTTAATATTTACTTTTAATTATATTTTTTTTATCTGCTTCTTTCTTTTCGAGCCGGCCGTCGAGCCTGCCGACCACCGATGTGAGCAAGTCTCGCCCGTCCCTGGCGAGGCTCAATCTCACCCAGCGATGGTGAGGCTGGGTAGGGCTCGACCTCGCCCAAGGAGTACGAGGTCGGGCTCACCCTCGCTGGTGGTCTGCCTTTAGCCGGTTGTCGGGCTCAGCAAACATCTCGAGGAGGAGGAGGAAGAAGAAGTTTAGGGAAAAAAAGAAAAATAAAATATATCAATAAAATATTAAGATATAATTAAAAATTGGCCATGTAAGTGCCAGTCGCGCCACGTCAGCAATTTTCGGCCCAAAACTAGTCGGAAGCACTGAATTAACACAAATAAAAAAAAGGTTTAGGGTTGAATTGGGAAAAAAAAAACTAAATTGGTATAATTACAATAGATTTATGACTTTTTTTGGTAATTTTCCTTATAAGTGTCAACCTATGGATTTTGTGTGTGTGGATAGATGGTTGAATTAACAATTTAAAATAAAGATTGTTTCACTCTAAGAAAAATGATAAAAAGAAATTAGTCTCGGCACAACAATTTACATGGTGCTGCCTTAGAAAAGTAGGCGTTCTCCTTTTCTATTTTAGGTTGATATTATAATCATAGATTTATGAGATTGGTCACTTTACCAATGATCAAAACAAATTAGTTTGAAGTATACGTCAGTCAATACCCTCAGCTAGGCATGACCATTTGGAACCGTGGACCCGAAATAGGGTCGGAACCGGCCCGTCGACTGGGCCCACGGTTCCGAACCGGAACCGACCGGTTCCATATTTTTTCCCTAGGTAAGGCAGGCCCCTCGTGGGGCCCGCCTGGCCAGGGGAAAAGCCAATGGCTCTTCCTCTTCTCTTCCCTACTTTTTTTTTAATTTTATAAAATCCGGTTCCAACTTTTTGTGGAACCGGAACCGACCACACCTGACCCAACATTATCGCATCATCATTTCTAAAAAAAAAAAAAAAACGGGACGCAACCTTTCGTGGAGGAAGTCTCTAACCACGCCTATTGATTCACTCATCTGCGTATTACTTTCTAAATTGGTATTCCAATTTTATCCTCGCTAGCTTGAACAGAGACAGAGCTGGGAAGCTTCGCCGCGGAGGTCCAAGGGGCGCTGGCGACAGGCGTCGCCTTGCCTCGCCCTGTGCCGCGCGACACCAGCTTCACCTCGCCGGGGTCGTGGGGCCGGCGGACGCAAGCGAAGGGAGGCTGGGACGGTGTCAATGTCGCAAGTCATGGGGTTGGATAGGGATATACTCGTCTTTCCATAAGCATCCTTTCCGACTTGGCCCCTTTTCATTCCAAATTGGGTTTTTCAGAATGGATGACCACTCTGTTATTTTTTTTTTGCCCAAAAAAAAATAACAACAATTTATTTAAATTGTTATGGGGTCTGCTCTTTTAAGAATTTGTGGCTCACACGTTATACTGTTATTCTCACGGTCACTCCGGAGAAAGACATAATTTTTAGGAATTATTACCTTTTCACTTGCCCCTCGGATCTTACATTCTCTGTCCCTTTTTCTTTTGCTTGTCAATGACCGCGACTTTCCAAGAGCCTCCCTGTGACCCACGCTTATTCAACCTTGGCAGATATCAAACTGAAGCTGAAGGTCATTTTTCCCCCAAGAAACCGTAGATGTGCGCCCGTTCTTTCCGATCAAGGACCGCGATGAAGACGAGAGACTCCGAGATGTTTTACTAGGAACCTCATGATATGGTAGCTCTATGCTTTTTGAGATTCATATTGGGAGATTTATATGTGACTTGAATTCGACTCGATCCATGGACCGATGCTTCATTCCATGTCCAAATTTTATTGTGGTTGATACCAAGTAAAAAAAAGCTACTTAGCAGGCTTATAGACATGTTGTTGAGCGGGACAAGCGATCAAACAATAAAATATACATAACCAAAAAATAAATTAGATACCAAATTTACAGGTTCGGTCGTGGAGGCCTATATCCACGGGGGAGAGCATCAACGAATTCCACTATAGATCAAGCGATCAGTGAAGACTTCAAAACCACACTTGAATTACTCAAATTCTCTCAATGTTCAATCAATTTTAATTACATTGAATTACACACACAATGTTTAGTCTCCCACGCATTTATTTTCACTGATTGTGATTGATAAGCTAGATATTTCCATTTTCATGAATTCTTAGATGTTAAAGCTTTCCTTAGACCAATACATCTGCATGAAAATCGTAGTTAGGAAAATTATTCAACTTAGGTAATGAAAGGGCGTGAATGGAAACATTAGTGTAACTAAATCTTCGGACTTAATTTCTCTAGTTTCGTAGAACCGAACGAACTCTTCCAACTATTTGGTAGGGTTTTCAATCTACCCTCCAAAAAACAGATTTGTGGCAACTCCATAAGCATGTACACATAGTATATGTCACCCGACTACACTAAGGTCGAACTCGATATATAAAAAAACTTCCCTGTCACGATTTGGTATGGGCTTGGGAGGCCCATGTTAAAACCCACTCACTTCTTAAGAATGGGCTTGGCAATCATCCCGTGATTGACTTGGTTTCGAAGAGGTGGGTTGTGACATGAACTGTTTCATCTCAGATTAGATTATGAGAAATCGAAAATGTCACATGTCCCTATTGTTTTATTAGTGTGGTTTGATGTCTATCTTTCATGGGCGTCGGGTTCGATGTAAGTCGTACATGATTTTCTTTTCCGGGGCTTTTTTTTTGGAATTCTTTTATGCCATATGCCTCAAAATGTTAACTTCATGGTTAGTTCAATCTTGGGCTCAATATCCAAAAAATCCTCAAACTTTAGCATTTGTGACAATTATATTAAAAAATGATCTCATAAAAAACCTCAAACTTTTGCATTTATCATCATTTTACCTCAAACTTTTACTTTTGTGTCAATTTTAAAAGTTTATTATAAAAAAAAAAAAAAAAACCTCAACTTTAACATATGTCCCAATTATACCCAGAACTTTTTTATATCTCATAAAAAATATCCAACTATTACTTTTGTCCCAATTTTATCACTGTTAGCCTTCCATCTATAATCGTCATTAGTTTAATCTACGTGGCATTTCTACGTTGTTAATGGATTACATCTTGGCAAAGCTGACATGAAAAATTCCTGAACTTCTCTTCTATTGTTTGGTTCCCCTACATATTACCAGGAGATAAAGAGTCACTCAAGATGGCACGTTTCATATTCTTTTCGGCATTCAACAGCCAAAAAAACTGCTAGACATGGAGATATTTAGACTAATGATCTAAATCTCACCGTCCCCGAAACCTACTATTTATAAATTTCGAAAATTCATTAGTAAGTTTGGCGAGAAAGCTCGAGCCACATAGGATTAACTAACATTGATTATGGACGGAAGACTAACGGTGGTAGAATTGAGATAAAAATAAAAGTTTTGAGGTTTTTTATGTGACATAATTTTTTTTTGGACATAATTGGGACATATGTTAAAGTTGAAGGTTTGTTTTTATACTCGACTAGTAAAATTAGGATAAAAATAAAAATTTTGGGTAGAATTGAGACAAATGTAAAAATTTGTGGTATTTTGTGAGACGATTTTTTTTTGATAAAATTGTCACAAATACTAAAGTTGAAGGGTGTTTTTTTTTTTAAATATTGGGCCTTCAATCTTGTCATATGCGCAATCTTCGGTTCAGCTGCATGTGTATCACTTGAGCGCGGCATTCGTCGCGTCGCATCCGAGCCAATGCTTTGCTAATTCAGATGGTCACCTTACCTTGGAAAAACATTTGACTATATTGGTTTAAAAGGTTAGTACGAATAGATAATCTACTGCCAACATAAACAAGCACATGTGACACTTGACATATTGAAATGAGAATGAATAATTTATCTAGGGCAAAAAAAAATTAATAACGTTTTAAAATTTAACAAAATTCCCTCGAAAGTTTATCATACTCAGTTGTAGGTTTATTGTAATAATTGAAAAGTTTATGATTCATTCAATTTTGTACCTAAATTTAAAGATCTGGGTGCAAATTTCCCCGGATAACTATGGAAATTGAAAATTTATTAATCCATCAGCAGATTCCACTTGAGTTAAGGGTGATGGGAAAAATTATCCAAAATATCTTAAACCTATGTCGGCCTCTGACCGGCTACCTCACTAAAAATAAAATAAAATAAAATAAAAATAGAATACTTTAAAAAAGATGTCCGCCACGTCAGCATCGATCATGCGTTGTAGCATGGCTGGGTATTTATCTCATTAATTTTCGGTAAAAAAAATGAGTTAATACAGTGAAAAATTTTGAACTGGCATATTTGTGACAAATTTATCTAAAACAATTTTTTTAACCACGAAAAATCCTAAAATGGTACCGTTGTGACGAATTTACCCAAAATTATTTTTTTGACTACCATAAATCTTATAATGGTATATAAGTGATAGATTTAACATAAACTATTTTTTTTACCACGAAAATTCTCAAATTGATATATCCGTGTTAAATTTATCCTTCGTTAAATTAAGTTAATGCCATGATAAATTTCAAACTGATACACATTTGACAAACAAAGGATAAAAATTCAAAGTTGGTACACTCATTACTGTTGTTCGTATCTTACTTTTTTTTTAACTCACGATGTGGAACTTTCTTATAATGATATAAATTCTTTTGAATTTGGTGAGAGAGTTGCTTTTGCTTTTTGTATATGCAGCCAAACATGCACTTATTTATGCTCGTTCAATTTTAATCAGTTGTTTTGCCTTTGTCTTTGCTCCTTATGCTTAAATTGATTATGAACTTGTTTTTGTCTGGCATGATGATGATGATAATTATCAATATAGGTCTTCATCATTTTCTTGGGGATCTTGGTTGATGCAGTTGTATCTTAGAAACCTATCATTATTGTGATGTTATTTCTTCATTATTCGTTGCAGAGCTTCTTTGACACTCCCGGGCTTACACTGACTTGTGGTGGGTTTCCCCATAAGGACTTGAAAGCACGCGTTGAAAGTGCTTGGAGTGCAGTTAAACTCTACGATGTTCTCATAGTCTTGTTTGATGTTCAGAGGCATCTTACCAGGTTACTTTTCACAAAGTAAAATTTTAATTATCTGGTTTTTTTTTTTTGGTAAGTTAATTATCTGGTTGTTGTTGTGCCTCTCTCTCATTTAAAATACATTGTCAGATACTTTGGTTACATTGCCACTGCGGAAATATCGTGCTATGCAGTTTGATCGTATTATATTTTGCTGCTGCTGATGATGATAAAATTGATTGCACATGACTTTTTTATTTTGCCTGTACTAACAAAATATATTTGATACTTAACACCCACTTATGTTAAGTTCCTTCTTAGGGAATTTAATCAAACAGCTTTATGCAGTTTAATTGTGGCAAGCATGGTTTGCTGATCTAACCAATGGCTGGATTAAAGTTCGTTCCCTATTTACAAAATTATTTTCATTTTCTATTATCACATGTCGAACAAACTTTGCATTTACTCGAAGCATAGAAATAAAAGTTTACATTTTATAGCATAAAATGCTGGTGCTAAATGTTAGTGTTTTATTAGTGATGGCAATTTAAAATGTGAAAGCTTGGGTTCCTTTATTCTGCCCATTCTACAATTAATGCCGGTTGGTCCACGTACGGTTAAGTGTTATTATTTGCATGCTTAATTTGAACCTTGGGGAATAACCTTTGGAGGTGTATGTTCATAGGCACTTTGGTTGCTCTATTAACTTTAGAGGGTTACTGTTTCAGAGCGAGTACAACAGAGGTGTCAGTGCCTGGAATTTTGATATCGAGGATTTAAAAGCCCAAGCATCACTGGTATGACTTCTCTTTGCATGTAGCTAAGTATATCCACCTTGAGTTGATTAATAAGTTAGAATTTGTATGTCTATATGATCAGCTAACAAAATAAATGTTGTTTGCTGTTCTTGATTTACTAGATTAGAGATGATGATGACCTCCCTGAGGGTAAGGAAGACGATGAGATGATAAAGACATCTACAACCTTTGCCTGCGATAAGGTCATACAGCTTTAGTATTTTTCATTTTATCTGATATTTTTCCTAGTTTTGAGGTCATTCATTCGCATTCCTGGTGATTTAAAAGTTGGTTATACTGCTTGTGCAGACATTTGTTTCTTTTTTATGCTCAGGTAATTTGTTATCTTTCATTGCTTCAACAGGATTCAAATGATTGCAGATCTTCCTTGGGCCAACTGGGCACCGGCAGTGAATTACTACCAGCTGAAAGCAAAGGAAACTTAAACGGGGATGAAGTACCATCAACTGAGTGCTTGAATAGAAAGGGGAAGATTCACCAAAGTGATCTTGTGGAATCTGTTCGTCCTGGAAAGGTTAGTTTGAAGAAAAACAGTAGCAATGAGATGACGCCATCAACATCGGAAATGGATTCAAAGGCCAAGGTTAAATCTCAGACAATGAAGAGTCGTCAAACTCATAGTGGGCCTCTCATGCAAAATGTGGTGCTTAACCATTCACTTTCTGATAAAATGCGAACTTCTGAAAGGTTGGTCCTGAATTTTCAATGACCGTTACTGAAGCAACATTTGAATTTTGAATCAGAATGCTATTTATTTTTTTATATTCAGCAGCTATCGTGTTAGTTTCATTAATTTACCTTTTGACTACCAATTTAAAGCAGTAGTTGTTGGCGAAGTAGGTGTGCTTGTTGATGTGTGCACTATGTTACAAAGCTGCCTGTGGTGTGTCAGCCGCTTTCAGTATTGATCCAGTGATCTTGATGTTTGTCATTTCAATCTGTATGTGCCAGGTGAACAAATTTAATCCAATCAAGTCAATACAATTTTCTTTGCCCAAATACAATTTCATAGGTTTTAGCCCTACAATTGCTGGTTGCGTTTTGTATTCAGGGTGGTGGCCTGAGGGTCGACACACTTTTTTCCTCGGCCATGTCCTTGATTCGAGTGACCCTGCTCCACTCCAGTGCATTGGGGGATACTTTTTGAGGGTGGGGTGCAATGAGGGCCTGGTGGTGACCTCCAATATACTGTTTTGAGTTCACCGAAAAAAGCGAGAAGAAAGGGATGTCCCTTCTGAGCCTTGCTTAATTTTCTTTTCACTTTAGTAATAACTTCATGTGCTTAAGAAAATACCAGTAATACAAGTCAGTGGGTATGACTTGGAAGTTGTCTCTTTTGCTTCAAAGGACTCCAATTACTTCTTTTACCTTATTGTTTGGGTTGATGAAATTACTGAAGTTCCAAGTTTGTTCTCAACTCTCTACTTATCAATGGACTTTCACATTGCATGTTCGTTTAAAATGAAAATAATCTTTGGAACTAATTACTGTGAGATCATATCAAACTTGCATCTTTGAGTTTTTGAACGCGGAGGTAAGTTCCCCTTTTTATATTGTTAATAGGGGTGAGGGCGAAACTTTACAAGTGACAGACAGGGCTAAGTCTGAAGTGCGAAGGGCACCGAGCTTTAGCGGTCCTCTAATGCTCCCCGACCGAGCTTCAGCTAACAGTTTGTCAGCTCCCATAAAATCTTCCGGAGGTACTGAAATTGTGCATTATTACTCATTGCTCATACTTGCACTATGAACACCTGCTGCAACTTTAATTACTACTGTAAGTATTTCTACTGTGACAGGATTTAGAGACTCTCTGGATGAAAAGACGAAAGCTAACTTGGTGCAGATTAAAGGACGATTTTTGGTGGCATCTGAAAATTTGGATCTTGTAAAGGTATTAGTCTGTAAAAATGGTGTTTCGTTGTAACGCATGACTCCTGCTAACTAAGAATATTTCAATAGGATATTCCATTAGGTGCAGTTCCACGTCGGTCTTCACAGGTACCTGGTGGAGTGCTGTTGTGCTGTGGTTCTTCACATTGTACACCGAACTTTTGAATATAACTACCCTCCTGTATTTTGCAGGGATCGCCTCTAAGAAAATCTGCCAGCGTTGGGGAGTGGATATTTGAATCCAGGCAAATGGTTTGTCTTCGTATCCGACTCTTTCAAACATGCTGACTAATCCAGTAGACGGTCTTATATGAACTTTGATAATATTCTTTGGAGGAAACAAAACCAAATGTCACTGAATCTTCTATTTTAAAGATAGTTGATATTCTCGTGCTTTCACAGAGAAAATTTTTCCCCTGGTAGATGTGTTCTGCCACTCTTAACTCGCAGTACTGATTTCAGCAAGAATATCTGCACTATTTCATGTCCGCATTATGAAGTAGACACATAAGATATGGTCAGCTTTGCTGGAGTTTTAAGCTTTAACAGTTACTTCTTCTCTTCTTTAACAGCCTAATTGTCAGTCTTCAAGAGAGTTCAACTGCAGCAGTTTGCCTGCAAGTGTCATAATGCCTCATCTTCAGAATCTTTTCCAGCAAACCTCCTCGCAACAGGTACAGTTACAAGCAATGGAAATCGTGTTCTGTGGTTTTTCTGTGTTGGAATGGCTATATTGTGACTGTTTTGACCTCCTCTAAAATCTGTGTGCTCTGTTTGTGATGATAGGAGCTAATTATGAGTTTGCTGAATAGCTTCCAAAATGCCGAGGTTGATGGTGAGTGAATGATTTGTTTGTGTTTTCCTATGTACTCGGTAAATATTCATGAAGCATCTGAGGATTAACTTTAGACTTGTTTTTATCTGTTTCAGCTACTCAAAATGGAAAGTTGCCCCCATTGCCTCGTAGTTTGGAAAACAATGGAATCGTAAAATCTCTTAATCCCTTCTTTGCTGTTTTCTTTGCCCAGAATCATATGATATTTTGCTTGTATTTTGGATAGCTGTGTCTCTTGTGCTGGTGCTCTTTTTTCTTTTGCTGTGAGGAATACTTTTGTCAACTTACGTTCAAGCCATAGGAAGATTTTAGAGAGCCATAAAGCATGCTTCTATCAAATTAAATGTTTCTGCCTGATGGATGTAGTCGCCATTTTTCCAGAAGAGCTCTCTCTTAAGGAATTTTTTCTAATAAGTATCTTCCCCGGATGTAGTACCAACCAAATTGCAATTCTGGATTATAATCAGCTCTGAAACGAGCATTTCTCTCTTTCCTTTCTGATTTAGCTTCTTCTTTGATAGGCTGATTTGGCAGCTTCTCAGAGGGAACGCATATTGCTACTCAAGATCTCAGAACTTCAAGCTAGGTTTGTCATCACCAGTCTGGATATCGATTGATTGATATCATAAGTTCAACTTCTGTTTTTAAGTTTTGACGAATTGCCTCCCTATATCTACAGGATGGCCATCTTGACCGAAGAAGTGACTGCTGAGAAGTTAAAACACATGCAGGTGAGTAGAACTCAAGTTCGTATTCGGCTCTCTCAATTCTAATAACCTTTTCAAGAGCCTTTGTGTGGAACTAATGAGTTAATATCTCATTCTAGTTGCAACAGCAGCTAAGCACATTATCCATCCAGGAAGAGAATGGTGGTCAAAGTGAAGGGGATGCTGAGATTTGATCTGGGTTCATGGAAATTTGTGTCACTATGTACATTTCAGCTAGCAACTGTAAATCACACAGGAAACGGTCTCACTCTTTGTCCCTCTGAAAAGTCTTGGGCACGATAGCGCGAGAAGGCAACATTGCAAGCATCCGAAGTTTCTCCCTGTACAACTATGTTCAATCTCAGACGCATCAACCAAAATCTGTCAACCAGAAGATGACAGGCCCTTTGGGATTAAGCATTAAATTTATGTAAGGACTTTCCTTTTTCTGCAGAAAGAATTCTTTTGCATGAGGGGAATCAAGTCCTGGGTTGATACTATTTTTTGTATCCTGTAGTCTGTATCAATATGTTCAACCTTGATATTTCAAGTTTATGTGCTGTTTGTAGAGAGTTGTATAGATTGGGTTTGTAGAGAGTTGTATCTGCTGTTTCGTTCCCTGTCATTCTTTGTAATGACTACGGATTTTGTTGTCGTGTTTAATACATTTTGTGCTGTAATATTGATGAATAAATGAAAAACTGATGCCTAAGCTAAGGAATTCATCACACTTTTACCCTCGTGCAACTAGAAAATGTCAAGATAGACAGTAGCTTTCAAATAGTTAATCCTATGGACCTGCAGAGACTCCTAGCAAAACAATGACAACAATGGAGCCACATAAGCTGATATAGTGGCGACATCTTCTTGGAATTTTCCTCAAAACACTTCTTTACAAAAGAACAGAAAACTCACTTGGAATTATATCCACTCCCAGGCTGTAGAACCTCTGGTGCCATCCTATAAGCATAGTCCGAATTAAAAAGCAGTGGTTTAATCTTAAAAAACAAGCAATGATGAAATACACAGAGAATGTCACCGGAAACATAATTTACTTGGCTCCAGGCGACGGAGTGGCGAGGCCAGCGATCATTGTGTTGGCATGTAAAGCCAAAATATATCATTAAGGGCTTTTTTATTTTTTGTCCTTTCTTTTGCTTATAGGTTAAAAGTAATACCTCTTATATAAGATATGTAAAGATAGCAGCCGTCAAATGAGAGCAGATAGAAACGAAAAGTAGCGAATAGAGAGAAAAAGATTATTGGCCATGCCGGCGAGGATGGACACAGCTTGGTTTGGGTCAAGAGTATAATTAATCATGCGGATCTTGTGCTTGATGGGTCCTTAAGCGGGAGGGTAATTTTGTGCTAGGTAACGAGAAGTCTTCCCCCTACGTTTATTCTAACATCCATTTACGATGCATACAGGTTGTGATCGGTAATACCTCAGAGGATCCCTGATGACCATCTTTCTTTCCGGATATCGAGGATAAAAGCTTTGCCGCCTCGTTGAACAATTGAAAGCCCTGAATGTCTCCATTTCTCATGCTTGCCTCCAGCTGCAAAGAGAAAATACTTCAGAGATTTGCAATAACCATATTTAAGTTTCAGCAAGGCGGGTGCACAAGAAAAGAAGACCCTGTCCCAGGCCCATTTACATGCAGATCAGCTCTCCTGTAATAATTATAATGCAATGTAGCCTGGTGACTCTAATTCAAATGCAAGGTGATTTCCTCGTTTGGTTTAGAGTTTGTACCTGAACATGCACAATGCAGAAAAGTATACTAGCAACTGGCAGCCAACTCTCTTCAGGTGACAGAGATAAATTTGACCTGAACCGATGACAGGAAGGATGCATTTATGTCAAATTCCGTAAGAGCACGTTAATCATTGAAAAAAAAAAAATCTAGCCAAACAAGTATTCAGAGGGCTGCATGGATTGCAAATAGAACTCACCCGGAATAGAAACATTCAAGAGATACTTATCCAGGTAAATGTGATACAAAGAAACAACCCTTGAATGATGCCTAATTGAACGAGCTGAACTCCAGAGATATAAAAAAAAAAAAAAAAAAAAAAAAACACTTCTACTTTGTTGGTGACCCATTTCTTATGGCCACAGAAGCATAGTAGTACAATGCGAGACACTCAAGCGGTTCCCTGGGGAATGACATTCTTACATGGTTTAAAGCAAGCGGATGAAACTGTATTGGCATCAACATGGCTAAAAAAATGAAGGTATTGATTGATGACAGGTCGAAATATACAATATCCGGAGAAAAATTCAACCAACATGTGACATTCTTACATGGTTTAAAGCAAGCAAATGAAAATGAATTGGCATCAACATGGCTCAAAAAATGAAGGTATTGATTGATGACAGGTCGGAATATACAATATCCGGAGAAAAATTCATCCAACATCACCTCCTAGAATACGATCCTAATGATCGACACCCAGCTGTCTTATTTCGCCCTTCACCTAACAAGACAACTATGAACAATGCGACTCTCGCTTGATCTCAAACGTTCAAGCAAACTTTTGCAATTGTAGCTCCGCGAAATTGCCCTCGGCCGGCCAGCTTTTGCAGTTGTGGCGCCTGGAGCCTTATCACTTGCTGCCATCTTTGGGAGATCACACGGATCCAATACCTTCACCGTACGCCGCCTCTTGTCTGTCGAGAAGGAATGATAGAATATTTTTGTAACGGCCGGGGTCCCACTTGCACGATATTGTCCGCTTTGGGCTTTGCAACCCGCACGGTTTTGCTTTCCGAGCACTCAGCCGGGAAAAGGCCTCATGCAAATCAAGGGCACCCCCAAGGCTTATAAAGCCACCCAAGACCTCCCCCCTAGGCAATGTGGGACTAGGGAGGGGATATCACAATCTCCCCCCCTTCGGACACAACGTCCTCGTTGTGCCCGTACCGCACTGGGACTCGCGGACTCCACCGCTACCGCTACCCAGCTACCGGGGTCCACACATGCGGTCGGGGGTCCGCTCTGATACCATTTGTAACGGCCGGGGTCCCACTTGCACGATATTGTCCGCTTTGGGCTTTGCAACCCGCACGGTTTTGCTTTCCGAGCACTCAGCCGGGAAAAGGCCTCATGCAAATCAAGGGCACCCCCAAGGCTTATAAAGCCACCCAAGACCTCCCCCCTAGGCAATGTGGGACTAGGGAGGGGATATCACAATTATGGCCTGCTGCTGTGTATTAGGTCCACCACTAGATGCTTATTACTACGACATCAATCAAACTTACATGTTTCTACTTTTTGATAAAGTTCTTGCTTCTTCCTCTTGGCGGCTTGAGCCTTCCCGTCCTCCACAACTTCGTTCCAGCCCTTGGTCTTCTGATTGAACCAAGTGAACAAGTCAGTTCTTTTAATTGGAAGGATTCCCAGCGAATTAAATTGGCTTTTCTACTTACGTCTTGCTGATTGGCGAGTGGTCGTATGCACCCCACGGCTGATCCGTTTGAGTTTTGCGAATGAAGCATTCACAGGTATTTGAATTAGGCGAATTTCGCTGCAGTTACTCGGTGAGGCCAAGCAGGTGCTTTCAAACAAACGATGTTGCCTGATTTGGTTATCTTGTTGGACTTTCTTGTATATTCGCATAATATCCAGTTGTCACTATATATTCGATTTTTTATTCGATACGAAATATCTCGAAAAAAATCAAAAATTTGTATGTTATGAAATATATATATTTTTTGTCAGAGTTATTGAGATATTTTAAAATGTGAAAATTTGGAGAAATTACATTTTTGAATAGTTAAAAGAGAGCTAATTTGAAAAGGAAAAATTGCAAAAAGGGGTTCGTGGGGGCCTGAAAATCAAAATGAGCCGAGGCGGGAAAAGATAAAAAATAATCAGGGAATTCTCGTGGGGGGGGAGGGCATTAAATGACGGATTCGGCCTCGTCATGAGCCATTAATAAACGTCGGTGGACGGCTCCTCCTCTTCCTCCTCCTCGTCCTTTGGGGAGGAGGGCGAACTTGGAAGATAGCTTTCGGGGGGCAGTTTGGGTAATTCGGAGAGAGGTTCGTAAGCGGGAATGGGATCCTCTGACTTAGCTGAACTAAGGCAGGGGGTGCCTTACTTTTCAATCCAGCCGTCCGTTCAAATCCGACGGCTGGATTGAAGCCACGTCAGATCTGAGATTAAGTGCCCCAAATTTGGGCGGCACTTCATTAAAAAAAACAAAATTCTCCTCTCTCATTTTCAAACCGAAACGCGCGTTCTCTCTCTCCCGTCTCTCCAAACGCGCGTTCCCTCTCTCCCTCCCTCCTCGATTCCTCCTCATCTGACGCACAACTCTCTTCTGCTCTCTCGCATTCTGTGGTTGCCGGAAATCACCGACTGTGGGCCTCTCCTCGATTCTTCGCCGGAGCTGCGATGGGTCCTTCATCGGCCTCCTAAAATGTGTGGCTTCTTCAAATTTCCCGGATTTCCTCTGTTCTCTCCTCATTTTCGACCCGCCTCTCCTCAATTCGCCTTCCTCTGCTCTCACCTGGCGCTCTCGATCGCGACATTCCTCTGTCTTCCCCGCTTGTAGCGTCGCAACTGTCGAGCTCTCTCACATCGTCCGTCGCCTCCCCTCGACGCGTCGATGGGAGAAATCACTTCATCTCAGCTTACCCTCTCGCTCGTGATGGTGGTGTTGGGGGTAAGGCAGAGGCGGCAATGGCGACGGTGGTGCTGGGTGTGCGGAACAGCGTTGTAGAAGCTGCCCTGGTGTCTGGTGCCTGGTGCCTGGACGATTGCTCTCTGTCTGCCTTCTTCCCCCATGCAGCTCGGGACCGTCCGGTTAGTCACTCTTTGTCTCCCTCCCTCTCGAAGCTTTCACGATCGCTCTCTACTGTGATTATTGTGCATGCTCTGATCAATTGAATGAGTGTGGAAGCGGCGAATGCGTCATCATCACCGTGATCGACAGTGTTTGCTATTTGTGTACGTGTGCCAGTGAGTAGGTGGGTTGGGAGGGGATTCTCCTTAAAAATGGTGATTCAGGTTGATATTTTTTTGTATTGTTGTAGGTTTTGGTGGAGGAGAGGTCTTTTGTGAGAACACTGATAAATAGACCCAAGCAACTGAATGCTGCTTTGCATTATTTGGTATGTCATTTATTTGGCTACTAGAGACTGTGCGGTTAGGTCTTCAGAAAGCATAAGCATCTATATCTCAATGTTCTAAGGACATAAATGCATGTTGTTGTGAGCATCAATTTGATGAACTCATTCATTGAGTTTAGGCTATCATGTTGACACATTTGATGGCATTTCAAAGAGTTCTGCTTATATATTGTCCTCTTTGTTTGCCTTTAGAGAGCCTCGACAAGTTCAGTCAGATTATAATGAGATAAAGAGGAAATTAAGAGCCGGTCTTCTTGAGAGCCATCCATAAATTTAAGCTTACTCAAATTATCAACAACAAACTTACCTTCTTCTCACCACCACATCTTCCCCCGAAAGGGAAAAATAGGAAAAAACTTACCTCCTTCTCATATGAAGGGGCCGTGATAATCACTCCTCTGCTATCCAATGGATTTTTTTTTTTTGGGTAAGTTGTTGTCCAATGGATTTTCAACTGATTTAAAATGATATTTGTTCTGTTGGATTGTATATCATAGTTTGTCTAGAAACAATGGATACTCCTAATTTATATATGTTACAAGTTTGATCAAAACACAAATGTTTATGCCAATGAAAAAATCTTTTGATGTTCTTCATCATTTGCTTGCTGTTTGTGCCTTTTAAGATGAAACTATAACTTTTGCTAGTGGTATTGTGTCTCTCAAGTCTGATTTCTCCCATTCTAATTGCCAGGAAAGCTCATGTTAAATTCACCACAGCATGCTTTAAAGATGATAGAAGGCAACAAGCCTGGAAGTAGAGCAAATCAACATATATTCATGTTTGAGTTGAACCTTTTGACCCAAATGAAATGAAGGAGTGATATTTTTTGAGACAATAGTCACTTTTAAGACCAAAACAATACCTGATTATAGAAAAAGACGCATCAATGTCATGTCGATTCTGTAAAACATTGCATACTAGAAAGCATTTTTTATGACTGTCAAGGAATAAAGGTGGCTTACACCGTTAAACATTCGGTGCTAGACCTTCAATAACGATTCTAAGAATTGTGCAGTCTAGGGTTGTAATCATGTTGAGGCAACTTCATTCAAGTACTATGTTAGAATTCATCTCCATTTGACTTATTTTGATATAATGAGCCCTTATCAATGATCAATGTTCTACAGAACTGAAAAAAGTTTGTTTATGTTTTTCACATTGTATGCACTTTTATGATTTGTGCACTATTCTTTTATATTCATATCTGAAACTAATTGGGAATTTTTTAAATCCTTTTCATGTTTTCAGACAGAACATAAGGCTGCAAAATGTAAGATTCAGAAGTGGCATTCTTCGTTCCAAACTGAGTCCTTCATACCTTTTGGGACATCTCCTGGTTAGTATTCTGTTTACTTTGATATTTAATTATCGAAACTTGATGTATGACATGAGGTTGAAAGAGTTAATTCCAACTTACTCATGTATATATATGATACTCTCCTCATCTTTACAGAACTCAAGGTGATAATCAACTACCTTCAGACACTTAGACCTTCAGAAGAGGCTTTGAGAGACTCCATCTCAAATGGATAGGGATGGAGCAGTATATGTCATGCCTAGTACTAGCAGTCAAATTATCCCCCAAATAGTGACTCTCTCTCAAATGGATGATGATGGCACAAGGTAATTAATGTCTTCATGAAAGTATGTTAATTTTTCTATTGTTTTATTGTTTTTCTGTTCAAATTTATCATCTGATGACGCCACTTTGTCCACTATTTTTTTTGTGATTTTATTAGCAGTAATCACTGGACTCCACAAATGGGTATGGAATTTAATGATGTAGATGAGGCATAAGAGTTTTGGAAGAAGTATGCTTTGAAAATTGATCTTGGTGTACGTAAGAGAATTAGTAACAAAGGGAAGGACGGTTCCATAACTTCTGCACATTTTTGTTGCGCAAAAGAGGGACATCGAGGAAAAGATAAACAGATGGAATCAATAAAAAAAAACCCTAGGCCTGAAACGAGGATGAACCGTCATGCCCAAATTGGAATCAAATTAGCTCGAGAAAACGGTAAATATTTTGTGTATGATTTTGAGCCAAATCATTCTCATCCATTGCACTTTGCAGAGTGTATTCATTTGATACGGTCACATAGGCAAATAAGCGATGTCCAAGCTCAGCAAATTGTGTTAGCTGACAATGCAGGCCTCACACAGAGACAGCAGCATGACTTGTCTAGTGTACAGTCTGGGGGAAGAGAAAATGTTGGTTACATAAGGGTTGATGTGAAAAACTATCTTCGCACTAAACGACAGAGAGACATGGAGTTTGGGGTCGCCGGATGTTTATTAAAGTATTTTGAAAAACGACAGATTTTAGATACATCTTTCTTTTATGCTGTTCAGCTTGACAGTAATAAGCAAATAGCGAACATATTCTGGGCAGATTCTAGGATGGTTATTAATTATGCGATTTTTGGTGATGTTGTCACTTTTGACACTACATTTTTCACCAACAAAGAGTACATGCCACTTGGGGTATTTATTGGATTTAATCACCATAGAGAGCTTTTGATTTTTGGGGCTGCACTTTTATATGATGAAACTGCTGATTCCTTTGGATGGCTTTTTGAGACACTCTTGGAAGCACACAAATGTAAGAGGCCCGCAACAATTTTTACTGATCAAGATGCAGCAATGGCAAAGGCATTAGAAGAGGTGATTCCAGAGACAAGACATGGATTGTGTACATGTTTAAAATCTACAGTGACCTTGGGGATACGTAGTTCACAGTTGAGTGAGAGTTTGAATGGAGATTTGAAGGATTATCTTGCATGTAATACAAATCTAAATGAATTTTTCAAGAGATTTGATAAGGTGGTGAATGATAAGAGGTACAAAGAGTTACAGGCTGAGTTTAACGCTAGAGAGAAATTGCCAACGATCTTATGCCATGCATCACCTATGTTGCAGCAAGCAAGCAAGGAATATACACTTTCGATGTTTGAAAATTTTCAGAAGGAATGGATGAAAACTTTAGGCCTGGTTATTAAGGAACATAATGAGGTAGGTCTCTTGCGGGAATATGTTGTTAGTTCATTTGGTAGAAATGATCCAGAGTACAAGGTCACAGGTGGCCCAAACAATGAAGTGGTGAATTGTTCTTGTAATCATTTTGAGACCGTTGGGATCTTATGTTGCCATGCGTTGAAGGTGCTTGATGTGGTGAACATTAAGTTAATTCCTAGTGCTTACATTTTGAAGAGATGGACACGTGAAGCAAGAGATGGAATACTAGAAAAGCATGGTTTAAATACTCAAGTATAAATTATTGTTATACTATTTTTTATTCAATTTTTTGTTCTAATTTATTAGTAACTTGTAATAAATTCTAATTTTTCCTTCAGGAGAATGGTGACATGGATGCTACTGATAGATATAGAGAGGTGTGTCCTAAGTTTGTGAAGATAGCTGTTAAGGGCTCACAAACTATTCAGAGATATGAATTTATCAAGAAGATGATCTTGACCATCAACAAATCTCTCGACGAAATGCCAGTTAGAGGTGAGTCTCACTTAAATTTGGCAGGTTTAAGTGAAGATACGAGTCTCGTTGCAAAATGTACGGGCCTCAAGAAGAAAGATGCACACAAAGGAGGAAAGCGACATAAGAGTCGTTTAGAGAAGAGTAAAACAAAAAGAAAGAAGAAAGGAAACGTACCTCAAGCTTCTTCGCAAGCATCTCATGCACCTCAAGTTGTTGGAAGTTACAATAACCCTTTGGGTTTATACAGTAATCTACTCAGTAGTTTCGAGGCACCACAAGACTTGAATATGCCTTCCATGTTAACACCGCTTGGTGACGGGTAATGCACTATTCTATTTGTACTAAACTATGCTCATTTTATCATGCATGCGAATTTTATATAAAATTAACTCTTTTTATTTCTTCTATTTGACAGTCAGGATACTGTAAAAGATATTTCGATACACTTACGTGAATCGGAAAAGATCTTCTTCATCGTTGGGGTCCATATATATATATATATAGAGAGAGAGAGAGAGCGACCTTACTTGGCAATGTCGGTGATTGACTGTTCTAACTTTGTTCAGTCTACTTCTTTGGGGATTTTTAAATTTCCTTTTTTTCAATTCTAACCATATTTGTTTACATGTGTACACAATATTTATTAATTCCAAGATGGCAAGTAGAACCGGGCAAGTCTGAAGTTATTTTTTTGTGCATTTTTTGGCGGACCAAAGGAGCTTTTTGGAGTCCGGATCCGAACAAGGGGGTTTGAATTTCAATTTGGAAAGCCTTCTTTCATTCAATATATTTGGGACTACTTTTGCCGTTAATTGGTGCTGGAGTTTTCGCTCTTTGAGGCTATTTTTTCTTTGCTGTTTTCTGCTTATCGTGGGCTACATCTAAGTTAATTTTGATGCTGTTTTTTAACGAAAATAGCAGCTATTCTTCCAAGTATGTTGCTATTTTGCTGCTGATCGTTGGCGCAATCTTTCCGTTGTCCGATACTGTTCAGAGGGCGAAATAGATGCTGTGATTTCGCTTTCTTTCTCATAACCGTGAGCACGGATTTTTTCTTAGCTGTTTGGTCCATCACTTGAAGCTTAGTGCGTAATTTGGCTTCAAAGGTTCAAATTAGCGATCGGCCTCGAACTCATGGCAGATCGAAATCCAACAGAAGAAGTGATTCTCTACCAAAATCAAGGAGGGAATTCGAACACGGAAGCATTGTTGGAGAATCTGACTACTAGATTGACTCAGATTCTGACTCAAAACCAGACTCCACCGACACTGACACCACCGAATGATTCATCTTCGTCTTTGCAGATTGCAATTAAGCTGGATGGAACCAACTATGGCTTATGGTCTCAGGTTGTTGAGATGTATATCACAGGTAAAGATAGGCTGGGATACATCAATGGAGACCTCCATCAGCCTTTACCTATGAATCCCCAATTTCGGAAATGAAAAACTGAAGACTCCACTGTAAAAGGATGGTTGATAAATTCCATGGACTCAGCTTTGATCGGTAACTTTATTCGCTTCCCAACTGCAAAAGCAGTTTGGGATGATGTGGCTACTACATTTTTTGATGGAACTGATGCTTCTCAGGTTTATGATTTGAAAAGACGTGTGACCCGGATGAAGCAGCCTGGAGGACCTATTGAAGCCTACTGTAACGGCCTTCAAGGGTTATGGAGAGAGATCAATTTTCAACGTCCTAATCCAATGGTATGCCCTGATGATATTACAAGATACAATTCATCCATTCAGGGGGATCGTGTCTATATTTTTCTTGATGGTTTAGATGATCGCTTAGATAAGATTAGAGCTGATGTGCTACAGATGCAGCCATTCCCTACAGTTGAGCAAGCCTATGCACGGGTTCGCAGAGAAGATATGCGACAGACAGTGATGTTAAGTAGTGAGAATACTACCCATAGTTCTGTGGTGATGTTATCACATAGAGACAAGCCGAGCTTGAGAAAAGCTCAAGAACCGAATTTACAGATGGCCGGGGCACGAACTGGTACAGTCTTGAAATAGAGAATTTCGTCAATTAGTAGTTGCTCTCATTGCGGGAATTCTAAACATACTCGAGAGACGTGCTTTAAGCTGCATGGGTATCCTGATTGGTGGAAGGAACTAAAGGCTCGAAAACAAGCAGAGGGGGAAGGAAATAGTGGCAGAGGGAAGGCTTCTCTAGTTATGGGAGAGTCTAAGTTATCACTAGTGCCACAGGCCGAACCACAAAGTAAGAAATCCATAGATGGTGAAGGTAATTATGGTTTTGCTTTAGTTGCTTCTATACAAGGTGATTGTAATCAGTGGGTTATTGATTCTGGAGTTACTGACCACATGACTTTTACTACGGATGACTTTACTAGTATTACAGAGCCTCGACGCCATAGTATCTCGAATGCTAATGGAGTGCCGTATCCAATGACTGGAGCTGGAGTTGTTGATGTTTCCCCTTCATTATCTCTGTCAAATACACTATTTGTCCCCTCACTATCTACGAAACTGATTTCGGTTGGATAGGTTGCAAAAGAATTAAATTGTGTCGTGCTAATGTGCCCACATTTTTGTCTGTTTCAGGATATCCTCACGAAGGAGATCATTGGACGAGGTACTAAGAAGGGGGGTTGTATTATATGGAGGACTTCAGTTCTGGGAATGTCAATCAAGTTCAAGGTTCGTCTACAAGTAGGGAGACACAGCTATGGCTTTGGCATAAGCGATTGGGGCATCCATCATTTGGTTATATGAAGAAGTTATTTCCTAAGTTATTTTTAGGTTTGAATGATTATCAGTTTAATTGTCAGACTTGCATTTTGGCAAAAAGCCATCGAGTACCTTTTCCTATCAGCTTGCATAAAAGTGCAATTCCTTTCTCTTTGATTCATTCCGATGTGTGGGGTGCTTCTCCTATTACATCCGTATCTAGTAGTCGATGGTTCGTTCTTTTCGTTGATGATTGCACTAGAATGACATGGTTATATCTGATGAAGACTAAGGATGAAGTTGCAAACGTGTTTAAAGTTTTTCATACTATGGTGCGAACTCAATTTGGTAGGAAGCTCAAGATCCTTCGCAGTGATAATGGTGGTGAGTATATTAATCACCATCTCAAAGAATATTTTCTGCAGCATGGCTTACTTCATGAAACATCATGCTCAAGAACACCCCAATAAAATGGGGTAGCAGAAAGGAAGAATAGGCATATTCTTGAGACTGCTCATTCTTTATTATTTGAAAATAATATCCCTTACCATTTTTGGGATAATGCAGTAACTACCGCAGTCCATCTTATTAATAGGATGCCATCGAAGGTATTAGAATTTTAGACACCATTGGAAGCTCTCTCTTCTCATGTACATTTACCGTCAGTCCTTACTATTTCTCCTAAGATGTTTGGTTATGTATCCTTTGTTCACATTCCTAGAGCACATAGGACAAAACTTGAACCATGTGCTGTACGATGTGTGTTTTTGGGATATGGTTCACATCAAAAGGGATATCGGTGTTATAATCCATCTACTAAGAAGACATATGTTACAATGGATGTGACATTCCTTGAGATGGAATCCTTTTTTCGGGATACCAATTCTTCATTCCAGGGGGAGATAGAGATGGAAAAGAAAAATTGGTGGGAGACTAGTGGTGTTATAATGGCTCCAGGGGAAGAGACTAGCGGTGTTATAATGGCTCCAGGGGAAGTTCAAACCGATGGAGTGTCGATAGTGTCTCCAAGGGATGGTGATGTGAATCGCTGCGGAAACTGATCGTTCTACGAAGATTCAAGGGTTGCGAATTGCTAACCTTGACCCCCAATCGAACCTATGACTGGTAACCTCGGTATGAGCGTGACCTGTTGACGAACCTGTGTCAACCAATCCACGCTATAGACGCCGCGAACAAGAGAATTCGCAATCTTGCTCGATGAGTCGATCGATCGCCACAAGGAAGCCTTAATATGATCTAGTCTTTAAGAGAACTCGAAGAGGAGAAAAACTTTCTGTGTAAAATTCTGAATCAATGTTGTGTTTTCTGAAACTCATAAGCACCCTTATATATGGTGCTAACCCTAAAAGGCAAAAATTACAAAAATACTCTTAATTAATAAAAATTCGCCTAAAAATAGAACAAGGCCTAAAAGTCCATCTAAACGATGTCGAATGGCCGAAATTCATAGGCCATGAGTATTGATCAAGATACCGTTTCTCTTCAGCTGACCAAATTTAAGCTCATTCGGAGCTCGTTAGCCCTAAATCCGTTCAGAATTCGCGAGGCTAAATGTAATCGTGTTGCGTCAAGGAGCTTCAGAATCTTCAATTCTCGAATCAAGATCACCTCCACTCCAAAGATCTTGAACCATGATGCCGATAGCTTGCTTGAATTCCCTCGCTCTCACTCGAGTAATTGGACCAAGCGGATAGAACAACGAGTCCCTAGCACCTCTTCCTCAATATCGTTCGATGTCCACATCATTCCCTTCGCCGTGCAAAGGATTTGCCCTCAAATCATCACCTGCATCGAAAAGAGTCAAGTCAGTAACATTAAAAGTAGTACTAATGCCATACTCATATGGAAGATCAAGCTTGTAGGCATTATCATTGACCCTCTCCAACACCATGAATGGTCCATCCCAGCGCGGTAATAACTTAGAACGTCGTTGCTCGAGAAAACCCTCCGTGCGCATATGAACCCAAACCCAATCGCTGGGTCAAACACTACTTTCTTATGCCCTTTGTTAGCTTGCTTTGCATATTGTTCTGTCTTATGTTCAATATTCCGCCGTGTCTTTTCATGCAATGTCTTCACAAACTCGGTCTTCTTAGCACCATCTAAATCCACACACTCTTCAACAGTCAAAGGAGTTAAATCTAACGGAGTTAATGGATTAAAATCATAGACAACCTCAAACGGTGTGAATTTAGTAGCAGAATGCACGCTCCGATTATATGCAAACTCAACATGCGGTAAAAAATCTTCCCAAGACTTAATGTTCTTCTTAATGATAACACGTAACAATGTCCCTAAAGTCCTATTAACTACTTCAGTTTGACCATCAGTTTGTGGATGACAAGTAGTAGAGAATAAAAGTTGAGTACCTAATTTCTTTCACAATGTCTTCTAAAAGTAGCAAAGAAATTTAGTATCTCGATCAGAAACAATGGACCTAGGCATGCCATGCAAACGCACAACCTCACGGAAGAACAAGTCAGCAACATGTGATGCATCATCAGATTTATGACATGGTATAAAATGAGCCATTTTTAAAAACCGATCTACAACCACATAAATAGAATCCTTACCATGCTTAGACCTAGGCAATCCTAACACAAAATCCATAGAAATATCAACCCAAGGATGTGTGGGGATAGGCAAAGGCATATACAAGCCATGTGGTTTAGTTGTAGACTTAGCATGTTTACATGCAATGCACCTTTCACAAACATGTGTGACATCTCATTTCATATGTGGCCAATAAAAATGTCCATGCAACATTTTATAAGTTTTATTGATTCTAAAATGCCCCATTAAACCACCACTATGCGTCTCTCGCACCAACAACTCTTGCAAAGAGCATCTAGGCAAACATAACTTGTTTTCACGAAAGAGATAGCCATCATGCCTATAGATTTTTCGAACGCAGCATGCTTACAAGCTTCAAACACTCTTCCAAAGTCATCATCATCAGTATATATCTCTTTGATATGCTCAAAACCTATGCACTTTGCTCATTAAGTAGTTAGAATTGCGTACCTTCGAGAAAGTGCATCGGCTATCACATTTTTCTTACCTTTCTTGTACTTGATTACATATGGAAAAGTCTCGATGAACTCCATCCATTTAGCATGTCTTTTGTTCAACTTTTGTTGTCCCTTCAAGTACTTTAATGTCTCATGGTCGGTGTGGATCACAAATTCCTTTGGTCACAAGTAATGTTGCCAAGTCTCCAAATCTCGCACCAAAGCGTACATCTCCTTATCGTAAGTTGGATAATTCAATGTCACTCCGCTTAACTTCTCGCTGAAATAAGCTATGTGATGTCCTCCTTGCATCAACACAGCTCCAATTCCTGTACCAGAAGCATCGCATTCTATTTCAAAAGTAGCACTAAAATTTGGTAAAGATAATAAAGGAGCATTAGTTAGCTTATCCTTCAACAGATTGAATGCTCTCTCTTGCTCTTCTCCCCACGTGAAACCCACGTGCTTCTTGATGACCTCGGTTAAAGGTGCGGCGATGGTGCTGAAATCCTTCACAAATCTGCGATAGAAACTGGCTAAGCCATGAAAGCTGCGCACCTCTCCTACAGTCTTAGGTGTTAGCCATTCTTGGATCGCTTTCACCTTTTCTTCGTCAACCTGTATTCCATCAACACCAACAACAAACCCTAGAAATACTAATTTGTTAGTCACAAAAGAGCATTTCTTCAGATTAGCATATAGTTGCTCGGCCCTTAAAACTTGTAAAACAGCTCGCACATGTTCAATATGGTCATCAAGGTTTCGACTATATATCAAAATAGACAACCACAAATCGACCAATAAAAGCACGCAGAACATGATTCATAAGTCGCATGAAAGTGCTAGGTGCTTAGTTAAACCAAATGGCATGACTAACCACTCATACAATCCATACTTGGTCTTAAATGCAGTTTTCCATTCATCCCCTTCTTTCATTCTAATCTGATGATAATCACTTTCCAGATCAATTTTAGTAAATATGCAAGCTCCATGTAACTCATCTAACAAGTTATCTAATCTAGGAATAGGATGTCGATACTTTACCGTAATATTGTTGATTGCTCGGCAAGCGACACTTATTCGCCAAGTCTCATCCTTCTTTGACACTAACAAAACAAGAACAGCACACGGGCTAAGACTTTCTCGCACATATCCTTGTTCCAATAATTTACTAACTTGTCGCTAAAGTTCCTTTGTCTCCTCAGGATTACTTCGATATGCGGGTCGATTAGGTAATGGTGCACCAGGTATCAAGTCGATTTGATGCTTTATGCCTTGAATCAATGGTAGACCTCCAGGAACCTCATCAGGAAAGGCATCATCAAATTCCTGCAATAAAGACACGACAGAACTAGACAAACTCGGGTCAAGATCGTTAGTAGTAAACAATGCATCCTTGTACAAAAGTACAAGCATCGGTCGGTCCATAACCAAAGCTCTCCTCACTTCGCTCGATCTTGCATAGAAATTCTTTTCTCTCTTTTCTTTTCTCTCCGCTTTTTCCTCGGCTTTTACCACTCTGTTTTTCTCTATCTCTCATTTTCCTTGCGACTCAAACTCTCTACGCAAGCTCTCAGTTTTCTCACTTTTTCTCTCTTTCTCAGCCTCACGTTGTAGTTTCAATTGATCTTCATACACCTCAGTAGGTGTCTGGCACCAAAGTATAAGTCTTCTGATTTATCACTAATGAATATCGGTTAGTGTATCCATCATGATGTACCCTCTGATCATACTGCCATGGTCTACCAAGTAAAAGATGTCCCGCTTGCATAGGTACAACATCACACACCACCTCATCTTTATATCGCCCTATCTCAAATGGAACTAGGACTTGCTTCGAAACTTTCACTTCACCACTATCATTCAACCACTGAAGTCTTATGGTCTAAGGTGCTTTGTAGTTTTCAATCCTAGTTTCTCCACCATAGTACAACTTGCCACATTTGTACAACTACCTCCATCAACAATTAAACTACAAATCTTACCATTCACCAAGCATCTTGTATGGAACAAGTTATCACGTTGTTGGTGATGCTCCTCCTACTTGACTTGCACGCTAAGAGAACATCTAACCACCATCAATTCACCCTTGACTGGCATCTCGACATCGCTACAATCCTCCAATGGCGGCATGACATCATCCTCTTCCTCCCTGTCACTTTCAGATTGAACATCTTCAGATCCAGTCATTATCATCACCCTCCTATTAGGGCATTGATTTGCCATATGACCCATGCCTAAACACTTGAAACATTTAATTTCACTAGTTGTAGGGTTAGGATTTTCAGTTTTACCTGAAACCGGATTCGAACCAACTCTGCCATCTTTCTCCTTCTCCCTTGAAGTTTCAACCTTGGTTTTGTTTCCCTTCCAGTTCGGCTTCTCGTCTCTCTTCCAATTGGGTTTCCAATTCGAGCTTGAACCTCCACCACTCCTGTAATTTCGATCCAACTTCAATTGCCTCTCTACTTTGATAGATTTATCTACCAATTCTTCCAACTCGACATAATGTTGCAGCTCTACCACTCTTACTATATCTCGGCTCAAACCACATAAGAATTGTGACATAGTAGCTTCACGGTCCTCTACCACATTAGCACGGATCATGGCAATCTCCATCTCTTTATGGTACTCTTCCACGCTCTTATTACCTTGTGTGAGATTTTGCAGTTTATGGAACAAGTCTCTATGGTAATGACTTGGTATGAAGCGCTTCCTCATCATCGCTTTCATCTCATCCCACGTTTCTACCGATCTCTCACCATTGCGTCTCCTGTTATTCACAAGTTGATCCCACCAAATTATAGCATAATCAGTGAATTCAACAGCTGCAATTTTTACCTTCTTGAGCTCCGAATATCGCTGGCAATCAAATACCATCTCTATTCGTTTCTCCCATTCTAGATATGCATCAAGATCATTCTTTTCTTGGAAAGATGGAATCTTCATCTTGATATTGCTAAGCTCATCATCTTCTCGATGTCTGAACTCTCGGCGTCTATTTCTCCTCCCAAACCTGCCATCTCGGTTATCTTCTGTATCGGACACATATTCATCGTCAAATTGCCGTTGCCATCTGGGTTGTGCCATAGGCTCATCTCGTTGATTTTGTGGCCTTCCTCGTGGTGGCTCTCGATCACCATCAAGCCTCGTCTCACACCTCACAACTCGGTTGCTAAGTGCTTCAAGTTGTAAACTCAATTGCTGGATGCCTGCTAAAATTGCATTATCCCTTGGTTGGTGCCATCCTCCTTTTGATTTACGCTTTCTTGATCTGCCATGATTTTTTTTAACTAAACCTGCAAGATAACGTTAGAAATAAAAGAAATCTTACCGCACTCCCTCACGTGTTTTCGCTCAAGGTGTTTGTCACTCCCCTCGTGTTTAACTCAATCTAAGTTTTTTCTTCCCTCAATTAAGCTCACACACTCTTGCCTTTTTCCTCTCGTTTCTCTTCTTCAAGCTCTTTATCAGACTAGAATCAGTTTCTCAAGCTCCTCACAACAATCGACTAAACCACCAAGCAAGATCAATTCGGCAATATACTGCTCAATTCAGCAATTCAGCAACTTTTGCTAGATTTGAATTCAGGTTCAATGTTTGCTACTATTTTTTTTTCTATTCGGTCCACCTAACAATAATAATAATAATAAAAAATGAGTCGTCATCTTGATTTTTTTTTCGGCCTTTCTTTTTCAATTTTTTTTATCGATTTTTTTTTCACCGATACTCTTTTTTTTTCATTTTTTTACTGAATTTTTTTTTTGCCGATTTTTTTTTATGAACTCAATACAATCAAAACAACTAAGACCGAAAACCCTAAGTCAAAATTGAAATTGCAGCAATAACAATTCAGAATCCTAATTCGATTAGTAACAGATCCCCAATTCTATAAACCCTAATTCTATAAACCCTAGATTGCTGAGTTAAAATCAGTAAAAGTAAGATAACTATACCTTGTAGAACCAGCTCTGATACCAGATGATGTGAATCGCTGCGGAAACTGATCGTTCTACGAAGATCCAAGGGTTGCGAATTGCTAACCTTGACCCCCAATCGAACCTGTGATTGGTAACCTCGGTATGAGCGTGCCTGTTGACGAACCTGTGTCAACCAATCTACGCTATAGACGCCACGAACAAGAGAATTCGCAATCTTGCTTGATAAGTCGATCGATCGCCACAAGGAAGCCTTGATAGGATCCAGTATTCAAGAGAACTCGAAGAGGAAAAAACTTTCTGTATAAAATTTCGAATCAATGTTGTGTTTTCAGAAACTCATAAGCACCCTTATATATGGTGCTAACCCTAAAAGGCAAAAATTACAAAAATATCCTTAATTAATAAAAATTCGCCTAAAAATAGAAAAAGGCCTAAAAGTCCATCTAAACGATGTCGAATGGCCGAAATTTATTGCAGCTCATGGCCTATTGATCAAGATACCATTTCTCTTCAGCTGACCAAATTTGAGCTCATTCGAAGCTCGTTAGCCCTAAATCCGTTCAGAATTCGCAAGGCTAAATGTAATCGTGTTGCGCCAAGGAGCTTCAGAATCTTCAATTCTCTAATCAAGATCACCTCCACTCCAAAGATCTTGAACCATGATGCCGATAGCTTGCTTGAATTCCCTCGCTCTTGCTCGAGTAATTGGACCAAGCGGATAGAACAACGAGTCCCTAGCACCTCCTCCTCGATATGGTTTGATATCCACATCAGATGGACAAGACCAAAATTTACCGACAGATGTTGAGCAACAAATATCGTCTCAGGGAGGTGAGGCGCCCGAGAAGTAGAGTTTACAAGATCAGCTAGCTCTTCCAGAACAGCTTTCCCCATCTTCTTCAGTACCTGTCCCAACTCTTAAGGAAATTCCTGAGGTAACTTCTCATACTACTTATTTACATGATGATTCTAGTACTTCTGTAGGATATAAATTACTTGCTAGGCACAATCGAGGAAAGCCCCCGAATCGATATTCACCTGATGTTAGAGGGAAAGAAAAATTTACCTATCCAATCACAAACTATATTTCGATTAGAAAATTATTCGAGCTATTAAGGGCTTTTGTCTCGAATGTGTCATCAGTTTATATTCCAGGAGGAGTACATGATGCCTTGAAAGATCCTAAGTGGGTTCGAGCTATGAAGGAAGAGATGGAAGCATTGCAGAAAAATAGTACCTAGAAGTTAGTGAAGTTGCCCGAAGGAAAGAAAACAGTGAGATGCAAATGGGTGTTCTCGATCAAATATAAAGCAGATGGGTCCATTGAAAGGTTTAAGGCTAGGTTGGTAGCAAAAGGATATACACAAACATATGGAGTGGATTTTCAAGAAACTTTTTCACCTGTTGCGAAACTAAATACTATACGAGTGTTATTATCTCTTGCAGCTAATTTAGATTGGCCATTACACCAACTTGATGTCAAGAATGCATTTCTCCATGGAGACCTTGAAGAGGATATCTATATGGACATTCCACCAGATTATAGTTCTTCATCACAATCAGGACTTGTTTGTAAGTTGGAGCGATCACTTTATGGATTGAAACAGTCTCCTCGAGCTTGGTTTGGACAATTCGGTGTGGCTATGAAAAGATATGGATATGTTCAAAGTGACTCTGATCACACCCTGTTTCTGAGGCGAAGTCAAGGTAAGATAACCGTGCTGATTATTTATGTAGATGATATAATTATCACAGGGGATGATCAAGAGGAAATTGCGAAATTACAGCAGAAGCTCTCAACGGAGTTTGAGATGAAAAATCTTGGTGGACTCAAGTACTTTTTGGGGATAGAAGTAGCAAGATCTAACAGAGATATTTTTCTATCTCAAAGAAATTATATTTTGGATTTGTTGGCCGAAGTGGGAATGCTAGATTGCAAACCTGCAGATACACCTATTATTCAGAATCATAGACTTGGAGAATATTCTGATCAGGTGCATACAAATAAAGAAAGATATCAAAGGTTAGTTGGAAAACTGATTTATTTATCACATACACGTCCTGATATCGTGTATGCAGTGAGTGTTGTAAGTCAGTTTATGCACGCCCCTAGTGAAGATCGTATGAATAGTGTAATGCGCATTATCCGGTATTTAAATGGAGCTCTAGGGAGAGGGCTTCAGTTTCAGAAGAGTGGACATTTTAAGATCGAAGGTTTTACTGACGCAGACTGGGCTAGAAGTGTGTGAAGATCAACATCAGGATACTTTACCTTCGTGGGAGGGAATTTGGTTACATGGAGGAGTAAAAAACAAAAAGTAGTAGCTCTCTCAAGTGCAGAAGCAGAGTTTAGAGGAGTGGCTAAGGGACTATGTGAACTCCTATGGCTTCGAAAACTTATGACAGAACTCGGTTTTGCTCATACGTCTGAAATGAAGTTGTTTTGTGATAACAAAGCAGCTATTGATATCTCTCACAATCATGTCCAACACGATCCCACCAAACATGTTGAGATGGATCATCACTTCATTAAGCAGAACTTGGAGTCCAAGGTGATTCAGTTTTCATTCGTGAAATCCGAAGATCAACTAGCAGATATCTTGACAAAGGCTGTTTCAAGCAGGGCGTTCTACAGCTCACTAGACAAGTTGGGCATGCAAGATATCTACATGCTAACTTGAGGGGGAGTGTTGGCGTGAGCTGTAATTTCCTTTTTTTATAGGGAATTTGTTTTTTATCCTCCAGATTTGTAGAGGATTCTTTTTCCTATTTTGTAGAGATTTGACTTGCAGATCAAGCCCGTCTAGTTGTGTATTTATGAGTCTGTACATACTTAATGGAAAAAAAAAAAAAAAGAGTGAGGGCGAGGTGTTTGACCGAGGACGTAGGCACATTGCCGAACCTCGTAAATTCATGTATTATTCTATTATTTTCTTGCTTTTTATCAGGCGGGAGGGTCTGAAGTTTTGTGTCTGAATGCACAGATTAAGCAGATTCTTGAACCCAATAAGAAGCCTATGTACCAGAGATTCAAAACCCTTCACAAGTTGTCTAGTTGTACCAGTTTCCACATCGATAAATGAGGGGTGATTCTCAACTAAAGACAAGAAAAAGGCAGAAACTGTTTCCAGTTAACCAAAGCAACAGAAGTCTATCTCAAGAGATCTTTTACAGGATAAATCAAAGGTTGCGACGAAATCTTGCAGAACATCTTCCCTGGCTAACATCTCATTGCAGCCCATCGGACAGGTCAAGGATGCCATCAATGCAGGATGAGAGAAGATGCATCCAACTGCTTCTTGGACAGTCTGGTAACGGGATTAGTTCGTCCTTCTCTAGAAAACCACTATTGAGTTTCGAATTCAATAGTAGAGACAAAATGTGATTTGGTAGACTAATGCAGATCTCAAAAGATTTTCTGAGTTGAACTGATGGCATGCTTCCTGTAGAGAGCTGTAGCTGATGTATCCAGAATAGCACAAAGTGTATATAGGAAAGGAGGCACTCAAGGTTCACTTCAGAGGCTTTTGCAGGAGAAATTTTTTTTATTATCAAAGAATCTGCTAAAGCAAGGTCATGAAAGCACAAAATTGCAGGAAACAGCACATGGAAAGGGGTCTGCCTCAACAAGAAACTAAAAGCAGCAGAAGAAGATTCACTTGCATCAGTACCACAGCCAGAATTCAGTTCTTCAGAATGAAAAGATTAAATGCAAACCCAACCAGCATCATCTTTTTTTGCCTTCAGAACCGACACTGACTAGAACCATTTTCGCAGCTCTGATAACCATTTCAGGCCATAATCTTTATAAAAAAAAAAAAAAAATCCTGCGAGATCATCTTCAGCAATCTTTTCTCCACTAATTTCAAACTCGTCTTCATCCATCATAACTGAGTGATAGAAAAGAATATTGTACAACAGAACCTATCAAAAAGAAGAAAAAAATCAGAAGGAATGCAGGATTCTTGTAGAATGAGCATGCGCATAACACCGGAGACGTCCCAAAGAAAACCCAAAAGAACATGGACAGAGACCAGAAGTTCAACATGAGAAAAACTCGGTGGCCCCGTTTCAGCTGAAGCGCGTAGAGTATGCCATTGGAGTGGTTAAACAGGGCGAGGAAGAAAAGAAGAGAAAGACAAGACGATGAGGAAGAGAAAGAGGGACTTGGCTTCACTAGTCTGTTCAACTTTCTGAGCTTCAAGTGCTGGGTTTCAGCCTTTCAGGGAGAGAGAGAAGGCGAGGCGGGGACGGAGGTGCAGGAGTGCAGCAGGAGGTGGAACTGGAATAAAAAGAGGAATGTGGCGGGGAACAGGGGAGAGGGCAAATCTGTAATTCCTTATGAAAAGGGTTGAAAATTGCATATATTGTCTCAGAAATATTGAGTTCCTTTTTTATTTCTTGTGGTCGGGAGACAGAAATATTGACATATATTCGATAAAAGTTCTTTAAAATTTATAAGTAAATTATAATTAAATTTTAAAACTTTTTAAAAATACAATTGAGTCTTAAAATTTATTAAATTGATGCAATTGAGTCCTTCCATTAACTGCATCGAATTTGATAACAAAAAAAAAAAATTACTGACGTGATAACTTTTATTACTTTTTATGGACGAGGCTGAAATTAGAAAGATAAGTTCAAATGACGTTGTTTTGGTCCAAATTTGATTTTTGGTATAAATATTAATTAAAAATTGGGTTCTAAAAATTTCATGGAAATGCACAATCACAATTTTGAGAAAAAAAAAAAGACGTAACTAATTCATGTTCCTTCCAAACTCCCTCGCAAGAGAAAAACATTCAAAAAAATTAGAAGTACTGAAATCCAGCATAAAAAATTGCCAAAAAAATTAGATCCAGTTGGAATTTAATTTGGTGATGATGCAACAATAGAATTCATGAAATTAGTTTTTGTCTGCCGGAAAGTAAGGATGAGCAAAAAAATCATGATTCACCCAAATCGGGTCAGACCATACCCAACCAGCTGATTTTAGATGGTAACTGGCAGATACGATCCGGATTCTGGTTTCAATTTTCTGGAACCGACGGGTACCGGTTCGCTTCTCAATTTCGAGTGAGAACTATCCAACCGACTCAATCGGACCGATCCTTTTATATAATACAATTATATTTTCTTTTGAATTAACTTTTGCAAATATCACAATGCTTGTTATCTTGCATATTAAAAAAATTTCATGTGGCAATCGTACTAAATCGTTGTCCCTATTGCTATCAGAATTCGGATCGCCTAACCTTTCCTCAGAAGGTTAGGCATCTAACATTGCAATCCGGGCCGTCCATTTTTGGATGGATGGCCCTGATCTCCTATTTTTAGGGGATAATTTTTTGAATTATATATATATATATATATATATATATATATATATATATATATATATATATATATATATATATATTAGTAATAATTTGGGCCATCCATTCATAACACGGACGGCCCGGATTGCAAGGTTAGGGCCTAACCTTCTAAGAAAACGTTAGACGATATCTTTTCGAGCATTATTAAAAAAATTTCCTCCTTCAATTGCTAGAGATTGATTCATTTTTCTTTTTTTAATTGATGTTAGTAATCAAGATCCAATTGAGAATTGGATCGGACTGATAATTTGGTTTTCAAGTGAATTCATAAAACGAGCGGATGGTTCATAATTTATATTTTACGGAACCGGTCTCTAACGGGTGATTCTCGGTTCTAGAATAAAATCCACCCACCCTGAAACTGATCATCCTTGATTGGAAAGTATATATTTACGAAAATATCTCGTAGGTACACAGAAAATCGTAACTATAAAAGCCCTTGCGAGCCCATTGGTATCCTTCTCTCTGGACCCTCTCTGGGATTAGGATCTCTCAAATCCCGCGTCCCTTCTAGGGTTTCCTCTAGCATCCTCTCTCTCTCTCTCTCTCTCCCCCCTCGTCAACCACCCCTCCGATCCCTGACCTCGCGTTATTAGGGTTTCGAATCCCTTGGTTCTCCAATCTCTCCGCCTCTTTCCGTCGCCATGATGCAGCAGCCAGTTCCAGGAGCCGTCCCGGACCAGCAGCAGTACCAGCAGCAGCAGCAATGGATGATGATGCAACAGGCCCAGCCGGTCCCTCCGCCGGTGGGTTGGACGCCGCAGCCGGTCCCGCCGCCCGTGTCGGCCCAGGCGCTGGCCGCTGGATCCGCCGAGATCAAATCGCTTTGGATCGGCGATTTGCAGCCTCACATGGATGAGAGCTATCTCCTCAACTGCTTCGCCCACTCCGGAGAGGTAATATGGATCTGTCGCTTTGGTTTGTCCTAGCTTACCTGCCTCAAATGTCTCTTTTTTCCCTTTCTGTGCTTTTGTGCTGAAGGCTTGTCTTATCCTTTGGTAGTTAGGGTCGTCTTCGAACTGTTGCCATACGTCTTGAGCTGAAAAATTGTTGGATTTTGAGAATTTTTTAGAGCTAGGCCACGTTATCTAATATGAGGACGAGAACTTGGTTCACTATGTTAATTCTCTATGGACACAATTGGCCCAGTCTACTTTACATCGTTTTGTCTGTAAAATCCTGTACCGAATCAGGAATTTCCAAATGTATTGTACCCGAACACAAATTGAAATCTTCCCGTTTTCATTTGTGATGACATTTTTTTTTTCACTTTCTAAACTTGCCGTTAGCTTTTATTCTGGTTATCATTTTCTGTGTATTATAATATACTAGTGGACTCTGTACTCTTATCTGCTCTACCTACAATTTAAATGGACATGGGTATGTTGCTTCAGACTGATTATTCGGTGGCCGATGAATCTTGGACCTCTCTATCCTTTATTCAGCAGCTTAGATTTCTAGACATCCTTGTTATGGTCTCCACCATTCTCTTCTAGCTACTACAGCCATTTGATAGTTGTTTACTTAATTGGCTTTCTCAGGTTCTTTCGGCTAAGGTGATTAGAAATAAACAGACTGGTCTGCCTGAGGGTTATGGTTTCATTGAATTTATGACCCGTGCTGCAGCAGAGAGGATTTTGCAGACGTATAATGGCACTTTGATGCCAAGTTCTGACCAGAATTTTCGGCTAAACTGGGCTACACTTGGTCCTGGGGAGAGGCGTCAAGATGAAGGTCCTGACTATACAATTTTTGTTGGAGATCTGGCTGCTGATGTAACAGATCACACACTACAGGAGACATTTAGAGCTCACTACCAATCTGTGAAAGGTGCCAAAATAGTTATCGACAGGACAACTGGCCGTTCTAAGGGCTATGGGTTTGTTAGGTTTAGTGATGAAACCGAACAGTTGCGGGCCATGACTGAAATGAATGGCATGTATTGTTCTTCACGCCCCATGAGGATTGGACCCGCTGCTAACAAGAAGCCTATTGCTACCCAGCAATATCAGAGTGGTATGTATTATGGCCTCTATAGGTGTTGATGTTGCTCGCTTACGGTTACCTTATTCACTGTTGTGGCTTATTGACTATGATGATAACAGTTTGACATGTTTTATGATGATTTGCAATTTTACTTCAGAGTTTCACTTTGTTGAAGTTCTAAGCTGAATATGCTTGATGCGTCTATTAGAGGTGAATTGTGTGAAAGGAATAGTCAACTTTGAAGATGAGAGGAATTTACATAATTTCCTCAGTACTTACCTTTCTAAAATTGGGCACATTTAATTCTAGAAAACATTCAAAAACTTATATAAAACTCATGTTCTCTTAAAGCAGGACGCCAAGAGGCTCTCATTTTGGAGGGCCTGCAACTGATTTCAGCTGAAATGATTCCACTTTAATGCGTGGCCTCATTTTAGGTCAGTTATTTTGTTTATGTCGCGAGTTCTATCAATTACCTAGTAGCATTATCAATGCTACAGTTGGATTTACTTCACGCAATTGCTCACTAGGTTATCGGTCAATTTAAATTTTTACCGCTTTTATGAAGTTAATTCAATGGAGTACTCCCTTTAGATTATGGTATTCTACAATGCGGTAGCTTTCTTTTGCGACTTTAACATAATGTTGTACTTCACTATTCATGTCACTAGGAATTATGAGGACCAGTTTGTCTTTTCTTACTCAGCATTACTTTTGTTTTGAGTCATTTGTTTTTGGGACATTGAATTGGTAACATGAAAGGACTTGCCTAAGAGATTGGGTGTGGACTAATTATCCCATCAATCTGCTGTTTTGAAGTGAGATGATCTCTGTCTATTTGAATTTATTGATTTTAATGTGCATATGAGGGATCTTTGGCCCCTAACAAATTACTTCATACGTGCCTGTGTGTGCCTGTGCTTATATATATATATGGGTTACGTTTCTGAAGGGTTACTTGATCCATCTGAGACTTCGTGAATAGCAAATTGGAAATTGACTAATGGGAAGTGGATCCACATACGCGGAAAGGAATAACACTGGCTCTGATACCATGTTAGATTTGATGGGATTACTTGCCAACTGCTCTAAAAGCGTAAACTGTTAGAAGAAGGCGTGGTTTGATATTTATATATTCCAATACTCCCCCTCACTCTTAGTCTGTACTTTTGCCTAGTACTAAGCGTGACATATTCATTGGGGAGGCAAATAGGGGTCTGGAAAGATTTGAACTCAGAACCTCCTACTTTGATACCATGTTAGATTTGGTGGGACCACTGCCAATTGCTCTAAAAGCTTAAGCTTTTAGAGCCATACATGTTTGTACTGATCAAAGCATTGCAACATCATTGCTGTGATGGCTATATTTGGCTTAATTTGAGTGCATGATTCTTTTTCTGTTTTGAATGTTTGCTTCCCTTGGTCTGAAGTTCATAACTAACCTCTCCTGAAAGATAATTTCATTGCCAAGACTTTGAAAATTCTGTGTTGCCTAGCTAGATAGGAGTTGACTGTGTTCTAGTGTGTATGATCACATTTACATGTCCGTTGCAGCATCTTACCAGAACAGTCAAGGAAACCAAGGGGAGAATGATCCAAATAATACAACTGTGGGTAGTCTATTTTTATTGCAAGATTTTTAACATACTACTTCCTGTTCTTGACTAATGGTCTTTTGGAGCTTAGATATTTGTCGGTGGTCTGGATCCAAGTGTATCAGATGACCTTTTGAGGCAAGTATTCAGTCAATATGGAGAGTTGCATCATGTGAAAATTCCACCTGGCAAACGTTGTGGTTTTGTTCAATTCACAAGCAGGTGATTACTTGGTTTCTTTTCCCTCTTTTCCCCTCTAGATGTTTCACGTGATTTAATTTGTGTACTTACTCATTTCAGAGCTTGTGCTGAGCAAGCCTTGTTAATGTTGAATGGAACCCAGTTGGGAGGACAAAGCATTCGACTCTCATGGGGGCGGAGTCCTTCGAACAAGCAGGTAACTGAGCTTTTTGACTTCTTCGAAGAAGCAGGTTGATGGCTATAATGGATATGGAAATGACAGTGGGTTTGTAATTTAGGCTCAACCGGAGCAGGCGCAGTGGAATGGTGGAGGATATTATGGATATCCACAGGGATATGAAGCGTATGGGTATGCCCCTCCTGCCCAGGACCCTAACATGTTCTATGGAGGCTATGCTGGTTATAATTATCAGCAGCCCGTAACCTACCAGCAACCACAGCAGGTAACTGCATTGACAACCTTTGTGGCTTTTGTATAATGCTTCTTTGATAATTGGGTAAGGTTTATACTGATGGGTATACTTTACAAGTTGACAAAAATCATCAAAATAAGTTCATTGTACTTTGAAATTGTTCTTGTATGTAATAAGATTTACCTGCTCATCAGAAAGTAAATAGTACAGGAGTTTTTTTGTATGGCATCCACCATTTTCATCATGGGTTATGTTTGCATTGATGCAGTGATGCTTCTCAGATGATGGAAGTATGAGCTGGCGATGTACCACCCTGATGCATTTTGGAGTGAGGTTGTCTCGAATTTATGGCAGTGGTTGGCCTGTGGAGATGGTTTTATGCTATAATTTACTATGCATTTGTTTTGTGCTTTGTATGTCGGAGTTCATGGCCGTTGTTTTCTGTGGATTAAGTGTGCTAAGATGAGGCAGTTTACTGTTGACATATATTGCTGATAGTAATGTTTATTGCTTACCGATTATTGTGCAATTTCTTTGCCTGGGATTGGCCTTTTTTTTCATATTTTATGTGATGGAAGCGTAATTATTCTTTCTCGAGTTTTAAAATAGTGCATCTTTACGAATGTTACATGTAGCGACGTGGTGGCTGAGATTATCTTGTGTATGGCTCGTGGTATGGCGGTTCTCTCTTTTCTAGGCTCCGTGTTGACATATACATACCGAATCTAAGGGGAGATGGAGCGCTCATGTTGGACTTGGTCAAGAGGATTCCGTTAACAGATGTCTTTTTGAATGGAGAAGTTCGGCCAATTTTTATACTGCACATAATATGCACTCTCGCTCGTCCATAGACATATTCCTGCCTGTATCTGTAGCTGTGGCTTGTCGGAACTAATATCGATTGCCATATTCCTGTCTTGTAGCCTAGGAATTAAATTTCTCAAGCTGACAAGCTAAATCGAAACCGTCCCCCAGTTTGTCATTTGGTGTACCATGGTTTCTCTATGGTAACGTGGGGGCAATTTGTAGTACGTGAACAAGTGCTATCTGTGAATGCGACCTTTCAACATTGAACCAGCTTTGGGTAGATTTGGTTTAGCATTTTGAAAGCTCCTTGGAATCCCAAAGTCCATTGGGATAAATGCTGAGTGTTTGGTAATAATTTTAAAATGATGTTAGGATGAAAGTCAGCATTGAAAATGAAAGCTCAATGCTGTTAAGGACTAGCATTGAGCTTCAGCATTTTCGGAATGTTGATGTTCCAATTAATGAAATTACTTTAGTTGCCTATTTTGCCCTAAAAAATTTAGTAAGAATTTATTTTTGCTCTTTTTGAAAAACACAACGCTCGATCTATGCTACTTTTTTTCCGTTACCTTTTATTCACGCCGCTTTGCCCCCACTTTGCACTCCACCTCTTCGCTTGATTCCGCTCCATCCATTCGGTCGCGCTGCTTGCTCCACACCCTTCGTTCCATCTCCTCTTGGTTTTCAAGTAAGATTTTCTAATGCCTTTCTATTCGAAGAAACGTTGTTTTGGAGCTTGGATCGCGTTTTTTATTCAAACCCTTTTATTCGAGCCCTCTTTACTGCGTCTTATCTTTCATGGTAGAGCTCCATCTCATCAATTGGCCATAGCCACGACGATAAATCTGTCTTGCCATGGAATGAAGTCATCCAACACATTTCTATGACAACTCCTTTCCATGGCCGAACAAACTTATTGCCAATTTATGAAAATATTCTCTTACGCCTCACCATACATGTTCAAGCGATAAATGCTTTTGAATTCTCAGATCTGAAACAGAGCTAAATTGAAATTTCAATTCACTCCATCTGTTGTTGAGCGTGTCAATTGAAAGTAGACTCGTATGGAAGTTGTACCTTTTCAAGTTCATGTCTTTTTTTTTCCTTCGATCACTTTTGTGTCATCTCTTTAACTGCTAATCCTTGTTGAGTCTGATCGTTGTTCATTAACTTAGTGAACTGGTTTTTTGTCCTCTTGTTACTTGTTATTATGTTATCCCAGTTTCTTTGTTATAGTCAAAATTATGAAGTCAATGTCAATTGAGATCTGTTTGTCAATTGGAGATTGATCTGCTGACTGCTTGGTGCATTAGTAAAGCGAAGTTGCAGTAGCTTTTTCCTGTTTGTCTGTTTTCTTTAATTTTTACACATCAATATGTATGTGGTATATCTTGAATAATTTTTGTTATTTATGTGTAGGTAAATACTATTTTGTAGATTCCGAATATCCAAATCCCACCGGTTATTTGGGGCCATACAAAGAAGTTAGATATCATTTGCCTGAGTTTTAAAGAGGTCCTGCACATGACCTACATGTTATAAAGAAGTATTCAACCGTACCCACTCCTCACTACGATCAGAGATTGAGCGAGCCTTTGGTGTATTGAAAAAGAAGCGGAAGATTCTAAAGAGTATGCCAAATTATCCATACAAAAAGCAAGAGAAAATCGTGATAGCGACAATGACTTTGCACAACTATGTACGAAGAAATGTCGTGCATGATAAACATTTTGCAAGAGTCGATTTGAATCCAAATTTATATACGGCGGATTCCGATGTTAATGAGGAGGGTAGTACTTCAAATGATGACGCATCCTCTGACATGACTGACACGTGTACGAGATCAAATAGCTTTTAAGTTTATGAAATGTTTGAGGAGGTTTGTAGTTTTTAAGGATAATGGATTTCTTTAGCTTATATTTTTTTTTTGGTCGGACTCTTTAGCTTATGTTTATCTTATTCATCTTTCGCGACTTTTTGTTATTGGCTAAATAGTTCACAGAACTATGAATTTCTTTCAATGTGATCTTTATTTAGACGGTTGTCCTTGAAATACACGTACAAAAAGGGCTCCAAACAATGCTCATTATGCTTCTCAAACATACCCTCATCAAATCTATCGTCACCAATACACGTGAAAAATATATTCCTTTTGAATATTTTTAGCAACGAAAAAATAGAAATTAATTTTATTTAATTTTTTTAATACATGTCTTTAATATTGTCGTTAATACATAATTTAAAAAAGGCAAAATGACATAAATAGTCCCTGAACTTTGGCAGAATGTGCAATTTGATCCCTGAACTTTTAATTTGTTCAATTTAGTCCCTGAACTTTGACAGAATGTGCAATTTGATCCCTAAACTTTTGACTTGTTCAATTCAGTCCCTGGACTTTTAGTAAATGTTCAATCTAGTCCTTGAATTATAGGAAAATGTTCAATATAGTCCTTTTGTTAATTTAAGATCAGGGATAACGTTGAACATTTTCATATAGTCTAAGGACTAAATTGAACATTTACTAAAAGTTCATGGACTAAATTGAACAAGTCAAAGTTTAGGGATTAAATTGCACATTCTGTCAAAGTTCAGGGACTAAATTGAACAAATTAAAAGTTCAGGGACCAGATTGCACATTCTGCCAAAGTTCAGGGACTATTTGTGTAATTATCCCTTTAAAAAAGTTGCAGACTTCTTTTATCAATTTTGAACCAAATAAGAATAAAAAACTTAAATTAATCACCTAAAGGTATATTTCAAATGTGTTTCTACCAAACAGCTTTTCTCTCAAAATTGCTTTTCAAAGCAGATTTCACCAAACAATATTTGCATTTCCCCAAAATTCTTTAGGCTAAACTGCTTTGCATTTCCCCCAAGCTCATTGAAAAAGCTGAACCAAACCCACCCTTAATTTGATCATATTAGGACTTGTTTGGTAACAATTCTATTTCAAAAAAGTGATTGTGGTTAGAACCGTATTTTATGATTTTGTTGTCTAGATGATTTTTAAAGAATTAGAACGTGTTTAATAACTACACAAAATTTCTGTTTTTGAACATAAACACGTTTTATCTTCTTCTTTTTTTACTTTTTAATTTTTTTTAAAATTCTCCCATTTTTTTTATCTTTTTTAAAAAAATCAATTTTTAATTTTTTTTAATTTCTCCCCCTTTCAAGTTTTTTTTTTAACTTTTTTTTTAATTTTCAAACTAAATTTTAAATAAAATGAATTTTAAAAAATTAGATGTTAGCAGATTTTAATTTTTAATTTTTTTAAAGCGGACTTAATCTTTAATCTTTTTAAAAGAACTGAGATTTTGTTTTTTTAGGTGATTTTGAAAAGTATTTTTTTTAGAAACGACTTTTTTTTGTCCTTATTTTTTATCCAAAATATTCTCAAAAGCCAAATTCGAATTTCTTTTTTTTTTTCCTGAAAAACCGAATGAGGAACAAAAACATTCTTGGGTCATTATTGACCAGCCGTTCACCTATTGGGCAGCAGCGAAGATGAACGACCGACATGTGCATGTGATTATGGCAAGAAATGATCTATACAAGATTGGCCGTCCGGCAGTCAAATCTAAATTCCACTTTGGAAGCTAAATAATCAACCCATTAAACCGCTCGCATGCAGATTGTTATAGAAATCAGCAAAGACAAGAAAGTTAAAAGGATGGTCCAGATTCTCCAGGAAAAAGAACAATTATTGAACTTTAAAATCTGCTTTGAGATAGTTGGACAGCCAACAGGGAAAAAAAATGCGAGACTCAACAGACAAAAGGACTTTGACTAAAAGAAGAAGAAAAAAAAAAAGGCAAGAGGACAGAGCTTTAGAACTAGGACTTACTGCCAGAAAAAGCTGTCTCCAATTTTTAACCATGTCGAATTCTCTACATCTTTGACCAGCGCTTCAAGATATATTGCAGAATTAAGTGAATAAAGTCTAAAATGCGGCAATACCTAAATCTAGACCTAAAGAAAGTTAGAAGTACACGATTACTAAAGCTGTTATTTTGACAAGAGCACTGGTTACCCCCACCAAATCTCCCTCATCTTCTGTCAGCTCAATTTCAATTGTTCTTGAAAGATCGATCTCCAGGCATCTCGCTCTTCATTGCATTTTCCTGCAAAGCCTTGCAAAATAGTAACTTCTCAATTTGGGCTTGCTGTAAAAGGTGAAGTCAAAGTAAATATTGCTATTTGCTCCTTGGAAAATAATCTTACCTGCAACAGCTCGGTCATTTTGCCAGTTCTGCTGCTCTCCAGATGTGGAGGCATGGCGTTTAGGTGGGGGTTGATATTGGGTTGCACGGCTTGTAATGGCTCAATGAAAAGAGGCTGATCATCGTCACTATCCTCGTCTTCTGGAGTACTGCCAGATTTATCACCTGACTTGCTGCTCTCGTTTTGATCGGCCTCTACTTGTGAAGGTTCATGAATTCTCTTCATGACCTCCGTCACTAGATTCTCGAAAGGCATACCAGGAGTCCCTGTTGACTTGGTTTCTACCTCATGCGACGCCCCATCTCGGTGTTGAGTATCAATACCAGTTTCCCTTTGGACATGTGCCACACTTCCTGGTACTTCTTTTTTGGATGAAGATCCATTTAAAGGAGAGAAGGTTTGGACAGAAACCGGTGCCATGTGCTTACCTAAGGAAGCTATATGATCTTGGATTGAAGCCGAAGATGCTTGGTTGGGAACAGGCAAACCATTTGCAGAAGTACTGAGAGGTTGAAGTACCACGGGCACCACATTGCCTCTCAATGTAACCGGACGAATGGGCTGAGCTGTACCTGGAGCTACCTGTCTACCTTTCAAGGCAGCCGAGCCAGGAGGCGATGCCACTAGACTGGTGGTTCCATTCCTCTCTCTAGAACGAGGGCCAGAGACCTGCATCTGTATATAACTCTCACTCTGAAGAGGAATCTCGTTTCTTTTGATCATTTGGATGTTTGGTGCCACATCGTTTTCTGCAGAAACAGGTACATATCGCCCCGGCTTGAACACAACACCCCTTAAAGTAGTATCAGAGTTGCCAACCCTAACTGCAAGCAGATAACCACCATCAAATGCTGCTTCAACGACACCAGAAACCAACTGTCCTATCGAGATGTTGTTTGAGCTGTTGGTTGCATCTACTTGCCGTGGTTGGTTTCCATTCACAAATTTATATGCAGGAGGGACATGGATTTTAGGTCCACGATTAATGTTTTGATCCCTCAGAGCACGGGCATGCTCTGCAAAAACTGGGCTTTCATCTGGCATCGGATACTTTCGTGGACGACCACGTTTGCGTTTCAAAGGGGCACTGGCTGAAACATCGGAGTTGATTACTTGACTGGCTTGGTTCATCTTGTCAATTTCCAGCATATGTTATTCTTTTACTTCTGCCAACAGAAGAGTTGCTGTTTTGAGATATTATAACAAAGCCACACCAACAATGGACAAGTAATTCCCCCCAAACAAACAGCTCATATAATAAATTAATGAGTGTGCTGCCTCAACTTTCGACCTCTAATCAATTTATGGGAAATAAACGCGGATGTCATTAATGATCAATTACTGTGTTAGCACGTTATTCTACAAATGCTGATATCCTACTAAATCAACAAAGATTGCCAAAAAGTTGCTGATATCTATATGCAAGCTCAGTATTTTTACAGGGAAACTTACAACAACTAGAAGAAAGAGAGTGAAGAACTCTAAGATATCTCAGTTATAGTTTATCAAGTAAAACTCTCCCAACTGGTAATGACAAACAAGCAGTCCACTATTAGGTATTCACCAGCTGCTAGAATCTTAGAACAAAAATGCGGAAAAGTAGTAGCCTGATGACCAAAAAAACTGGCAAGCAATGTCAAATTCTCTTTGGATGGGAAAAAGTTGAATTTGAAGTTTTATCTGACAATGCAAAGTCAATTTACTTTAGCACACAGGAGTCTTCTTCGAGATTAATAACTGAACATGAACTGACAGACATCATCAAACAAATAGCTATGTTCCACCGTACCCTGAGGAAATTCAAATTCACAAGATATTGGCACCACCTGCTGCTACCTTCAACCAACCCAGCATAAGCAAGCAGCTGAATTTCAACAAGAAGAAATAGCACAAACTCATTTTGATGGTGTATCTCCAACAAGTGAGCTACCCCAAGTCGCAACAACAGGGGATCTTAGGTGCTTTAAATTATCAAATTAAAGGTAAGTATGACTCTGAAAATCTCTCTCTATTGACACAAAAGATAAATAGGCAAGACGTAGATATGTGCTCCAAAAGAATTATGTCTGTAACAAAATTGCTGGACATAAAATGAACGTGAAAAACATTATCGACGCATCCAAAAACCGATAGTCAAAGAGACAGCAACATTGACCGAACCCTAGGAATCTCAAATTTTTCCCTTTCATTCCTAAAATCAGCCAATGCCTCAATCTAAGACCTAAAATAGTCAAATTGCCCAAAATAAAAATGCAACACAACTTGGCACGGAGAGTAAAATGAACAACAGATACAAACCACTCGACATAAGCATCTACGAGTTAAATCAACGGGCCAACAATCACGTGTGCACTCTTTTACACATGCACACGTGAACAGTGCGAGTTCTTCTATGATCCAACATATATCTCGGTGAAATTCATACGGAAACTGCTATCAAATGACTAGCAACCTACCTTTACTGTTACCTCAACAGCTACCGCCGATATCCTGCCCGGTTCAGGTTCACCGTGGACGCTCAACAGCCTGCGATTTGCGATCTCCAACGCGCGTACCGCATCGAGGATAGCCGATAGCCGGCGATCTGGATCGCCGGATGTGGCGTTCTGCTGTCGAAGGAAAGAGGAGAAGAGGAAGAAAAGGAGGAGAGAGAAACCGATTCGAATCGAAACCCTAGCTGAAGGAAGAGGAAGACTATCTCCCCGTGTTTGGGCTCTTTTTGTTCGTTTTAAGAAGGATTTTAAAGCAAATTGCTTCTTCTTTTATTTAATTAATTAATTAAAAAAGAAAACAGGGTCTTGTTTTTTTCAGTTAGGAACTTTAGCATTTTCTTTTCTAGAAATTGTCGAATAACAGATTCGTTATATTTGGCCTTCCTTCTTTCCAAAACCCTATCCACAGTTTCTATTTAATTACATTAATCTGAGAATAAACACTTAAATTACCAAATTTTAAATGAAAACATTCGAATTTTATTATTTACTACATTCGACTTCTCTTTTGTATTCTCTCACTCTTTTGACTTTTTCAACTGTTCTATGATAGATGAGAATCTCCTCATTTTCTGACAATCAAGTACCTAATTAAACTCGACCAAAAAGAAAAAAATATATACCTATTATGTCGTTTTATATTTAATGATCAAGTAGTGTTCAAAGTGATTTTTCGTGCACCTTTAAGTAATTCATCTCTTTGAATGATCTTAAGAAGTGCTCTTCTCCATATCGATCTGATGCAATTCAATATTTTGGCAACTTCGCGTAAGACAGAGTTTGGTTTTTATATGGATGATAGCGGGAAAGTTGACAGATAAGTCACCAACACTTTACATAACCGTGCATGAGATTTTCACCTTTATACGGCTCCTCGTTCAATTCTTACGAAGTCATTGCGTCCTTTTCCTTATTCGAGAATCTCTTCCCTTCTTTTGCTCCGCCCCCGAAGAGTAACTATGACCAATTCAGTTACATTTTCATGTTTCAATTTAACACTTTCTATTTTGGATTATTATCAAATGAGAAGATTCTTCTTTTTACCAAACATATGCGGATCCAATCACATTTATGAGTGCACTCAACAAAAGTCAAACTCAAAATCGCAATAAGATTAATAAACCTTGATCACCATCTAATTTTTAACTCGTACGTTGAATCAGGCCATTTATATTACTTCCGTACTTTGTCATCACGTAACTTCGAATATTCGGAACAACCAATTCCTGAAACGATCGGAGTTAGGAATTTCACCGCATCAATTCTTAAACTAATGGGAAAACATACTTCCCGATAGAAATCATTCGAAATGGAGAATGCCCTGAGCATTACTCGCTCGTCAACTATTTAAATAATGATAAGTATGCGAGAAGTAGAACTCGTCTATTAAGTTTGTATATGATTTAACGATACGGCTTACTTTTATTGGATGTATAAATTAGAAAATGACTTATGAATCGATCCGATAACGCGACTCTTAATATCCCCACATTGCTCGAGATTATTGACATTGCTACATGGTGGTAGATTTATGCCGTGTCTCGCCAGCCACCATACAAAAGAGAGGAAAAGGAGGAGGAGGAGGAACTAGAGTTTGCCTTGCCTTAGCCTTTGGAAATTAATGCATCACACGAAGGACAAAAGAACAGGACAACTACAGATGATTATTATCAATCAGACGGACAACACGAGCGAAGGGGACCACATTGCACTGTCGTTGACTTGGGCCAGATCGAAAGATTTCTTGGCCCACAATAGGGTAGGGTACTTTTCATCTGCTGTCCCAAGAATATTCGCCACCTACATACATTTCAAAAGCAATATTATTATTATTATTATTATTATTATCATAATCATCGTCATCATTATTGTTATGACGAAAAATCCTAAATTAGTACAACTATCAAAACTTCCAAATTGGCACATCTACAAGAAATTTACTCTATGTTAGCTTCCTTTAAATTTCACCTTCAAGTTGCTGAGTTAGATAACACATGGCGGTTAACAGGTGTACCAATTTTGGATTTTTACCCTTTAACAATTTAAAATTTTTCGTGATATTAACTCGATTTAATCGAAATTAACGAATGATAAATTCTTCACAGATGTATCAATTTGAGATTTTCAGTGATCAAAAAAATTAATTTAGTGTAAATTTATCACAACTATATTAATTTTGAATTTTTTGTAGTTTAAAAAATTAACTTGAAGTAAATATTACATGTATATCAATTTAAAATTTTTCATGATAATAATCTTTCTCCTTTTTTTCTTGGCCAGACTCGAATTCATTTCAATTTTTTTTTGTTGACTTTAGAATTCGTTTCATCTCCAAAACCCACCATTTCCGCACGTTCGTCTTTTTCCTCATAAACATTACGTATCTTTCTGGCAATTCATTATCGGACAAATCCTGCTTTTAAAATAGGTAAAAAGGAACGATCAACTCCGATGTCTCCTTCTTAGCTGCCGTTCCATTCTCGTGCAGAAACAATAAAAATATGTAGAGGGGCCTTCAGCCAACCCCATAACGAAAGATATACATAAATATATGCACACAAAAAAAAATTAAAAAGAAAACAAATTAGTTCGAGATAATATTCTGTGATTTCAAAGCACCACGTCAGCCATTTATATGAGGAGCAGTTTAGGCTGCGTTTGGTAACCCTCCAGGGAAAAGTGTTTTTGTTCCAAAAGTGTTCCCAGAACACTTTTGGAACAAAAACGCGTATGGTAAAAAAATGTTTCAAAAGAGTTCCGAAAAACACTTTTGAAAAAAAAAACACTTTTGACCCCAAAAAAAAGAAATAAAAAAACGTGCTTCTGGATTTTGGAACACTTTCGTGCAAGCCATCACCGCCGTCCTCCACCACCATGGCCACCACTCGGCGGCCGGCCGCAGCAGCCGGTCGCCGGTCGCTGCCGGTCGCCGACCTCCTCCACCGGTCACATGCCGCCACCGCTGCCTCCGCCGATCCTTTCTTTTAGCGAGAAAAGTGTTTTTTTTTACTTACCAAACGCGTTTATGTTCCTAACAATCATAGCTAGGAGCAGAAACACAAAAAAAAATGTTTCTGTTCCAAATATGTTCCTAGGAACAGAAACGTTACCAAACGCAGCCTTATCCTCTGGATCCATTTGAAATTTGCACGTGTTCTTGGTAGTAAACCTACTGCATATGTCTTCTGAATGACAACTTGTTGAGGAGCCTCCGACCAACATATCCTACATTCTGGTAATAGCTTCCCAGTTTGGTCCACAAGAACTCCAATATTATCCTAAATATGGCAGAAACTCATTGAAGCACATGAAAATCAACATCAACAACACCTTTATCCCAAATTAGTTAGGGCCGGTGGTCAATGAACCCCAAAGATTCATAAAAATAAAAGCAAAATCAATTGAGTGAAAAAAGATAAATATGTAAAAATAAATAAATAAATATAAATATATATACACACACATTGCCCCTCTACAATACCAATAGCCTTCCTCCACTCCTTCCTAAGACAAACTGTACGCCAATCTATTTCTCACTCCATTAAACTTATTTTACTAACTTTTTCACAAGTAAGTTTCGGCTGACCTCTTCCTTTATTCGTGTTATGCTCTCGATATTAAACTTCTGTTCGTACCGGAGCATCTAGGTGCTTTTGGAGAATATGCCCAAACTATCTCAATCTATATTTTCTCATCTTTTCTGCCACCAGTTCTACTCCAACTTTTCGTCAAATATCTTCATTCCTTATCTTATCTATCATTGTATGACCACATAACACATCCACCTTAACATCATCATTTCCGTTACTCTCATTTTATGCTCATGTTTCCTATGTGCTGGCCAATATTCAGCTCCGTATAGCATGGCAGGTCTTCCTGCTGTTCTATAAAATTTTCCTTTTAACTTGTCCCAAGCCAAGGTAAAGGAGGAGAGTTACGTCAGGCGCAGCGAGCCGGTTATAAAAAAGAGCTATTTTTATGAGATGAACCATATTGAAGCGAATGAAAATACCACCATATAATCCAGAAAAGGAACCGTCTTGATTATTGAAACCTACTTGGCCACAATGTTTATTGGAATATCTCAAGTTAAATGCATCACACGGAATGAAAAACAAATTCAAGCATATTTTGCAGGCACTCAAAGAAAATATGAATTGGATTTCTTCTTCAGGATACAAGAAACACCTAGACGTTGAAAATTTAGTTCACCACGAGAATTTACATTTTACTCTTTTTTTTTTTAATTCAGCTTCTGCCGAGTTCTAAGTTCCTGCATAATGGAGAAAAAGTTCCTCTGTTTCATATCCACGACTACGCTCATGTTTGGCCTTGGTAACTTGGATGACACCTCAACAGAACATATTGGCATCAAGAAGTACACCATAATAGACTCAGAAAGTCAGCATTTCAGTTGCACAGTGCATTCAAACCACACGAAGAAGCATACTGATTTGTCCTTGCCACACACACAGAGCACAGAGTGTCCACATTTCCTGAAATACCCCCACACCCAAACACGGTACATTACATGCAATAACCATGAGCTGGCCGTAAAAATATTGCCACTCGTGTCGAGCATTATAGTGGGCATATATGGCCATTGACAAAGGGCCATTCAAGTCAAACTCTGTTGGTGGAATAGATGACAAGCTATGCAAAATAACCACGAGCAGTTCCTAATTGGAACAAGAAATATTGCACATTAAGCCGTCAAAAGACTAGCCTGCAGTCCTAATTCTTAATCAGTACATGCTGTAACTCCATCTTCAGAAGCATTCTCGGTTTAAATGTAACTAAGCCTTCTTCAGAATGGGAAAAGTGAATCACAAGGGTCTAAGGAGCGAAATACCTCAGACAATTCACCATTTGTTGCATTCATGATCATCTAGTCTCACCTGATTCCCAAGCTCCACGACATCGACGTCACAGTATCAGGCACCCTAAACTCTTTCACCTCCACAAAGCCCATTCCCCCTACATCATGATGAAAGCTTCAGAATTCTTTCTCTGAATTGATCAAGCAACAGTCTTCCAAAGAAGGTCAATCTAGGCACATAAATATTGAACGTAACTCAGCACCTCTTTCTTTCTTTCTCCACTTGTGGAGCTTCAAGTACGTTAACCGTGTCACAATCATAAGTACCGAAGTTCTCATTCTACATCAGCAATTCCGGATCATTAGTCGACTAGACCGACAATCAAAATCAGGTCAGTAAAGAATAATAACTGTGTGGAAAATAGAACGGAATTACCATCGTGCCGGAAAACAAAGTCCCTATTTTGCCTAACGAAGCAGAGGAACCCTCTCTTCTCGTCCCACCCACGAGCACATATTGGCACCTCTCGCCTTCGCGAGGATAGGGATACTAAGTTCCTCAGTCACTTCTGGAGGACTCTGTAGAAATTGTTTGGCACTAATTTGCAGTATAGTAGTTCTTTCCATCCTCAGACTGATGAGCAGACCGAAGTGGTTAATCGGACAATGGCGGACATCATTCGTTGTCTTTGTAGCGACACACCAAAACAGTGTGATCGATATCTAGCTCCAGCAGAATTTGCTTTCAACAATACAGTTAACCGTTCCATTGAAAAATCTCCGTTTGAAGTTATTTATGGTCGTGTACCTTAGCACACACTTGATCTGGTCCCTCTGTCTAAGATTCCTAGTTATAGTGTTGCGGCAGAAAATTTGGCGACGAAAATTGTGGAGGTTCAGGCTGATGTTACACGCCAACTTGCTGAGTTCAATGCAAAGTATAAGGAGCATGCTTACAAGCGACGTCGTTCCAAGACTTTTGAAGTTGGCGATGAGGTCATGGTCTTTCTACGCAATGAGCAATTTTTCGTTGGTACTTATAACAAGCTGAAGAACAGAAAGATCGGTCCTTGCATGATCATTAAGAAGATCAACGACAATGTCTACATTGTTGATCTTCCTGGCGATCTTAATATTTCTCCAACTTTCAACGTGGCGGACTTATCCGCGTATCATTCTCCCGACATTCCGCTTTATCCTGATGATAACTCGAGGGCGAGTTCTTCTAAAGAATGGGGAATGATGTAGAACAATTAGCATGTGATTTTCTTGACAAATTGGATCGCCAGAAGTCCGCGCGACTTTACCGGTAATTTCAGATCTTGGGTCAAACGATCTCGGATCGCGCTCAAAATTAGTCGGTTGAAGCGAAACGGCCGTCTGATTCAAAATCATTGCTTTGCCGTGAGATACGATGGATTTTAGCGTTTCGGAGTTGTTTGGATAACTTTTCAGACAGTTTTCTGTTTTAGGCAATTTCGAATATTTCGATTATTTGCTATCTTTGATTTGAATTCTCTTAGGTTAGCTTCAATATGGTTTTGATAATGTTATCTTTAGCGATTCTATTTCTTTTAGGAGTCTTGTCTATATAAAGGACGTCCGCTCTTTGTAATATTCAGACTTTCATTAATCGAATTCAGAATATTATGAGGAATTGATTTCTTGTTTATCTCTACCCTGCGTCAGCTTTGGGCATTCTTACTTCCTTACACTGGATTGTATGCGATCATCCCCTTTGCTCTTTCGTTCCTAGTACCATTTGGGCTAAAACACTCATCTACTATGCAGGCTACGTTTCGATCAGTAAAAGACGGAAACTACGGGAAAATGACACTTGTAGTGCCAAAGTTTACATACGGAGATCGCTTTTGTGCCAAAATTTTCCGCCGGATCACGTCAATGCCAAGTCGGAGATAAACAGATCTCTCTGGTGCCTCCAGCGAAATTTTCCGGCCAAAACTGTCACGTGTCATTAATAATTATTTTTTTTAATGTTCAAATGACATTTAAAAATAATAATAAGTCCAATTCAAATGTAAAAATTAGATAAAAAATAAATTCGTTTAAAATAAAAATTGTATTTTAAAATAAGATTTAAAAATTTACAAAAAAAAACTTTTAATTTTTTTTTTAAAAAAAAAAGGAAAAACCTTACCAGGTGACGAGGGCTTTCTGATGCCCTCACCGCCTGGTCTGCCACTTTTTTTTTATTGAAGTTTTTACTTTATTTTGTTAATTTTTTAATCGAATTTTTATGTTTATTTTAAATAAAATGTGTATTTTTTTTATATATATATTTTCCAATTTTTTTAGATTTTTATTTATTTTTGTAAAGTAATTAAGTTTGTATTTTTATTTTTAATAGTCTTTTTTTAAAATTTTTACCTTTCTTAATTGTTGACTGGACCTTGCTGGAGCCACGTAAGCCTAAAATATTAGTAAAATAATGCCACATCAGATTTCTGGCGAACCAAAACGGATTTGGCGTCAAAACGATTGTTTTTTCAAAAACTTGGCACTTAAGTGATCCGAATGAAACTTTTGATATCAAAGTGATCACAATACACAACTTTTGGCGCCGAAAATGTCATTTTCCCCATAAATGACTATAAGAGTTCGCGAAAGTCAGGTGCTATTAGGTCATCAATGTTGGAAGCACTATTTATGGGCATAGAAGTCACAATTATATTGTATCAGCCAGTCACTTCCAAGCACCAGAAGTTATTCTTGGCAATAGCGGCTCTAGGGTGCCATCATCTGGTTAATTTTGTTCGAGAGGGCGATTCCCATTGGTATAGGACAACTATGTAAGCTTATTCACAATATTGCCGGGCTTGGATGGAGTTATCCATGTGATGAATGGAGTGTTGGCTGTGTCCTGGTGAAACTGTGCTCGGTATGTGGTAACTGCGAACTCTATTTTTGGGAATTTCAGTTTGCGAGAGGGAAATAAATTCTGATATCAGAGGTGATTGTTGACAGGGGGAAGCATCGTTTCAGTCTCTTGGAAATCTAGAGAGCACTTGGCCATGATGGAGAGGGTCTGAGGACCATTGGCTGAACATACACTGAAAAGAGCAGGGTGAGTGCCTTTCCATATTCCTTTTTGTGACTGCAAAAGAGAATCATCAGTGTTCTTTCTCACCAATTTCTCTTTCGATGGTACTATTTGGTCAGTCGACATGCTAAGAAGTACATTAAAAGGGGAAGACAGGAAAGGCTGGGAGGGGCAACATCTCGGACAACATTAGAGCTGTTCTCATGTTAGCTCGTCTTCAGGTGGGTATCACTGTATCAGCTAAAGAATAGGTAGTCCCATACTCGTATATTCAGGTGCATTTTCCATTTGAACTCGCGTCAGGATCACCTGCCTTAAAAGCAGGTAACCTGACGCATCCCAGCTGCCCAAAACCTTTCCCCCTTATAAAAGGGAGGAAAGGGGCGGCTGGGATTCTAAGGGTCCCCTACCTTTAAGGCAGGGGATGCGGATCCTTTGAACTCAGCCATGAGCCAGTTAATACAATCTGGTTTGGCCTATGTTATTGTGCGCTGAGATGGCACGATTTAGTCCAGGTCCTATTCAACAAGCCAGTAGGTAGTTGACTTTTCTATCGTGGGGACATTATTATCAAATTCGACTTGATAAACCTATTGGTCCATCTATTTGCTTGTTCTGTTTTCAATCTTTTACCTTGGCAGAACCTAATGATGCAACACGTTGATCACTCTGCTGGGGACTTAGTTGACCTCATGCAAGGTCTTCTTTGGTATGAACCATCAGAAAGGCTAATCGCCCACATTAGTTGACCTCTTCTTTGGTATGAACCATCAGAAAGGCTAATCGCCCACAAAGTCGTCAGACATCCCTTCCTTTCTAGGGATCATTACTGGAGGTTTTAGGAAAAATATGGTTTGCTTTGATTTATTACTGGAGCATGTACTGTCGGGTAAGCGACATCCCCGAGAGGAACATGGGAGGGAGGCAAAGGGTTCAAGCACATGATGTCGGACGTTGCTGAAGATGAAAGAGAGAAGTAGGCCAAACCAGCAGAGAGAGCTGAAACTTAAGACTTAACTGAATAACATCTCCGCAAATGGCCTTAAATTTTTTTGAAGACTACTCAGGTAGAAGTAGAACTCCAATCAAATGGCAGGCTGATCATGGCCAGAGAGGGTGAACTATGACATGTATTCTTGTTCCCATACATTGAAGAATACCAAAAAAAGAAAAAAAGAAAAAACAGCGGCGTCATGCGCCAAATTTGTACCTAAAATAAGTGCTGCGGAAAGCAAGCTTAAGTACACTTGGAAATGATCCTTTCCAATTCGCTAGCGAGCCCTTGCACACAAAACTGGACTCACTGATATCTCATGTGTTGTAACGAAACGCGGAAACAAACACAGAACAACAAGGATTTACGTGATTCGATCAAGGTGATCTACGTCCACGGGCGAGGCAAAACGAGATTCCACTATAATCAATGAGAGTGCAGATTACAAAAGTCGTTCTCAGTGACTGAACAAAGCTCACAGCTCACAAATCTCTCAGATGACAAAAAAAACCGCCGTACAACAAAATAAACCCTAGCCGCAGTAGTAAATAGGGCCCAAAGAGTTGGGCCTATCGGCCCAACTCTCCGCGTCACGAACCAAATCTCAATTTTCTCTTTAATTTTGGGTCGCACAAAATATGTCGGGTCGGGTAATTTACCGGGCCGAGTACATAAAATTCAAGACATATTTAACACCATGTGTGAACCGACTCTTATGGGTCGGCTTCTGGACCATCGGGTTGTAGAATGATCACGTTGGCTTGCGTTGCAGCTCGCGCCAATTGCATCAAGTTCCTGACAATTTCTACACTCCTGACGCTAAATCGGATCGTAATCGTTTTTGCCTTGGGCAAACTGGTAAGTAGAAAGTTGATGAATTCCTGCTCGGGCTTGGTGCCATAAATATTCTCCACCGATGCAATTTCTACTTGTTCCAGGCGACACCAGTGGTCTTCATTCCAAAACTCGGCCAATGACTCTCTAGTGTCTCCATATTTGTCTCCAAAGAGTTCAAAAGTAGTCGGTTCCTTCTGACGACCCTGTGTTCGTTGCCAATTAAAAATAGAAAAAAGTGGGGGAAATCCCACCAATAACTAAATAAGATTTGTGATAATAGTTTGAAAAAAAAATAGTAATAATAAGCGCTAATCTCAATAATTAAACTCACCTGAAACTCTAATCTTTTCAACTTAGGAGATCTTCTCATCAGGGACATGACAGTCAAAATTTCATTCTTACTGTTGAAGTTTATGCATGCGAAGAGGCACTTCAAATGAGCAAGTGCATGAGGCAGCAGATCCTTTTTAAGACCCAAATACTGCACAAACAAGCCAAAATCAAGTATTTGACCAAAAAAAAAATCCAAAATCAAGTGTCAATAGATTCCTATAGATTCACAGACAGACAAGACATATTTTCATCCCAAAACAATAGTCAACAAAGTCTGAACAAATTTCAGAATCTATGTGCTTACCTTCAATGAGTAACTTTCGATCTTGAGAATCTGAATACTTGGAATATTTCGCAAGAAATTGTGCAAATTGATCGAGCCGAGAGCTCTGTTTCCATAACTATTGTTGAGATGCTCCGTGACTGACTTCAAATGTTCCATAATATCTCCAAATTGGACATCGTGAAAATTTCCTCCAATGTCAAGTGACTCTAGGTTGGGAGCTTTGACTTTAACACAGATAAGGCTCTCTATGTTCCTCAAAGTCAAATATTTTAGTATGGGGCAGGAAGATATGAGACCCTCAAGTTGGCCGGAAGTATGTTTATGAGTAGGAACTACGTCAGTAGACAGCTTAACCCTTTGAAGATCCAAGGTAATCAAGTTCTTGAATCGTTCAAACGCATGTGGGATGACCACCACACATCCATGGAGTTTCAAATGAACCAAGTGTTGGCAACTGAAGAGGGAGGCCGGAATCTGGTAATGCATAGTTTCGATATAGAGCGCGATTTCTTCGACGAAGACTCTAGATAGAAGATCGATGGAGTCATAAAGGTGCTCCATGGCCCTATATAGGGTGAGAGAAAGCTCGAACTTCTTTAATGGGCCAGCACGAGTCATGAGGGTCCGCAAAATTGCGCTCCCCCAAGTTTTCTCGAGTTTCTTGCCAATCCCCAGTGCCCCATTTACATCGGTCATCAAACACAAGATTTGGAAGAGAATGCCATCTGTACCTCCAATTCCTTGACAAAACACTAGTCTTGATTGCATCCTTAATCGGCAAGTGCAACAGGATTAGATTCGTTATGTCGCTTGGCAACTCGTTGATCCGGTTCGGCTTTTGCTTACTTCTCTTTCTCATTTCTGACAATATTAGAAACACGGTAGAGACGCGTAAACACGACCAAATTCAAAGAATCTGACGTGATCCTTATTTTAAAGATACGGAATACATAGACTAATGAGAAACTCTAACCTGCTAAATGGATAAAAACCCAAAGTACATAGATTCTCAGTGAGATACACAAATATTTGACGCTCTTGTCTCACAAACGAAACAGACTAGTGCTCAGTGACTACAAATCAGTCACAAACATGGAGGTTTCATTGCTTAATCTATGCATTCAACGACAGAAAACGTTATTACGCACATAAACACACCTTCTAGCGAGCGTGGATTTTAATTCGAAATCAATGCAATTTCTTTCTTTTTTTCTACTCTAGATGCGATGCATCACCAATAAAATCCGAGTAAATTCAAAAAAAAAAAAAAAAAAAAAACCTTGACGAGCACGTTAACGTATTTCCAACTCATAACACGACAAAAAAAGAGTAATTGAACTTACCTTATTACGGAGAGCAGATGGACATACAATGTCAATTTGCAAGAACTTGATGCACGTCTTCAAGTGAGTTGGTCTGGTTTCCGGTTCCGAAAAATTAAGAACCGGGACCACCGGTTCGGTTCTCGGTTCTTGAGGGGAACCAGACCGAACCGGGAACTGATCACCCCTAACGGCTAGTGTTATGATTACATAGCTAAAAAAAGGTACATTAGCATTATATCAATATATGTACCGCTACCGTACTAATTATCTATCAATAAATTACGATTATTACTATGATCATAATATTGCAAAGAAATATAATTTCAGTAACTATTTTTTTTTTGTCGAAAATTTCAGTAACTATTAAGAAAGCTAAAAGAGACGGGAGCATTTTGGGACTAGCTATCGCAATTTTTGCCATAATAAGTTAATAACGATCACATAGGGAGTTGATGTACCGGCTATTGTAACTTTCACTATGATTGGGATTGCAAGCAAACATTTGGCTATCATAACTTTCAATATGGTAGGGATTACGGCATGGGAAACAAACATTTGACCGGACGGACGGTGAACTTGTACTAAACATGATACCGTCAGGATGGGGACGGAACCGAGAAGTGTGGCAGGGCCGCCCCCTTACAGGTGAACCCAAGTGGAGGTTCGAACTGACTGATGTTGAAGAATCACGGATGAGTTATGGTTAGGGGTATGAAGATAACACAAATTCAAGTAAATCATACAGAAGACATATGCACGCTACTGGCTTTCCTGATCTGGTTGTCCATGGTTTCGGCCTTGCTCGTCCCAGTAACGCTGCGGAGGAGTTTTAAAAGATATTTTGTTTTCTTTTTACTACACATCATTATCTGCTTTCAATTTTTTGTCTCATTTCTGGTTAACGCGCCATTTGTTCGTCTCTATAAATGGTCGTATGCTACTTTTAATGACGGTTATCGCTGCAACTCGAGGTCGTGTCACGACCTTCGCAAGCGACGGAGAGATCTAACGCAATGTGACATTCTAGATATGGACATTTAGGGTATGCATGATAACTATTCTGATTCTTTGATTCTCATTTCAGAACAGTAAAAAATGATAATGCTGTTTGGTAATGTAAATAATTCTGATTCTGTTCCCAAAATGAATTTTAGAGAATCAAAATCAATTTTAGAGTAAAATCTAGAAGCAAAAAAAAGTAGATTCTATAAAAAGAATCACTTTTGAAAATAGCAAATTAGGACGAATCCCATCTCTCTCACTTTTCCCATTTAATTTTCTCGTCACTTTTCACTCTACCTAATAAAAATAAAATAAAATAGAAATTTTTTAAAAATTAGAAAAAATTTCGAAAAAAATAAAAAGTTTAGATTATACTAGTTTGACCTTATTTTCATAAATTTGGGTCTAAATTGTATAGATTTAATAGATTTCACTCTCCTACAAAAAAAAATATATTACAGAAGATGAGGGCATCCAATATCTTTCTATGTATTTAGACAACGCAACATTTAAAGAAAAATGAGTCCTTAATATGAGAACATGTCCATGCTTCATCAAACTTCAAATATCATATATTAAAATTTATGTTTCATTCATGACATGCTAAAAACTAATGTATTTTAAATTATCTTATGTGCATTGAAAATTAGTCTTCAATTTAGGATGAAATTTTACAAATTAACTGCATGGTTATTTGACTTAAATGAAAAAATAGGAAAACGAAATAGTTTTTTGAAATATAAATTTTATGCATTTATCAAATATATTATGATTTTCTAAAACTCATCCAGAAACAGAATTAAAAAAATCATTTTAACCACAATCAGTTTTGAGGATCAGAATTAGAATAAGAGAATGAGAATGGTTACCATTGCCATTGAGCTTCTAGATCTAGAGGTTGCGACCTTTCTATGGCTGCCAATCTTGGCATTGTGACCAAGATCTCGGCAACCATAGAGGAGGCACCAAGCTCAAACCGTTTTAAGGTGGACGATGCCTGGCCTAAAGTCGAGCTCGACCAGATCTGGAGGCAGCCACAGACAAGCTTAAAGCAGGTGAAGGAGGACTAGATCTAGTGCAGCGTCAAGGCCACACGACTCGACCAGATTTAGAGGTTGCGACGGTGGTGCACAAGCGTTAGCAGACGATGTGTCGCTTCGAAACCAGTGAATATTATTTCAAATAACCCCATACGGGTAATGACAATGAACTGCAAAAACACTTGTTTTTACCCGGTCCAAACGTCAAAGCAAGAATAAGAATTCCCATCCTTGGTTGAGCGTCTAAAAACTCCATCTTTCTGCTACAGAAAGCGTCCAGAGACTTGATTATCCTTTGAAAACTCGAGGCCCGCGCATCGCACATCCCTCACCACGTACCTTCGTTTCTCGGCTCCCGTTCCACTTCCACATCATTCCGATGGCACTAGTAATCTTTTCATTCAGGAATTAGGATATCAATGCAAGTGAATTCATTTTTGAGGCATCCTCAAAACTGCATCCCCGGCGCGGTGCTTTATTCCAGGAGTTAAAAGAGTACATGCTTCCTAGTCTAAAATGACACAAAGTTGAACAGGAAAGTAATTCACCTAGGAAACTGAATTGTTCCTAGCAGCAGCACTGAACGAGGCCTCTGCGACTCGGGAAGGTGTTTCACATACATGCCATGGACCATTTCCACGTACTCATCGATATGATCAGCAGTCCACTCATGAGTTTTGATCGGGGGAAGGAACCTTACAGTAAGAGGTGCAGGTCGAACATGTAAACTGCCCTTTCTCCATGCTAGATGGGTTCCGGTCAAGACTATAGGCACTATCGGTCGCCGCGATTGCAAGGCCAAGTGCACAAAACCCTGAACAAACATGATTCATGCCCATGAACAAGAGCCATGATGAACCACAATGCAGCTGAGGACTGCACCTTAGGAATAAATCTGTGATCAAAGAAAAGGGCTGAAAGCAATGTGCAGTAACTGTTTTGAGCATTGCAACTACGATGCAACTTCTTTTTTCCTCAATTTCGTCGCGAGTTCTGTAAGAGCTTTAAATCTTAGGTGATGATATAAGGGACTTGCCTTCTTAAAAGGAAGCAGCCGTCCATTCTTTGACCGGGTGCCCTCAGGGAATATGATCAGAGACAGATTGTTTTTAACCACGGCATGAGCTGCCTGCGCAATTGCACCATTGACTTGTTAGAAACACGGGCAAAACCCTGGCAAACAATGCAGAGGAAGACACTTACCTCCCTCATCGACTCGATGGCTGCACTGGAGTTCGAGCGATCTATGCGGAGATGGTTGGCCAATACATAAAGCTGTCCAAACAGTGGGTACCAGATAATCTGCATAAATGATTTTTTTATTTCAAGTTAAGATCTTGGAATCCGTCGATAAAATAGGCACACCTAAGTATCATATCTCAGTGTTGGACACTTGAATGCTGTTGGGACAAGTATGAATCATTTTAATTTATCGCCTATTGATAGATGTATAAATTCCAAGAGCAAATGTAATGAGAGTTAAGATGCAGGACAACAGTTACGGGATCCTAAACCTTTTCTTTTATACGCTTTGTAAGAAAACTCTAGTGTATCAATTCTCCTTGCATTGCAGTCAGCGTGATGCTTCTTATCCCTGACACGTATTAACAACAATTTACGCTTTTCAAACGCATGGATGTTACCTCCTTTTTCTCAATACCAACAGTGCATGTCGGAGTCAACCACATTATAAGGAAAATATCAATTGGGGATGCATGATTGCAGATATAGACGGCCTTCTCATCAGCATATTCCAACCCTTCAAACTTTATAGGATTTCCCAAGATCCACATCTGCAACAGATACATAAAACTCCACTTCAAATGCATAATCTAAACAATTATCACAAAAAATAAGAGAGACACTTCAAAAAGCCAAATAACTTGGCAGCGCTGTGGAGTAGTTACTAGCTATCAGCAAAGTAATCGCATCACATGCAGTATCCTCCATTTCTTCGTCTTAAATTGCTGAAGAAAATAACAGTTTCAGCAAGAGCGGGTGCTGAGACTTGTCTACTCAGCAAATAACGATAAGGAATTGAGGATCCCATTTTCTCCTCAGATGTCAATCCAAGTACCGCCGCCGCATGTCAATAATATAAACCCTTCTGATAAGATCCACATAACTAACTCTAAATTCTGAAATTAGTGGACGGCACAACAAATTGATCCATCGTTAATTAACTACATGAGTTGATGAACCTAATATCGCTTCCCCATAGTACTATGAGGGGAAAAGAAGAAAGATTCCAAACATGGTAGGCGAAAGCAAGATTAGTCTTTTAATCCTCAATCAACAGAAAAGTGAGAACAGAGCCTTCTAGTCACTGCTGTTTTTTGGAACTGGCTATTTACCACAAGGCCAAAATTTCCATAGTAATCAAGAGATTTCAACCAAATAGCAGCATAAATAAAGTATTATCACTTGGGATGTTGAAGTAACTTATGAAACCAATAGTAGTAACTTACCAGCAGTCTGCCAGTGACGTGCCCATAAATATTCCCCTGCCTCGTTCTTTCATACGGCCATGGCATCAGAACAACCATGATCAATGCCCATATGAAGGTTCTAATCATCATCGACAAGAAGCACGTCGCTATTCTTATCCACGATATCAACTCGGAAAACCACACGCATCGTCATCAACATATCCATCATTCTTTGGCCGATATCCCACCTCTTCTTTCACCGAGGCTTTCGAAGAAACTCCAAAAGTTTCTATGGAGCCCGCATTCAAAAAGCTCTCCAGCTTTCTATTCCTCAGGAAAGAGCTGGCGCCACTGCTTTCCATGGCCGAAGTGCCAAGGCTCTTTTGGGGCGTTCTGAAATGATGTGGAAAAGTGCAAGCAGTGACTGTATAGTAAATTGTAGCAGAGTTGCAACGAATGAACTATGATGAAGGCATGATTAGTTAATCAATCAAGAAATTATTCCATTCAGTTGCAGAGAATTGGAGGAACCGTGAAAAAAAGGTTTACTCATCAGTTTGTAACATCGTTTTAACTGCATACACAGTCAAGCTTCAAATCGACGGTCCCGCAACTCATTCTTCCCTAATTCGTCGAAGACCCAAAAAGGAAAATTTAGATTAACGAGCGCCAAAGTCCAATCAATGATCGAAGCTACTCAACAATCTGCTTAGCAGTCTACTCGAGGACCAGATTTTGAAGTCAAGGCCAATTTCATTCCTCAAACTGAATACCCAGTGAAGTAGAAAACGATGTCTCGACTAGACGAATGTGGCTACTCAGCTCGTCTCCTCGGAAACCAAAACAAACTCATGTCTCAAAACCAAGACTTGATGGCCCGAGACAAAGAGGGAGGCTAACATTTCTTACCGAACACGTCGCTATCTGGCCAAGAACTGTCGATAATGTGCCCGAGTTAAAGAGCCCCAAGGGAGTTTGAGGCAGAAAATGGACAACTAAAAAAGCAGAAGACGAAATCGGATTGAGAGTCCGACAAAGATTTTAAAAGAGATGAAAGAGGAGGGAGAGGGGGGTGGAGGGGATTTCGCGGAGCAGAGCGAAAGAGAAAGAACGAAGAAAATTATAGAGTGTGGCGATGACAGAGACGATGCATCCATAGAGAGAGAGGGAGGAATTACAGACTGCCTCTAGATTGTTCATTAGCGTCCGTGGAAGAAATTCTTCTCTCGTGACCATTGAATCTTTTTCTGGTCTTCGCGTCGCGGAATTTTGCGAGTGTCCCTGTGCGGCGATTGGATCGTTTTCAGGAAAAATGTGGTGCATGTTTTTTCTTCCTCGGGACGACGACAAGTGTGAGGATGGCTTTGTGCTCTAAATGCAAATGTCGTAAGATTTCCCTCAACAAGCACTGAGATTAGAGGAGATGGGCATCTTTTTTAGGATCAAAATTTGTGCTTTATAACTCTGGATTTTTCTTGTTTTCGATGTAGTGAGGTTGTTGGTTCAATAAGGTTGGCCTAGAAAGGAACTGTCAACCGAGTTTTGAAGCGTTGAACATATACAAATCACGAGAATATTTCCAAATTTTTCTCAATTAGCCTTAGAACAAGCGCGGATATGCTTCTCACTAAAACAATTACTTCGAGAAGAAGAGGGAACGAGAACTGAGGATCTCTCTCTTCTCCGTTCATAAAAGAAGCACATAGAATGCTTTCAAATTTTTTATTTTTTTTAAAAGAGAGAGATCAAATAACATAATATGTTCTCCAATTAGAAGCGCAGCCTCATCATCCAAGAATAGATCTGTCGTCGTAAAATTTCGACGTCTGATTACTAGATTCAGTCGGGCATCACTTAATCATGCATGGATTTATTGGTCAAAATATGTTAATGCTCAAGCACATCGCTATCACATGAAAAACGTGGATTTCTCGAAAGGATTAGGACAGAAAGCGAATCGTCGACCAAGCCACATAGCTATCATTAGATTAGAGAGAGAGAGAGAGAGAGATGTCTTTTTGGTGGGTGGCGATGATTGATCCTGCATTTGACAATCAGAAAAATAGCATAAGGACACTTCAATTTTGCCAATCCAAAGAAAAAACGACACTTAAAAATTCGTGGCCATTCCAAAATGATTAAAAAAAAAAAAAACGAGACATCCACGAATCCGTAGAGGCTTCTGGTCTGTTCCCGCGGATCGAGATGGAGCATCCAAAGTAAAAACCCCATTCCAAACAAACTGACCCAATTTTGTCAAAATTGTTGATTAAACTTCTCTTCCGCGAATAACAGAAAAAAAAATGAATAAAAACTCGCAAAAAAGTGTAAAAATATTATAAAATATTATCCATTTAGCACCAGCGATGCCACATAGGATAGAATTCATGTCAGTGATTTTCAGCCAATGGACTAGATTGGAACAAATGCAAAAAGATTAAGGATTCAATTGGCTAAAAAAAAAGATTTATGATTGAATTAACACAACTACAATAGATTTAGAATGTTTGTGGTGATTTTGTCCGGAAAAGTGTCCTCAGCGTGGGCATGTCGCTGGGGTTGCGGCGATGGATTCAACCTCGACCTCTTCAAGTTTGCTGTCGATGGTCAAGTAATTACACGATCAAATGTTTGGCTCACAAACCAGCGGACGCGGGATTTTTTGTAGTAACGTTCCTCCGTGGATACGCTTTTTATAGAGGGTATGTCCAAGCTTAGCCGCTTTGTTTTTTTTTTTTTCTGTTTGATCGAGAGCAAAAGCATCGGGCATCAAGCCCCGTCTCTGAATCAAGACTGATACGACGATCAAATCATGAAATTTTTGTGCCCACATATTCTAATGACCATTCAAACTGGTCGATGATATTTCGACCGCAAAGCTACCACTAGATCATTGCGTCAAAGTTACGTTGGAAGTTAAGCGTTGCGTTTCGACTTCATGTCTTTTAAGAGTATCGTATGCGGCAGCTATATATATATATATACGAATTGCTCATAGGAAAAGGCTTTGCTCCCCAAAATAATGGAGAGCCACAGCTTGTTGGCTCGACAACTCACGTTCAGGAAAACAATACTTGAACATGCTGAGTCTGGGATTTTCTAAGAGGAAGATGATGGGGATGATTCGATAATGGTTTCTGGGCTTTTAGCCGTTCAAAGCATCTTGGATCGTGTTTGCGAGGAACATGATCTTGGGCCGGGCTCTATTTGGGCCCATTGACTTGGCATCTCCCATTCGCGGCATTTTCCGACGTTTACCAACGAAACGTGGCTTTGAACTCCAAACAATATACGGCCAGTAATTCAAAATTGTTCCTTGAAAATGTAGTTCTAAATACGAATTTTAAATCTCGGAATGGATTGCGCTCGTGATGTGTTTGATATCATCTTCTCCTTGGTGATTTTTGTGCGCTGCTCCTCTGAAAATGCGAATTTTCCTCTCCTTGAAAGCAACTCCTTTGACTTAACCAAGAGAGGTTTTGAACAATTCGCTCTATCTTTTCCGCCCTAGTGTTTCTTTAGACTTAACCAAAGAGCTGTCACAGGAGCCCCGCTGAGGAGGTCGATTGACATAATTGGTTCGACGGAAAGGATTCTAATCCGTAACCATCTCATGATAATTTGAGCTCGAGATCCTTCGTTCTCATCAAATTCGACGACGAGTCAGTTCTAAAAGTGAGGATGAAGTATTAAGTGATATCGTAATTGGGGAAGGGCTTTGGCTAGAATGATGGAATTGCACTGTGGTGGACAATGAAATGGGAAGTGAGTATGCAAACTCGTTCGTTTGGGAAGCAAAGCGGAAGATTAGGAAGAGAATGGACGACGACGACGACGATCTCAAATCCACGGTGCCCGCCCTTTGTCATGACTCCCTCGTTTCACTTCACCCCCTATTTTGGCCCGTATCGTGATTTTCATTTTGGGAGGAGAAAATCAAGTGATTGGATAGTAAATTAAATATTCCCAAAAATGACCCCATTTTCCTTTTTTATCTTATTTTGATGATGATAAAAAAAAAAATAAAGGGGTAAAACCGTAAAAGTGCAATTGTGTATGAAAAAAATATTTCTTTCCTCCTACTTTTCCTCTCTTTCCCAGCAAGATATTTTCTTTTTCCTATATCTTCATCACCCTCATTTTACACATCACAGATCCATTTCCCCACCAATAATTTTCCTTCACCTCTCAATTTGTTCACCTTCATTTCCCTTTCCCAACTTGATGTAAGAGCACACAACCTGCGAAGCAATGAGATCGCCTAACATTTCCTTAGAAGGTTAGGCCTTAATCTTATAATCTGAGCCGTCCGTGTTATACATAGATGGCCCAGATTATTATTAATAAAAATATATATAAAAAATTTAAAAAATTACCGCCTAAAAAAGAAGATCTGGGCCGTCTGTCCAAAAATGAACGGCCCGAATTGCAATGTTAGGTATCTAACCTTCTAAGGAAAGGTTAGGCGATCCGGATCCGCCCGCGAAGTATTAACTGTTAGGCATGAAAAATCATCTCCTAACTAATTTCGAATTATTTCCAAAGATAAATTTTGGGGCGAGAGGAGAGATAGATGTGAGAGAGAGAGAGAGAGAGAGAGAGAAAGTGGGAAGGAAATGTGCAGTCCATAACACAACCATCACTTGACAAAACTCTGTTTTTTTTCTCTTTCACATGTTCTGTACACCAAACTGCAAAAAACCCAGAAAAAGAATATGAATTTCCCCAAGATCCAGATCGATAAAAAGAATTTAATTCATCCTCATGTGCATCTCCTAGTAAAAAAAAAAATATCTCCTTCTGCATCTACCAGTACCAGATTCGCATGATATCACAAAGCTAATTGACCTCAGGAATGCTCTTCAACGCGGGCCTCCAGGACCTCTGCCCCGTCTCGAACCGGTCGCTTGCGCTTATCGCCATCAGCTGCGAAACCAGTTGCTGTACGGGCTTCGCCTCCTCCGCCCCCGGCTTCCCCAACAGCTCCTCCAGCTGCCTCTTCGTTATCCTTATCTTCACCTCCTTCCTCGCCGGCGCTGCATTGCTCGACCGGTGCCGCCTGCTCTTCTCAAGGAGCTCCTCTGTCTCCTCTGCTTCCGCAGCCGCCACCGCGATGTCATCGCCGCTCTCGGGCGCGGAGAACAGCCTGTCCTCCCAGTCGTCGCCGCCCCATTGCATCGGAGACTCGTGCCTGATGCAGTTCCCCATTGGATCGTTATTCTCTTGCTGTTTCCTTCTGAAATGGTCGATGGTTGTTGCCGTGAAGCGAAGAAGAGATCAAGATTTTGGGAATGGAGGAGGAGTGGGTGTTAAATAAGACGAAAGAGAGAGAGAGAGAGAGAGAGAGAGAGAGAGAAGAGAATTGAACATGACGATGACGGGGGGTCAAACCTAATTTGTTGCCACGTCGGACGATGAGTTCGTCCGACGTGGCAGGTGAAGAGGTGGGGTTGACCTCATCCACCACCAACTGCTCTGGGAGGCAGAGCCAGGCACTTGCCTTTTGCATGTGATGGACAGCGTTGGCAGCTTGTGGGGAGCTGTCGGTGAAGATTGCTAGCTCGGCTCGGATAGATTCGGCTTGAGCCATTTCAAATTTTCCATTATTGTTCGTTGGCCCTGTTGTCTTAATCGGGTTCAAATATCTCATATAAAGTATCGTTATTTTAGATTAAACTAATGAAATTTATCCCATTTGACATGTAATGATTGAATTAGCTAGAGTGAATAAAACTATCATGCCCTAAAAGTATCAAATCCCGTTCTGTAAACGTTTCATTATCAATTTACTTTTGGGAATTACATTCATTTGAATACAAATTTTTCCTCACTCGACAATAAGATGATTTCTCAAGAATTTTGTAGTTGTAGCGTGATTACTGATTAGGGACGTAATGGAGCCAAATCGATGTAATTTAATATTTATTTATTTTTTTAGTCGGAATACTCAAACTTGACATGACTAGAATAAGTAAGAGTAGATCTTTCAATCCTTATAGACCCAGCTAGGTTAGCTTGACCATATTATTATGATATCAATTTAAGTTCAAAATCAGTTTCAAAGGCATTGAAATTCATATTCAAAGTACAAATCTAACGCTGTAGATCCATCTGGATTGGTTTTTCCTTTTTCCTTTTTTTTTTTAAATTTACGGACCCATGCATTAACCTTCTTCGTAATGAAAATTATTTAAAATTTTTAGAAAGTGCTTACATTGACATGCCAATTTGCGTAATTATTTTCATCGTATTCTCAATTTTGACGGGAAAAAGTGTACAAACATATATGGCTCGACAGCCATGGTCACGGCGCAGAGCCGATAGCTATCAACCGTGCGAGCAGCTCCATAGGCACGTGTGAAAAGGGCTAGCGAAGAGAATCTGCGTCGTGTGAACGCGAATTGGCAAACGGGATCTTCGCCCCTCGGTATTTGTTCCTTTCACACGCGTGTGGGCTCCGCCTAAAACCCCCTTGATAATGACATCATTAAATTTCGACCGAAAAAAAAAAGACATCATTAAGTGTCAAAATCCTAACCTAATCTCATCCAGGGTTGTACTAATCACGTACTTCAACTATCATTATTCCGTGGCCGTAATCATTCCGTCTTTATTGCTGTGAATACCCGCATCAGCGTCTGGATTAAATTTAACCTAAAAAACAAATATATATATATATATATATATATATATATATATATATATATATATATATGATCGTTTGTTTCGCGTAAAACTTTATGATAAACAAAAATATTTTTCGATAAATTATTTTTCAAGAAACTTGTTTCTCATTTTTGGGTTTGGGAATTCATCATCTTAACTTTAAGCGTGGAAATTTATTTGGCCGTAACAGTTGATTGATAATTTTCAAGCAAATCAAGCGCGTGAAAATGTAGAAGATTAATTCGCGTATATATATATTTTTCACTCAAACGAAGATATCTTAAATCAATGGAGAAATGTTTTATAATGTTAACTTGTCCCGATAAACTAATTCAAGACGTTGTTCTTATGGGTTAATATACAAAAAATTCTAAATTCATACATATGTGATAAATTTATCCCAAATTATTTTTTGTACCACCAAAAATCCTAAATTGGTACACATGTGATAAATTTACCTCAAAATAATTTTTTTTTACCACAAAAATCCCAAACTGGCTCGCATATGACACATTTACCCTTTGTTAGTTTCCGTTAAATTGAGTTAATAACACAAAAAAAAAAATCAAATCGATACACATGTAGCAAATATAGGGTAACGTGTATACTTGACAATCGTCACGTGTCAGTCAACTCAGCGATTTGACAGTAAAATTTAACGAAAACTAGCGAATGGTAAATTTGTCACAATTATATCAGTTTGTGGTAAATTTGCCACAGAGGTATAAGTTTGAGATTTTTCATGATAAAAAAAATAATGGCATTAACCCTTTTTCTTTTCCCTCAAAGTCAAGACCGAGAGTTCTAGGACATGACCCATTAGCTTGCTAGAAGGACAATACTTGGGAATAGAACCACCACGCCCTTAGTCAATTGAGATATTACCTAGCCTAATTTTGCACTCGACGGTTGAGTTCTGATCATAAATTCAAGAAGGAATTCATAACGAATTCTCCAAATCTAGCATGGATGGTTTATATTTGACCAGATTCAAGAGGCGGGCTTAAGCTGGTATTTCGAAAAAAAAAAAATGAGTCTCCGATGCCACCAGATCGATAAATTTAAGAAAAATCTGAATAAATAAATAAATAAATAAATTAGCGAGGTTGGACCGTATATGACACTAAGTAGCATCACCGAGTGGCATGTTGGAAGTGCCAATAATTTCTCCTTGGAAAAAAAGTTGGTGGGCGTCCCTGTTGTCTAATTCACCAACCCTTTTGGTCGCATCCCGCGCCCGTCACTTTCATCGCTTTGCAACGCGGAAATCACAGACAAATTTGTGTGCTTCCCCGTGGGTGAGCATGGCCGGGTGGACCGATTTCAGACCTAAACTCTGAAATTGATCCTATTATAACCGGTTCCCAACTTTTGGAACCAAAAATCGACCATGTTTGTCTTGAAATCTGTTTTGAAACCGACCATATTTTTCGATCTGGTTCCAAGGTCTACCCGAAAACTTATTTTTCTTTTTTTTTTTTCATTAAAATAATATGAGTATCGATAAAATGAGCAATAAAAATTACAATCAACCGAGAGGAATAATCCAACAAATAAAAATTAAATGAGATGAGATGAGGAGCCGAGGGCCGTAAGCAATGAGCATGAGTAACAAGAGCAACGACGCACTAGTGAGTCGGGACCTAGGGTTTCTTTTTTTTAATAGCAACTAAAAATTGATTTTAAAAATCGATCCGGGTAGGCCTACACCTAGAACCGGAAACTGAACCGGTTCTCAAAATTTAGAATCGGTATCCGGACCAGTTTGAGCGAGAACTAGTTCCCTACCTTGTTTTTTGGGTGGGCCGATCCGGGTTCTGGGTCAACCCGGTCAATTGCACACCCCTAGTTTCCTCCTAAACATGGCCGCGTCCGAAATTCGAATGTTCGCGCATATGACGCGTCTTATTGGCCACTAATAATACCATCAAAGGCTTGTTACGTGAATAGTGTTAAGCTCACAGTGGGGAAAAAAAAACTGTCGGAAAAAAAATACCTAAAAAGTTATAAATCTATTCAATATTTAAACCATTTATCTTGATCAATCTAATCCTAAATCTTTTTGCATTGGTACAATTGAGTCAAATCGATCGATTTTGGCCTGAAATTGCTGGCGTGGACACCGACTAGTGTTGACATTGACATTTTTAAATAATATTTTTTTATGAATTTTTTTTGTTCTCATTTTTCTTTTATTTTCCGTGCTTTACTTTTTTCCTTTGCTATGAGCGGGCAAGGGCCACTAGCCACAGGCGAGGCGCGTGGCTCTCACCAGAGCCGGCGAGGGTTGGCCGGCAGCCCTTGCTATCCCTCAACCATATAATAATAATAATAATAATAATAATAATAATAATAATAATAATAATAATAATAATAATAACAACAACAATAAAGAACAAAGAAGAAAAGAAAAAAAGAAGAAGAAAATAAATAATTACTATAAAATCAAATAAATTTATTAAAATACTGTTGAAAATATCCAAGTTAGCACCAGATGTACCACGTCAGACTACCAGCGTCCTCGTCAGTAGTTTCCGGCTAAAAATTGACTGAATGGACTCAATTTATACCAATGCAAAACGGTTTAGGACCAAATTGATCAAGTTAAAATATTTATAACTGAATCGATATCGATGCATAGGGATTAGGACTTTTTTTGGGTACTTTTCCAATAAAAGATCAAACGAGGGTAGTCAAAATGAGCTGCCAATTAGACTTGTCTAATTGAAAAGTAACCATCGAGGGTCCTGATTAATTGTTGGAGAGTCTGGCGGGGCGAGTGAATACGGTCAACCATCATTGCTTCAGTTTCTTATATTAGAGTAATGTAGTTTAGTCGCATTTAATTAATGGTAAATCCACACCAAATCATTGTGTGATTAGGTCGTGGGTCATAAATTAATAGTAAGGGAACTTGTAATTTTGAGTTTATTTTATAACTTTTTAAAGCCATTTCTTTATTTTATTTTATATTATTATTATTTTGAATTCTATATGGCCATATATTCATCCCACAACTAAGCACAGGAAATTTAAAACAGCAGTGTGGAATCTCATGAATCTTCAAGGAAGCAAACTGAGTTCAAAGTTTCCAACCAGGCCTATAGTCATTCGTCACGGTGACCTCATTCACACGTCACCCGATTTCTTGGATCGTGTCCAATGCATTTACTAATTTCGACTGCGATATTAAGGAAAAAAAAAAGTAGCCCAACCGGATATAATTTGCATTAACATGTAATTTACTATGAATTGGATAAACCCTTGAACTTGATTTAGTGGGTAAAAATGAAGGATATAGATTCGATATTCATGGCCACGAAGTAATTAAATTTACCCCAAATTATTATTATTTTTTTACAACAGAAATCCCAAACTAGTACAACTGCAAAAAATTTACTTCAAACTAATTTTTTGACAACAAAAAAATCTCAAATTGGTGCATCTGTGATGAATTTACCCCAAATTGGTATACTTATGAAAAATTTACCCTACATTAATTTCATTAAATTTTACTATCAAGTTATTGAGTTCGATGACACGTGATAATCGACGGGCGTACCGGTTTGGGATTTTTACCCTCTATTTGTTATGTATGTATCAATTTGAAAATTTTCATGATATTAACACGGTTTAACGAAAATCAAAGAGGGATAAATTTATCATATGTGTATCAATTTGAAGTTTTTGGTGGTCAAAAAATTTAATTTGGGGTGAATTTATCATATGTGTACCAGTTTGGGGGTTCTAGTGGTAAAAAAATAATTTAAGGTAAATTTATCACATGTGTACCGATTTTGAGATTTTGGAAGTCAAAAAAATAATTTATGGTAAATTTATCACATGTGTACAGTTTGGAGTTTATTGTGGTCAAAAAAATAGTTTTTGCTAAATATTGTTGGAACTTTTTCGCAAAGTCCCATAAGAAGTTGAATGAGAAATGAAGAGTTGTTTCAGTTCGTAATCCTTCATGACGAAGTAGTACGACTTCATAACGTCACCGCGAAATAAGTATCTGTTTCGAGGAAAGGCAATCCATTCTATCCTGGGAGGCAATTGTCTAAGAACCTTGGGTATCGGTTGAGGGGACAAATTTGTCTTAAGGACACAACGTTATTTCGTTGGGTTCGGATCATTCATCTGCATTCAGATTACTTGTTTGCGATTGGTTTCAGGTTTGTCTATCAACCTGTTTTTCATATAAGAACTACAAGTCATGTCTATATGCGACAACAATCTTAATCTATGAACTACTACCCTCTTAGTGGACTACAATCTTAAGACAAATTCTATTCCTTGTGCTTGCTTCGTATAATTATTTTTATTGTACGCATTCTGTTATGGTGTTAGTAGAATGTTTAAAATTCTAACATTGGTATCAGAGTCAGATTAGAATCTATGCCTTGTTTCCATCGAGTTTTAGATTGGTCGATACGATGAACTGCAATGGATGAATACGAATTGTCAATATAATGAGTCTCGAGAGAATATACTGTTCATAGTGTTTGGAGATTGTTATGGTCCATAAATTTTATTTTTGAACACATGGTCAGACTCGTCTCGTCGAGATGAGAAGAATGAGTGGTCGACGTCCCTGGAGGAGACCGTATGAGGCCACACGCTTCACAACAGCGTCTGCCCGGGGGTTCGCAATGAAACGTCGCGTGTACGCGAAAATTTATCCAATGAAAGTTGATTTTGATCATACCATTGGATTAGTCTCGTCAATACGAGAAAAAGTAGTGGTCGCCGGACTCAAGCGGCCACCGTATTCAACCACACGCGCCCCCATGCTCCGTGACGACATCTGCGCGTGGGATTCACACGCCTGATCCAAAAAGGCTCTACTCGGCCTGACCCGTTGACCCGGTTCCGACCCAACCTGCTTACCTGGTTCCGACCCAACTCTCTGATCTGCTTCTGACGGGGCTCGTTTTGACTTTGACCCAGCCTGGATGCCGGTCTGTTGACCCGGCTGACCGTTGACCATCGACTAGTCAACGTTGACCATTGACTTTTTGATCAATTTTTGAAAATTTCATTTTGGTCCCTGAATTTTTTCAAAATTGTAATTTTGCCCCAATTTTTTTTCAAAAAATTCAATTTAGTCCCTGTGTTTTCAAAAATTGCGCTTAGATCCTTGAACTTTTTGGAAATTGCATTTCGACCCCATTGACTGTCGTTGACCAGTCAAAATAGAAACTTTGACTGGTTCGTACGAAGGCATACGAACTCCGATTGGGACATTCTTAGTACCGTTGCATTCGTCTCGAAATTATCTTCATTTTGATGTATTATTTGAATATGTTTGATGCATATAAAATTGTTAGAATGCATATGAAATCATATGTACATGTATTTTTCAAGAGTATGTTGGGTTATTTTCATGGCTTCGACAACAATAACGTCTATTGCATCTATCCCGACTCTTGAAGAGAAGCCAGAAAAGTTTAATGGTTTGATTTTTAAGAGATGACAATAGAAGATGTTGTTATATGTCACGACATTGAATTTGGCAAGATTCCTCAATAAGGATGCTCCTAAGTTGGATGAAGAAGAGACAAACATGGAAATGATTGTTGCTGTAGATGTGTGAAAGCATTTTGACTTCCCATGTCACAACTAAATCCTCAATAGTCTAGACAATTTCCTCTATAACATTAATAGCCTACTGAAAATGGTTAAGGAATTATGGGAAAGTCTGGACGAGAAATACAAAAAAGAAGATGATGGGCTCAAGAGATTCATCGTTGGTAAGTTTCTGGATTTCAAGATGGTTGATATCATAACCGTCCTAAATCAAGTCCCGAAATCTCCAAGTGATTATGCATAACATTCATGCCAAAGATATGGTTCTAAGTGAATCATTTCAAATGACTGCTTTCATTGAAAAGCTACTATCGTCTTGAAAAGATTTCAAGAATTATCTCAAAGTGTGGGGGCGAGAATGTTATGTATATTGATAAGTCTCGACATATACGTCGAAGACACGATATTGTAAGACAACTTCTCTCTAGTGGAATTATCACAATTGACTATGTGAAGTCAAAGAACAATGTTGCGGATCCATTAACAAAAGGCCAAACTAGAGAGATGATTGTGAAAACATCAAGGAGAATGGGTTTAAAGCCGATAAATAAGTCATCATAGCGAAAACCCTACCTAGTTGACTGGAGATCCCAAGATCTAGGTTTAAAGGGACAACCAAGTTATGAAGGCGGAGCAGAGTACTGTGAACTTCTCTACTCATTCCTGTATAGAGACAGTACTAATATGTGAAGGTTAAGCATAACTTTTAATGATTCTGAATCGAGTATATGATATAATGCACATTCAGAAATCACCTATGTGAGTGGGAAGTAAGGGCCGCTTCTATGAGAATTGAAAATGTCGAATTCTCTAAAGCACTCATAAGACCAGGCGGTGTTCATGGCCAAAACGAATACAACAATGAGAGCCAACTTTGTTCGAGAGATAGTTGTGTGATTTCTATTGTCTCGGCTTATACCAAAGGTCGACAGTTCAAAGACATCAAGTCTACTGATTGACCGAGTAAGTCCGATAGATCTCACTATGGAAAGTTCAAAGTCTCAGACTACTTATCTCGATGCAACATTGTCTCATGGAATATTTGCACATCGCATGTCATGCATTCATGGAGAGTTTTTGATAATTGAACTTTTCATTCATGTGGGGGATTGTTGGAACTTTTTCGCAAAGTTTCATAAGAAGTTGAATGAGAAATGAAGAGTTATTTCAGTTCGTAACCCTTCATCGACGAAACCGTACGACTTCGTAATGTTTTGTCGAAAGTGTACGATTTCATAACATTTCGTTGAATCCTTTCGACGAAATCGTGCCTTTTCGTCGACGAACCCTTTCGATGAAGCCATATGCCTTCGTAACTTTTCGCTTTACTCTCTATAAATATAAAGCATTGACCATCACATTAGATACGAGTATCAGACACGAGTATTAGATACAATTGTTATGTTCATCATTCATTCACCATCGTCATCATTTTATGCGACTATTCCGCGAAGCTGTGTTCAAAGGTTTCCTCTTAAACAAGTATCGATTTCGAGGAAAGGCGATTGGTTTTATCGTGGGAGGCAATTGTCCAAGAACATTGGGTATCGGTTGATGGGACAAATTTGTCTTAAGGACACAACGTTATTTCGTTGTGCTCGGATCATTCATCTGCATTCATATTACTTGTTTGCGAATGGTTTCAGGTTTGTCTATCAACCTATTTTTCCTATAGGAACTACAAGACATGTCTATATGCGGCAACAATCTTAATATATGAACTACTATCCTCTTAGTGGACTACAAATTTGTCACAGGTGAACCATTTTAGGATTTTTTTGTGGTAAAAAAATAATTTGGATTAAATTTGTCATAGAAGTACCATTTTGGCAATTTTCGTTGCATTAACCCTAATTTTTATAGTTTATTGATTTTATCTAGTTTCTTATTATCATCTTATCTTGTCCATAAAATTAACGAGTTTTACGCGATGGGCACTCTCATCAACAGGAAAGTAAAATGCAGAGATAGTCTACATCGTTGCGGGCGTGGATCCCCTGCCGTTGCTGTGGGAACTTTGATAATTGATATTGTTGTTTTGTCGGAGACGATGTCATTCCTCCTTAAGATTAAGATTTAAGAGCGGTCATCATAGAACAGAAATGAAATCTCACCCTGAAAGAAGCTTAGTATATCAGAGTCACAAAAGGTTTTGTCACTATGGGAGGGGAAAAATTACCAGTTCAACTCAAAACCTATTGCATAAATGTCGATTCGGCCATACTCTTTTAAGTTTTGCCAGTGCAGTTGTAATCTTTTTACGTGACATACTCTCGACGTAGTTCCTGTTCTTCCGACGAACCACCATAGAAGATGACTAATGTAGCGGTCCACATAGGACGTAATTTCAACCAAAACTGTTCAGGTCAGGTCGATGATGACTGAACGCCGCGTCGACAATTTGGGGTAGTAATAGATCGGAGAGACTATACTGAAACTCTGCTCAAAGGTTTAGGACCACACAAAAAAAAAAATTTGAAAAGCTTACGCCGATATCGGCGCCTTTACAGTAGCTCTATGACTAATTTGGCAACCAGCTCTTATAGGAGGCATGAAATGAGCTAAAAAACTGTGTTTTTGAGACTAGAAAAAACAAAGATCGGATCAACTTTCCAGGGGTTGAAATGAAGATTAGTGTGATATCATCATGGTCATCACTGGGTAAATGAGAAGTGGAATGGAAGAGACCCCTTTGAGAGAACGACTCATGACATTGAGTTCTGGCAACCAATATAAAAGGTCAACGCAGCCTCTTGACGTTTGAATCTCATCGAATGTCAAGTCAACGCTTTGTCACAGGATCATAGTGGAAAAGACCTCTCTTTTATTAAGAGCCAGAGGGAAAAGGAAGAGAGAGTAATGACAGTATTTGCTATTTATTGTCAGGAATGTGGGGGAAAAAGTAGCTATTTTTTTTTCTATCGAAATGTTTTTTTTTTGTCGAAAAAAAAAACAGCTGTTGACTCGTTTGATTTCATCAAATGGTTCGTGTGCCGGAATTAGGGGTGAGCATGACCGGGTAGGCCGGTTCCAGATCTAAACCCTGTAACCGATCTTATTATAACCGATTCTCACTTTTTGGAATAGAGATCCAACCCTGTTTTTCGGTCCGATTTTAGGGTTCACCTTGTTTACCCTGTTTTCCTTTTTTTTTTTTCATCAAAACAAGAAAGATAAACCTCCCGATTTTAGGGTTCACCCTGTTTACTCGGCTTCAGGATAGGTTTTGAATGGAAATTTGGTCCTCTTGCTTGGGTTCGGATCCCATTTCCATGAACTGCATCTTTCAATTCATGCGCACCTGCTGCATTCTATGAACCTGAGAGTGAGAGATGGGCCTGCGGTAACAATGAGTTCTAACTACAGACGTAGAGCCGAGAGTGCACCTGCTAGGCGATGAACACGGGTTTCACATACTTTACATGTTGAGCAAGCCATACTCGTCAAGACTGCGAAGTGCGAATGTAAAAAAAAAATCGCGACAATATACCTAAATCGAGGCAGATTATCGACAAACCGAGTTGGAGAGCTCCTCCTACCTTGTAATCGAACTAAAACCGTCGCGATCGAGCTGGTTCAATTCGGAGGAGAAGTTAGTGGCGACCTCGAGCGTCCGGAGATCGAAGAAGAGGTTGGAAGGCTCGTGCTCGAGGGGACTTAGGGGAGGGCCGAGATATGAAGAAGAAGAAGAAGAATGAGAGGAGGTGGGGTGCCGAGCGAGGGCCGTGAGGCTTGAGCAATGAGGAGGAGCATGAGCGGCAGCGACAACACCACGGGAGTTAGGATTAGGTTTTTTTTTTTTTAGCTTCCGAATCTGAAACAGGAGAGGGGTCGGCGGCTCACAGTCCGCATTTACGGCACAGAGTTAAGGATTAGGGTTTTTTTTTTTTATAAAATAGTAACTATAAAATCGGTTCTATTAACCGGTCCGGATGGGCCTTTACTTAGACCCTAAACCCGGACCGGTTTCAACCGGTTCCCAAAATTTGGAACCGATACCCAGACCAGTTTGTGCGGGAATCGATTTTCGACCCTATTTTTCGAGTGGGCCGATCCGAGTTCCGGGTCAACCCGGTCCGATTGCACACCCCTAGCCGGAATGGGTTAGCTGGGCACTTTAAGGCTGCGTATGGATGGTGGCTGGGGAAACTGTTTCTGTTCCAAAAGTGTTCCGGGAACACTTTTGGAGCAGAAACGCGTATGGGTAAAAAATGTTCCTAAAGTGTTCCGCGGAACACTTTTGTGCCAGGGAACACTTTTGAAGGAACAAAAAAAAACTTGCTTCTGGGATTTTGGAACACTTTTGAAACCACCATCCATCGTCGCCGAAGCGATTACCACTTGCCGCCTCGCTAAAAGCCGGCCGTCGATGGTTGTCGGCCGCGGTCGCTGTCCGCCGTCGCCGGCCGCCCGTCGCCTCCGGCCGCGGTCACCACCGCCTGTCGCCGGCCAGCGCCACCGGTCGCCGGCGTCGGTCGCGGCCGCCGCCGCAGCCGATCCTGTCGCCGGTCGCCTCCGGCCGCGGTCACCGCCGCCTGTCGCCGGTCGCCTCCGGCCGCCGGTCGCCTCCGGCCGCCGCGGCCGCTGGTCCGCGGCCGCCGGTTGCCTCCGGCCGCGGTCACCACCGCCTGTCGCCGGCTGCGGCCGCCGGTCGCCGGCCGCGGGTCGCCTCCGGCCGCGGTCACCGCTGCCTGTCGCCAGCCACCGCCACCGGTCGCCGGCGCCGGTCGCGGCCGCCGCCGCAGCCGATCGCCGCAGCCGCCGGCCGCCACCCGCCGCCGGTCGCTGGCCGCCGCCACCGCCGCCGGCCCCGGCCGCCTCCGCCGCCGATCGCCGGTCGGCGACTGAAAAAAGTGTTTTTTTTTTTAAATTACCAAACGCATTTTTCCCTAAAAATCGTAATTTTGAACAGAAACACAAAAAAATGTTTCTATTCAAAAAATGCTCCTTGGAACAGAAACGCTACCATACGCAGCCTAAGAGCGCGTATAATAATTATTTTATTTTTTAATTTTAAAAGCATATTTGGAATAGAAATTTATTTGGTAATACAATTTCATTTTTTTTATTAGCGGATAAATTTTTAGCGCAGAAATAAATTTGGAATAGAAATGCTAGTCGAAATTCTCTATTTCCGAAATAAAAACACAAAAAAAAAAAAAAAAAAATTCTCATCACTCACTTCCTTTCTCTCGTGTGCGTTTTCCTTCTCTACCGTGTCCCTGTCTCTTGCGTGCACAGACTAGGCCGAACTTCTCCATCTTCTATTTGCTTGAGTTCCGTTGTCGCGGGAAGCATCATCACCATCGTTGAAAGCCTGTTGCCGCAACCGTAACTCCGCCTCTTGTCGCAACTCTAGCTCCATCACAACCCTAGCCTCCATCGCAATAAGGTGACTCTCTCTCTCCTCTCTCTCTCTCTCTCTCTCTCTCTCTCTCTCTCTCTCTCTCTCTCTCTTTGTTGTCATGACCTAGCTCCGCCTCCCTCTTTGTCGACCGATTCATGTTCAATTTGGCGACCAATTGGCATCTTCAGCAGCTTGTACAATCTGATATGGGATGTTCTCTTTCAATTTTCTTTACTTGTTTTCTTTTACTAACAGTCATAGAACACTACATTGATGTGATCTTAACATCAAATAAATTTTATATTTCGAAAATAGAAATTTGTGTTGTTATTAAACGCGTTTCTCTGCTCAGAAACTCGTTCATGAGATATAAATAAAAGGTATGCGAATAGTTATCATTCGCGGCTTAAGATATCGAAATTTTAGGTGACTTGTCGGAAAAATCTAGCAGAAATTTTTCATGATGTATGGAATTGAGAGCACGTCCTTTAACACACGAGAATACCCATTATTTATTTATTTATTTTATTTTGCTGTACTTTGACAATTTTTTTTTTGGGTCGGAATACTTTGACAATTAACAAGTACGAGCTACATGCATTTATACCCATACTCAAATCATAAGCGTTCTACACACCCCCACCACCACCACAACAAAATAGAAGGTAAAACTTGACTAAACGCTTGGTGTAGGTGTACAGCGAATCTTATCTTTCGCTGCCAGGCCAGATTGCAGCAGGAATTGCTTAACGGCCTCAGTGCGTCCGGTTTCGAGCCGAATGACTTTGCCGGCCTCCTCCGTCTCGATGCGCCCGTTGCAACGCAGCTTCTTCTTGAGATCCGCGAGGATGACGTCGTGCTTCAGTTTCCCGTTGAGGCCTACCACCGTCAAATGGCAGGGGTTCGCTTTGATCTCCTTGTCCCGTATGGTGAAGCAACGGCAGCTGCTGGCTTCTTGGTCGCGATCCTCGAGGAAGCACCCGGGGCGGCCGTGGCTGGTCATTTGGACTTTGTCCCCGCCGTAGCTTCTTTCAATTCGGATGTGGACGATTCCTTTTTGACTAGGGGCTGCCGGTTGCTTGGGCCGCGTGGCCATGCCCTGTTCTCAGCACTCGATTTCGCTGTTCCTGGAGGCCGTGAGAACTGAAAATCAAATCATATGTACCGAAAATTCTTCGACGTTACCGGCCGAAAAACTAGCAACCACTCATTTAGTGTCGTTCTAGAAAGGAAAAAAAAAGAAAGAAAGTTAAACAAAAAAACATAAGACGTCAGCACCAGAGCACGTATCCGCGGCGAACGCCGACCAAATCCGACCCCAGAAAGAAGAACTTTCATGTAGAAGTTCCGGGATTTCTGATGAAAGAGCTATGTGAGAAACTGGTGCTTGCTTACCCGGTTAATAGCTCGAGACTCGCTAAGGATGCTGGATGGAAAGGCAGTTGGGTCTTCTTCGAGGTGGAAAAATTAGGCGGGAAGAGCTGATTATATTCGTTAACCTAAAGAGCTTTAGATTCGCGCGTCTAGATGAAGTCCCGTCCGGACAAGAATACGAGAGGCACCGTGGAGATGAGTGACGACCGGCCTCGCGTCACTCTTGAAGATTTAATTGGATGAAGATGACGGCAGCAAAATTCCTTGGAGCCACGTGATTTTGCCCATCGTTCTGGACGTTGCGTATTTTCGCTACGGCAGATAAAATCAAGAGGCTTTTTTACCGTAGTCTTTTAATATGACAACCATTCTCTCTTCCTTTCCCAACTTCTTTTTCCCCCACGTTTCCCATCTCAATTAAGGGACGCTGTAAATAAACTCTTATCCAACCCAACCATCTGAAGTATTCAAGTGTCGTAGATGGAGGCAAGATCCTCGCCGTCATCAGCATCTAGGACAGCAGCACCCACGAAGAGATCACCAAATAAGACCCAACGTGTTTCAGTAGAGAATATACTCCTTCCCCGCTAAGATCAAATAGGTTTTTCATCGATGTATATAGCAGGGATGCATTCTGATCAGCGTCGTGGTCTATGTTTATGAGGCAGCTCCTCCGGCCTCTTCAGGCACACCGAGAGGTGTAAATCTTAGTAGTTTCAGAGAAAAAAAGAAGAAGGGTGGATGCAATTTAAGTCCATGCGCAGTAACAAAGCGGAATTAATTTGATCTGGAGATCTCCGGATGCCCCTTTTTTTTGCCACGAAAGATATCTGGAAGCACGGATTCAAGATTTCTCCATATCCTTTCATACGCGAAACAGCACAGCACGGCACTATGTCTCGGGTTCCATTATCCTTTGAAGTCCCGGCGGGGCGTGTGGAATATATGACAATCGTGGTGGGGAAGAGTTAAAAGTGTTTCATCAGGGAAACACTTCCAAAGTGGGGGGGCCAGATGCCTTATGTGACTGATTTCTTAAAAAAAAAAAATTGTAGATGGGTTTTGTTGAGCTGTACACGACAGGTTTTATAAGTAGACGGACGAGAGGAATCGGTCAGTGAAGAATTCCATCAATATGAGCACCAACGAAGGCATCTTATGAGGAAAAGTAATGAGTGGGTGTCAATTGTCATGTTGCTTCCAACGCTAAGAATCCCATCCCGGAGAGATTGGATGGTCATCGATGTCCATCAAATCCAAAACAACAGGGGAATTAATATACGTGTGCTCTCGTATTCTTTTGGTTCAAATCTCCCCAAGACTCGAACAGCTCATGCATACGATATGCAAAGAATCGGGTGGTGTCATGTCTAGCTAACTTGGTTCAGAAAGTTGACCGCAGATTTTGCTAACTAAGACTCGGACATCAAATTGTGCAGTGTGGCTAATAAAGCGGGAAAAATCAAGTACGCAGGATACCCATAATTATCTGGTGATGATTCGATGGCAAACAGCTCCTGGAATTACTTGTATCTATAAGAAAGGAAGTTTCTTCTTGCCTGGGTGTGGAATAATCAAATGGCTGCTCACTTGTCCCCAAACAAAGACGGCACTTCAGTTTTATTCGGCTCATTGACCATTCAAATAAAGCATATGAATATCGCAAGAAATAAAACATACGAAAAAGGAAAAGCCGGTCTCCCTTCAAGGAGAAATCGCATCGACCTTTCACAGAAACACTAGAGACATAGAGCACGTGCAAGATTCATGCCAAATGGACGTCCTTCAAGTTTGTAATCTAGTAATGCAACGTACAGATAGATACTAAATTACTGAATATAAAAATTATTAACGCTAAAAATGAAATACGATCAGTTTCTGATTTGGTTCTTTGAGAAATTACTATCAATCTGACTTATAGCTTGATGTGATGACTAAAATGAATCCGTGAAGCCGCACCTAAGAATTTGATCATTAATTTCTATTTTCCTGTTTCCACTCTTAGTTCGGTTGATTTTCTCTTCTCTTAGGTGGTAAAAATCAGCTCAGGATTGAGACGAATATGATTTTTCACCTTAACATTTAATGTAACACAGACACACAGTAAGCAGCCATCACTTAGCTTCATCCAATCTATGGAACATGAATGCAACCAAATAATAAGCCATGATGCCATACTTGAGGGGGCCCAACACACTCATGCATTTGGGTGATCGGGCATGCGTTTCAGGTCCATTTCTACTTGGTGAATTGTCCATTGCATATTTTCCAATTTCTGTCACAGGAGAATCAACCATTAGGTTTCGCTCAGAAGTCATAGCAGATCAGTAAAACTGTGAACTTAAATTACCTTCACTATATCATGATACTGCCTTGCAATTGTATCGAAGTGAGGATCGACGCCTTGATACTCCCTAAGTCTTGTTACCTACAAGAATCATTAGAATATGATCATAAGATGAAAAAAAGACAGGCTGTTCTGAGGGATTTGGAAATTACAAGGGAAAATTTATCTTCATCGTCAAAACTGGACTAGCATAGGAAAAGGACGAAAGAATTCACAGCATTATCTGGGAGTAAATACATTTAGGGAAAAAACTGCCAAATATGAAAATATGGAGATTTTTTGTCACAGAAGCTGAAAGAGATTCAGTATTTGAGCAATATAGTTTTAGCAACGATGGAGCTAACCGCTTTGTTATAAGCGATTGAAGCTTCTTCCGTGGCCTCAACAAGATACTTCCTGCATGAAATACCAGAGTTTGATAATCCTTACCAGCAAACACAATTAAATTATCTGTCTTGCTACTAAAAGTCACCTTATTTTGTGGAGAGCTGGAATCGACTCCTGAGTATAGGTTTCATATAAAAGTATATGCTTTAAAACTCTGCAAAGAGATTGCTTTCATCAAAGCACATTGAACAAGACTAACAGACATACATGAAGGCACTGAGAAATACAAGATATGTCAGCTATATTTAATGATTACTCTAAAAGATATAAAGTTGACCAGATGAAGATGTGAACAAGTGCATGTGTGGTTGAGGTGAATGAAGTCACATATCGAGCTCACATGAATGAGTTTGAGTAGCTTATTGCCCTGTATTTGGTTCTAAAGGTGGTCTCTTTTGGAACTGGAATGATAGCCTCTTAAATTCTTGGCTTATTATGTGTTGTTCACGTGCATGAATACCTATGGTTGAGACGAATGAAGTTCCACATGAAGTTCACAGCACTGAGTCGCTCATTACTCTGATTCCTCAATTCTAAAGAAGGCCTTTTTGAAACATGAGTGTCCGGCTCTCTAAATGCTTAGTGAATTCTGTCATATTTGTGTGGGCTTCCGCTTATTACCTGCCTCACAACTCTGTCCTTCCTCTAAGGCTCACTTATGGGGAAAAATATATCGATCTCAACAGTCTTGTATATGATATTGAAGATCTGAAAGAACACTACGCAGAATCTGCATCCATGTGCAATAGATACAAGTCGATGCAAATGTCTAGCGAAGTGTCCTTGCTATCTGTTTCAATTATCTATGGTTGTCAGCATACTCAATGAACATACTTCAAATACAGAGGAGAGTTCCGTTAACAAATGCTTGGATAGTCACAAGTTGGAATTGCTCTTTCGGAAGAAAAAGTAAAATTCAGGAGGAAATTTCCACATATCAAGCTTTAAAAAATGCATCAAAGCAAAAGCCAACAAAATAAAGAATTAATTCAATAAGCAAGAGTATGCAACCAACCTCAGTTTAGCACTCATGGTTTCACACCTTTTGCATAGCCATGTCTTTTGTAGTTCATCCTATGACGAGACAGAAGGTAGATTCAGAGAAAATACAAAGGTGGGTTAAAAGATTGCAAGAAGTTCAGAAAAATGGAATCTGTACATATTTATGCTGATGTTGCAATTTCAAATCCTTGACCAGCTTGATGAGCACTCCAAGTATTTGCTCTAAAACCTAGTTGGGCAAAATGGATCCAAAACCACAGATAACCTGTGAGCTCATAGATGCATTTCATTAAGTCCAAACACAATAAAAAAGATATGAAGCACAGAAAGACCAAGAAGTTCATGCTTATTCCCATACATTATAGTACTCTGCAAATTTCCTATCTGCAGAGTAAAGGTCTTCCCGAAGAGCTGCTTCTTCCCTTTCAATCTCCTCAATGATAGATTTCACCCTGATGGAGAGCAAATAATTGTACCATTCACTATCATAAGCAGGCTATTTACCTAAGCATATGTGTTAAATCTTGATAAGAGGCTGTCCTATGCACTTCAAAGAACCATATACTGAATATCTACACAAGCCAGTTGCTTGAGTTCTGGTACTGAAGAAGCATAAGATAGACAGATGACTTTGCCACTAAATGTTAACCGACTGAGAACAACACGTTCCTAGGGTGCAAGTTCTGTTTAACATTAGTCTTCAAGGATCAGCCAAGATCACTTTTCACAGTTCAAAGATGTCCATGTTCCTCCAGGAGGCGAAATCGGGTTTCCAGGAAATAACACATTCTAGGCCCTGCAAGATGAATTTATAGGAATATGTGCTTTCTCATCAAGCTCTCTTGTCCACATTTCATGTTTTTCTCCTACTTTATTCCTGCATAAAATCCTTCCAATCAAACCACAGGACTTCAAATTAACTTCAGAAAATCTTAACTCCTCATGGAGTTCTTGCATAACAAACCTTCCAAGTTAACAAAGTATAGTTTATTCTCTAAGACTCCTTAAATGATTAATCACTAATCCTTCCTTATAAAACATACATATTGCAACGACTCCTACTTTAACGAAAATATTTAGTTTTCATCATAGTGTTGTCCAGTCTTTCCGGAAGATACTCTAATAGAATCCAGCCCTTAAAATGAAAAGCTGCTTGATGAACCATTGATCACGCGCCAAAACTTTCGCATGGATATCCTCTTTTAGATAGCATTTCAACAGCAGGTAGCATCTCATGAAAAAGGAAGATGACATTAAATAATTTTAGCTGGATGTGAATAAACTACTCGTTCAGTCATGCTTTATGCAGAGATATAAAACTGAACTGCAGATATTTCTCAGGTGAAGAATGTAGGGGTATGCCAGTGGATGTAATTTCAGAAAATTTAAGTCGAAAAAGATTAGATTAGAGTAGCATAGTCTGTATCGGTACATGGGGTGGAGATATATGTCCATTAACATCTCCAGATAGTTTGACTAGGAATCAGATCTATTATTAAGAAGGGCATAGTAGAGCAAATACAGATGAAATTATGGCATCAGCACGAACAATATATAACGCAAAAATTCCATCACATTCAAGGGAAATATGATGGAAACATAACTCGCCAGCTAATTATATTTAAAAAAAACTGATTGAAGGCACAAACCTTTCTGGCAGACGGGCACTCAAATTTTGATTTCCTGATGATGAATCTGCATGAGAAAGAAAGTATCCGATTGTCATGCATATCACAAAATCATGGCACATACAGCATCCCAAAATGCCTTATTTCCCAAAAAATGTCATGCTTTTGATGAAGCTATTCCTTCAAACAATATCTTGGACATTTTCCATTGAGAAGTTGACATTCACAGGCATTAGTGGAGATAGAATGTAGTCGAAGAAGGATACAACATGCATTAGCTAGAAATAGAGAGCATATCTAAAAGAAAAAGATTAGAGAGTTGAAAACTACCAATGTCGTCGGCGAACGCATCAGCCAGTTTATCGCATTTGACTTTCAGACGAGCCTCAATCTCATGGGACAAAGACATCTGGTACTCTGTCATATTCTACACACCAAAGCAGGAATATTTATTCTCCCTTCAACTCTTTCAATTTGTGGCAAAGATTTCATGAGGCATAAAAGAAAAGTAATGAAATACAGTACCAGGGATATAACAAAAGAACACAGATCAGTAATTTATCAGATAGATATTTATATTAATCATTTCATGACTCAGTACCACAGCTAGTGGTGTCCGTTGAAGCTGAGTTTGCCATAAATAAGCAGGTGTAATTCCAAGAAAACGGTTTGGAACACCACCAACTCCAGGTTCCACTGCATCAGCATTGCTAATTGATGGAGAATTATTAGCAGTGCCTAGACTGCTATTTGTAGAGACATTATAATTCATGGAATTGGCGCTTGAACTGATGGTAATACTAGTGCTAGTACTGTCAATAGAGCTTCTTGACATTACACTCCACTTCTCAATTTCATCCTCGTGGATCTCTCCATCTTTCGATATTAAAGGAAGCCTCAGTCTTTGAGCTGCTTCAGCAACTACCAGACGGTGCTCTAGAGTCTCATATACCTATAATCAGGAAAAAGATGCAGCGTGTTACAATAGATGCAATGCCAAAGGAAAATTCTCAGTAAAGAGCAACAAAGTCGGGCGTCATTTCATTGACTCAGCATCAAAATAAGTATGTTCCATGTGGTGGAATTTTTCAATAGTGTAGAAGTAAACTTGGAAAAAAATAGCAATGCCAAGGCACCAATTCTGACACATTTCCATAGCATTCTCGTGCATTGTTATAGCTGAATAGAGTGTTCCATACAGCTGTCCTAGAGCACGGCACCATAACTCGTGAAGAAAAGAAAACGAGAAGCACCAGAAGTTTGTCGGTTAGTTCATCTGCTCAGGGACACAAGAATCCATTAACCATTCGTGTCATACAACATAGACTGTTATGATAGGACATCAAAAGACCTGTGCGGAGTTCTTCAACCCAAGCTGTGGATATAGACCCTGAAGATCACGAATCCCACCGAGATTAGCCACCGAAACAGCCTGCTGATACTCTTCAACCATAGCAATTGCCTCGCAATAGATCGCCTAAATTAATTCCACCACAAGATGCAGAGAACATGAACCCTTCAAAGTTAGACCTAAATAATATACAGAGGACAGCACGGAAACTGTGGCATTATTAATATCTTACTGAACAACAATCTCACCATGGCTTCCAGATAACGCAGCCTCTCTCTGGACATCTCCTCTCTCGCCTGACACGTCGATGCACGGATCAACAAACACTTAACCGAACAGGACTGCAATTTCTCTCGACGCCACGACACATTTTTTTTTTAAAAAAATCGAAACGGATTAACCGAGCCTAATTTGATCAGCCGTGACGCACGACGCAGCGATCTAAAGATATCCAAAGACTCGTTTCTCTCGCTCTCCTCGCCGTCGTTTTTCTCCGCAACAAAACGATGAAATAGCAAAAAAGACGAGGAAAGAGAAGGTGGAGGTAGAGAGAGCTACGAGTTGGAGGTCGTAGTAGGCGGATTTGGAGACGAGAGAGCCGTCGGGAGCCAAGCAGTGGCGCTCCAGCTGATCGACGACCTGGGAGACGTCGGCCGGCAAATTCTGGCCGCCTCCGCCACCTTGCAGTCCCTTCGCCATCGAAGTAAGAAGTGCCCCACCCCCGGTGGATCTTCGCTACTTTTGAAAGCCACCAACAGTACTGTGTCAGTTCCCCAGCGGTTGGGTCGGATTTTTAGAGTTCAAATGATTGCAGAGACGAAGGTGGGGGAGAAATTGCAACCTCCAAGGATTTCATCTCCAAAATATTCATATTTTGTATTTACTTAAGAGAATACAATGGCAATGGCATTTCAAATCCTTTTAACTCTATTTCGATTCTCCCTCCCCCAAAAAAAAAAAAAAATGCTCGCGAGCATATGTTCACATGTAATATATCTATTTTCTCCGTAACATGGAGGGGGAAAAAATACAAACAAACTCATTTTATCAAAGAAGGGGGGATTTTCGACCAAAAAAAAAAAGGGGAGATCTTTAAAAAGGTATTTGTGCATTAGATGAGTAAGACGGATCGATCGAATCAGAACCATCCGATTATTTTTTATTTATTTACATTTTATCTCTTAAATATAGATCTAATAATTCATCGGTTATTTTTTTTTTCTTAAATATAAACCTAATTTTAATTAATTTATGTATTGCTCACCCTTATTGATAATCCGCCCGTTCCATTGGACCGCTCGAAACTGAATTGGATCAGGTCCGGTTCCCGATTCCTGGATGGGATCGGGCCTAGAACCAATCACCCCCTGGTTATGCATAAGAATTACGAGATATGTTAAATATGAACGTGAATAACAAGATGGGCTCGACCCGATCAGGGCAAAGCGGGGCGCGGGGCCTGTGAACTTGTCTGTGTATATTTCAAAAAGAGAAACATTCTTGGTAAAATTTAACTCGTAAAGTTTGGCAGGACCGACAATCGGACAATGGATGAATAGGAAAGGGTCGTATGTTACATCTTTTGCGATCATTTCTAATTTTTCTCCATTTTCAAACAAAAGATAAGTAAAGCGAACTTAGAAGATGTGTGCTGAGCTTTGATGATGGAGCCAAAGTGGCAAGACTAATTGATAAGCAAAGCGAACTTACATGCCTTCAGCAATCATTGTACAACCTTGAATTCGACTGAAACCGCACAAGCTGAAGCTTACACACGATTGAACTCGAGTCTAATTGAGGTCTTAACTCAAATCTTCGCACATTGTCAAGTGAACATCGGTTCCAGAAAGAAAGACAAAATATTTCCATAAAAACATCTCTTGACACCTTCACTTGGCCTCTTTGTTTTTCAGTGTGCTTGTAATGCAGTTTTGTGACCCAATGTGCAACAATCTCCATGATCCCGAAGATGCCCAAAATTGTGAGAACTTACAGAATGTAAAATTTCGGCAAAACAAGAAGAAACGCGAAATCAAGGCTCAGCATTGGAGTCTCGAAGGTTCTCTCTCGAACAGGAACTGCCGAGTCAGCACATCTCGAGCCATACCCACTATTGTCATCAATGAATCTCGCCAAAGAAAACAGGAACTTGACTCCAAGTATTGCAGCATTGAACCTTTGTAAAACCGGGAGGAATAGTTTCAAGTCGGCGGTTGCCATGTCCCTGGCTTGAATGATGCGCCGGATCCTGTGGGCTCCGTTGACCTGAAAGGCGATCTGATCTAGTTATGGTCTCACACAGGACAAGCCCCATAACATAAAGCATCTCTATCTCCAATGTTCTGTTTTCCCCCAACACTAGTGAAAGCTCAAAATTCTGTTATGAGACAGGCCTCCACTAGCAAAACCCATCAACATACGCACAGTATAGAAACCGCTAAAACATATTGGAAACCAAATTTTTGGGCATCGAAACACTAATTCAAATCCAAAGGAACTTACTCTGGGACTGGCTTCTCTTCTTCTTCTTTCGGAGTTTCTTTAGTTTGTCTGCAAAGTATGGAAGTCCAGCCAAAGTACGTATCAATCACATTTGAACTGTGTCTCTCTCCGTTATAACTCATAAGTGCATCTGAAAATATATTCTTTGGTTTTTCCAACTTAATCTTTTGTTTCTTTCCTCATCCTTTCTAATTTGTTGGTAGGGGTAAGGGGTTAATTGAGAGCAGTAACTTTCCCTATGAAGCAATGTGCCCACAATTCCCTTGACCACAATATCTCGAAACAATGCAGATGAATAAAAAGACATAGATGATTGTCACAAGCTACATAAAGTGATAAGAGAAACAGAAAAGGAGGTATTTGTACGGTTCAAGACAAAGTCAGAACAAAGGAGCAAAATTATTTCCTCCCGACAAGCTCTAACATGCTTAATGATAGGATTCTAGCTTGACACAAAGTACTTAACTAGGAAATTGAGTTGGCAATGAAGAAGTTTTGCAGCACAGCACAAAAAGAAGGAAAGGAAGAGTAGCAGTGTCTTCAATAGTACTAATCAAAAGTAGAAAAGTTCACTCTTATTCTCCACTTTCCTGTGAAGAGAGAAATATAAGTTACTCACCTCCAGCTGTCTGTTTTGTCCGGTGTCTCCTCAAGCTTGTCGCCTTTACAGGACAACATTACAGTGTCAACATAATTAGCAATTAAAATTATTCAGGGATGGCGTGGAAGCATAAAAAGAAGTAAAAACTATAGTTCTTTCCCTAGGGCAAATTGGAGCCTTTCATTTACTTATATCTCTGGTTCTGGAAGGTGGGGAGTGTCGTGGGGGAGCATTTGATACCATAAGTACGATGCAGAATGTAAACTGTCCAAGTGTACTGGCAGGGGAAGTGATGGTAAACTGGTATGCTCAAGTCAATAAAAGCATCAGAAATGATCTAATACTAATTCCATTTGTTGAATTATATTAAGTTATGTTAGTCAGTAGCTAGTAGGTGAGTCTTCTTAATTAAGGTAATTAATTATGGACTCTTTCATCAAGTCATTCAGTAAAGCTGCAGCCTTTGAATCTTTTCTCTCTCCCTCTACAGCTTTAGAGGTGGAAGGCCAGATTTGAAGTTATGATTCGTGAGGATGATGATTGACAGTGTACTTGTACTCACATCTCTGTCCATCATTTAACAGTAAACAGTGTAACCAGAAAACAAAAACAGTAACCAAAGGTCATGTCCCCTTCAGTTCAAAACAGTCAGGTAACTACATGCATGTTTTCCGAGACTGTTGGATGATCTATGTAATCCTCCTACTATAAATAAACTGCCTCCATGGTAGCAATTATATGTAATAGCTTTGCCATTTAACATTCAATATAACTACAAATACACAAATCATCACACCTTCTGCAGAGGATGGAAACTGCCTAATAAAACTTCCCAAGTCTGGACCTCCAACTTTACCTACAAAAAGGCGTTACATAATCAGGCGTATGGAAAAGGATGATATGCAATCACAGAGTGATTATAGAGCAAACAGCTGACCAGAGCTCATGCTTTTGCGGATACTGCCTTCTTTTAATTTCTTTCCTTCTTCCTCTTTCAACCCTGTGGAAATGAAAGTAGCGAATGAAATGAAAAACCCATAAAAAAACAGGGAATTAAATAGAAAAAAAAAATCTGAAAATGCCACCACAGCAATTGCACGCACTGGAATTGACTTGAAAAGTTCGAAGTTAATAGATGATCATTGATTAAGATAAATCCACGTATATTCCAAGACTTAGCTGTTGTGGTCCAAAATTCAAGCTGTGATGACCGTTCAGTTCAGTTCCCAGACCACAAATTTGGTCTAGTTTCTGCACATTATAGTTGGCCACCGCAGTTACAGCATCTGATCTCACACCAAACAATTACATACGAACGTGTTCAAACATTTTTTTTGCTTCAAGAAACTCCAGAAGATTTCATGTGTTAACAAACATTTTACAGTTTGGTATGAATGAGATGGAGAGGCCTACGACTTGACCCATTCTGCAGATTCAGAGACAGAGGTAAATTTCGCCAAGCATTTGGCTGGAGGATAAACAATAAATAGAGACTTTGTGTGAAGGTGACAGTCAAGTCAAAAGCACCTAACATGCTGTCTCATCATGTTGCATACATTCCTTGAGAACCATATTGTTTATCATATCAATCAACTGTCAGTGGAGAGGTCAACAACAAGCGAGGGACTAGGAGAACCACATAATGGGAAACAAAAGGAAGGGGAAAATAGATAGCTAGAGATAAGTTAGAGACACATACTAGCGACATTAAGTTTAATCCGCTCACGCCTAGCTTCAAGCTCCACCATTTCCTGAGGAGAGGTGTAGCGTTATCTAATGGTGAAAGAACAAAAAATCATTCCCCCAAGATAGTATTGGTAGCAAGTTTAATACACTGCACAATACACCAAGTCTTTGTCAGACATGACTTCACCAACCCATCTAACAATGCAGAACAGGAAAGGACCACACCACAAAAAAGATATTGTATGCAACTTCCGGCAAAAGAGAAAGGAGTATATGTCAAAAGGAGTTGGCCGGAGCTCATTGGAGTTCAGAAGAATCCATACTTTATGCAAGTGATGCGAGTGCTTTTCAAGGGGAAGGCGAGATAAGAAAGAAATGTCACTTTGTGTGGGCTTAAAATGACACCAAAAGAAAAATCAAAAGCTCTTGTGCAGAGAACTAAGCTAGTTGTATTGAGTTTTCCCCGGACATAAATTTATGGTTTTCCCCGCAAATTGTTGCAGAGCTAAAAAATAACAGAATAGGAAGCATTTGAACAAATTCAAAGTCCACCGTTACTGCAGAGACTGCTCTCTTAACGTATTAACTCAAATCAAGCTATTCTACATCTGGGATGCAGAGTGATTTTCTTAACTGTAGAAAGGTTAAAATACCACTTTATTTTTCCTTGAACTTCACTATATCTTCTTCAGTTCTCTTTTTATCCAGACCTACCCCTTTCATGTTTGCAATTTCCCGTTTCCTTCCCTCTAGGGGGCGACTAACAGTTGCGTATTTAGAAATAGAGCACACTTTACCTCTGGAGTCGGAGCTATCTTACGCTGTCCGTTCAGCCAACAAATCCATTCAACTACCAAAGAAGAAATTTGAAAAGAAAATTGTCACCGGCCATTACGTAGGAAGTAACATATCCTCCTAAAAATTCATAGAACCCACCCTATGAACTTATGAGGGACCAGAACAAAAAAGTCATGTCTGTTGAAAAAAATGCTCACCAGGAACAGATGTAGGATCCTGCTCGCCCTTGAATACGACCCATCTTTTCTCCTTAACTAGTAAATACATCCATAAAATTCGTCGTAAGCAAACAATGCACTGAATTATTTGGCAGTGCAGTTCATTCTCGTGCACAAACAAATCACAGATACGGACATCTCTTTTCTTTTTCAATCAATCTCAGCTGATTAAACACTTCCATGAGCTTTGGCTCAACTGGGTTCTCACCCTCTCTGGGGTTGCAATATTGGTTTCCTTCAGGAGCAACCAAGACGATTCAAATCCGACATTGCACACAACCCAAATGGCACACAAGATTGCACACAACCAATTGGACTGATAATAAGAAAGTCAGTATCTTTCAAAGTACTTGCGCAACTGCATTAGGCATAAAGCTCATTCCTTTCGAGCCATCAAAACCCCGCCACGGAAGTAGCGGAAATAGAGGCGTGTACAACTGGAAATAACTCGAAGCATGAAATTCGAACATTTCTTCGCTGCTATGAGAAACCGGTAAAGCATGTACATTATTGGGAAGGAAAAAGGAAGAGAAAGCAAAAGCGAGAGACACTGACCGATTCCATCGATCTCTTCTTTACGGGTGAAATAGCGATTCCCAGCTTTATCCATGCCGACGAGAGTCCGGTTGCTGAAAAGTCCAGCAATCCTCGAAAATATCTTCGACATTCCTCTCTCTCTCTCTGAAAATTCAGAAATTCTTGATTCTCTTTGAGTATAGACTGATGGCGAGGCACTAGGCAGGGACCAAGACAAGACGATACCCAAAGCGAAACGAACGTTGTGGTGATCGGAATCAGGCGTGCTCAAGCACCGATGACAGCACGCTGTAGCAGGCGGGTCACGAAGAAGAAGAGGAGGAGGAGGAAGAAGAAACCAACAAAAATCTGGTTTTTCTTTTCTTTTCTTTTCCTGTTTTGGAAGAGAGAGACCGAGGTCCGAGAGGCGAAAGGCCGGTCCAACTTTGTCTGGGAGTCTGGGACTCGGTTCGCGTCGATATGTTCGCACAAACCGGACCGGACACCAGTGAAGAACCGACTCCGAGGGTGCCCAAAAACCGGGCTGCCAAGCCTGCCATACGTGAAAGGTTAAATAGTTAATACAGGCCTATCATTTCTCTTTGAGCCGAAGCTGTCAAATTCAAGATTGGCCAGATGATTACCAAATCAGTCTCCTTATGTAGTCAGAATCGGGAAACCTGCGCAATGACGAGTCGAATTTACACATTGACAGCCACGTTGAGATTTAATTTGAAAAGGTCCAGAGCCATCCCGGTTTTTACCTATGGAAATCACGTAGGGTCAAGCAATAATTTATAGAGTAAGTGTACAATATTTATCACGAAAATACGGTTGAGTCCTAAAACTTTCAAAAAAGTACAATTAAGCCGTAGAACTTGTCATGAAAGTGCAGTTGAGTCCTAACACTTTCAAAAAAAGTGCAATCAAGTTAGTCCTTCCATTGATTGCGCTTTTTGAAAATTTTAGGACCTTTTGAAAGTTTTAGAGCTCGATTGAACTTTCGTGATAAGTCTTAGAACTTGATTGCACTTATTGAAAGTTTTTAAAACTCTATTGCATTCTCATGGCAAATTTCAGGAATTTCTATGTACTTATCCCATAATTTATAGGAGATTTGATGGGGTTTTTTGCTTGAGCTCAACTCTTCAAACTCGAAAATTTTGAGTTGAGCCGAGTGCAATTGACATATGTGGTCAACTCCATCGGCTTGGAAAACCCATCTCCGCTTCATTAAGGGTTACATGATAGAGGGGCTTCAGAATAAACAAGCTTGTCAAAGGATTTAAGGTTGGATTAGAAATCCGACTTTGTGGAAGGGCCTTACGTATTGGGGGCATTTACAATCCGAACACTAGTTTTATTGGCCTCTCTATGACGGTGGGCCGACCTTACGTTGAAAGCGTTTGAGAGGGTGCGAAGACAAAGTTAGGGTTTCAGCTCGGAAAGCCGAAGAAGATCGTGTCGTTACATTAGACCAAATCCGATTATGAATTAATAACCGAGGCCTAAGTTTGCCACGATGTAATAGAGTTACGTCGAAATTGCCACGAAAAATAGAGGCCATAGGACGGAACAAATGATTGGTATGGAAGCAATGGAACAATGGAAATTGATTATGTTTATTGTGACATAAGCTTTTGTTTTGATTTATTTTTATCACGCCTCGATTTGGATCTATATAGTTTTCGTTTCGATTGATTGGTAATTTTCGAGGAGACTTGCCATGGAAGTGAAGGACCCGAGTTGAAGGCTTGGGATCTTAGCTTAACACCAACCTTTGGCAGAGGGCGGGCGGGCGTGCGAGCGTCTCCCAGGACATGGCCTAATTTGGTTGTTAATGTTCCGTTCATTTTCCGCAAAGTGAGTGATTTGAGAAATATCTATAAAAAAAAAAAAATCGCTCATATCGCTTGAAATAATTAGTCGATAATTTTTGTTACTAACACCAACTTATGTTTAAACGTTCCATAGACGATACGATTATGTTTGGTTCATTTGTTTTTTTTAAGTGATGTAAGTAATCATTTTTAGGAATATATTTTTCAAATAATTCATTTTCGATGACATAAATATATCAAATATTTTCTAATTGTGTAAGTAGAATCTTATCACTTTGTAATGTTTGAACTTTCAAGAGAGATATATGCTCACGTGTATTTATCGAAATAATGAGTCACCATTGATATCAAGCCATTTGAGATCATCAAATGCTCGGGACCTTCTCTATTCAATCCTTTTCCTTCTTATTGTTGCTACATATATCGTTTGTACCCATCTTCTCTTTGTTTCTCCCTACTAATACCTAATCGATAACAAACCTGAATGGCCTTTTCAGATCCAATTCCATCAATTTTTGTTGAGGCAAATGCTTAATGTTGTGAGTGCTCTCTACCTTTCTAGAATTTTTTTTTTGTCTATCCTATATTTAACTCCCATCTCTTTCACTTTTTGCTTTGTCACTTTGCAAAGTGCATAAGCCGAACATCATACATATGATACTAGTGTCCCCACCCTCCAATCTATTTATCAACAGGGTCGCATGCCTATTGGCTATACTTTTAGATTTTTTTTTTGGACCAATGCTATTTTTCTAGAATTGATCAGTATGTTTTTGCTCCTTTGGCTTGTGAACACGAGCCATCGACCAAATCGCGTAATTATGATATTTTTTCGCTCTCGATTCTATTTGTCGATTTTGCATAATAGACTGCTCTAAATAAAATAAAGGAATACTAAAAACAAATGTCCTCGAAGTGAGTCGAATTTCTCAAAATCCTTTTGAAAGTGGTTTTTCTTTCAAGAAAAAGCCCCAAAATTGGACCCCATAGCTCATCGAATGCTGAAGGGATAACGACACAAATGGTCATTGAACTTTAGCCCAGTATGCAGTATAGTTACTGAACTTTTAATATATTCAATGTGGTCCCTGAACTTTCGCTTAATTTTAAAAAAAATATGATATGCGGTCCTTCGACTTTTATGACATGTTCAAAGAGTTCCTAAACTATATGAAAATATTTAATATAATCATTCCATTTCATTAAGATCACAGACAACATTCAACGTTTTTATAAAATTCGGGGATAATCTTGAATATGTAACAAAAAGTTCAGGGATTACATCGAATAAATTAAAATTTCAAGGATAATATTTTTTTAATATTAATCTAAAGCTCAGCGACCATATTGAATATGTAAAAAGTTTAGAGGCGGTTTGTATCATTTGCCCAATGCCAAATTATTGGCTATTGATCCTTGTGGGGTTCGGAGTTTTTTTTTTTTTCTAAATAATTCCTTTAAACGAAGGAATTTGGCGAAATCAGGCCCACCTTTTTTTGTATTTTTCTATTAATGTAATAAAATATGTACAGAACTTTTAATCCAAAGCTCGTTGCTTTTCGGCGGCGGCTGCGAATGTGGAGGTCACAAGCTGGAACTGGAAGAGAGTCGTCGCATGAATCATCATCGACGGAACGTCTGCGGACAAGATTCCTTCCTTATTTTCCAAGGTTCACTCCTTCACTTTGGAAAAAAAAAAAAAAATTGTCAGGCGACCGGAAACGAACAATTGGCTTTATAATAATACGCCGAGGAACACAGCTGGGAAAGGCCCAAATGCATTGTATGACGGCTCCTCATTCGCGTGTGGGTCAAACGTTGCCGGACAATGGGACCTTACAATACAAAACAGAGGGACGGGTCCTTTTCAAATTGGCAAATTTGGTTACCAAGCTCTTTCATTGATTGACCCATCTATCCAGCTCCGGGACCCACATCATTGCGCCCGGGGGGCCGTCACGGCCTGAGAAATCGCAGGACCGTCGATCCGGCGACGAAACTCCTATTCTTTTTCCAAGGAAACGAGCCGCGGAACGGGTCCCCTCCCGATGTGTTTTCTGTCACCGTTTCCCCCCGCGACTGCTCGATCGGCAATTAGGAAGATGCAGGAGAGGTTGATGCGGGGAGACACTCTGGGCAAGACCGTGTGATGAGATATTATGTGGATGCACTGTGGATATTTTAATTGGGTGCCTAAAGCTGGATCCATTAATCAAAGTTAGCCAAGATAAAGAGTCTCGATAAGGATGTGCAAATCTTGTTTTTTTGACTGATATTCCATTTTCAAAAAGCTTCCTTTCCTGCGTTTGCCTCGGTAGATTTTGCTCACATCCCAATCTTGTATTCTCTCTCTCTCTCTCTCTCTAGAACGCCAACCGTCGGCCCCTGAATCACACGAAGACCGTGATCTAGAAGGACGAAAATATGTCAGGCTTGTCTCACTCGATCTCTTTCTGACTCCTCTCTCTCTCTCTCTCTCTCTCTCTCTGGATCTTGAGCTTAAATAAAAGGCCACCCCATCACCGATAGACCGATATTCCCCTTCAGGATTCTTCGGATGAGCTGTGGTGGAACTCTCTGATTCTGACGGAGCCAGTATATTTCGTGGGTCGCTTTTCAATTTGTTTGAAGAGATTATGCAGATGCTCAAAAGTTTTTGCCTTTTCCAATGACAACTTCTTCATTGATAATTCTGCAGATATCTCTGTAAAACGGTGCTCAGCTGTGACTCCGGAAGATTCTTGATTCAGGGATTGGTAAAATTCTTCTTCCAGGTTCTCATTCAACTCAACCCTGTCCTCTCACCCTCGAGTTTCATCTATTTGATCACCTTCAGCACAATCGATTTCCCTTGTTCTTTTTTTAGGTGGGGCGTGCAGTGATTCATGGAGGACAAGAATGGTTACTGTCACCAGGGCAGTGGTCTGTGGAGATCCTTAACAGATGGCGACTTTGAAGAATCCGATATGTGGGATGTTCTTGACGACAAAAAACATTGCAGCCCAAGATTGCACTGCACCTCCGAACCCGTCGGGAATTACTCGAGCCGCATCCCGAGATACTCCGCTGCAGAAATGGTCCCGAGAGCAAGCAGCGGCAGCAGCAGCGGTTCGACCCCCGAACCCAAAATCATTCAGCAGTCGGCGCCTGTCAATGTCCCAAGCTGGTCACGTATTAAGAGGCGAAATGCCAAATCCAAGAAAGCTTCCGAAAAGCCATCCCGGAGAGGAAACGACGAGGATGAAACTGACGACGACCACGACTTGCACGATGGAGGAGGGAGCGATGGCGATGAGGATGAGGATGAGAACAGTTTTAAGATGCCCCCGCATGAATTCATAGCTTCCAGGCTTGCAAGGAGTCATATATCCTCGTTCTCGGTTTTCCAAGGCGTCGGGAGGACTCTTAAGGGGAGGGATCTCAGCAAAGTGAGGAATGCTGTTCTGACCAAAACTGGGTTTCTTGAATCACCTTGATAAGAAATATGGAGATTTCTGAGTTGAAACGCCATGTCATTGATTGTTTAGGTAAAAACTCATATTTTCAGAGTTGTGGTGTGGCCTTCTGAGCTGGAGATTTGTAGTCATTTTAGAGTGAACATATAAGAGTGTCAATTTACATGTATTAGTCTCCATTTATGTGAAGTTTTGATTAATCCTGTGAAGGGGTAGTAAACTTTTTTTCTTTTATCTCCTAATCATTTGAGGAGGAGAAGAAGCAACCCCTTCACAGCAATCAATTGCTGAATTTCTGCGCAGTTCTAATCAGTTTCATCACCTATATGCTGAAAAATCAAATAGGCGAGCTCGCTTCATGAACATTCGAACACGCAGATTGTTCCGAGATCACACATCTCAGTTCTTCGTTCCCGGGAGCCTCTGTTAAGACTTAAGGGGTCATAGTGTATCTGTCTACTCGGATTAGACCTTGGTAGAGACTAGAGATTTCGTCACGGAGACTAATTTGTCCTGCACTTGTTGCAAGATACACACTGGTACCAGGAAAAATTTTATTCTTTGCCTTGGAATATCTGGTGCAGGTATACGGGACCGATTTGCTATTCCTCATTCCATTAAATTTCTAATTCTTTTGCCCGCGTGGATGAATGGCTATGACTCAGCCGACGTGTGGAAAGTGAGGACGATCTCGCTATCAGATACTTCGAGAAGGCTCAAAGCATATTAGCATATCAGACAGGTTTCTCTGTCAATCTGGTATGCGCTTCAGGATCCATGTTACTCTCACAAGGTTGGACTTGTCCTGGCTTCATGTGCGAGGCCACATAAACTGTTCCATGGCGCATCACATCTCTTCAACGCAACATCCCTTTTGTGGTTGAGGAGCCGGGTACGCATGTGTTCGCCAGCAATGGTAGGGGAGGATTGATGAATTCGCAATGCGAGCAGTTTCCATTCTACACCAGAGCTGTCCTAATATCTTCAACAAAGATCGATACTGTGACACAAACGTGCCGGGAAATCCGGAGAACAGCAAACAGAAAATGCAGGAATCGCGAACGTCTGCAGCGCGCGAGCACCATTCTTAACAGGCCCGGAGGCTTGCAATTTGCCTCTAGGATTCAACAGACTCTCTGTCTCATCCTTTCGAGAGGCATAGGAGTTTCGAACCTTTTTTCTCAGATTTGAGTTGCCGGCGCTGGTCCTGAATCACGGCCCAGTAATTGATTGAAGGAGGGCCGTCGGCTAGCGCCACGAACTGAAAGAGATATGCCAACCGCCTATTCGTATTTTTCTATGTCAACTTGAGATTCCTTGGTGTTCCTTGACGACACAATGTCATTTTCATGCAGGTTTTTCTAGGAGTGAGCATGGTTTCTAGGTAGAGACGAGAACCGAAGAACCGAACCGTCGATTCCGGTCCGGTTCCCGGTTCCGATGTCCCTGGGTGAACCGGAACCGGAACCGGAACCGGAAGTTTTAAAACATAAAACCCTAATTTCTTATATCACTATTTCTAACTTTCTACTTTCCTGTTTTTCCTCAGGTAAGTGTTTGTGTGTGGATCAATGCAAGGTAGTGAAAAAACAGTTTGGCAAGATTGATTTTAAGGTGAGAAGGAGATTATTTAAATAAGTGGGACATTAATAATAAACACACAACAAATGTTTATGATATCATTATAACAATCTTGGCTCTCTGACCGCGTTGCACCATTCGAAGTTAACAAAAGGTTAAGTTTTTGAGTCAATTTTCCCGCCATCTTGATTTAAATTACCTCCCAGGTCCCGAGTCAAGTCGGAGAAATTTCTTCATCGTAGCTAGATCATTAATGATTGTCTTCTTAATAAAAGATTAAAGTTTTGAGTCAATTTCGCGCCATCTAGACTTAAATAACCTCCCAGGTCTCAAGTCGAGATGGAGAAATTTATTCATCGTAACTAGGTCCTAAGAGATTTCGTCGAGCAAACTTAAATCCGAGGCTTCATGCTTCTTGATGTTGGAGTTGGCGAATACTTCAGGAATCCTTGTTTCTCATACCGGGTACACCCATGTGAGCTTAGGAAAACTGAAGTATTACCCGATGACATGTGACTCAGGCGCGTGGGACGCGGGGGTCCCGCTGCCCAGTCAGCGGGCGGGACTTTCGCTACCCGTCAGTGGACGGCTGCCCTACTCGTCGGTGAGCGGGCAGGGCTGCCCCCGAAACAACAACGTATTTGGGTTTTTATTTAAGTTAACCCGTATGTTATGAGTTTAATAGAGATTTCGCATAGATTTAGGTTTTGGGCCCATTTAGGGCATATATATTTTGCTCCTTTTTTTGCTGATCATTGTAACGAGTTGAGCGGCTGTAAATCGAAAATCATAGTAAAATCTTTTTGCAGTACGTAGCTCTATTTTAGGGTAAATTTGGGTAATCTCGTGCATCATTCAATTTTTCTTGATTCTGATCATCTGATTTGATTGCGATAAGTCCCATCACTTAAGATGTAGAGTCTCGACTATTTTATCAAGAGGAGTCAAGCAAGATTCATGGCCTCATTACCACTATTAGTGGTATGGTTAAATTGATACTTATGTTACCACGATGACCGTTTCTCATAAACTAGATTAAAGTCAAATTATGACCAAATAAAGAAAAAAAAAACAGCAAAAAAAAAATCGATACTTCCAATAAATTCGTGATCATTGGACCTTAAAGTGGAGGTCATCATGTGCAACGTTTGCACGTGCGGTTAGACACCATAAAATGGTGGCCATGATACGTAGAATGATATGACGACACTATTAGTGCCAGATCGTCATCCATTTTCCATAAAATAACACGTTTCGACAATGGCAAATAATTTCCTGAAAATCTGACAATACTTATTTCTGATCGTATATCCACATATTAATACTGTGTTTTGTATAAAATCTTCATTAATTAAAAAATCGTGTTATAAAAAATAATGACAGTACTGTCAAACCATCAGAGCAGCAGCTCCCTTTGACAATCGATTTCTACCAAGTTTTTTTTTTCTTCCGAAGTCTTTATTAACGAAATCACTTCGCTTTATTTTACTCAAATTAATGAAAAAAGGTCAAAATTCATGAAACCCTATTTCGGCCTAATTCACGTACTACATAAGACGACGGACATTCATGTCAATCCATCCTATCAAAATTGATCGGACGGACTCAATTTGTACAAATACTATAGGTTTACGACTAAATTGATCTAACTAAAAGGTTAATGATTGAATTGATACAAATACAAATAGGTTTGGAAATTTTTTTATACTTTTCCCCTGGTTCCTACGAAGCTACGTGTGAAAAATGAGAAGAACACGTTTCTTGATAAGGTTAATACCATGAAAAATCCTAAACTGATACACCTATGACAAATTTATCCTAAACTTATCACAAAAAATCTCAAGCTAGTACATTTGTGACAAATTTATCCCAAACTGATATACATGTGATAAATTTACCTTCCGTTAGTTTTCGTTAAATTTAATAGTCAAATTGCTGAATTAAATGGCACATGGCAGTTCATGAGTATACCAGTTTAGGGTTTTTACTCTATGTTTGTCACAGGTATATCAATTTGAAATTTTTTGTGGTATTAACATACTTTAACGAAGGGTAAATTTATCACAGTGTACCAGTTTGAGATTTTTTATGGTAAAAAAAATTAGTTTAAGGTAAATTTATCACAAGTAGACCAGTTTAGGGTTTTTTATGGTAAAAAAAATAATTTGAGGTAAATTTATTACAGATATACCAGTTTGGGTTTTTTCGTGGCTAAAAAAATAACTTGTGACAAATTTATCACATGTATACCAGTTTGGGATTTTTCGTGATATTAGCCCTTATTGATAACATGTCTATTGTGTTGGAATGCAATGCGGCATGCATCCATTTTGGAAAAGAGCTTTTTCCAGAACATGACTTCGTTCCAAAAGATGGCGAACGGGATGTTTTTGTTCTTTGCCCATAAAAAGAAGACCTTCTTGACGCAGGGTAAGCGATAACAGGAAAATAATTCCTCAGAATAAACTGTGTTTGATTGATGATAACTTGTCCGTTACAAATGGAGGACGTCATTTATATAGATAAGACTCCTAAAGGAAATAGGATTGCAGAAGATAACACTAAAACAAATATAATCTAATCTAATCAAACGGAATTGAAATCAAATATCGTGATTATCTATATCGCTAAAATTCTTAAAATAGAAAATACCTAAAACTCTATCTAAAATCATAATATTGCGTTTTCCCCAAAAATTATATGCTAGTTGTCCTACATCATTTCTCCTCTTCTTCAGAAAAACTCGTTTTCGAGTTCGTGTGTCTAAATTTGCTTCCTCTTGTACTTCTAATTTTTCGTCGTCTTCCTCTTCTTCATTCGACCTCTTTTCTGTTCATGGTGGAGTTCAAAAACTGTGATAGAAAAATCATAGCTAGATGTGGTAAGTGTATTTGAATTCGCTAAATTGAAGAACTCCTCAAAACAACGAGCATATAAACCAAGATCATGGCTAGATCCTTCCATGGCGTGCGTCTTTCCTGGATTATTTTGTCCATAAGCGAATATTGATACGTTAAATCCATCAAAAGCTGATTGAACCAACGATTGAACATCATTAAATATCTTAAAATTCTGAATATCATTCTTAGATACCCAATCGTGCAGTGCAGCAAGGGACGGTAGCTTACTCGAGTCAGAAACCATCACCAAGGCATCTGACTTTCCATCACCTAAAGAATCCTCCTCAACAAAATCAGCATAGTCTAGATTTTTCGCTAGATTTAAACTTTCTTTTGGACTCTCATCGCCTTTCTTAACTTCTTGGACATCATCCCCATCTTGTTCGGCTGCTTTCTCGACGGAAGTCTCGGCTTCGGGAATGATCTTCGGGTCCTTTTGCTTCGCCTCTTCTTCCACCCTCGATTTCTCCTCTAATTTCTCGAAAAATTAGTTCTTGCCCTCGACGGGAGCTTCAGAGGCCATGGCAGGAAATTGGGGAAAAGAAGGGCACAAAAAATCTAGCGAGTGGTTTGAATTTAACGAATTTTGTTCATAGTCAGGTGGAAGGAACCAAACCTTTAGCATTCGTTTCATCTGTCTCCACGTTCTGATGGGCGCTTTTCCTTGTCGGCGTCGGGATATTTGCGTTTGTTCCCACCAAGCTAAAGCGTCGTGCCTCAATTTTTTCGCCACGAATTTTACTTGGTCTTCCTCATCGATTTCCATGGCTTCAAAGAACTCCTCAACCTCCCAGAGCCACTCTAGAAAGTCTTCGATATCTGAATTGCCATTGAAGGTAGAGATATCAACATTCAATTGATATTGTTGAAGATATCGTCGGTAACCTACTTATCGTCGACCTCCACTAACATGCTCATCCTGGAATCCACCATATCTGCGATCTCCTCGAATAGGCACGTCCTGGAAATCTTCTTCAAAATCCTCAACATAGGCTTGTCGCCTTTGTCGGTGACGTCGGTGATTTGCCCCACGATCCATAGCTACTTTGGGATCACGAGCGACAGGAATTCGCTTGGCTAGAATAACGCCAAGTGTGTGGCTTGGGTTTGCAGACAACCATTGGGTAGCAGCAAGCAAGTCTTGCATCGTCCGTGGCGGTCTTGTAGAGTTCGTCGAGTTTCCTCGGCAAACTGGGTAAACACCTTCCGTGTAATAGGCTCACCAAGATGGCCCTCAGCTACGGAAGTATATCGATTCACGTTATGAGACATCGTCGCCAGGAGAAACCTTGCTCTGATACCAAATGATGCAGGGTAAGCGATAACAGAAAAATAATTTCTCAAAATAAACTGTGTTTGATTGATGATAACGTGTCCATTACAAATGGAGGATAGATGACGTCCTTTATATAGATAAGATTCCTAAAGAAAATAGGATTGTAGAAGATACACTAAAACCAATATAATCTAATCTAATCAAACGGAATTGAAATCAAATATCGCGATTATCTATATCGCTAAAATTCTTAAAATAGAAAAATACCTAAAACTCTATCTAAAATCATAATATTGCGTTTTCCCCAAAAATTATATGCTAGTTGTCCTACATCACTTCTTCATCTTTGCTTCTTTCATTGCCTACTCTTAATCATGAAAATCTTCCCTTCCCATGTGCTTTCGGGCAACTTTCTCTCGCGTTTTGCAGCCACAAAAGAGGAAGTGCACGTGACATGGGACCGGAGATGTCAACGCGTGCATGCATGCTTTGGGTTTGGGGGTGGAGGAAGGATTTTTTTTTTCAGATCATATCGCTTGTGATCTTGGAGTAGTTGCTCAATTTACCTTGAAGATTGCTCTTGATTTTGATGCTCGGCGTGTGAATTTAAATGCGAATTTGTCGGCTCGGGCTAGACTCTTGTTAGAAGAAACGCACGTTCGCGTAGTTGTCCTAGTTTAAGCAAATTGTGTTGGACAAAAAACAAAATCGTGTGTTGAAGCAGCTTGCGTCGCTTGCCGCTTAACAAGTAATAAATCTCAGGAAGAATTACTACGAAAGTACCGGAATACCGGATACATTCACAAAATCCATGCTCATTCCGATTTTGCCTCGCTGGCCGAGAAAAAGAAAAGAAAAGAAAAGAAGGAAGTTTATATCAGCATGCCTCAAACAATTAGATGACACCACGTAAGTTTTTCTCCCAAAAAGGGAATAATTACACGCACACAAAATCAAATTGGTCACTGGTTAGTGGTCACTAATGAATTCATTGTCATTGACATGAAGAAGACAGCATGAGAAATTTTAGTCCAAAAATCAATTATGATTATAATCCATTTATTTTGTGGAAAATACTTTTCTAAAAATAGCACTTGTATCGCTTGAAATAATTAGTCGATGAAAAATATTCTTATAATTGACAACAATATAAATCTAGATATTTGCGTGGACGATGAGTTTTTTTTCCATTCATTTTGTGAGCGATATAAATAATCATTTTTAAAAAGGTATTTTTCAAATTATATATTGTTTGCGAAACAAAAGGAGCCTATACATCATGCAATTGATTTGATTTTGATGTCGATATTTTTTTTTTTTGTTATTTACTAAAATGAATCGTCTCATTTTTGTATTCCCAAAACAAAAACAAAAACAAAAAAAATCGCTCTCTTGGGTGCATGAGTATGGCCTTTCTCATTGAAGTGGGATAATGGTCGTGAATTGGGCTGTCGAGATTCTCGCGAGTGAGATCAAGCCTGCTTAATAATCTTAAAATGGATTGGGCTCCTACTGAATTGTTGGTGTCAGAACGGTACGGATACGCCTCCGGCGAAGTGGCGGACCAAGCCGATCGTCATGATCTCCTCTCTGCTCTGCCCATTTGACTTTCACTTACTGTCTAATTTCTTAATTCCAATGAACGCTTCACCTCAATCATTTCGTGGCTAAAGCTGCTCGACCACCACAATGCTCAACTCACCAGCAGCCCACTTAGGCCGCCACGTTCGGGCCCGCTGCCGACACCATATTCTCCGTTAAGAGTCGCAATTCGTCCGCATTCGCACGGCTTCAAGACTCGTTAGGTCTGTCAAGATGGGTCACGGACCGATTCCGTGACCCATATATGATAGGGTGGGTGGATTGTTCTCTCGATTAGGTATGTTCAGAGTTGAATCCATTCAAAAGTCTGATATGGGTGTTAAATATGTCTACTTAAGTTGGACCATTTTCGATCCAATCTCACCCCGTTTCGACATGTCTAGCCGTGCTCAATTCGAGATCTCCCGTGTTGAAACGTCGGGAGACACCTCGGATATGGGTTGGGTTTTTGCTTACACGCATGACCACGCGTCGGGATCATTCTTTTAATCAAGCCTAATCAAGTGGGGAAGTGGGATTGTGAATAGAGATCACTATGCAGATATCTTCGCGGGCCACCCCCTTTCAATTGCATATAATATTCACTTATCTACACACTAACATATGGAGGGCCAGAATGATCATTTGCCTTTTTTGCCAACTGCCGTGAACATGCAACAACGAAGCTCCCCACCACCACCATCACCACCACCACCGAGTCGGCCTTTCTAACCCGGAAACGAACACGCCTCTTTTTGACTTTCTCCCTCCCCAGACAAGACACATGCAATTGAGATCAGGTGCGTGATCATCATGTGAGGAATGATAAGTCTGTACGCTGTTTGCAGTGGTGTCTTTTCCCGCTTTAAGGTGGGATTATGATGTGCTTGTCATGAGACGACAGTTTGGTGATGAGCCGATCAGATCGTCTTTTTCTTTTGGAAGGACCCTTTTGGGTTTGCCAATCGCCAAATCCTCTCTACCTTTTTGTTTTTTGTGGCTTCTCCTAGTGGTAGTAGTAGCGACGATCCCATTGTTTTCAATTATTAGCAAATGGCACTGTCTAGCTTCTGTGCCATAATGGTCGTGTCAGTGTCTCTTCATTCTTATGTAGATCACAGTACTTCAATCATCAAGTGTTCTCTCTCTCTCTCTCTCGGAATGCTCCGTGAACGCTCGTTGATTACAAAAGCGATTTGTTACTTGCAGGTATCATGATTGTTCGCATCGACTTTTAGTAGCTTCTCATTTAAGTTTCATTAAGATTGCTAGCGAAACTATATAACGTCGCGGCGGCTAATGAATTATGTTTCTAAAGGATAGGAATGTCGATGAATTAAGTACCAAATGAGAGAGAGAGAGAGAAGAGAGAAGAAAACCATGAATTTGAAGTACTTCAGTTCCTTGAGAGGTGAGCAAAATCTTTGTTGCTTCGTAACGATTTGCAGCAAATCATGCTGGCTTGGACGGTGATTCATTACTCTTGAGAGTCGAAATAGATTCAAATTGTTGCGAAGAGGCTGATCGTCGGCTTATAAATGTCAAATAAAACCTCGTTCTTTGAGTTAGTTTTTAGGATGAGAAAGTCGTAAAATCACTCTACATTAATATCAGAGTCTAAGTTACCAACAAGTTTGGATTTATCAGTCACAGTAAATATACGAGTTGTTATGGCTCCGACCCAAGTCCTGATACGAGTTGTCGAAATGGTCTTCCAATTCCTAGGAAAATTCGCTAAACTTCGTTTCCATCGAGAATTGAATGGAGTTAGGTGGTTGATTTATACATATAAGAGAAAGCCTCATCTTTTAAGTTAGTTTTTGGGACGAGAGAGACTCAGGACCACTTTATACAAGTAAAGCTGGCTTTTGGCCTGTAAAATCAAATTAAATTTTAGAGAAAATTAGACCCAAATGAATTAGGAGCAAAGAAGGTATTAGGATACAACGAAACAGAAAATGATAGCACATCTTATCTTTCTGCACAACTCTTAATTAAATTTATAAAATGCCTTCTGGCTTTTCGGGGACGCGAACGGCCCCCAAAGCCTCGCCTGCTGATCGAGAAGAGGGATCTCCATACTTTCTTATTAGGGGAGCATGAACCACGTTCCAACGTATGGACTTTGCATATGTTGCACTTGGAGGGAAGGAGTGTCCATGATTCGAGAGACATGTTACTATACACGTGCTGCACGTGCGGGTCCCCATCATTTGTGGATGTGGGGCCTGCGTGCGGTTTTGCACGGGCCAGTTGGGATGGTGATGATTCATGTCCTCTTCTGCGAGGATCGTAGCGCGGTCGCTGGCCGCTGCACGCACCATGGCCATCATCAGACAGATTCAAGACCCGCCGGAGATTGGATCCCTCTAAACGATGTCGCATAGCTCTCCCTCCAGCCTCGGGTACAAAAGTTGCCTCGGGGTTGCAATATTTGGTCTTATGATTTCGGACGCTGAACAAAGAATTCGCCATTTAAATTCTCTACATTGAAATTTTCATTTCAAAAGTTTTAAGTCTATAAGTGAAGAAAAATCACGTCTATATAAAGAGCATATACATCTTATAAGTCAAATTCATAGTCAAGCAGCGTGAGATATTTTAAAAAGTAGATATGTTATTTACGTGAGAATTTGGAGATGCCGAGCAATGTTTAGTTAGTCGAAATGTTACGTGCAACTGAAGGCCCGAACTTAGTGAGTTTTAACATTTATAATGCGTGATAAGAACAAAAAATCACAATTTGAGTTTATACTTTGATCTCTTCTTCTAAAATACTAAGTTCAGGCCTTCAGTTTTCTCTCCAAATTCGAGTTATAATGTTCAAAAGCCGAAGACAAACCGCTTGAAGACACGAGGACACTATGGCGTAAAATAATACATAATATACAGTCACACTTAAAAGGTGTGGAAAGCAACGGGGACCCTTCGGACCGGTTCCTAAGGAAATCGGTTCGGTTCCCGATTTCAAGTGTGGAACTGCCCACACGGCTGAACCAGTAATATATAACATGTATAGTATTTGACTTATAATTTTCAACAAAATAAAAAATATTGATCCCTAATTTGAAACTCGCTCATCTTATCTCAAACTCCCACTCTCGTCGCCCTCAACTCTCAACTCCCATCGACTCATGGCCGCGCCTCCGACCATTCGTCACCTCCCTCTCTCGCTCTCAATCGCCTCCATTTGTTTGGTGAGACAAGTTCCATGGACCTACCTGAGAATCAAATCGAATCGGCCGTTAGATAGATTCATGGGTGGTTCTTGATTCAATTTTTTGAAACCAGTCCTCAGCAGGGGGGTTCCAGGAATCGGTGAAAATTGCTCACCCCGGACCGTGCTCGCCCTTAGTCACGTCACCCGTCTTTCCAAAAACTCCACAAAATTCCTTTCTTTTTCACAATGAAAAAAACAAAAAAAGAGGAGCCTCGCCGACATTAAATTCTTCAAATTACCGCATGTGGGAATGAACTTTTGTCACAAGCAGAAAACAAAGGGGGCAAGATTCTCCTGAGTTGTAACTGGGAAAGCAGTCGTCGTGGGTGAGTTAATGAGTGTCGTCGTTTTCTTGAACCGGAAAACGCACGATGAGCAGTGATTTTTCTTCTCTCTTTCCGCCTTTTATTTTATTTTTCATTTTCTCTTTAATTTTCGTATGTTATAATGAGGACTTGGATGGTTTGTTGATGTCGGTTAGACTTAGACATTAGAATGGAGTAGATTCCAGCTACTTAAATGAACAGTGTCAGCGGAAGAAGTTGTTCTAGTCAAGACTCTCTTTTTTTTTCCCTTCCTTTCCCCAAATCATCGTCTTCTACCTTTCACTTGCAACTCAGAGAGACAGACAGACAGACAGACAGACAGGGAAAGCTCAACTCCCACCTTGAAAAGAAGGGATCTTTGCTTGTACCCATTTTTGCCTTGTGGAAGAAAAAAAATTCATCTTTGGGGTCTTTTGGGATCTGCATCTGGGTCAACACGGCGAGTTGACTCGGGAATTGAAATGGTTATCGCCTGTTTTGAAGCGGTTGATTCGGTGTGAAGGAGGTGTGGGAGGGGGAGAGAGAGAGAGAGAGAGAGAGAGAGAGAGAGAGAGAGAGAGAGAGAGAGAGGGAGCAATGTCTTGGAAGAGCAGAGGAACAGAGTCTTCAAAGAGCTTGGTCTCTAGGAGATGGATTCTTTTGCTTTGTATTGGTTGCTTTTGTGGCGGGATGCTCTTCTCCAACGGGTACTTTCTTTTCTTGGAATTTTCGTAATCGAAGTAATCGATTTTGATGGGTAGTTTCTTGTTTAACTTGCAGTCCGGAAGTGCTCTTCTGAGCTTCTAATTACTAATTGTCGTCTATGATTTGTGATTTCAATAATTGATACTTGTAGAGAATTTTGTGGGTTGTCCAGTGCATGGGGAATTCACATGATGCTTGAAATTGTTAATGGGTTTTGAGTTCATCACTGTTGCTGTGATTTTCTTAATGAGTCCGGAATGGTGAATTCTCATGTGGAAATTAGCTGCATTTGCCTCCTGTCCATATGTTGTGTTTCTCTTCTTCATCTTCGCTTGTCCATTTTCATGTTCGGTATTGTCAATACACGATGAAATTAGCAAAACATATTCCCAATCTTGCATTATCTTTTGCTCATGGATGCGTATTTGCATGATCCAGCGTTTCCGGCTTATTGTTTCGATTGCTATAGCCCTCAATTTTTCCACCTGTATTTTTGTTATAAATAGGTTGACTCATTGCTTAAACTGTGATATCTACTGAAGGATGTGGACAGAACCAGATGCTAAAGATATTCCAAGAACAACGAGCAAAAATGGAAAGCTAAAGATTGTTTCCGAGGGCTGTGCTCCAAAACTAGTGTGTTCCTCATCTCTCTTAAAACTTGCAATTTCTCTTCAAAAAGCTCTGGATTGCGCTTCTTCAATCCTGTAATTAGCTGCTTATCTGTCGCGGTTCAATTCTAGTGAAAGTTACCAGTTGATTCGTATTTTTTTTTTTCATTAGAAGGACGGAAAGCATGAATCGACAGACATTCTGGGCGAAGTTTCAAGGACGCATCATGCTATCCAGTAAGCTATAACGTCGGCGATCTTTATCTGGGTTCAGTGTAGCTGTCTGATTCTTAACTTCTTTATATCTTCTCCAATGCAGAACTCTGGATAAAACAATCTCAAACTTGGAAATGGAATTGTCGGCTGCAAGAGCTGCACAGGAGTCAATACTTAATGGTTCTCCTATCTCGGATGACCTAAAAATTAGTGAACCAATTACGAAAAGAAAATATCTAATGGTCGTGGGGATTAATACTGCCTTTAGTAGCCGAAAGAGAAGAGACTCTGTTCGCAGTACCTGGATGCCTCATGGTTTGTTCGCTAGCTATCTGTAATTTCATTAAACTATGCATTCGACTTAAGATTTCTGCATTGACAATTCGATATGCTTACATTGTCAGGTGAGAAGAGAAAGAAGCTTGAAAAAGAGAAGGGCATCATAATCCGCTTTGTGATTGGACACAGGTGATTATCCACAGTAGTAATCTGGTTTGGTGTTATTCTTCTGAAAAAAATTTATTCTGGGAAATCCATCAACCCTGGAATCTCTGCATTAAGAAGATAATCCATTTTTTCTCTTTCATAATAGTTTCTTAAATGTCACGTAGGTGTAGATTAGTAATACCCTCAATATCTTCTCTGAATAATATGTAGAAAGGACATATATAGACATGTTTACTTTCCACGGATTACTTTGAAACAAACTTTCACATCATCACATGAGAGTTACATGTATTCATCAGGCAATCATCACACGAGAGTTATAACCATTCATTAGTCAGTTCTCAGGGGAAATCTTTCTGGTGTAGAACAAGCAAATAACTATTATAGTGTGATTGCATTCTTAGAAGCAAAACCAATCGCATTAAGGAGATAGATGTCTATTGAAGGCCGAGGTTTTAAGCATTTTTCCTGCAAAAAGAATATAAAAGAACTTTTAATTAACTGAAGTACGAGTCAATTATGTGAGCCAAAAGACAGATAGTTGCTGCCTGCTTGAATTTTTGAAATATTATGGTAACCAATGTTTCTGGAGTAGAATCAATCTCTCTTATTAAACACTAATTAACTATCAAAAGCACCCAGTTTTTCGAACTCTTTTTTTCCCCTATCTAATAAGCAAACTATTTTTTCTTAAGCAGATTTTTTTATGTTTAGATTAACTTCCAAAACCATAAGAGTGTATTGACAACAGTCATCTAATTCTTTTCCCTTTGTCTTGCCCTCCTGCTGCTAGTGCTACATCTGGCGGTATTCTCGATAGAGCAATTGAAGCAGAAGATAAGAGGCATGGTGACTTTTTGAGGCTGGTAATGTTGTCTTTTGGCCCCTTGGCCATCTTCTGTTTACTGTGCGATGCAAAAAATAACATACTAGCTGTCAACACGTCATTATTCATACAGAAGAATCAACTAACTTGTTTTTTTCTTGCATTTGTTGATGCTCTGGAAACAGGAGCATGTGGAGGGTTACCTGGAATTGTCTGCCAAAACAAAGACATACTTTGCAACCGCAGTTGCATTGTGGGATGCAGATTTTTATGTCAAAGTGGATGATGATGTGCATGTAAATATAGGTAGAGACCAGATTCTTTCTCAGTTTAATCGTATCTTGGAATCTTTGCTGCTTCTTTTTTTCTTGGAAGAAGGGTCGAAAGAGAACAATACAAAATGTTAGCGCTGTTTGTTTTGCGGAATATGAATAATTTAGAAAACATGTTCTTAAATGATGGTATCAGTTACAACAATTAGTCAATTAAAATATTTGTAATCATCCACAACAGTCTATGCCTAAATCATTTTCATTTGTAATGAAATGCGGTGCAAGCGATCATTTTGAGGAATTTTTTTTCAAAGTCGTTGATTTTCCATGAAACAAACGTCCAGTGGACAGTTTTTTTATGCTCGATGTCAGGCTTGCAACTCCTTCAATTCCTTAGGTTTCTTATATTTCCATATATACTTCTGCGTACTACATGGAAGTTGCTGAAGAGAGTTGCTCCTGTCCTTTGAAGTGCTTTTGAGTTTGAAATTGTAAAATGTCCTGCTATTTATATTCCCCCAAGAAATAAACACAACGGTTTTGAAGGAGAAAAATTTTGCCAGTACAATGTTAGAACATGCTAATATTTAGATATCAATTCTGTCATGGTTTATAGTTAAATTATCCAGGCACAGTTAATTTTCATTTTTATTAAATTGTCACTCTGCAGCCACACTTGGAGCAACTTTGACGAGGCACAGATCAAAGCCTAGGGTGTATATTGGCTGCATGAAATCTGGTCCAGTCCTTGCTCAGAAGTAAGCAAAGTACCCTTTCATCACCCTGTTTAACATTTTATAATTAAGAATTGCCTTTAAACCCTGAATTTTGATGGTTAGGGGTGTGAGGTACCACGAACCAGAGCACTGGAAATTTGGTGAAGAGGGAAACAAGTACTTCCGTCATGCTACGGGCCAACTATATGCTATTTCAAAAGATCTCGCAACCTACGTATCAATAAATCAGTATGCTGTTTCCCTTGCATTTGGGAGGATATTTTTTTTTGCCCAAGTTCATTAATGTTGACTTGTTGCTTTTGTAATGGTAACACTCTAGGCATATGTTGCACAAGTATGCCAACGAAGATGTGTCACTTGGATCATGGTTTATCGGATTGGATGTGGAGCATATTGATGACCGCCGACTTTGTTGCGGTACTCCACCTGGTAAATTCTTAGGCATTCATCTCTCGAACCCCTTTTACATATATGCTGGAGGAGTTATTGCTTGGCATTGAAAATCTCATTCATGTCGTGCTGTCAAATTTGCAAAATTTTGTTAATCGTCGTCTTATTGGTGCTGACAAAAGAAAACTGATGTCTTATCAGTGGTGTTTACTCAGTGACTTATGTCATGTGAATTGATGCTAATAACACCTCAATGGTGTGTGTATGCAAGAATGACTAAGAGTGGGATGGTTCGTGTACGGTGAAGGAAGAAACATGAGTTTGGTGCCGCTAGTGACGTCTAGAATGTCAGATCATTTTGTGCGAAAGTATTGAAAATCTCAAATGGTGTCGCAGATTGCGAATGGAAGGCTCAGGCCGGTAATGTCTGTGTCGCATCGTTCGATTGGAGCTGCAGCGGCGTATGCAAGTCAGTCGAGAGAATGAAAGAAGTTCATCGGAGATGCGGGGAAGGCGAGAGCGTGTTGTGGAGCACAGCTTTCTAAAGACATGACGTTCCCTCCCATCTCAGGAGGAAAACTGGAGCTTTTTCCACGAAATTTGGATACAGAGGAATTTGTGTGTAAAATATAAATGCAAAAAAACTGGAAGTCAGCAAATTAATTTCCATGTTGACGGGGACGAAAGCGGCTCTTTGGCCGGGGATATCGGTCTTGCCACGGGGGATTCTGATCCGAAGAAAGGGAGGGAGACCCATTAATCAACGCAAGACGCTGGAACCAAGCATTCTTTCATTAAACTGTGGTGTTGTTTTGTATGTGATGCCATGGGTAATGAAACTACACAATAAGTGAAAATGTTAGGCTTAGGATTTTTCTGCTCTGTAAATGTACAATTTGGATGTCTGGAATTCTGGTGGAGTTTCATCTCCTAGAATTGACAATTGTGTCTTTCATGTTGTCTCTCTAGTTTCTGCTCTTCAGCCAAAGCTTAGCTCTGATTCGTCCCAATTTTACTTTCTCTGTGCTTGGGACTTCGGCTGCCTTTTCCGACACACTATTTTTTCTTTTTTTTGGGGTCGATATTCTGACACGCTTACTTAGGTTCTTTTGAAGGATAGAATGAATTCGAGTTCCCACGTTTGTTGGGTTTCTGTGAGCAATGGCGGGCTTACGTTTATCATCTGTTTCCGGGACTTGCATTGCATTGCATCATGGAGCCAGATGGTGGAAAATAGCTCAAAATGGACCTGGCAAAGGCAAATAGGTTCAATTGGGCCTAAGCATCTTGCATTGGTCCTTCGCAGACCTTCCGCCCGTCCGTCGCCAGTGTTTAGACGAATTGATCTACTGGGATCGAGCTTTCCACATGCCCTTGTACCCGATTCATTAAGCGTTTGCTCGGCCGCGTCTTCATAGCCCGAGGCGGAGTACGGTGGTGATTCATACACATTCGCGAAGCGTGAGAAACATTGGTATCATATGATTTTTTTAGTTTTCCGCTCAAGCTCGAGTTTTTAGCACAAAATTGGGTCGTGATAGTCCAGATCGAAGCAATCCCAAAATTGTTCAAGAGGCTCGTCGTGAGCCTGGCCCTAAGTGAACCAGAGTCTAAGCCCGTGCAAATAACCTTTGGGCCGCTCCGGCTAATGGAAGCTGAATGCGAATTATGTCCAATGGCTCCCCTGTGCTTTAAAATTCTTTGAAAAGAAGAACTGGCACAGATCGCGGTGCCTGCGAACTTTGTCGTGGATTATTGGGATCTTTCCTCGCTTGAATTGCAGGCGACATCTTCTTCCTTCAAGTTGAAGCATTTGTTGGTTTTCTGTTTCGCACGTAATCTCAGGTGATCTGTTTTCTCTTTTTGATCTGCCCTCTGTGTTTTCTCTTTCGTCCACTTCTGCGAAACCCTAATTTTGTTGCCTTGTTTGTGGACGTTGAATTCTGGAGAATCTAGCAATGTCCAAGAGCTCCTTCAAGCTGGAACACCCTCTCGGTTCTCTCTCTCTCTCTCTCTCTCTCTCTGTGCTTGTGTTGATACAATTGTCGAATGGATTGACGCCATGAGGAATTGAGCTTCTTGAGTTTGTTTGGCCCATTAGGCTTTCTTTCTTTTCTTGGGCATGAAGCCGTCCTTGTATGAATAACTGAGAAGGCAGATAGAGAGTTAAGCTTTGTGGGCTGCTGAGTTTTGCTTATTTCATTCTTTACTTTCTTGTTGTTCCTGTGCACCTGATCCTTTGGGATTCCTTGTTCGTTTAGCTGGTGGTAAGACTGATGCTTAGGGTAATGAATTATGGAGGCCTTATCTGTGGTTACTTGTTTGGCTCTGAGTATAGCAGAGTGATATAGTCTTGAATGATTGCTTGTTTCTTTTTTTGGCAATAGATCAGTAGTTTTGGGTAGCCTTGGCTGCCATAGTTGTTCGTTGGGTCTGTCAAAGTGATGGATTTCTTAATGATGGATTCCCTGTTCTTTGTGTATAACATCGTTTTAGGAATTTATATGGTAGGCTTCTAGTGGATATTGAATATGGCCCATTTGTTTAAACACCCATTTGCAGTTTGCTATGTTGCAAATCGGTTCTAGTTAAAATGGAGTCTCTATCTCTGAATTGTGGATATTGAATATGGCCCATTTGTTCTCAGTTTTCAGATTAGTTAAGACTAATGTAGTCTCCTCTATCTCTGAGTAGTAATTGTTTGCTCCACCAGTTTCATCTCTCTCTGGAAATTTGTCTTTGTGGCACTCGACTGTCATGCTCCTTTCCCTTTTGTTTGCCTCAACTTTCAACTGTAATTCAGATCACTTGTGTGGAATGTTGCTTACTCACATACCTGAGCGTGTAAAATTCTATTGGCACATCTAATTATGTCTATTCAATCTTTGGCTCCAGAGAGGAGGCAGGCAGAAGCTGCCCGAATCAGGGAGAAATATCCTGATAGAATACCAGTATGGAATTTTCATCTTGTCATTATAAAGAATCGATGTGTTTGTTAAATTGCTTTACAGTGACTGTGGTCATGTTTTCAGAAATTCTGTTCAAAACCTACAGGTCATTGTGGAGAAAGCTGAAAGGAGCGACATCCCAGACATCGACAAAAAGAAGTGAATTCCCTTTTTCTTCTATTAGTTGGCTCTGTATCTTAGCCCACGCACTTCTTCTCGTTAGGGAAATTTTTTGCCCTCCAAAATGGTCATATCCGTTCCTCCGTGTCATGGATACAGGTATCTGGTTCCTGCTGATCTTACTGTTGGGCAATTTGTTTACGTCGTCCGAAAGAGGATCAAGCTTAGCGCTGAAAAGGCCATATTCATCTTCGTCAAGAATATCTTGCCACCTACTGGTGAGGAAGCTTAGCTTACGATTACGTTGCTTTCATGTTCTTCACCTCCACATCTTTGTTAGTTTGCTTGTATTATTCGCATTTCTATTGTTGCAGCTGCTATGATGTCCGCAATCTATGAGGAGCACAAAGATGAAGATGGGTTCCTTTACATGACTTATAGCGGCGAGAACACATTTGGATTTTGAGTCGAATTCAAGTGCGACTTTATCCTTTATCCTATATGTACATAAGATCCTAAGAGCACAAAACATAAGTAAATGAAAATTGTTTAGTTACCCAGTCCTTTTAAGTGAGTTGCACCCGCATCCGTTTCTTTGTTGATAAAAAGATATTTGGTGGTGTCTTCTGAACCGGAAGCAGTAGAATTTATGGCTTTTCATGTTTGCTCTCTCTCTGTGTCATGGTTAATTTGATCATCTGGGCTGTGGCCTAGCACATGGAATGCGCAGCAATTAATCTACTTCTCCTTGCAAATCTCTCGGTGCCTCCGAGGAGGTTCTGTCTCCCTTTGGTATTTGCTCCATGGCGAGATTATCTCCCTGTCAAGTGATGCGCAAAGGTGCAGCAAAGATCTCTGGGCTCCTTTATGGTATTGAATGCATAGAACTGACGGCTTCCTGGAAAGTGCAAGTACTTCGGATATGGTCTGGGAAGGTGGTGGTTATGTAAACGCAGAAGAAGAGTTTGATGAATGTGGTACCCCGAACGTTTCCGGTGCAACGCATGGAGCTCTCTTCGGTGAGGATGCATTAGCCGTCGAACTTGTAAGTTGCAATACATGAATCACCCATCGAACTTGCAGGTTGCAGTTTCCTTCGTGAATCGGTAACGTGAGATGAAGATGACTGACTCGTGAAAATTTTGTCAAGATGCAAATCGCTGAATCATTTCGCCGGTCTAGCCTCACTGATTAGGGTTCCACAAAACACACAATCTTGACTCGCTGAACACACACCTAACTTCTACAAATGCAAAGCAGGCTCCAAGCATATAAAAGTCATAACGTTAGGTAGAATTATACACATCATAAGTCTTTAGGAAGTAAGAAGAGAGACGTTATGATAATACAGTCTAAAAAGGTGTAGTTTTTTTTTTTTCTAGATATAGCCAATATCAGTTCATCAGCTCAGTGTACCATTGATGTGATGGTAATAAGCCCCTCTAAAGCCCAATTTAGACGATCTTCTAAAAAAGGCGAATCGTCGAACCCTCTTTTTTTTTTTTTTGTTCATTCCATGTGCCTTAACAAATTCCGGGTAAGTTGTCCCAAGAGCTAGGGCCAGGAGTTCTTTCATCGTCGACAGCAGCACTGACCGGAAGTGACGGTGCTATCTGTTGCTGCATCTCGAGCCCTCCCATGGTTATATCTGCCCCGATGGAGGTGTAACAAGTGTCGATGTCGGGGGTGGAATGCCCCAGATTCCCTTTAAAGGAAAACATTTGAAAAGGAACATAGAATGTTAGAGTGATGTAAGAAACAGTGTTGATGGGAAAAACAGTTCATTTCAGAAGCTCATTACTCAAGTGTCTTTGCAATTACTAAAGTATGTTTAACCTCTATGAAGGGTCAAAGGGACGGCATTAAGTAGCTTCGACAAATCTTCTTCTTCCATGGAGTAGATCTGCTGTGCAGCATCTTTTTCGACGTTGGTTCCTTCTTGTGCCAAAGCCAAACCAAAACATTTGCGAGTGTCGATCTCAGAATGGGAATGGCCCAAGTTCGCTGTAAAGTGGGGGAGATAAAGTCACTCTGTTAGGCCAGTTCAAGAGAGTCAAGAACAGATGGGGTAAGAGCATTTGCCAAGATAGCATTAACCGTTGCTCCATTCATATAGGCTTACAAAGCTCTGTGAATGTAATGACTGTAAAATTAGAACAATTACAAGCGACAACAATCTTCAAAGCAAATGGTCTAATTCAATCGGCTGATATCCATGTTACGAGCCGCAGTAGCAGCGAATCAATAGAAGGCAACATAGAGTCCCGCCATTCTGAGTTGAAGCTTTGAAGGCGAAAATCAGGAAAAAGAATAAAATACATGCAAGGCGTGCAGTATGCAGATATAGACTAGATCATGAGATGACAGAACTACTCAAAGCTGCAGCTTTATCTCGGTAATGATACCTGTTATCTTCTTAACTAATCGTCGTAGAGCAATAGTTGCGACCAGTCAGAACGGATGTTTCTAGATATAAACAAAAGAACAAACCTGCAGAGGCATTGACAGAGCTCGTAGCATCCCAATCACAACCAGACCTCAAGGAGAAGTCGAGCTTCTCTGATTGCAAGTTCATGAAGCTTTGCGTCTGTGGGTTTTCATTAGATAGTGCCTGAGCCTCCTCCAGCAAATCCTCCAATAAACCACTACCACTGCGATACACATTCCGTCTCCGCTTCACTTCGGTCTCTGGTCTTCCAATTTGGGATAGGTACAATTGGCTTGAAGGGAGCTCTGATTTTGAGGGAAAGTTTGAAACGGATGGCGAGTATCTGTCTGAATCCAGCTGAGTCTGCACATACTGAGGTGAACTCACATTGCAGCTCAGTGGACTAAATTGAAAAGAACCCATGTTAGGCAACTGGGTTGGTGTAGGAACAGATGGAAGCGGAGAAGAACCAAGTGACATGGGCAGAAAAGAGAGTGAAAACCCGGTGGTATCTTCGTAACTACCATTCAACTGAAGAGGAGAGGACGCGAGAACTGGAGTGGTGTGAGTATTAGTGAATGTGCTTGCGGGACAAGCAAGAGAAGGGGTGTAGAAGAGATCATTGTTGAAGCTCGATTTGAGATAATGCTGAGAATACTGTGGTGAGAGAAGCATGCTGCTGGGAGTCTCTGGCAGGTCTTGGCTGGTGTGTCTTGGTTGGGTTAAGATTTGGATTGGGGCCTGTGTGTGGAGCTGGGTTGCTGTGTTCGATCGGGGCTCCATCGCCCGCGTTACCGATGAAGACGGCAGATGTTCAGGAGTGATGTCGTGAGGATACAGAGGGAGGCCTTGGCGGATCCGGTGCTTGATTCTTGTATTCCAGTAGTTCTTTATTTCGTTGTCTGTTCGCCCAGGTAGCTAGACAGATTGAGGAAGGTTTACAAATTGTTTGAGAAGATACAAAAGTGCAGATTTTCAAAGAAATCAACTTCAAAGCACAAAAAGATGAAAAGGCACGAGGGTCTATCGGACCAAACTCTCTGAGAATCGGTCATATTAGAGAGTAGGGAGCCAACTTTACTAAACAACGACATGCCTTAAACCTTTAAAGGAGGCTCAATCAGTGTGACAACAACCATCCATGCAAACCCACAAAAAAACTCAATTTTTAACCAAATCAAGCAGAGGAAAACATCAGAAGAGCCAGAAAAAAGCAGAGGAAGGATACATCACCTGGGTAGCCATGCGGGCCCATTTGTTGCCAAGCTGAGAATGCAGCTTGAGGATCAACCTCTCTTCCTCAGGAGTGAAAGAGCCTTTCTTCAAGTTGGGTCGGAGGTGGTTGGTCCACCGGAGGCGGCAACTCTTGCCGCACCGGGCCAGACTTGTGTTCTTCTGCACCGAATTCCAATTCCCCTCTCCATTCTTCTTCACATGCTCGATCAACACCGCATCTTCCGGCGCCGTCCATGGCCCCTTCTTCAGCACCAGCCCACCTCGACCGTTGCCAGTGCCAGCACCGCTAGAACCACTACTACTCGACCCAATTGATTGTCCATCCTCCTGTTGCTGCTGCTGCTGCTGCTGTTCTCGTTGTTGTGTTGATACAATTCCTTTAGTCATGAAACCCAACTGGAGGGTGGGATCAGTTGCACTTGCACAGAAAACTCATTCCTATGCGTTTGTGTGTCAAAAAGGACTCGCTCTGGGCTTTCTTTCCCGAGCTTTGGTGGGTTAAAATTGGAATTTTCTCAAGAAATTCTAGGATTGTTTGGTTTTGTGCTTGTGAACTTTTCTGAGATTTCAAGGGAAGATTTTCTTGTTCTTCCCTCTCTGGAATGGAGGTGGTTATGGTTGTGGTGGTGCTGGGGTTAGTGAGATTGCATGTCCTTTCCTTTGTCTCTTCTTTTTGCATGAAATGGGAGTTGAAACAGGACAAAAGAAAGTTGCCCAGAATTTCAGGTTAGATGCTTGCGGGTGTCAGTAATTGTTGGAGACTTTTTCTTGTCAAGCCCATCAAGAAAACATTCAAACCGGAAAAACTCACTATCTGGACCCAAAACAAAAAAAACAAAAGCAAAAAAAGAAGGAAGGCACAGAATTTGATGGTTGGGGTCAACAAGGGGACACTTTTGCTGATGGCAACAATCAACAGAAAACCCAGAAAACCTCTTTTGTCTGAGCTGCCCTTCCTTCTAAAATGAACAGAAAGATCTCACCAGGACTATACCAAAAGAAGGGCCCCCCTAATCTGGGGTTGCTGCTCCCGAGACAAAGTCAAATGTTTTTTTTCTTGTGAGCGGAGAACAATCCTCAGGAAAATTCAATATGGGAACTGCCTCCTGCGGCTGATTCTTGGAACCTGTGTTTCACATAGGAGGAGAAAGAGGAGGGGAGATAGAGCGATAGGCGAGCTAGCATGTCGTTTCAGGTCATTGGCTGACCCATTTATTAGGCGCATGATTTTTTTTTCTTTCTGTAAAGCAAGGCTTTTCTCTTTTCCCCCCCTGAAGGTTTTCCTCCTCTGATTGATATGTGCAGATACAGGCTTGATTCTTGGATTAGTACACTGTAAAAGGTGGACAGGACAGGCTGGCGATGCGGTGTGGTGTGGTGTGGAGTGGTTGTTCCCTTTAAGGATACAAAGCGTGATCTTTTCTCCCACAAGAGTCTGCAAGCGGAAAACAACCAAATAATGAGTAGTGCTAGTAACAATGTGGCTGTCTAAATTAGGGGCACTTCCCTCTTGAGGAATCATCTTAATTTATCATATTTAGTTTGCATCCAACATACACAACTATACATTGAAAATTTCCTTTTGCGGCTCTTTTGATAGAACTTGGATGAGTTTTGGGCACAACGCTTCCCAACAGGGAGTTGGCTCCTCGATGATTCATGAATATCCCTTCATTAGGGTGGCTGCAAGCCTATGTTTTCTGACGAAGATTAGCAAAAAAGAGCTCATGTTTTCTTGTTGAAGGCTTCTTTTTGTGGGGCTAAAGGGAGTAAAAAAAATTAGCAAAATTTGAAGTGAATGTGTGTATCCCGTGTCTGACAAAATCCCACGTAGATGCTATTGGAACCCATTTAATTTGATGGTGCGGATGAATTTTGCACGCACGGACACTTCGAGGGCTTCACATGACCGGTGTCGGTTCATTGTACATCGAGCGATCTCAACCTTATGAATTTTGTGGATTTCGTGTGCGGCCTATCATATCTAATAGCTTACATTGAACTGCATCTGCTTCTTTCCCTTTGACAATGTTGTCGAGGTATAATAAGGTTAAAAAATACGGTTACGACATGAATTGCTTAGAGTAGGTTTGACAGTTTTCTTCAATGTTTCCTTCATGTTTTTGCATGGATTCTCAATCATTGCAAGATTTCACCTATTGGGTTTGCCAACTAAGCTTGGCTGTACTTCCAAAATAAGGAACTAATGCAGGTGTTTTGTTTCCTAATTTTAGCCATGAAAAAAAATTGCAGGTCTTTGATTTTGCCAATCATGAGCTCCCATGTACATTCGACCTCAGCAAGATCCTCATCATATGCCTTTTGTGTTGTCTTAGGTGTTATGAGACTCTGGCATTTACCATGAGATATAACAGGCAAGAAACAAAGTGATATAGCTCATCTTCTGGCTGTGAACTTCGATTTCTCCAACGTATTTTACATTCCACTCCCTTTAATATAAACGCAAACAAAAGAAAAAACAAATCAAGGAATTCATGCTGCATTATCTCTCCCCAAATCATTATGCCTTTATCTTGGGAAAATTCCAAATAAGAGCTTAAATTTTCTTCATTTTCTTGATGGTTTTTTTTTTCCTCTTATTTGGAATTTTCCCAAGATAAAGGCATAATGATTTGGGGAGAGATAATGCAGCATGAAAAAATCTCAAACTGGTGCACCTGTAATAAATTTATTTCAAATTATGAAACTCTAAACTGGTAAATCTGTGACAAATTTACCCCAGACTAGTATAGCTGTGAAAAATTTATCATCCGATAGTTTTCGTTATATTTTACCGTCAAATTCATGAGATGAATGACACGTGTTGTCGAATGTATATGGTACCCTTTATTTGTTATAAGTGTATTAATTTGAGATTTTTTGTGGTATTAACTCAATTTAATGGAAATTAACAGAGGATAAATTTATCACATGTGTACCAATTTGAAATTTTTTATAGTAATTTTTTTTATTGAAGTGGTAAAAAAAATTAGTTTGGGGTAAATTTATCACAGTTGTACCAGTTTTGGGTTTTCGATGATAAAAAAAAATAGTTTGAGATTAATTTATCATAGGTATACCAGTTTGAGATTTTTGCTGGTCAAAAACAATTCTGTTTGAGAAAAATTGTCACAAGTGTACCAGTTTAAAGTTTTTCATGATATTAACCTTTTTTTTTCTTAATTGAGGGGATGAAGTAGATCTTGTTTCAAATAAGAACCTAAAGTGCTCTCATTGTTTCAAAGAAGGGCCCGATTGAAAGACAATTCTGTCTTTTACTTTTTTTTTTCTTTTTTACTTTTCTTTTCTGTTTCTTTTCTTTTTTCCCTCTTTGCTCCCCGATCATCCACGAACTCAGGGGATGACCGCTCTCACCGGCATCGTGCAAGGAAGCCCTGGCCAGGCAAGGGATACCCTCGCCCTCGCCAAGCTGGCGATGGCCGAAGGAGGGGAGAGGAAAAAGAAAAATAGAAAAAATTGCCAAAAAAAGGTGAAAATTCCCTTTGACCAAGTCCTTGTTTGAAAAAAAAAATCATTTTGGGTCCTAATAAGGGCACGTCAGGGTCTCATAGAATTTTCCCCTTCATCTCTTTATCGATATTTTTTTTTTTTGCCTATTTTTCACTTGCTTTTGATTTCAGTTTTAATGACCCCAGGTTCATGGTAAGGTCAAGACCCCAAATGTGTCTTAACATGAAGAAAGAAAAATGATCTAGATTCGGTGGGGCCATCATAGCAGATTAATAAAAAATAAATAAAGTTCAAGAAAAGACCTGGAATCAGCTTTTTAATCACATGTTTGCGTGCTCTTATTATAATAAGGACATCATTTGACCATAATTGAAGAACATGGAGCCGAAAGCATTCTTTCCAATGAGTGTCCAACTTCTCTGGCCACAGAAAGCAAAAGAAAACAAAAAATGACCAAAAAAAAAAACTCAAACAATGCCCATTGTGATAAAAATATCCCAAACTTTTTTTTATCACCAAAAACAAGTACCCAAAAAAATTGTCATGGAAAAACCCAAAGTTATATGTGTATAATATAACATATTTACCTTCTATTTCATGGTGCATTTGTCACGTTGGTATAAGTTTGGGATTTTTTATAACGCAAAAAAGTTGGGGGTGTTTGTGTCACAATGGAAAGTTTGGAGTTTGAGGTATTTTGTCAGAGTGAGCATAGTTGAGGTTTTTTTGTGGTATTAACCAAAAATGGATGTTGAATTCATCTCCGTCAATAAGTTAATTTGAAAATTTTACAAATAAGAGTCTGAAATGGTTTCATTTTTTCAAATAAAGGCATGAAGTGAACCTTATTTCAAATGAAGAATTGAAGTGACTATGTTAGTTTCAAAGAAAGTCCTCACATTCAAGCTTGTCGAGGGCATTTTCGTCTTTTATTTTTTTGAATTTTTTTCCCTTTTTTTTTTCCTTTTTTCCTTTCTTTTTCCTTTTTATGCTCTTTTCTTTTCAGGCCATCGAAGAGGGCTGAGCGAGCATTGCCCTACCTGCTTTGACGAGGGCCACCCTTGCCCACCATAGACGAGCCCTAGGCGAGGTAAGACCGCCCTCGAAAGCCACAGGCGAGGGCTTGCCTCGCCTAGGCAGATCGCCCTCGCCAGTTGCAGCGAAGGTAAAAAAACGAATGAGATAAAAGAAAATAAAGAATAATTTATAATAGAAATTGACTTTAGATGAAAATGCCCTTAATCGACTGGAATATTTAGCCGGCCGACGTCAAGCCCTTATTTAAAACTACTGTGACTACTTCAAACTTTTATTTGAGACATATATGATCATTTGAGAGCCTTTATTTGAATAAGGTCCACATCAGGGCCTTATTTGGAATTTTACCTCTAATTTATATCAAAAGAGCAAGAAGCCAGCTGAAGTATCTATCCCCACAAGCCAAAAAGAAACTATCCAACTTTGTAATTGTTTGTGAATCCTGGGTATCTTATCTTACCCCTGGCAAATTTCTCCTTTGATCAAATTAAACAGGATGTGAAGAAAGCAAAAACAGAGTCACAAGACCCCAGAGTTACTTTTTGTGCTATTTTGTGGTATCCCTCACGCTTAATCTATTATTATTATTTTTTTGTCTAGTACTAAACGTGGAATATTTAATTGAGGAGGCAAATGGGACATGAAAAAAATTTGAACTCGAGATTTCTTGCTCTGATCTCATGTGAGATTTCATAGGATCATTGTCAACTGTTTAAAAAGCTTGAGTCTAAATGAACGCGTGTTTAATATTTTATCAGTTTTTTGGGTGTCTATTACTTCCAAGGTTTGTGGTTGGTAGATGAGTGGCCGGTGATGCAGAAGCGTGTGCATGGCAATGTTTAAAGTCAGAGCCAGCCAACACGGAACATCCTCAGCATTTTTTCATAGACTTTTGACGGATGAATCAAACGAAAAAAAAAAAAAAAACCCATTAAATTCGTGCGCCAGGATGTCTTCTTCGTTCCCTCTACTTAAACAAACTCCAGAGAGCACAAAGTTCTACGGAGGCCTCTTTGGGATCTCACGATCCCATTATCTCCAAGTCCCATGGCTCTGTTCTCCAACATCTTCGGCTGTTTCTCCGAGGCGCCCGAGCCGAGAAGACATGTGTGCGATGGAGATGTTTGTGTCCTGACGGATGGGAAGAGCTCGAAGAACGAGAAGAGGCAGAGCCTCGGGATTTCGATCTCGTTCGCCCGCCTTCCGACGAGAAAGAACCGGATCCAGAAGTTGTTGAGGTGATGAGCTGAGAATTGGTGCTCCCTCTGTATCATAATGCTCTTCTTTTTTTTTTTTTGTGCCCCTTGTGAAATCGATGTCATGTAAGATTTGCAAAGATTATTGTTCAATGAAATTGAAAAATAAAAGCAAGAGATATGAAGAGGCGAGCAAATCTCTACTTTGAGTTCTTCCTGAAAAAAAAAATTCACTGATATCGTGGAAGAGAAGTGTCAGTGATCCTTGTTAAATTGAGGCTCTTCATGTGCTATGGCAATTTAGCTCTCCCAGATGGTTTACCCGACGGGCTTTGGGACTTCACTTTAGAAAATTGATCGAGTACACGAGAGGATTCCGGTTGTACGCGACGAGTCGAAATTTCGGTCTCGAGAATCATCAAAATAGCCTACTCTTGGATTCAAGCAGTTCTTATCGAATTTCCATTTATGTGACGCAACGATGAAACCGCGCTAATCACCTATCGCCCATTACAGCCTTATTTCAGACAAACAAAATTGGCGAAGTTCTTAAAATCTCCGAAAAGAACAAATCCTTAGCAAACCATAAGTTCATCTAGGTGGGACTCCGAAAAGGTTATAATCATCCGATGCTTGCATCGGTCCCAGTTCATTAGTATCTCTCTTGATGAATCTTCCTTTTGCAAGGAACAGCCAGGATAAGGGAATGCGGTGCCAATCGCTCTGTTGATGATTGAGAACTGAAAACCAAACGCCGACTTGCTTTGTGTCATACATGGCTTCCGTAGCTGGCCGCCGGCTCACAGAGAAGCGGAAACGACCATTTAAAAGAACTCAAGATCGACCGGAAGTGATTCGAACTTTCTTGTGAAAGCCTAATTTCAGGGCTATGGAGATGAAAGCAGTAGAAGATAAATGAAGGGCAAAGCAAGGATTTGGAATAGCACAAAGATAAGCACAGAGGAACTGATGTTACATCCAAAACTATCACCGGCCTGCAAAAATTGTACCGTCCATCTCTACATTTTCTTTGTGAGTCGAAGGCGCAAATACAGATTCCATACACAAGACCCTTCTCTGAGATTATCCTAACTTCGTATCTCCATAAACTGTAACTTAGATTATATGCCGCCATAAGTTAGTCGTCATTGTCAGGGAAAAAAATAAGACAGAATGCTCCGCTACCTCTTCACGGACCACGACAATGACCCCAAGGTAACCGCTTGGCACGACACTTGTTGGGAGTTCTCTGACTTTGAAGCCAATGCTCGTCCTCAATCAGACAAACAACCATCTCAGTTCAACAGGGACTTTGCCTCATTTGGTCATCTGGACTATGTGGGCGTGTTCACAAAGTGGCATTCCAAGGGCTCCCATCAACCAAGAACATATTCACTTTCACATTCCCGAAGATTGAAGCCAAGAATTCCTGTTCTCTTCCTCCATCATCCGTGTTGACAGTAAGCCATCAGTCTCAAAGTTGCAAGGCCAAATCTGGCTGCTGTGAATCAACCACAACACCAGAAGACTGCGGCACAGGGGAACCTGGTGACTGGAAACCAACATTCAGATCTGGAGGACGCATTTCCTGCTTCTGCCTCTGCTGTGCATGCTGACTAACACCCCTCCAAGGAGACTCTGCTTGAGACCTAGACAAGTCAGCTGCTATATATTGAGGGAAAACTGCTGGCCTATTTTGGTATGGGGCTTCGGTGCCCAAGTGAATGGGAGGGCGTCCAAATGTCTGGATTGGAAAACTATTTTTCGGAGGTTGAAATTGCATCATCCCAGAAGCTGGAATTTCACTACGAACTCGAGCCATGTGCAAAAGATATTCATGAGATAAACTGTGTGGAAAAGCTGGAGGTACTTGACTTTTCTGCATGCAGGGATTTTCTATAACCTGCTTTAGCCCTCCAGCACCAACGGACATCCAGACCCTAGCAGCAGTTGCTGCGGCATTGCTTTGATCGTCTCTTCTTATGGAAGATGAAGGCGTCATTACCGATGAAGCATCGATTGCAGCATGATTAGAAGAGTTATGTTGCTTTTGAGCCTTTTCAGCCATCATTCTCATCAACTGAACAGGGTCGCTGAGACCCTGGTCCTGCCCGTGGGGAAATGATATCATTCTGGGCATTTGATTTGGAATACCAACAGAAGACATAGGAGTGATCCTGCTATTCTCAAAACTATTACTGGCAACCTTCCCATTGGGCAAACCCCTAGTAACCACTCCATTAGCATCTGGCTGCTGAGATGGCATGCACTGCAGCGGACTAGTGTTTTTCAAAACTTGCTCCCTAGCTGCGGAAGAAGCTGCCCCTGAAATCCCTGAATGTTGATGAATTAAATTTCTTGAAACAGACTCTCCAGACATGGAAGCCCCTGCTTCTGAACTCTTGGAAAATTTATTCTCTGCAGCATGCTCGGCATTCTGGTGATCTCCTGAAGGCAAAGAGTTCAATTCAAATTGTTCTGTAACTTTTATCTTTGGCTCGCTCGAATTTTTCTGAAAAGGGCTCTGCATTTGAACATTGGCATTGTTTGTAGTACTGGATCTTCTCGCAACAAGAAAAGGTCGCTTCCCTTCCAAAGCAAGCTGACTGACTGAATGCTCCTTGGCAGGTTCTTGGATTTTAGAGATTATTAATTCATTCATTTTCAATTCATCTCGGTTATGCAATCTTGTTCCTAGAGGAGAATCTTTCACCATTCGGTTGTCTACTAGTAGAACTGGGGTAGGATGGGGCTCATACTCTCCAACCCATCCTCGGCCAAATTTACATCCAGCTGGCAAAGCTCGCTCAATCCTCTGGGAGGCAAGTCTCCAAGCAGCAGGACCAAGAGTTGCAGCAAAACGAGCCAGGCTTCTGGCATAAGAATACTCCACAGGAAGCCCCACCTGATTCAAAACAGAGAAGTTATACATCTACATGAACTAAACTCCAGAAAAGGCTTAGAGATTCATGGTTACATACAGCAACCAACTGCCTAACTTCACCCTCAAATGTACTGAATATGGTGTCAGGTTGAACCACGGATTCTTCTGTTATGTTATAAGTTGCACGACGATTCTCATCATGCAAATACGGCTTCCGTGCTAATTTCGATGGAAGACCTTTACCTGAAATTGCCAAAACAGTGAGAAGAAATTTTCTCCCAATCAATTTCATTCAAATTCAACAGTTAAAAAGAACTTGCTTCTTTCCAGTAAAGTATATGATAACTTTTCAAGTCACGTGTCTCACAAAGACTAGTCAGATCATCAGAACCCAACAATATGTTTTAACCTTCTCTTCCCACATTGATTGATACTAATTATCAACAAATACATGATTTAAACTACCTACCAATCTAGCAAATGAAAGCACATTATTATCATACCTAAAGATAGGTCTTCTGCTTTCTCTACGTTAGGCTCCATCTGCATAGCATTACCCTCGACAGGACTGTCAAGATTGCTCAGTCTATCATAACCAGCAGCTTGGTTTGCGGTAGCACTATTTAGGACATCTGGGACGTCTGCACAAGTGATGCCGGCAGAATCAGATTCCTGTACAGGTTGGGAGAAGTGCTTTTTCATTTGTTTCTTTGCCAAAAAATTGGACTTCATTCTCTGGTCAGATTTAAGTTCCTTTTCTGACTGTTCCAAGTCAATCTTTACTTTGTCTTTCTCAGAGCGTTCAAAGTCAATCCTCAACTTCAAAAATTTCTTCCTCCCCAACTCTTGAATACAACGAGCCTTTTCAAGAAACAGAAAGACAACTTTAGGACATTTTAAAGTGCAGACTTAATTTTTTTTTTTTTAAAGGGAAAGGGATGAGGACAGGATTTATACCTGTTTGTGGTATATAGTATCTGGCGCATTATATTGCATAGCATTGGAGCAAATAAGGAAGACATCACTCTGCATTGAACAAAGACCACATAATCCAAGATTATGAAAGTAAAGTCGCAAGTTGCAAAGCATCAATGTCGGAAGCACAGTCATATTCTTTCACAGCTGGAAGGTCCACCACAAGGAATAATCTAATTTAACCAATCAAAAACCCAACAAAACTTAGAAATAAGGCAGTGAATCACATTTAACTTGCACCTTCCCCTCTAGAGATGACAGGAATGGTACGAAACAAATACAAAAATGGCCATGTCATTTATCGGAAAGTCATCAGATGAAAACCAAGAATATTTTTAAGCTTGTATTTCACACCTATGATGATTAAATATGCCATGAAAGAGGTAATGGTTGGCGCCCGCAAAAAAAACAAAACAAAACAAAACAAGAAACCAAATCAAAAACTTCCATTAAAGACTCCTACGAACTTTAAATAAAGAAGCTGAACTAAACAATTTAACCAGGGAACGAACAAATTAACTTAGAATGTTCTGGCATCCTTTCAGACTTTATTAAACACACAAAAAAAATCCACCAATCTTGTAATTAGAATTTGGCGATCAAAATGCTATGTGTTAATTAACTATAGGAGCACCATCTCATTCGAGTTGCATTCCACTTCGTATGACTTGTGCACTCATGCAGGAATACAGTTTCTCGATCATAAAATCAGTCTTGTAAACATCAACGCCATGGCGTGAAGATTAGGCTAAGGGCGAAAGAGCCAATACTTTGGGCTAGCCTGAAATTGAAGTAAAGCTATCGCTCGCCAATCACCACACTACCCAGTATCCATTTTTCATTTTTCCTATTTTTATTTCTTCAGCGTTTTTTATTAGTCAATAACATGAAAAAGTCCTCCAAAACACCCGTCAACGAAAAGAAGTGGGAAAGTGGAGAAATCACAGTATAAATTCAGGATCCAGTAAATGATCAAACCCAACGAAAGTTATGATCAACTTGACAAGCAGGAATCTCAGCCTTCAATAAAATATAAATGCGCAAACAAGCAAGGATGCCCACCTCGAACTGCTCCAAAGTAGAGTATGAACCATTGGCAAGCTTCTTCCTCACAGTGGAAAAATCCATTGGATGCTCGATAAGATCATGGTAATCTGGAAGCTACAAAACCAGAAAGAAATTCACTTATTAAAATCACATCAAACTGTATGGTAGCCACTCAAAACACTAAAAAGGAAGAAATTGCAAATACCTCCTCAGGATCAACAGGCTCGGCATAAACACCATAAATATCTTTCCTGCCAGAATCACGACACAGACCATTGAGACATTCACAGGGGAAAAAAGGTTACAACGTACTCATTTGAAAAACACAACATATACGCAAACCGCACTTCTGGAGTTTGTCAAGTATCAACTCGAGCATCCTCTTATCAGGCAGCGGAATCCCTGATGAAGGAACCGGAGACCTCGACCTTGCTAATCAAACAAAATCAAAAGTTTCAAATGCATTGCATAAGTACTAAATTCAAAAGCTCAAACCAGAAATCAGGAACCCAGCGAATGAGACCGTACCTCGGGGAGAGTCGAGCACTGCCGATTTTTCTCTGAGACCTCTTTCCTGTAGAAGTCCATTAGACTAAAATCTCAGCACCCACACAAACGCATAACCGGACACAATATTCTTACTAGAAGAAGAAGCAAAAGACTGATCATGTATGAAAACGAGAGCTCTCGACAGAGACAGAGGCAGACAAGAAAGAGACAACACGCAAGTACAAGCAAAGTTGAGGTTTTAAATACAGAGGTAGAGAGAGAGAGAGAGAGAGAGAGAGAGAGAGAAAGGTGGGACTGGCGAGCGTGATTAGATTCTGTTTGCGTTAGTTATCGACAGTTGACCGTTATCACTCTCACTCTCTCTCCCCCCTCTCTCTCTCTCTCCGAGGAACGACCTAGAGAGAAAGTTGGAGTGTAATTTACAAGTCTGGACCAATTAGAAAAATCTCTGTAGTGTTTTCGTCTGAGCTGGACACAATCGCAATCTCAGTGCAATTTTCTATGTCCATCCACACAAATCTCCATTTTGCACACTGTCTCAGCTTAAACCCTATCGCTGCACAGTCCCGTTCAAATTTCAATACCTCCTCATCGTCATCGCCACCAATCTCCTCCGCATCCTCGTCCCCGCCGCCTCCGCCGCTCCTCACCGGCTTCCTCTCCCCGCAGTCCTCCTCCGAGCTGGACGCGCCGCTGTCCAGGGCGTGCTCGCCACGCGACTCCTGGTCGAGCTTCACTACCAGTTTCAGCTTCTTCGACCTCCTCCTCTCGTCTTCGTCCTCCTCTTCGTCGTCGAAGTCGTACTCGTCGTCGATGTAGTCGTCGTAATCGATGAAGGTGTACCTGACGCTCCGCCGGCGGAGGCTCCGGCGGATTTCCGGTTCCGGCGCCGGCGAGGGCTTCGGCGAGCGCTTGGCCAGATCCGACTTCGGCGGCCTCCCTTTCTTCTTCCTCTTCACGATCTGGCCCATCATCGCGCCCTGGAAGCACAGTGCGCCCGCCGCGAGCACACACAGACACACACGCTTTCTCTCTCTAGAGACTCTAGCACTGACTTTCTCTCTCCTCGCTCGCTTCCATTAATTTTTCGATGTTGCCTTCGCATTTCCCTTCCGAGACTGAGAGGACTTTATTAGCCGAACCTGAGACCAAGCCTAGATTTTGAGTGTACCGAAGCTGAGGTTGGGGATGTGGGGTCGGATCGTGGAAATGATTGATTGGTGCGAGGGACAGAAAACGGCGTCAATAGAGATGGGAGAAACGGGGGCTATTTGGTGCTGCCCGTTGCCCGGCCTGCCCGTTGCCGCCTGTCTTTTTTTTTTTGGACAGGTTACCTCCTGTCCTTTTTTTTTTTTTTGGGGGTCGAAGACAGGTTGCCTCCTGTTATTTTGCAATTTTCTACAGCTTCGATGGCGTGGTTGATGGTTTGTACGCGCAGGTAGGCGCGTGCACTTCCTCCTCTCCTCGTTCAGACTTTAGGCCCATGGCCTCGCACTTTTCAATATTCATTATTCAATGACCTTTACAGCACAATGAAGTTGACTTTGTTATAGTTTTTCTTTTTCTTTTTCTTTTTCTTTTTCTTTTTTTTTAATAATTTTGAATAAAAGCTTGAAATGAGGCCAAGGTCGGAAGTAGTCGTTATTTCAAATAAAATTTTTAAGCGATCATTTATATTAAAATGAGGATTTGAGCTGCCGCCGGCCAGCCAGATTTTCGTCGGCTAGCAAATACATGCTCATTCCGATGGCGTGACCAGGGATCTTTTCGTTCAGAAACATTTTTTTTTCTTTTTTCTTTCTTCTCTTCATTGTTCATTTTCTTCTTCCAAAAACATTTCAATGCTGTTGAAGTGAGGCAAAATCTCATCCGTCTCGATCTTGATCTCGAAACGCGGTTCGTTCTCCCTCCCTCCCTCCGCCGCACCAGTGACCAAGTGGTGGACGAACAGCCGAGGCATCTAGTACCAGTAGGTCCCCTCTTTTGGTTTGACCTCAAGGTGTCGCACGAAATTGACGAGCTTCACGCCGTTTTTGGGTGAAGGAGAAGCCGCCGTGGTCGGCCACATAGTTAACGTTGTCAAAAACCGCGAGTGGTGCGCCGGAGATCTAAGATGTCTAGAACTAGAACTAACTTTCATGCCACAACCCAACCTGTAGGATCGAAGATCCACAAAAGGAATCAAGATAAATGTATTATAAATTCTAAAATTTGCTATGAAAATGCGATTGAGTCCTAAAACTTTCGAAAAAAAAAAAAGATCAAGCTCTAAAACTTATCAAAAATCGAATCTTCAACTTTCAAAAAGTGCCATCAATTTCTAAAATTTGTTTTTTAAAACTTGTCACAAAAATATAATCAAGTCTTTCGAAATGTGCAATTAAGTCGTAAAACTTATCACAAAAGCGTAATCAAATCATTTTCAAAAAGTGCAATCAATTAAATGACTTGATTTTACTAATTTGATAAGTTTTACTTGATTGTGTTATTTGAAAGTTTTAAGGCTCAATTGCGTTTCCCCGACTAGTTTTACGATTTAGTTCTTTTTTTTTTAAGTTTAAGACTCAATTGTACTTTCATGAAAAGTTTTAAGATTTCCAACGCACTTATCGCAAAGAAACCTCACTCGAACAGCACAATTCATAACCATCGCGAGTGCATCAAAATCCATACAAAAGAGAACTGCCCACACAACATGAACGACATAGGACAAGAAGAGACAAAGATTTAGAAGAAATTGAAGAAATTGAAATCGAATTCGGAAGGGGAGTGACTAGCAAACCGAGAAGAACGAAAGAGAAGACGAACGACGTAGCGAGAAACGGCAAGCGAAATAAACACGTTGAGTCAATCCGAATAAGAAAGAGGATGCCGTGCGGCCGTCCAAGAAGAAGATGCGTGGAGTTGACACGATCGAATGGTTGTCAGGTGAAATTGCTATTCATCTATAAACTGTGCCGTTCGAGCTTATTATTGCCGGTAGAGGTTGAATGTCGGGGATTGAAGGCGAAGACAACAACAATGGCTCGGACGAAGAAGGGTTTAAAAAAAAAAAAAAAAACTTTGGACGAAAACACCTCTTGCAGTATCGTAATAACGAGCATGTGCTGGCCGTCCGGCGACTTTAAGCCCTTATTTGAATCTAAGTTGCCAGTTTAGGTCACTGTTTGAGGAAAAATATATTTCATGGCATTTTTTGTATATAGAAAATGGCCTCAATTCATGCTCTTATTTGATTTTTGTCCCCCTTTTTTGGGTATTTCTGATCCATACTATAGTGTATAAATTTACCGTAGCAAAAAAAAAAAATTTGTCGGCACACGAGACGAAGGAGGCCCTATCTATCTTAAGAAAAATACTTAGCTTGTGATGCTTAGCAAGGACACATGGTGAATAACGACATTCCAATTGAAATGAAATATTTAGGAGAAATCTATGCAATATAGGAGAAATCAATGAAAGTAAAGGATGATATACAATTTCTCAGCTATTTATAGATCGAATTTGAGTGGTGACGTGTGAATCTTGAATTAATGTTACGAATCACTAATTGAAAATCTGTAGCGTTACCATAAAAGTTTTTTTTTTGGGGGGGTCGAAGTTATCATAAGAGTTGAAACGTTTTGTTTGAGCCATAATCTCCATTTATTTAGATAAAGTAGTCGGGGGAAATTATTAATGTGTTTTTTTTTGTCAAATTTAATGTGAACAAATTATTATTAATGTGTTCTTTTGAAAGCATAAATTGTTTGCTGCCGACGTTACTCCCACGCGTTTGGGGAGAAGCTGATGAAAACGAACGGTTCTGGCTCTTCGAACGAAGACGCTTCATGTCCGGACGTGGGATTCTTGTCATTATTATATGATTTTTTTTTTATCAAAATTATTATACGGTTTATATTGTGAGAAATTCTAAATTAATATTTTTTTTTTGGGGTCGAAAAAATTTAATACATTAGTAAGAAATTTACTTCATATTATTTTTTTATCACGAAAAATTCAAACTGATATATCTATATTAAATTTATCTCATTTGAGGCTAAGAACCTTAGTTGGTATCAAAGCCAGGTTAAGGTGGATCCGGATGTGCATTAAGCTCCTGCGGAAGGAAGTCCAACACCGCTTGGAAGAAGCCTTTTGACCTGCTTCATAAACCCCCGACAACGACAACAATAAGAGCTCTTTTGAGGCTGAGAATCTTAGTTACCAAAAATCTCAGTAAATTTATCCTTAATTAATTTTCGTTGACAATAAATTTGTTACAAGTGTCAAAAAAATAGTTATGGATGAATTTATCACGGGTTTATCGACTTGGGAGTTTTGATGGTCAAAAAACTACTTTATAGTAGATTTATCACAATGTGTACTTGTTTGAAATTTTTTATGGTTAAAAAAATAGTTTGGGGTAAATTTGCCATAAGTGTATCGATTTGAGATTTTTCGTGATATTAATCCTTATTATATTTGATTTTGTGTGAGGATAATTATTTGGGTTCAGTAAAAATAGGAAGTTGATTTTTGTAAAAGCCTACTATCTTCTTTATCATATCGAATAAATATAGTGAAATCTTAAACCTTTTTCTCCTAATTCTGACACTTGGATTGTTATTTAAAGGGAAATTGGCATGCAATGCATCAACAAATGTCAAATTGACGCTTCACACTTTACTTGAATTAATCCAATTGTAAGTAATGCATGGTATTCTGTCCCAAAACATAAATTGACTAAACTACGTAGCATAAAATTTTTCATTTATCTAAGCAAAGACACTGCATATATCATTGTAATTTTAAAATAGGATAAATTTATCACAAATATACCAGTTTGGGATTTTATGTAGACAAAAAATAATTTTTAGTAAATTTATCATAGTTGTATCAGTTTGGAGTTTTTCGTGGTATTAACCCTTTAATACATTAGTACGACGACTCAATTTTTCATATCACTAGGATTAAGCTGAAAGCCATCTTAAAAATTGAATTTCATGGATTAATCACAATAAAAGATCAAGGAATATCGTCATTCCGAGGAAAAATGCTATGGAGAAAATATGGATGGAATGATGCATATTAATTTAGTAACGTGAAAATTTTTCCTTCAAGCCACAAAAAAAAAAAGACTGAATTATTAGGGGCAAACCAAATTAGATTGATTAAAAAGTCCCATAACAAACAAGATTGAGCTATTAGAATTGACATAAGTCATACTACTTTTGTGCCAAAAGGGAAAAACTTTGTACAGGTTCAATGCACCAAAGAGATTCTTCCCGTGACCCTTTTTTTCCCCTTCGTTAACATGTGCGTTCACTTTGTCGGCCTTTTGAATAGACTCAAGGAAGACGGAAAATATAAGGATTAATACCACGAAAAACTCTAATCTGGTACATTTATGATAAATTTACCTCAAATTATTTTTTTTACTACAAAAAAATTTAAATTGGTATACTTGTGATAAATTTACCCCAAGCTAGTACATTTGTGACGAATTTAATTTTTGTTAAATTTAATCGTTAAATTACTGAGTTAGATGGCACGTGGTAGTTCATGGGTGTACTAGTTTAGGGGTTTTACACTCTGTTTATCATAAGTTTTTTGTAATATTAACTCAATTTAACGAAGGGTAAATTTATCATAGATGTACCAGTTTAGGATTTTTCGTTGTCAAAAAAATTAGTCAGGGTAAGTTCATCACATATATACCAGTTTATGATTTTTTATGGTCAAAAAAATAATTTGGGGTAAATTTATCATAAGTGTACCGGTTTGAGATTTTTTTTGGTCAAAAAAATAAATTGGGATAAATTTATTACAAGTATACTAATTTGAGATTTTTCGTGGTATTAACTCAAAATATAACGTCACACACATGACTTTCTTCTTCTCTTGCATCATACTATATTTCTTTCGAATTTACCGGTTTCAATTCATGGTTGAAGTCTTGAAGATGAGTGCATTAAATTGCGTTTTAATAAAGGAGGGATACCACAAAAAAAATATACTCATAAACTTATTGTACGGATGCTAATTCAATTTTAAACTTTGTGATTTGGACAATTTAATCGTAAATAATTTGACAATTTATCAATGTAGTCATTTCGGCTTTGTTAGGAAATCGACTACGTGAACGGCAGTCCTCCTATGTGGTGTGGTAGGTGCTAACTTGAAAATATATATTGGCAAAATTGAGGGCAATTTTCCAAATTAATGTTTTTTAAAAAAAATTACCAAAATAATAGCAAAATAAAAGTAATTACCAAATTGGGTGCCAATCGGCGGTTGGGCCGCCGATTGGCACCCAATTTCGCAGTTGGGCCGCAATCGGCGGCCCAACTTTGACATTCAGGCCCCAATCGGCGGCCCAATCGCCGATTGGGACCGCAAGCCATTTTTTTTTTAATTTTAATTATTTAATTTATATTATCTTTTTATAAAAGTAATTATTAAATAATAAATTATATTAAAATTACGTAAATTACATGGGAAAAAAAAATAAGCACTACATAATTCATATTCCACCATTAAAATTTACTTTTAATTTATATTTTTTTCATAAAAGTTTCAATTAAATAATAAATTATGTTAAAATTACATAAATTACGTGGGAAAAAAAACAAACACTGCATAATTCATTTTCCACCATTAATTAAAATTTAATTTTAATTTATATTTTTTTTTATGAAAGTTTCAATTAAATAATAAATTATTTAAAATTACGTAAATTACATGGGAAAAAAAAAGCACTCAATTATTCATAATCCACCATTAAAATTTACTTTTAATTTATATTTTTTTTTATAAAAGCTTCAATTAAATAATAAATTATATTAAAATGATATAAAATTTGAGAAAAAAAAGAACAAGCACTACATAATTCATATTTCACCATTAAAATATACTTTTAATTTGTATTTTGTATATTATCAATTACATAATAAATTTTATTGAAATTACGTAACTTTGAGGAAAAAAAGACAAGCACCGCATAATTCATATTCCACCATTAAATTTTACTTTTAATTTATATTTTGTATAAAAGTTTCAATTAAATAATAAAATATGTTAAAATTACATAGATTACGTGGGAAAAAAAAACACTGCATAATTCATTTTCTACCATTAAAATATGAATTATGTGGTGCTTGTTCTTTTTTTTTTCTCAAATTTTATATCATTTTAATATAATTTATTATTTAATTGAAGCTTTTATAAAAATATATATATATAAATTAAAAGTAAATTTTAATGGTGGATTATGAATTATTGAGTGCTTGTTTTTTTTTCCCATGTAATTTACGTAATTTTAAATAATTTATTATTTAATTGAAACTTTCATAAAAAAATATAAATCAAAAGTAAATTTTAATGGTGGAAAATGAATTATGCAGTGTTTGTTTTTTTCCCACGTAATCTATGTAATTTTAATATTTTTTATTATTTAATTGAAACTTTTATAAAAAAAAATATAAATTAAAAGTAAATTTTAATGGTGGAATATGAATTATGTGGTGCTTATCTTTTTTTCCTCAAAGTTACGTAATTTCAATAAAATTTATTATGTAATTGATAATATACAAAATATAAATTAAAAGTATATTTTAATGGTGAAATATGAATTATGTAATGCTTGTTCTTTTTTTTTTCTCAAATTTTATATCATTTAATATAATTTATTATTTAATTGTAGCTTTTATAAAAAAAATATAAATTAAAAGTAAATTTTAATGGTGGATTATGAATTATTGAGTGCTTGTTTTTTTTTCTCATGTAATTTACGTAATTTTAAATAATTTATTATTTAATTGAAACTTTTATAAAAAAATATAAATTAAAAGTAAATTTTAATGGTGGAAAATGAATTATGCAGTGTTTGTTTTTTTTTCCCACGTAATTTATGTAATTTTAACATAATTTATTATTTAATTGAAACTTTTATGAAAAAAATATAAATTAAAAGTAAATTTTAATGGTGGAATATGAATTATGTAGTGCTTATTTTTTTCCCATGTAATTTACGTAATTTTAATATAATTTATTATTTAATAATTACTTTTATAAAAAGATAATATAAATTAAATAATTAAAATTAAAAAAAATGGTTTGTGGCCCCAATCGGCCATTGGGCCGCCGATTGGGGCCTGAATGTCAAAGTTGGGCCGCAATTGGCGGCCCAACCGCCGATTGGGGCCCCAACAATCGGCGACCCAATCGCCGATTGGCACCCAATTTGGTAATTACTTTTATTTTGCTATTATTTTGGTAATTTTTTTTTTAAAAAACATTAATTTGGAAAATTGCCCCAAAATTGATGCACCTCAAAGGATCTTCATAAAACTTCGTGCACTTTGAACACGTGGCCTTTATTCACACGAGATTATAGCACACTTCTTTTATTGATCTGGATATTTTCTAGGAAAATGTGCACTATAAGTCTTAAAACTTGTCACCAAAATACAATTGAATCTTAAAACTTCAAAAAGCGCAATTGAGTCCTAAAATTTATCATATTGGTGCAATGGAGTCCTAAAGTTAACTCTGTCCAACTGAGTTAACGAAAAATGCTGACATGGCTTATTTTAACCCTTTCTCTCTCCTACGTGGCAAATACAATATGTCCAAGTCGTCCACGTCCTTGATAACGACGTCGTTCTCAAAAGACTCTTCATACTCGAGTGTTTCCTTCTCTGCCTGGGAACATAATCTCCTTTCCCATCTTCAGGAGAACACTAAGCCCCAAGGCCAAAGGCTTTGTCCTTGCTTAAACACGGTCTCTTTCTTCTGAATCTTGAGTCCCAAACCAGTGCGTCGTCTCTCTCCATTGAAGGAAATTTACACTCGTGTCCCAAAAACCTAAGCCCCAAATGAATTTTACGATGACGACAGCAAATGGTCAGTGGGGTCGCTAGCCCTCGTCGACGTCCCACCGACTGAAAAATTAATTCAAATCATATAATTTGGTTCTAATGTATTTTAAGGCGGTCTTGTTTTTATTTAATTTATTTTTGGGGTCATCGACCGCTGACCCTAATTAGGCGAATGGGTCGTCTGCTCTTCCCTTAGAAGGGCAGGCCTGCCCTTTGAATCCGGACAATCCGTGTTATGCATGGATGGCCCAGATTATTACTAAAAAAATAAAAAAAATAAAAAACCCAAAAAGTCGCCCCCTAAAAATAAGATATCTTAGCCATTAGTTTAAAAACGGATGACCCAGATCGCAAGGGCAGGTGCCTGCCCTTATAAGAGAATGATAGACGATTTGAATCCCCCTAATTAGGTTGAGATAAAAGTGATGTTGATGTACATGTACATGTACTTTAAGGCGGTGTCATCAATAATTCACATATATATTCCATTTGATCCACCATTCCACAAAAAAAAAAAAATCTTAACAATTAAGAGCATGGTTGGATAATTTTTCTTACTTTTTACATTCTATTTTATTCAAATCTTACTCACGGACGCACTTTAATTTATTTATCGTAAATATTTGTAAAATTTACAATATACCAATATCGAGATTTAAATTCCCCGAATCCTATTATCCTAATTTTTTATAATCTCAATGATATGAAATTTTAGAGCATGAACTCATTCTTGCAATTTAGAAAATGCAAATACGAAGCGGAGCGGAGCGTTTCCTTGGAAATCTATAATCAGGACCATGTGGGTGGGCAGAGGAAACGGCACCGCACCGTATTTTCGCCACCCGACGAACCAACTCCTTCCTCGCAAGCTCGCTTCTTCTTCTCCTCCATACTGAGAGTGTTTGACATCGACAATGGAGAAATTGAGGAGAGTAGTGAGCGAAATCGCGTACTCGCGAGATCACTCGAAGCTCCCTTCGCTTCACCGCTCTCTACTTCCTTTTCTGTCCCTCGGTTCCGCCGTGTACGGCCTCGCTCTCTCTCTCCGCCACCATCTCTACCACTTCCGCCTCTTTTCCAGGCATCGGTAACACATCTCTCTCTCTCTCTCTCTTTCCGGAGTTTCAGTGCTTGAATTGAAGTTGAACTCGAGAGTTCCGCAAGCTCGCATGAGTTCATGTCAGTGAAGTGATAGCGCCTCCATCATTTGAGTCGCGTGCCTGTGAACGGCAAGAATTTGTAGCTCTGATCGGATAGATGAAGAGCGGCGGATTCTCTTCTGCATTATAAGTCTTTTATTTTTTAGCAGACGAGTTTATGAAATGGATCAATGTAGTCTGGCCAATGATGCGGTAATGTTGTTTGTTCTAATGGTTCTCTTGTGGCGCTTCGCTTGTGGAGATTGCCGGTGCCGGTGATAAGCGTGGGAAATTTGACTTGGGGAGGCAATGGGAAGACGCCGATGGTTGAATTCATTGCAGCTTTACTAGCTGATTCTGGCATTTCGCCTCTTATTCTCACAAGGGTAAATTTTTCCTTCTCTCTGCTCGCTCTAGTTGGAGTTTGTAACGACTCAGTCTTTGAATGTTTGAAATTTCTTCTAAATGGTTGGGTTCGATGAAATTTTTTAGAAACTTGTGGTTTCAGTGTGAACTATAAAGGGAAGCTAAGAAGATCATGCTTTGCCTCATTTGAGTTGAGGGGCTAAACTAGTTTTCCATTGTTCCATGTTAGGATTAAGCGCACAAATACAACGAAATAGAGAGTAAGGCGAGGAAGAGAAATAGAGACATAATGTTTATCCCTGTTCACCCTTAATATAGGGCTATATCCAGTAGAGAATTTCACTAATTATAGCACCTTCTAACTCTCTGTTACAACTCTCAATTGTAAGAGAAACGAACATATATAACATTAGCCATTTATTGATCCAAGCCCAAACTACCAATAAAACATGGGTTCGAACTATGAAAGCCCTCTAGTGTCCCTAGATAGGGACAAATTTTTCTTGTTGATGCGGGTATGAACCACACCCCAACATTCTGTAGGTAGCCTCGACATTTTAGTAAATTATTAGATTATCAAGTAGAGTGATAGATCAGGTAGGACCTGCAACTCCAATGTCAAATGGTTTATGCTTTTAGGGGGTGTCTTTGTTTGTACTTCCTGGACAGGGTTATGCTGGTGGAGATGAAGCTAGAATGCTTCAAAGGCATCTCCTTGGGAAGTCAGCAAATGTTGGTGTCGGCTCTAATCGAGCAGCAACTGCTGCTTCTTTCATTGAAAAATATGGTTACTGTGATCCTCGTACCCGTGAATGTCTCAAAGGAGACTCTAATGACCAGAAACTGGGGGAAAAAGCTGGGAGCTATGGTCAACTTCGTTCCAATCACAGCTGTGAGGAAATTGGTGCTGCAATTCTGGATGATGGAATGCAGGTACACCACTATATGGTGTTTTCAGTTGCTGTGATACAGAAGTCATGATGCGTGGAAAGCTTTCTTCTGGCTACTTTAGTCTTAGCTCAGTTTGTACTGTGATTTTATCCGTGGCGGCTTTATGGCTAATCATGTTTTTCGCTTAGTCAATGGAGTAGTTGTAAAATCTACTTGTGTGGGTGGCAGCACTGGCAACTGTCGCGTGATCTGGATATAGTCATGATTAATGGGTTATGCCCATGGGGAAATCATCAGTTACTTCCACTCGGGCCTCTGCGAGAACCTTTAACAGCACTTTGGAGAGCAAATATTGCTGTCATACATAACGCAGATCTGGTAACTGTCCTCTGCTTCTCTTTTTTGTGCAGTTTTGTTTACTTCACTACATAGCTTTATGTAGTACGATGCATGTTTTCCGTTTCTCATTCAGGCAGATCTGATGCTTGTGAGTTTGCTTTAGCAGACAAATATGGTGAGCTAAAATAACGTTTTGGTGCTTCACAGGTGCCTGAGCTAACTCTCAGGAGCATTGAGTCTGCTATTCGAGAAGTTAACAAATCTATAGGAGTTTTCTTCACCAGAATGGCTCCAGCATACTTCTTTGAAGTGGGGAACATGAATTCTGTCATACCTCTAGAGGCAGTGTCCGACAATGTTGTATTATGCGTCTCCGCGATTGGTTCTGCAGATGCTTTTGTCAAGAGTGTTGAGAAGGTATTGCTTTCTACTGAATGTTAACAGCATGTAAGGAAGTGTTTCTCAGTTCTGGGTGAAAGGCTTCTTAATTCGTGATTAGTTTGATTTTGACGTAAAAAGTCTCTGCAGCTTGGAGCTATTCACGTTGAACGGTTGGACTTCAGTGACCATCACTTATTTCAGACCATGGTAGATTCATCTCTTTTTTATCTTTTCCCTTTCTGCTTCGTCAAACTATAGGTGGATGTCTGTTGCATGGATACGCTTTGTTAGTCCCATAATTATGCCGCGAGTGAGACCGGTGGTGATATGCTGATCTGGTAATAAAGATGGCTACGTTATTAGGCACTTTGCCTGATTAGTAGAAGCTCCCTTTCAAGCCAGTTACTTGATGTTTCAACTGCTAAATGCCAGTCAACTGCTGCAGAGCTTCAACCTTTTGTTATCCCAATGTGTTCTTGATTTACCATTGGTTGGTAGGAAATTGAGACGATTAAGAAGCAGCTTGAGTACTTGGAGACCAAATTTAGTTCGAAGCCAGTCGTCATCGTTACGGAAAAGGTGAGACGATCATTCGCCGGGAGTCCTATTTTATGCAGTTCTTATGAACTGGATGGGTCAAGTTTCTAAATAATTACAAGGCGCATCTCATTGCTAACTTCAAATCCTACATACTACGCAATTTTAAACGCACTCTGTTGGCATGCTACTGAAATTAATATTTTTCCCACGAATTATCAGATTATTCTCAACTGAGGTGCCTTGAGTTTTCTGCTATTCCAAGTCTTTTTGAGTAAAACATTGATGAGGCAGCTACACAGGAAACTCAATCTTCTCTGGCTATGGCAATAGCCAGTTTCATTATTGAAGTGAACCTCTAATGTTGCACTCTCGCAATTCTTATCAGGATTATGATCGAGATCCAGAGATTTTGAAGCACCTAAGTCCTTACAAATCTTGGGTGCTCTCTGCTAAGTTGCAATTTGTACCTCACAAAGGATGCAGTGGAATTTGCTTCAAGAATTTATTGGAGGAACTATTACAAGTAAAATTATCAGGTGTTCCCCATATTTAAAGCTTGTGCCTTGTATAATATGACCTGCGTTTTCTTCCACTGGCCCGCATTCAGGTTTCCAATGCTTTCTTCATCTAGACAAATACGGTGCAATGCTGCTAATCACGTGATCTGAGTCTGAACATCCTCGGACTATGCAAAAAGTCATCCATGGACCTTCTTGTTCCTAGATCCTTCACCCAAATCCGTCTCGATCCATATTTCTAAAAAAGGGTTTTGCTATTGCTACTTGCTATCTGCAATCTCTCTCATGTGTCGAAACTTTACCATTCTAATTTCTTCAACTTTAGTTCTTAAGGAAAGCGCCAGGCTTTCGGATCCTTCTTCCATCGTGAATACCTGTTTGATATTCAGGTTGAAGAATCATCGCCGCATGAAGTTAGAATGTCTGCAGTGGTTGCAGGAAGAAGTGCTTCTTCAACAAAGGAACCAGAGAAAAATCCGAATATCTTCATAAAGTTCTGGGCATTTACGCAATATGTGACGGTGAATTATCTTTGCTTTTATTATCGTCGAAGTTACATGGATCAAGCCTGACAGAACATCTTCATTTTGAAGATGGTGGTGGCATTCGGAGAACAGAAATAGACGATGAAAATGCAAAAACACTGAAGCCGACCAAATGTAAATGTCAGCTTTGGGTGCGGTCGAAACCCCGTTTCTTCGTCAGCCTCGAATTCGCTTGAGTTCCTCTATCTCTCTCTCCTCCTCCTCCTCCTCCTCCTTCCGAGGATATTTTGCTATCATCGTCCTCAGAATTCTCGTCCTCGTTTATCTTGTCGAACCCCAAGTACTTGGATATCAAGCCGGGGACGACGAAGTTTGCTATCCAGTATGCAAGCAGTAGCACAGCACTGCAATTAACCCCGAGTCACCAAAATCAACACGCGACACTTGCAGAAGGAGCTCTGATCGAGTAGCAGCGTCGAGCCGACTTACCCCGTTTGAAGGAACACTGATATGTCGCCCGTCTTCGCTGGAGCCGTGGCGACGAGAGCAGAGCGGTAATGATCGGCGATTGCACTGGTTCCGAGAGGGAGCTCTCGCCGCGGCGGCGGCGACGCCACTGTCGCTTGCCTACCGAGGGGAAAGCTGGGACGGTGGCCCGTGGAGGGGGAGAGGAGGTGGCCGTTCGTTTTCATGGAGGGGAGGTGGGAAGGAGGAGAGAGGAGAAGCTTGGGGTGGCAATGGCATGACGACGTGAAGCTCATTGGGGAATTTTCGGTTCTCGGTTTGCAGCAGGAGCAGCACTCAGCAGCAGACGAGAGTCACGAGACCTGAGGCAAAATCTGGAGATAAGGCGATACTTTCGGGTTCGGGCCAGCCAATGTGGGCGGGCCATGCCCGATAGGCGACAATGAAATCGCTACCTGTCCATTTAGCTCTTCACGGTAATTATAGAGCTCCTTGAATCTGAAATCGGGCTGAGAAAGAGTTCAACTCAGGCACGTGCTGAGTGTCACTCGTGGCGACCCATAAATTTTCTAGTCGCGTTAAGTTTGGCTGGTTGATATCGCATCTATGTCATGTCTAGACGAATGGCTACAGAAATTGATCCGGTGAAATCTCATTTCATCCATCAAACTTTCGTCCGGCGTCCTTTGGAATCGATAACTAGGAAAGATTCTGAATTTTCCATGACATTTAATCTGGACGGAGCTTCTATTTGGTCCCTCTGCTTTATTACCATGCAAGCTGGGTATTCCCCCTTATTCTATTGACCTTTTGGGGGGTTTATTATGTTCATTGCGGTACCAAACTTCTTCACGGGACTATTCTACTTCAACTGCTACTAGTGTTACAGAGGAAGAGATCATGGCATGGGACCCTCGCGTTAAAGAAGCGGCTTCAATCCCAATTTATGGAAACGGACCGATGCACATAAGTTTTGTTTCCCATAGGGACTTAGTTGACTTTTGTCTTCATGCATGCATTAAACTGCGTCACAGCACGTGTTTGTAGCTAAGGAGGAGCGAAAAATTCATTCAAGAACCGTACGTCCTCTTCCATTATTACTTCTCTTTAGCTTCAATTCTCCTATATAAATCCCTCTGTCAACCCTTCGGTTCTTACCCCAAGCAATGCCACCGGTACTCTTGACATTTGGTGCTAAGCATTGGACTCATAATGGTTTGTAAGTTGGTTGTTGTTGCGCTCCTGAGCGCTCTTGTTTGCTCCGCCAGCGCTAGGAAGCTTGTGGGCCAAAGCCCTGATCCATTTGAGGAAGAGAAGACATTCTTCCGCCGCCCTAGGTAGGGTGTCGGCCTCGGCGGCGGAGGTGGCTTGGGGGGTGGCGCTAGTTTAGGTGGCGGTGCTGGCTTGGGAGGAGGCGCTGGCACAGGAGGTGGTCTCGGTGGAGGCGGTGGAGGAGGAGTGGGCAGCGGGCTTGGCGGTGGAGCTGGTGGAGGGTTCGGAGGAGGGGCAGGGGCAGGGGCAGGGGCAGGTGGTGGGGCAGGCTGGGGCGGGGACGGCGGCGGATTAATCTCAAACACTCTACTACATTAATCTCGCGTGGCTACCGATTGTAGTTTTGTAGATCAACAGAGAATCGTAGTTGCTTGGCCTCCAAAAGGTTCTTTGGTAAGAAGTTCACTTAATGCACAAACTTGCCTAAAAATCAAACATTAAAACGTTGTACGCATTAATTTCCCTAAGGGGGAAGGTATCCCGTGCTCCCATTTCAATGGAAAAGTACATATTCTTTAACTCAAAACCTAAGCCAAACCTCATCAGCAAAAAGGCCCTCATGCTATATCAAGGGCCAGAGTCCACAGACATGAACACGTCATTTTGATTTTCTAAGGGCCTATTGATTTCTCAAATCCCTTTGCCCCTCTCTCTCTCTCTCCCCGAGAAGATGATTCACCTCTTATTTGGCCTTGTATTCTTGGAGATGGCTTTGGTAGTTGTCCTCCTCTTTAAAACTCCTCTGAGGATGCTGTTGATTCTGGGGCTGGACCGGTTGAAGCGGGGAAGAGGGCGGCTCGTCGCAGGGACCGTGGCGACGACCATGGTGATTGTATTCAGTTCGGCGGTCTATAATGTCTTGGACGTTCAGAGACGCCTAGCCGATGCGACCATAATCAGCCCGACCGATCAGGTCCTCATGGCCAACAGCCTTCTGGAAGCGTCTCTCATGGGTAAATTTTCAAACCGTGCTCTTTTCTTACATGTCTGACGCGATTGTCATGAGGTATATTTAAGGAAGGGGCCTAATACCCAAAAAACTTCAACTTTAGCATTTGTGACAATTATATCCATAATTTTTTTTATCTTATAAAAAAATCCTCAATTTTTACTTTTGTTCCAATTCTACTAGTTTAATATCCAAAAAAACCTTCAACTTTAGCATCTGTCCCAATTATATCCAATTTTTTTATCTCCTAAAAAATCACCAAATTTTACTTTTTCTCAAATTCTACCACCGTCAGTCTTCTGTTCATAATTACCATTAGTTAATCCTACGTGGCTCAAAATTTCTAGCTAGATTTACCAATTAATTTTTGAAATTTTCAGAAACATTAAGTTTCAAAGACGACAAGATTTTAAATAGTTTGTCTAGAATGCTGTTCTTTGGGTTGTTGAATGACAAAAAGAATACGAAACGCGTTGTCTTGATATAGGGGAAGCAAATAACAAAACAGAAGTTCGAAATTTTTTCATATCAACTTTGCTGAGGTGTAATTCATTAATGACGTGAAAATGCAAGGTAAGATTAACTAATTGTGATTATAAACAGAAGGCTAACGGTGTTAAAATTGGGACAAAAGTAAAAATTGAAGGTTTTTCATGAAACAAAAAAGGGTTTTTTTTTTTGTACTAGGCAAGTAAAAATTGGGGCAAGAGTAAAAATTTAGGGTAGACTTGGGACAAAAGTAAAAGTAAAAGATTTTTTATGTGACAAAAAAAACTTTTGGATATAATTGTCGCAAATGCTAAAGTTGGAGTTTTTTTTTTTTTGAGCCTTTAAGGAAGGAGGGATTGAGAGGTATTTTCTTGAAATAAAATTTTCTTGGCATATCCGTATTTTAATGTGGGACTATAGTGTGGGCCTGGGCTTCAATGAGCTTCACAGGCCCAGCCACCACTACGACAAGATTGGACCAGACTTTTGGCCCATCGCCCTCAATTCCATGTTTTCAGCTTTCGACGTTTCCGAAGTCCTTTTTGCATTTTCCCAAACACATTCCCAAAACTGAACCAAACGCACCCATAGACGTGCTCGCGCAAGTGGCTTCCGTCCTACCTACTCGAACGGTTTGAATCAAGCCTGAGACCATCTTTAGACCAGGTCAAGTCGTTTCAATACGATACTGTTCCGGTCCGCTCCGATCAGCCCATTGATTTGATCCGGTGGCAATGAGATGCCTCTCTTCTCTCTTTTTCTTCTTCTTTCTCTTGTTAATTGTAATCGTAATTGATCGGGATTTTCGAGCACAACGAGTCGAGCTCGAAGCTAACTCGGATTCGAAGTGTCAGTGCAGGCTTCTCCCTATTCCTTGGGATATTGGTAGACAGGTTGCATTATTACGTAAAGGAGCTCCACCTATTGAGGAACAACTTCGAAGCAACCAAGAAATGGAAAAGGGATTATGTGGAGATGGATAGCATTGGATCATCAAAGGCCCCTCGTCAGACGAGGACTGAGCTAGCTCCAATAAAATCTAGCACGTGATTCGGGTGAAGAGAGATCAGGTGTTAATTAAACGTATATCGAAAAACTGTATAATCCATTAGCGACGCGTGGAAATCCAAAGACATTCATAGCGCCGATATGATTGCGAAGGCCGAATTTATTGTCGTCTCAATTGTACATATAAAATACCAAATTGACTATGGCTAAAATCGTCCGGCACGAGTCGAGTTGCTTTTCGGCCATCTGCTTTTCTCATTGATAAGTTAATAATTCGACTCAAACTTATCGAGTGAATGGGGATAAATAGAAAGAAACCAAGCATTGGTGCACAACCAATGGTTGAATAATAAATCTTGATGCGGGAATGATGACCCCCCCTCCCCCCAAAAAAAAAGAGATTGAAAATGATGGGCAACCTAATAATTTGACATTTGTTGACAAGACCTCCTCCAAAGTCAAAGAGTCTTGTCTTATCCCCAGACCAAAATATCTTTGCAGGCGAGGTTGACCTGCTTATCTAGAAACCAACCAACTTTGAGTGCTCTATTATAGAACGATGCTTGCAAAGACGCCTTAACTCAAACAAAAACTAAAAATTAGATTAAAAATTGAAGCACGCCTTTTCGACCAGTCAAAAGTTGAGGGAAGAGCACATAATGGATGATATTGTCCAATTAAACTTTGACTCCTGAACGAGAAATAAAGTTGAAACACGAGCCAGATTGGCAGGGCCTAAGGAGCCAACCAAAACCTCCAAATCCAATTCCCACATGTTCTTCCAACTAGGGCGTTTGAAGGGGGGCACGATTTGATCTGATCCCGACACCCCGTTGACCCCAAAAAGTCGTAGCTCTTCATCTTTTTATTTATTTATTCATTCTTTCATTCTTTCATCTTTTTATCTATTTATTTTTTTTTTGGAAAAAAAAGGTTGGGGTTGGGGGGGGGGGGGGGGGGGCTGACTTTGTAAGAATCGCTGCTTAAATGAAGGGTTACGACTTGCTTGACTTTTGACGTGATGGGCGGTCGCGAAGAAAGGCGTTGACCTTTCTGGAGTCCCCTTTTTTTTTTCCTTGGTTTCCCAAAGTTGCGGCGGTGGTGATGGCCGACCCGTGCAAAAGTCGTCCGTTCTCGAAATCATTGGACACCGGAGAAATTGGTGGTCCGGGTGGAGTCAACGGTGGTGGAGTGGCGAAACCCGTACGCGGTTGCGCACTGATGATACGTTCAAAGTGGAGTAATTTCCACCGAAATGAGTACGATCCTCAAAGCTCTATCTCAACCTTTTATCTTTTTCCTCGTTTAGGGTGCGCATGATAAACTTCTAAAAGTGCTTCTGGAGCAAAAAGTCATTTGATAATGTAACTTCTGAAGCAGAAATCCGTTTGGTAAAAAAATTTACTTTTGAAAGAAATTTCCACTTCCAAAGTTATTTTTTCCCTAATTTGAGAAGTTAAAAAAAAATAGGTTCTCCAACTTAAGAAGCACTTCTCGCCTCACCCTCTTTTCATTATGCCATCACTCTTTTTTCGATCATACCCACCTCTAGCCATCGCCGACCCCCATCGGTTGCCGCCCCCGACCACCTCCAATTGTCGACCATTGCCTACCCTCGCCCACCGTAGACCTCAACCGGCCATCGCCCATCGTCGCCCCTGATTGCCGCCGACCACCGTCGACCGCTGCGCCAGAAAAATAGATAATAAATTTTTATTTTTAAAAAGTAAATGATATTTTTAATAATAAAAATTAATTATAAAGAAATTTTGAAAATTTCAAAAATGAAGTAGAAATCTTTTGGCAGTCGATGATAATCTTTCACATAAGATTTTGTGTCAATAATGTTTCAAAAGTAGAAATTTTCAACCGTTACCATAGAAATAATTTATGGAGCAGAAGCAGAAAGGGGAGAAGTAAAAAAATTCACTTTTGGCCAAAAGTTGATTTTTGAAACAAAAGTGTTGCCATGCACGCCCTTAGCTAGGTTTTAGCACGCCTCATTTACAAGCATGTAAACGACGATGTACATAGAAGAAAAATGTATCGGGAGATTTTTACCGAGTGTGTTATATTTACGAAAACATATATGGGGTGGATCTCACCAAATCTGACTCTCCAGATTATAGTTTTGGTGGCATCGACCTTGCTATGACTTTCTTACTTGCGTAAACACGAGATGACGGCTTCAGAATACAGCTTTTGAAGAATCGGAACAAGAGCATGATTAGCTGTGCACGAACATGCGATGATAAATTAGGATAGACATGTCCGAACCTAACTCCCACTTTGTTCTCCACCTCCACCTCCACCTCCACCTCCACCTCCATTCGATGCCACAAAAGCCAAAAGCGCAAAGAAAGCTGACTTTGTTCTTCCAATCGGGGGCGTTCAAAATGGGCACAATCCGTCTCATCCCCCACGCCGTGCTGTGGAGTTGACCCCAGAAAAAGTCAATAGTAGCCCTTCGCGTCAGAAAGCACCCTACCTTTGGCCTTTTCCGCTTTTTATTTATTTATTTCGGAAAAGAAAAAAAAAAGGGTTGACTTTGTCGGAGCTGGTGCTTAGCTGAAGGGCTACGATTCGCTCGACTTTGACAAGATCGGCGGTTGTCAGAAGAAAGGCGTTGACCCCCTTCTTCGGTTTCCCCAGTTGCGACGGTGACGACCGGCGCTCGCAAAAAAGACTTGAAAAGTTCGCCGGTTCAACGAAAGTCGATGGAGGGGATTAGCGAGCCCCGTAAGCCGTCATGCGCGCTAATGACACGGTCAATGAGGGGATTTTTTTTTTCTTCCTCATGTTCCCATTTGAAACTATGATTCTTAATACCGTTTCGGTCAAACCTAAATAGCAACACGAAACGGCACTCGGTCGAACACACGTTTTGTGCCTCGTTTCATGATCTAGCTTTACGGAAATGCTAAGGACGTTTTTGTCTTAATAACATTGAGTTTCGCCCGGAAAAAAAAAAGAAGAAGAGAAAACGAAAAAGCATTTCATTTGAAAGTAATTTGAAACACAAGCACGTAAACGAGGATGAGGAAAAAGGGTATATCAAGAGGTTTTTCGTCGAGTGCGTCACACTTACGACAGCACATCTAGACCGTTAAATCTAGCGAGCCTCGCATGGATCGTATGGATCTCACGAAATCGGACCGCTCAAGAACTCAATAGGACAACCGGGAACTCAACTACTTTTCAGGCTTCGATCTGAAGAGGCAGGAACTTAAAAGAAAAACTCGGACATAGTATTCCTTGTAGGGCAAAGAAACACAGGAGAGAAGTAAGCAAATGGACTGGAAACAGAGCTTTTAGATTCAGATGAAGAACTTGCAGTTCTGCCGAATCAGCAATTTCATTCTGTTCCTCGTAAGCGAGGCCTCTTACTACATCATTACCGTTGTCCCTGAAATCAAATGAATTTTCTCTAAAATCTGCGCTACTGATGATAACAAAATCATCAAGAGAGTAACTAGGATAATGAGAATGGTCCTCCGGCTCTTCCTCGTCGCTACTCGGATCGGTGATCGTGGCGTCATCGGTCGGTGGCGAAACATGTCCGACTTCCTCTTCGTGATGGTCACTTCTCACTGTGATCCACCCTTCGTCCAATGCCCGATCGGGTAAACTCCAATTGGCTGGCGAAGACTCCCGCTCGCCGATCAGGCTCTTCATCCTCTCCGTCGCGGGACTCAAAGAACACGAACACGAACACGAATCGACATTGCCGGAGTCGTTTTGGTTCCTCGGACTCTCCCAGACATCGACCGAATCCCAGAACCCGGAATCCAAGACCCCACTTGGTGAATTCCTGGAGAACTCCTCAGATATCTTCGATTCGTCAAGAAATGGGTGTTCGAGCAACTCTTTCACTGCCCACCTCTCTCTTGGGTCTCTCGCCAAGCACTTGGCCAGAAAGTCCCTTCCGCTGTCCGACAGCTGCCGGGGGATCTCCGGCACGTCGCCCGAGAACCCGATCTGGTAAAGAGCCGATACTGGGTCCGACACGGCCCACGGGCCTTTCCCAGTGGCCATTTCGATGACCGCACAACCGACGCTCCACACGTCCGACGGGAAACTCTGCTCTTCGTTGCGAGCCACTTCCGGCGCCATAAACATCGGCGTTCCTGAGAAGACGTCGGAGGAAACTATTGCGTGCTCCGACAGCATGCCATTTTCTCCGCACTCATCGTGGGTCTCTCGTGAGTCAACTCCAGAGAACCCGTGAGATGGAGAGAGCACACGGCTGGACTGCCGTGTTCCGACGAATCTAGCGCAGCCCAAATCTGCAATCTTCAGGCCATCGCTACCCATCAACAAATTTTGGCTCTTGACATCACCGTGAACCAACCCATTCTCGTGAAGATACTCCAGGCCCCGCAAAATCTTCCTCGTGTGCGATCGAATCTCGGGCTCATCCAAACGGCCCCCGCGGCGCCGGATCTCGTCGAGCAGCGTGCCTTTGGGCAAGTACTCCGCCCACAGATTGTAGTAAAGCTTGCCGCTTTCGTGCGTGATGTCGTGGCCCATGTACTCGACGATGTGAGGAGAAGCGAGCTTAGACAGGACAAGCCGCTCCTTTTGCAACGGCGCCGAACGGGAGAGCTCGGCCGACTTGACGGCGAAGAGCTCGCCAGAGGGGACAGTGGTGGCGAGCGAGACGGTGGCGGTCGAGCCGCGGCCGATGGTCGGTCCTCGGATCCACTCCATCGGGAAGAAAGCTTGAGACTTGGAGAATTTCTTTATGAGATGGCTGGTGGTCTGATTCTTAATGCTTGAGCGCGTTGTCAATTGCTGGGTATTTATATGGAGACTTCCGAGGATTTTTTGGCGGGTTTGGTAAAAGAAGTAGAAAATACGGAGTACCCAACAAACGACGACGAAGATTCTTGGGAAGTTCAACGCCAACTGTTGCCTTCTCTCTCTCGTCTTTCGTCTGCTTTCTCTGCGTCGTTCATACATCATCACAAGCAAAGTTGACGATTCCTCTGCGTGCGCGTAGCGGGGAGACACGTGGCGAGCGGAGGAGCGAGGGGGAGCGGGGCGGCGCGTGAGGGAGCCGTCCGCCTGTGGCTGTGGGACACATGAACACGTGCCGTGATTTCTGGGGCAGGATATTTATTTACAGGGAATGATTCTCCCACCCACGCCATAATTAGCTCAGCAGATTTGCGGCGGCAACGCAAAAGCTGTGTGAAAACGCAATGCATAAATGGCGCGTACCTTCGGACCGACCAAAAAAAAAAAAATGCCGCGTACCTTCTGAAAATTTCAAAAAAAAAAGAAAAGAAAGCCGAAGTCCTTTTTTTAATCAAATAATGGCCACATTATTTCAAATAAAAGCCTGAAGTGACATAATGTGTTACAATTAAAGGCCAGAAGTGGGATTTGGATTGTTTGCCCTTTTAGGGCAAACGCATGCCCTTGGAATCCGGACCGCCCATTTTTAGACAGACGACTCAAATCTCTTATTTTTAGGGAGCAATATTTTAGATTTTTTTATTTTTATTTTTTTATAATAAATCTGGGTAGTCTATTCATAACACGGACGGCCCGAATTCCAAAAGTAGGGTCTGCCCTTCTGAGGAAATGACATCCCTTCACCCTGAAGTGGCCGTAATATTTCAAAAAAAAGTTTGGCCTGAAGGGCTTTTTTGTCATTTTATATTTTAATTTTCTGTTCATTTTTTCTCTAATTTTTTTCCTTTTTCTAACTTTTAAAAATTAAAACTCTAAAAATCAGAAAAAAGAAATGCTTGACGCCCTTTTTGTTCTTCTTCTTCGGGTTTCTTTTGCAATCTTCTTCGGGCTTCATCTACAACTTCGACTCGCTGTATTGCGAGGAGTTCATCTCGGCCCTAGCCAACGAGGACGAGCTTGTGCAAATGCTCCCCAAGTCAGCTCCAGCAACGCCTGACGCCCTCGGACATGGCGGCCCTCGCCGTGAAGGCGAGCGTCGCGATGCAGAAGGTGTCATCACCGACCGGACCCAATCCGTTACTCGGTGATTAAACCACCATAATTTCAATCATACTCGCGCGACCCACGTGGAGATCGTTCGCGAGGAGACACCACATAGCATCTTCCCTGCTCAAATTTGGCCTCACTTGCTGCAACAAGCACACCATTCCCGCAAGCGAGTACTCCTCCCACTGCTTCGAATCCGAGAAATCCAGCTCAATTTCGCTCAAACTAGCACCATCCCCGACACTAGCATCGCTATTCTCGAAGCCGCCGCTGTAAGGCAGCCCTCGACTTGTTCGGGCGAGGCCGGTGAGGGCCGCTCTCGGCTCACCCGAGCGAGGCTATTGCCACCCTCGATGGTGGCAGGTGAGCGAGGGCAAAAATAAAAAGGAAAAAAGAAAAAAAAAAGGAAGGAAAAGAAGAGAAAATAGGAGAAGTTTTAAAAAAATGAAATGACTAAAATACCCATACTCAGGCCCTTCTTCGAAACAAAAAAGGCACTTCAGGTCTTTATTTAAAACGTCTACTTAGGGCCCTTATTTGAGAAATCGAAGACACTTCATGCCATTAAACGAAATTTTCTCTATTTTTTTTTTTGGGCTTTGAGTTTCAGATTTTAGTTCGTGTGTTGATCATTGACTCGCTAATTATCAAGCAAATTTGAGGACTAGAGAGACGTTTTTATGTGCCGATTGATGGTGACACGTTGCGTGCTTATCGCATGATATACTTTCTCGAACTTTTAAGTTACTTATTTGATCGGGTCCTTGCTAGCGAAAGAAAACGAATTAGATCGTGCGCGTGACATTATATTCACTGTGATTGTGATTGAATCGTGATGCACACACGAAAAAAGAAAAAGAAAATTACAGTCCTATAATTCTTATTTCGGCTTGCCTCGTAGTCTCGAGATGGATTGTGTGATATTTCTCTTGGGCGGAAATCTAGCTCACTGCCGTTATATAGAATCAGTCTTTAGTCATTAACCATAGTTCATAAATATAGTAAGTGAATGATATTTTCGTGAAGAATAATATCTTAGATTAAACCCACGGATGATATGATGACCACTATAAAGCTTTTTTTTCCCATGTAAACAGATTCTTACTCATTCTTCAAAGTGATGCCACATAAGATAGAAATTACGCAGTCTCTAGTGAATGAAAACATTTCGTATGACGGTCGCATCACGTAACAATGACATGTGAAAAAAAAAAAAAACGTGTTGTCAGAAATAGAGTTTCGAAATTCAAATGCCAAAATTGTTTGGGATAGCCAATCATGTTGATACGAGTCAATTGTGCAATCCATGCACAAAATGCCTTCACCTACTTCTAATCGTTCCACGGACAACAGCTCAATGGCCTTCACCTACTTCGAAGCTTCGAGCCATCTTCCACTTGCTTTGTCGGATCTTTCCCCGGTTTTCACCGACGGAGGAAAAGGAACTGTTTCGACGAAGTAACACGATCAAATGAAATGCAACTGAGGAAAGGTGTTCCAAGAGTTGAGTATCCCATTAAAGTAGACGGGGAGTAAAGAAAAGAGTCAATAGCGACTTGGGTGTCATGCGACCTTGATCATCGCCGGAGTGAGTTCTCGTGAACTCCAGTGAGATTCGGGCAACATTATTCGATACCCTTTGGAATATAAAACTTATGACCATGAACAGCACCAATGATTTGGATCCCTAAATTAATCAAGGTATCGCGAGAAAGAAGATAGTCTGAAATCGCGGGCGAAGAGGATAAGGTGGCGTTCACGTTCCCCATGATCGGTCTATGGAATACTCTACGGATTACTCAAATAAATACTCAAAAGCCTAGATTCAATTTACCCAAACAAATACCAAGTCTAGATCCAATCAATTCATGTAGTAAGGAACCCATCATTGCCAGCACGGTTTCCAGCTCATGAAGGAAATTAAAAGAAAAATTAAGTCTTAATGAAGCCAAATGGAGACCAACGTGTCGATTTTGCTTGATTAGATTCCATCCTAACTTACTTACTCCTCTTTTCTTTTGGGCATCCATCCTAACTAATGTCATTCACTCTTTTTTTTTTACTGAATAAAGGAGCACTGCACCGCAATGGCTGCACATGCATTCAGTGCATGTCCAATCTGTCGCTCTTCGAGGCTGGGCATTTGGGTAAATTCCAATGCCGTGGAGAAGTGCTGAGAAAGTGATAATATTTATCTCTGACCAATGCCATGATGAAAAACGATTTGGTCCGGAATGTCAATCGGTTTCACTGTACAGAGTACATAAACTCACGGTGAACATTAAAAAGACTAGTTTGTTTCGTGGAAAAAAAAAGATTTGATTTTTTTTAATGAAAATAATCGTTTATATTACTTTAAAAAAACGAATGGATGATTGAAACTGCTTAGACATAAAGTATTGTGAATAATAAAAATATATTTGATTTTTTATTATTTCAATTAATACAAGCGATGATTTTTAAAAAAATATTTTTTAAATTATTCATTTTTCTCGAAGCAAACGTAGCCTTTCAGAAACTTTAGAGTGGAGCTATTCCATTACCTGTGATCATTCAGAGTAAAACATGACTGCGCATAATGGAGTTACTGTTAGGATGCATGTTAGAGAAGTCTCACATTGGAGAATTAATGTGGTGTTGAACAGTTGATATATCTAGGTTAGCCCATAACTCATTGGATTAAGCTTTTGAGTGAAGATGGGTTCAACTGGATATGTTGACCTATTCGGACTTGAGCTCTCTCTTGGTGATCTCCCTAAGTAAAAGTATCAGACTTGGTATCAAAGCCGATGGTTGATTGATGAGCTCCCGATCTGTTTTGATGTTTGGTGGACATCTCAAAGAACGAATCTGGTGGCCAACGTGGTTTCCGGGCCAATGGACGTTGTGGTGTAGCAACGTGGGCTCGATAAGCGTTGATGGCTAACGCAGTTTCCGGGCCAATGGACGTTGTGGTGTAGCAACGTGAGTCCGATGGACATTAATGAAGATTTAAGTTGAGATAAGTTCCGAGCCAGTGAACATTGTGGTGTAGCAATGTGGGTCTGATGAGCGTTGATGAAAATTCAAGTTGAGATAAGTTGGTGCGAAAGGATACTTGGATTAAAATGAAGAGCAAACCTAACACTAGAGCTCATATGTGAATGAGAGATTGTTAAGAAGCACCCACATTGGAGAATTAATGTGGTGTTGAACAGTTAATATATCCAAATTGGCCCATAACTCATTGGCTTAAGTTTTTTAGAGAAGATGGGTCCAACTGGATATGTTAACGGGCTTAAACTTGGACTGCCTCTTGACGATCTCCTCAAGTTAAAGTATCGGACTTCCGATGCACGCTCCTAGCAAGCTTTTCATCAAATGCCTTGCCTCACCTTCTAACATCATCCGAGAAGTGTCGAAACCTGTGCCTCCAGAGGACCGAAAGCAAGATTTCCTATGAATACTCGGGCCTCCATTCAAAATTGTTGTGAAGTACATAAAGGCATGTATTATTCATAAATTAATGTCCGTACAAGTAGCAAGATTACGTTACAAAAATAGTAAAGAGACAAGCTAACCCAGGAATGTAACAAACGTATAACAGAATCTGCTGCTGGAACACATACAGATGATGTGGTCAGCATACAACAAACGACGACCAGAATCAGTCCTGTACAAAGTCTCGTCGAATGCTTCCGTGCCAACGTCTCCAGAACGGCACAGGTCACAGAACGGGATATTTATATACTTCTCAGTGTAATGCTTTTGAAGCGGAAGTAAGACCTGCTGATACCCTGACCTGACACGTCAAAACAGACCAAGCGATACATACTTAGCACAAACGTATTACATGGTTAGCAAAAAATAACCAGAAGCACTCTTTTTTGTGTGCCAATTTTGCATTTCTCCACTTCCCTTCTCTCTCTCTCTCTTTTTAAAAAAAAAAAATCCCATTAAGCAATGGTTTTTCTAGTTTACCTTGTTTCAACAAGTTTCCCTTTTGACATGTTTTTCAGTTTTTTACCAAGAACAGGTCAGGGTGGCCAACAGCACTGGACGCCAACCATTACCCAGATGAATCAGTCAAGCCTGCGGATTCCGTTCGATTTTATAAAACATTATCTATGGATCTCAATGAAGAATCCCAACGAAGATCATTATGGCATAAAATATACAGAGAAACAAAGTTCCAGAGCTCTCACAAAGGCTCTCCTATGTCATTTGGATGGAAGACATAGAAGGCCAATACGAAGCAGCATCTGAATAGATAACAAGGAAGTGAAAATGAAATCAGAGTCCTTACCAATGGGATGTGAAAAAGAGAAGTATGGATCAGAGCATGGATCCTAACATCGCCTTTTCAATTGCTTGAACACTTTATATGGAGATCTCATGTTAAATGTAAGGCTCTTGGCAACTAACATAGAAATTGCGACGATTTTTTGTATCCACTCTAGCAAGTGTCTATGCTAAACATAGCACGTTAAATCTCCATCTTTGCAGTAGCAACTAAAATGTGCATTTGCCTAACTAAGTTTTTTCGTCAAACTTTCTCAATTTATATGGACAACTCTGAAGCATCATGATTCACAGGGGAGCTCAGGCTATTTTCTCTTGCAATATCTTTTAGCAACAAGTCTCTGTAACAGCATTCAATTTTTACATTATTTCCACAACGTATGCAGAAAAATTCACAATTCAATACCAGTCATTAATAATCTCCCTAAGAATGAACACACAGCTTTGAAGGAGAAAAAAAAAAGGCGGACCAGTACAAATTTCACATCTCATTGCATGAAAACATTGCAGAAATTGATTCATGTGAACATTCAGGAATTACCTGCCCAGGTACAATTTTCGATTATGCATAGCTTTTCATCAAATGCCTCCTTGTTCCACATCTGAAGAAGTCAAAGAGCATGTTTCCAAGAACTTAGTTGTGGACTTGACATATTTGTCCTGGGCACCTAGACATAACTTAGCTGTCTCAAGAAGCTTGACGCAAATGTTGGACGTTTCAGGACTCATCTGCTAGTCAAACACATAAGACAAACCTGTTATCGCTACACTCATGCTTCTGCATGTAGTCACGCATTATTTGATTTATTTCGTCAGGCTAATGAAATAATGTAAGCAGAAAAGGCAAAGAATCTCTGAGATGGGACAGTCAGTTGAATAAAATGCGCACGACTTACTCTGAAGGAAGATGCAATGCAGTTGCAAGCTTCAAGGGCCATGATTCCGCGAGCAACCTTAGGGTAGCAGTACAAGTCAGCAAGAAAGCAACTGACGAGGCCATCATAATAACCTCCAAAACCATCGATAATCATACTTACTGAAGAATGCTCCCATTGAATGGCATCAACCAACTTCTGAACAGCTAGATTAGATATAGATGCAAGTTCTTGTGAATAGGATGAATCGCCATAAAATAGTTGGTCATTACCAGGAATCTGTAACAAAACATAAGGCATATAGTCGATCGGCCAAATCTCTCTGGCTCAGGAAGGATCAGCGAAACTTGAAATGAATACAAAAAAGCAATGAGATATAAACATTGAAAGGATTGTCTGTCACTGTTCCAATAGTCTCGATTATGTGGAAAAAAAGCGAATCAACAAATAATTGAAAGACCCAAGTAAAAATGTAACTCTATGATAATTCTGTGGTAAGGAAAACATGGGCATGCTCTTTAAGTTCTTCAAGCCATCAATTATGTGCAATCAAGATGTTATTTAGACCTCAATTGAAAAATTTAACCAGTAACATTGTCATATTACCCCGAAGTTATTAGCATTATATGGGAGAATCTCCTGGGAAAGCGCTGCTGACAATAAAATAATTGCCGAGAATAGCCTCGTAGTTGTTCGTGGAATCATCCTGTGATATGAGTCGATGAACATTGGCCAATGAGCTATATAAGCGCAAGGGATTCATCAAACTAGACAGATGGGACACTTACTTTGATTGAGAATCTGGAAATACAAACAAGTTTTTTGGAGCATAGTTAAGGCTGGGCCCAATATTAGCTTCAACAAAGAAAAGAACATATATCAAGTGGCACTTTCAAACAGATGTGGAAAAAGAATATATATCCACTAGAACCTTAAAACATTGAACAAGTCGAGGGAAATTCAGCACACCATGCTACACACAAATGCTTGTAAAACTAAAAACTCACATTTATTACATGGTAACATAACTAGTAGACTGCACAGTTTCTGAAAAGAGGAGAGAATTACTTCTACATCAGCAATTTCAGGTGAGCCTGCACCAACCCCAAATTCACAATGAAAAAGTGCGGCAAGAATGTCAAAATCATGGGAAACTCTTGAACTTCCAAGGATTAGTACATCATAAAATCTGACAACAATGCCAGGAAATGTGTGGAAGAGATTACTCATAGCCAAAAGAAAGCTGATTGGTGAGTGAAAAACTAATCTGAGAAACCACCCAGGTCTGCAATTTCATGATCATTGATTAATTGTATGGTTGTCCTGTACTAAAAGCTCCTTCTACTGACAGCATCCCAGTAATATTCACAGAATAGACATATAACGACACCATCAAAAGATCCACTAAATCTGAATGATTAGAGAAAGGAGAAGATCACATGAGCATTCATCGTATATCACAATTATTTAGTTACCACATGATCTCAAGAACAGTAATTTTTTCATCAGTGATCTTAACTTACTGGGCAGATGATCTGCTGGTCAAATCTACTCAGCATCAAAGACAAGTCCTTTAGAAGCATCCAAGGCCGCTTGAATTCCACAAGAATGCTAAAAGCCTATTATTTTATCACTAGACAAAATTTGCCAACTTGTATCCCCAAGACATATTATGTTTTGCATTATAGCAAGTTTTGCTCTAAATGATGAGCATGTGTCAAACATAATCCTTTCGTAAAACTAACCATTCACCACTAAGCTCTGCAAACAGCTGACTGCGGATTCTGTAAGACCTTCTGCATGTGAGACTAAACCACCTAGCAACGCAACCTGTTTAATTCCACCTCAAAATCACTATAACCATTTATAGAGTTAACAAATTGAAAAGCAACAGAAGAAAAAGATGATCAGACCTCTGCAGTCTCAATATATAGGTTTGACTGCTTCATAGGAGATGAAATAGAAGGTATCGTAACTTCACTATAAGCTATGCAAGACATGATGAAGCTGAACTGCTTATTTGAATGTTTCAAGCCCTGTATTGCCAATGAATTGCTTGAATGAACAAGAGCTTCCTGCAAGAGCATCATGTAAAACAGAAGTGAGTGAAGATGTTTAGATGGCAGTGATAAACATCTTTAATAATTTCACTAAGTTACTGTTCACTAAGGTTGTCCTTCCCATTACCCTGATGCCAAACAGAGTACTAGGTACATGATTTTCTCCATACATGCATGCAAGCAATCTGCATATATGCAAAGTGCAAATTCCAAGAAAATAAATTCGCAAAAAAGAAGTTTTGTTTGGGGCAACAAGCGTCCAACCGATAACCTACATCATGTCACTTCACCCCACCAGTAATAATCAAATAGAACCCGGATCCTTGATCATTAATCAATGACTTAATGCAAATACCCAAAATTCATTAAGTTAGTGTACCTAAAGAATCTACTTGAACATGTGCAATGAGTTACAATTGAAGAGACCTTAAGCTCATTAATGCAGCCAAAAGCCCCACGACATTCAACTAAGAATGCCAGATGCCGCTCCACGTCTGAACCATAGTCAACCTAACATCACCAAAGCATATAAATCAGAACATGACTTCCAGGAAAAAAAAAAAACTCTTCGAACTGGCTGTAGTATTCATACACGAGTCCATATTCCTCACCATGCCAACAAATCGAGATATTAGACGTGCTGGCTGTTGATAATCATAATCTATCATGCTTGTTTGATCTGTTTCATCAATCAAGGACTTAGAAATTCCAAAAAGCAACTGTATGATACGGGGATCATGCCAAAGTCCTTTCCTGCACAGTGAAATAAGGAAAATATAGAGTTCCACCAGGAAAGGAACAAAATAATCTAATGAACTCGATTTCACAAAACCTATGGGGGTAAAGTTTATTTATGTGATTGAATAATTTCATATTCCAAAGCTGTTGAGCTTAAAAACAATGTAGATCAAGTTCCACCAAAAGTGTTAAGTGGGCTCAGCCAGCAGAATGCCCAACCGTTGTCACACTGTCAGATTGTTTTCTAGAATGGAGACATCCAGATATCTAATTCCACGTACTCCTGGTGGCTATGCATTATTAATCAAGTAAGTGGCAGGTGAAGGTTAACCCAAAAAAAAAGGACTCCAGCAAAGAAAAGATACATGCAAACAAAGCTAATTATTGTAACTTGTTGGAATATGTAAATATTAAATCACGCCTTCTTCTAACAGCTTAAGCTTTTAGAGCAGTTGGCAGTGATCCCACAAAATCTTTCATGGTATCAGAGCAGGAGGTCCTGAGTTCAAATTTTTTCAGGCTCTTATTTGCCTCCCCAATGAATGTGTCCACGCTTAGTACTAGGCAAAAGACCAGACTAAGCGTGAGGGGGAGTGTTGGAATACATAAATATTAAACCACGCCTTCTTCTAACAGCTTAAGCTTTTATAACAGTTAGAATGGTCCCACCAAATCTTTCATAACTGATTAAAGAGACAGTGTTCTACGGTCCCATGCTACTTTTCTGTCCTCTTGGAAGGTTACAACCTCAATAGTGACAATTATTATCAAGAAATTACTAATTGTGTTTAGAAAGCTATTGCCCCATTGAAGAAATTACTATCATGGGACATAGGATTCTAGACTGACCCGTGCAAATAAAGTAGCAAGGAATAAGAATGTACCTTATTGCTCTGTCAAGTATATGCATATTGACAATGCTCCGATGTCTCCCATACATCATATCTAGGATTTCGAGATAGTGATTCTACAGGACATGTCATCTTAGAAAGATTCCAAAGAATAGTAGTTTCACAGTAGCATGGTGAATTCTTGTTGAACACATGTAATGCACAGTAATGAAATCGAATATAGCTACAGGTACTCATGAGGAGCATACCAAAGCAAATAACTCTTCTAGATCCTCAAAATGAGAAACAAACTTCACCAAGATGGATTGCAAACTTCCGAGTTCCTCTTCAGTAAATGCTTTATCACGTGCTTGCATTGCAATACCTTCTAAAACGTTCAAGATATGGTTGCCCTGATGTTGACAAGAGATAAAGAGAGAGAGACATAAGTAATAGCATGCCCAAAGCTCAAGGGTCTATAGGGCAAAGACTCAAGTCAACATGACAAAACAAAGTCATGCACCCAACTAGTCCATTGCAACTTTTCATTTAGAGCCCTCTGTCATTTGCTTTTCACATTGGACTAAACGAGACAATTGCAACTTTATGATTAATCAGATTGCACTAGAGTCAACTGAACATGACAAAACAAAGTCATGCACCCAACCACTCTATTGCAATTTTTCATTCCATTCGGTGCCTTGTGACCGTCATTTCAGATTGGGCTAAAGGACTGCATTGCTAAGTTTACGAACAACCAGATTGCATCAAGCTCAGACCAAAGATACGGAGCATTTACTACAGATTTACTTATTCCCAACCCAAAGTCATAGAAAACATGTTCGGAAGAAGCATGAACCAACAAAGCAAAGGCTCCTTGTCTCAACCTCCTGTCCAGGAATTCAGCACCCAGATTTACGTCACGCGTTATTAAGATAAATAAACCTCACCCTAAAATTTAAGGCAACAAAGAACAACACAGGAAGCAATATTAAGCCTCTTATGGAAAGGATCACCAACTTCGACACATGTTGCAGGCCAGACAAGGCGATACAATGCAAAACCAAACATAGACTCGCCCACAGTAATTAAATGCATTCACATTGTATTTGCCATAACTAAAAAAATTTGATGCTATTTATTCGTCAGCTTACAAGAAATTAATGCATTAAGAGTTGTATGAGTGAAGTCCACACCACAAAAGGCACATTACCATAAAGCTTAACACCCTTAATTGACACTTACCATTTGATTTTGTAAGACAAGATCCAGAAATGCATCCATGACCTTCAGGTACTCATCAAGTTTTCCCCACAGAAGAACAACCTGATATGGGGATGGTGATTAGAACATGTAGGCCAAATGGAAAATAAGTCCACTGATAAGTCCTCCCACCCAACACTATTGACATTTTTAGCGCAACAAGAAGAACAAAAACTTAAACCGATCTTCCAAATCAAAGTAGAGAGAACGATTAGTGGGAAAATAGATATAACAAGAACGATGCCAATGTTGATTTCAGACTAGACTTAAGAATGTTCCATATTGCAGCTACTGAGAATGTTGTAGAGTCACAAATTATGTCAAACAATTTATAAGCAGTGACAAATAGTTCCAGCATATGAACAACAAAATCAGTGATGCAGAAATCCATTTTTCAATTTCCATTTGACAAAGAACCAAAAGGATTGACTTTGTAAGATATTTACTTGTCAGTGGAATAATTGTCTTCTCTATTCACAGTTACCAATGCTGTGTTCCACAAATTATTGGAAATATGGGAGCTTCCCCTATCTATCTAGTTAACAATTAGTAGCTGCTGCAGTCTTTACCCATGCAGTGAGTACATGCTCAGAAGAGAATGGCATCGCTCTATATTAGATCTAACATGTGCTAGCCAAGAAATATACCACTTCCAACAAATAAAAAGAGATTGGGAACAATTACTAAATCAGAAAATTTCCATCAGTCTATCGTATTGCGTATATGGGTAACTAGATAGCAATTTCCATCAATCTTTTGTATAACATATATGTGTGACTAGATGGCTATTCAAAGAAATGGAATAGGATCTTGCAGATACAATTGCATCATCAATCCAGGTTATTTTCCTCTCTCAACACAGTACAGTCATTATTGTACCCCATGAGTAATGTTTCGTTTGCATGTTTCATTTCTATAATCCTTGAACATGATATTTGTTTAAGTACGACTTTGTTTGTTCACGGGGTTTATGCAAATAACCTCCTCTACTTAATAGCTCAAACTTTTGGGTTGGAATCTTTAATATGGTATTGGTATCAGAGCCATGTTTTGATTATTCATGCCCCTTTCATTTTTCATTTCGCTTGTGCATTCTTGTTCATAGTATTCCTCATTCTTCACTCCATACAAGTTCTTTATATGATTTCACCTTGTTCTGCACATGAGAAAGGTTAAAGTTATCCCACAATGCATGTTCACAGGTTTTAACCTGACGTTCTATGTATGCAGCTTACTCTGCAAAATGTTTAAAACTTTTGGGCTCGAATCTCCAATAACATTCAACATTAAGGACATCTTTTGGCTCTGCCTCCTCCATCAAGATGAAGAACACGCTAGTACTGTCTATTTCCTAGATGTCGTCGCATATTTCAGTTCATTCCAAGAAAGCCATATCCTTCATAAAAACAGACATGTTGTCGGGGTCCTTTTCATAAGGCGTCAGAACAGAAAACAAGTAGTCAAGTACCTGGATGACATGATCCACCACATCAACCATGTCCTGCGTAGATGTAGTCTCCGACAGCCTGAATCCAAGTAACCTGTAATTTAAGCTCTGCACATGCAAAGTTGAAAAGGAAGTAAGTTCAAAAATTCAAAGCATCTACTGAAGGAGCAACATTTCCTTTCTAAGTAGGTTTGTACTATCAGAGCAATACCTTATCTAAGCTACAATCATTGCAGCATTCGATAAGGTTGATGATCTCCTTTGACTTAGACCTCACCATGTCAGCTGGAAGCTCCTTAACATAACAATGAGCAACAATTGACAAGCAGGAGACGGCTTTATTATCCCCTTTCTCTCCAAGTCCAAGATTCACTAGTGCATTAGCTAGTTGCTCCTTCAGACAAAATCGAAAGTGGTATGCACTCAGTTGCAGAGAAATTGGTTGCTTAAGATCTCATCCAGTCTTACCAAAAAGAATAAGCATTTCGTGTGAGCTAAATTGCGAGTATTACTGGAGTAGTTAAAACAAAAGACTAGAAGTGAGTCAATATTTATAGCTAATGCACCCCAATAGATAATTAGGTAGTACAATATCCTCTGTTCTTTCATTAAGTAGTAGCTGATGCTTTTTAATGAAGTCCTGATTGAGCACGAGAATTAGAGATTTTATACCGTTCCTCAAACTAACATCACTATTTCAGGAATTTGCTGAAAGAGTGACATCCAAATCGAAGATTGCTAATGATAGAGAAGTGACGTAACGATGGCACAGCTAACCTTTGGTGTATCCACAAAAATGTGGTGCACGATATATTCAATAGTTGGCTCAATCAAACTGATGAGCAATCTTCTCTCCTCTACACAGGTTTTTGAAATGTCCCTCTTTAATGACAAGGCATCCACGAGTAGAATATTCATGTCATTCATGCAGGTGATCAAATATGCTGCAAAAACCACAACTCAAGCTTCAGACCAGAAATGTCACAGTAACTGCTACATTAGTAGGAAAGACGTGGCAATTAGACAACTTGCAAGTTTATGTAATAGAATATGTCTGAGATTTATCATGAGCATGTACCATGGCTTTTGTAAAGATGGTCATCTGACTTAAAATTAGAGTTCAACCCCTAATTTCAAATCCTGGCACCCTCTCTCAGGTTATTCCTCTCCTTTTTCACTTGTCATCAGGTGGTCCATTCAATAGGATTACGCCTACCTCATTTTGTTTCACATGTATCTCACAGCTAACCCACATGGAGCAGTGTTAATGAGTGTATTAGAATGTATTGAAGGCCATTGTTTGAAGCTTAAGTTTTCTAGAGAAAAAGTGGTTCAACAATATGTATTCAAATGAGGTAAAACAAAAATGAAGGGCCATAATAACATTTCAAAGGCTTTGTTCAGATGCACATTATTTTCATAATTGAGATGTCAACCTTCAAAGGTTACAAGGAAGCTAAAAATTGAGTTTAAAATTCCACCCCAAAGTATTGCTTGGGTACAAATGTATGAAGTACAAAAAAAAATTCTTAAGCACTTAAAAATCAGAAAGTGAATATGCAGTACAGCTATATGATCATAAGAATTCCGAGGCTCGTTCTAAATATGTAATCTTTGTTCTAATACTAGTTTTTCCTAACATTATTCTTTAACCAGAGGAAGAACCCACGTCCAGCCTCCTTTGTTATTCGATGCCTCATACTTTAACATTTATATGAGCATAAGAGAAATGATGCATGCCTGTATCTCGTGATAGTAGCTTTCTTGCACGATGGACCATGTAGAGACGACAATAAGCAGATGAAAGTGGATCTGCTAACCCTCTTATCATCTTGACTAGCCGGTGAAGACAGTCAGCAGGTTGAATGAGAAGAAAGCGCCAGCAAGGCAAGATTGCCAGCTCCAAATAACTGAAAAATCATCATGATTTGTTAATAAGTCATAATAACACTGACAAACAATGACACGTGTTCCCACTTAAAAAAGTTTCAGTGATTGCCTATCTCCAAGCTGGAAAAACAAAACCTCTTCTGTGGATGCACTTGAAAATTTAACCCAAATTACACACAATTCCTGCCAAGTCTGCAGTGGTTCTGAGAATTGGCATACCTAATTGAAGCATGAAGATAATAACATAAATACCACACAAGCACTTATCTAGTCTCAACAGAGAGTTGGCACAGAGAGCTTCTAAGAAAGGATGTAATAGCACCAGTACTGTGATACAAACAAACGTGTGTACTGTGATGCAAATGATCATCCTAATGCTAACACAGATGCATGAATCAATAGCATACAGAAGTTCCCATGCTACTTTTACCAACTCAGCGTTATCATAAAAATAGCCAATGCAGTGGCAAATCTGCTTTAAACTGCTCCAAACAAGTATTGTCGGTACAAGATATAGTAAATTGAAGCCAAATGTTAAGCTTTTGAGGATGTCGGAGGATGAAACAATTGCGGCAGGATAGATTATAGTATAATACTATTTAATAAGCCAAAGAATCCGGACTATACATGCGTGGTAGCAGGTCCACTATGGAACCGACTTTGTAAAACCAGTTATTGCAAGTTTCTTTGGCATCAACGCACACCCCATTCGCTTCAAAATTTTCTGCAGATTATACCACAGAGTTTCACAAAAGAAGGACAAAAGTTTCATAGGTTATCAAAAAGATTTGGAAAGAAGTGAAATGGACCTTCCAAGGAGCAAAGTTTGCTCCCATCCACTGTAAATTCAGCCTTTTGCTTTATGCGCTCCCATACCATATCTCCAAGCATGTCCATCACATCTGTAGCAAGAACAAATAATGTAGGATAAAATTGTCTTACTGATGTATCCATCAGAAGCCTAGCAACCTGCATAAGAATGGAGATGCAACCTTGTAAGCTGTAAGTTTTTCCATGAAGAGCTTTGCTTGTAAGCTATTTGTTTGCTCAGGAGTCCAATAATCCAAGAAAAAGAAAAAACAAGGATCATATTTTCTGAAACTTTGAACTAAAGAAAAAAATCCATGTTTCATATAAAAGATACACCATCCATCGAATAGTGATCATGGTAGCATAGAGTTATTTCTTAATATGAAACATAAATAAATACAGATATAGAAAAGAAATAAAGAAAGACAATAATCTAAATTGACACCGTTTACCTTTATTGTGAGCTTCAAAGCGGCCACCCGGTCCTCCGAACGCCAAGCTTGGACAATCTTTTCCTTAAAATCGTTTAATCGGAAGACATACTCCTGGCGAGTGATTGATGCATTTCCCTCTTTAGCAGATTTTTGTGGATCATCCAGTTCTTCCAGACGTGAACTTGTGGAAGATATCTCATCATCTATAATTTGTCGGCAAAAGTAAGTACTGAAATTCTCTTCGTTTATTTATAAGCAACAGAAAATAACCATAAGTTGTTATGACAACTTCAATTTGTTCGAGAAAGGAAAAGGAAGAAAATGGATTATGAAAATGGTTGACATACCCTTGTTACTTTTCATTATTCCATCTGATATCTGCAACAAAGGGCTCAATCACAACGAAGTGGCAACAGACAGCAATGGAAGTTGCTTCTTGTAATGAAGAATGCCGTTTGAAAGACGAGATGACAAGATTTACAAGAGCCGCTTCCAGTGGGAACTTTTTTTTTTTTTTTTTTACAAGGGTTTTCAAAGATACACACGTCATACAATTGAATCAACAGTTTCAAGTTGCATGCACTGAGAGAATAATCAGAAAGAAATTAAGCATGATGTTTTCAAATAATATTAGACCATTGTTCCTTAACAATGCAAAAGAAAAACACCAGGACATAGAGACCCAGTTTTCAGACACTCAAAATCAGTCAGCAGTCCATTGAATATCGAGTATATAGTTTGACCGTATGAAAATACGTAGAACCTCCTTAGAATGGGAAACTAAAAACTTCCTAAATTTCTGAATAGTGCTCACTGTATAGATGTGAAGGACATACGTAGAAGATCCTTAGAAGGAGACCAAAACTACCCAATTTTCTGAATAGCCCTTGTAAATTGTAATGTAATGCCTCAACAAATTCCAAATAGAAGTATCTGGCAACCATATAAAAAAATTCTGAAGCACATTATTCTTAAACCAAGGTCAGTGACCCCAACGTTACCGAACACCCGGAGAGGTAATATAGAGCTCTAGACACCTTTGAAGTCTCACCCAACAACATTCAACAGGAGATTATTAGTTCTTAGATATCTTAGAGATCCAAAAACAGTCGGATGAATATACATACAGGAGTTCAGCATCCAAACTGCTCTTGTTGAAAACTGCCCAAACACACAATTACATATTTGATATCATTAACTTTGGTAGCTATCGCATGATTTAAGCTTTTTCCAACAGTCCACAGTCAAGCAACAAATGATGACGCAGAAAGACATACTTACCGATGAGATAGATATCATTTTGGAGATAGGAAACCTCTGCATCAACAATCTCTTGAACGAATTCCAGTCCCTTGTGTGCTGATTATTACGTTCAGTAAAAGAACCTCCAGAACCAGAAGTACACTCCTCATACGGTAAATTGTGAAAAGCCTCCACAACGTTAGTGTTTGGCCCTCTTAAAGGATCGAAAAAGTCCTCGATGTGATGTTCCCCGACAACCTGAGCACAATGCAGATCTCTCATATAGCAGAATACCTCTTTGCGGAAACAAAGCGCCGAAAATATCGAGCCCAACCTAAACTAGATTTCCTACTTCTTCAACTCCAGGAAAAAACTGTGATAGCTCAGTCGAGTTCCATGAACTGAACTCTATAAGATTGACGTCATCGGAAGAGCCCTAAGATGCGATAGAAAGAGGTTGATGATTCAGTCAACAGTTCAGCAGACCTGAGGGTGCGATGTCGACGGAGTGCATAGAGGATGATCGTCTACGCGCATACGATGAAGCGCGTGCGACTCCTTCTCTTGCTTGTAGTTTCGAGGTCTGAACTCCATTGGAGCGAAGACTGTTGCAGCTTTCTTCGATCTCCTTCCCGCTCTCGTTTCACTGTGCTCTTCTCTTTCGCGAGGGAGTGGACGCAACGCGGTCGAGGACTCGAGATTGGGGTCTGAGTTTCCAAGGCCCGGCTGGCTTCTTTAAAGTGGAGTAGTTGTGAAGAGAGATGCGAATTTATATTTCCCCTGAAAAAAAGGAAATTTCTATGGATTTATTTCAAAACATTCCCAATAAAGCTTTTTCTTCAAACAATTTTACTTGAAATTTATGTTTTAATTTTGAATAATGCTACGAGATTTGAAATTCTCAATTAGTATGTTTATCGAGAATTGAACATGGTTCAGTCATTAAAGGCCATTCCATTGCAATCTAATGACAAATCTGTATTCTCTAGCTTAGAGCGAATTATTTTATGGACTTGACTTATATCGATGAAATATTTTATTATTTGAATCATATTGTAAACTCGTGACTTTGGAATTGAGATCAATCATCAAATGTTGGATTGCCTAAAATGATATTATCATATCAACAACGGTCATATCTAATCTATACATTACTTCCACTAGAAAGATAGTATATTTATTAAATTATAGTTACCAACAGAGAAAATGATAAATCAGAGGAACCGACCCTACGAGGTCCAATGATTGACATTGATTGGCATGTACCTTCAACTTGTAATAGGATGATATCAATAGCTAAGCTTGGAAAAAATATTCGAGCATGTCCGAATTCACTTAACTTATTATTTTTCTACTTAAAATGTTGGTCGATCTCCTTTTGACTTGAAACTTCTAAAACTCTCACGACCTGAATTACATTCTTAATTTTGAAATTGAAAAGTATATAAAGTTTTTTTTAAGGAAATAAAAAAATCGGTTTTTTTTTAAGTAAAATCAAACCCGCTGGGTTGGAACTTGGAAGGCCCGATCCGCTCATCATCAATCCCGCCCGGCCATTTTGTAAGTTGGGCGCGGCCGTACCGCGAAAAACACGCTCGCCGATTCAACTCCAACTCATAAACCCCGACTCAGCGACCTTCCTCTTATCTTAAAACCCTCCCGCGTCGCGGAGACTTCCATTTCTTCACCCCCATCTAAAGCATGTCTTCGCTCTCTCTCCATTTCAAATTCCTCCATCTCTCTCCGAATCTCACCTCTCCTCACTTCCAATCTCCACTCGCACTTCACCAGTCCATCAGCTTCAGCAACCGAACCAAGCTCGAGCTGAAAGCAGCGGCGTCGTCTTCTTCTTCGTCGTCGTCGTCGTCGTCGTCCTCCTCCTCTTCATCCGCCTCGAAGCAACCGCAGCAACGGCCGAAGAAGAGGCAAAGCGCGAGCGACGCGGAGAGAGGGATTGATCCGACGAGATTCCTCACCAAGTTAGGCATCTCCCACAAAGGCTTCGCTCAGTTCCTTCGCGAGAGGTAAGTGAGTTTTGGATCCCAAGTGAGTTCGAGTAGAAGCAGGAGTGTGATCGATTTCGTCCGTTATGTTACCGAGGAAGTATCTAGGTAAACGTGTCTTGCAATGCGGTGTCGCTGGGGTACCAATCATGTTTTTGTGGAGCTTCAAAACTCGAAGAAGAGTTAATGACGGATTGAAGCTATATCGCGAGTACAATATACATTAATTTGGCCCGGGACATTACATCGTCGATGACATTTGATGTTACTGTTGCATAAGAGACTAGCTCGAGGTTTTGCGGCCTTTTAACTGAAGCAGTTTGTGCGTTGTTTTTTGTGGGTATTCTGGTCAGTGTGAAATGAAGGTGGAAAATAGATTCTCCCGAGAATTGATTGCCGCTCCTTTCTTTGGTGCATCTGGAAATTGTTCTTCATTTTGTCCATTGTCGCCGTATATTTTCAGGCATAAAGCACTGAAGGACCTCAAGGATGAGATTTTCAATCGTCACCTCAATCTTAAGGAAATGGCCTCTGGGTTAGTGTTACCTTGTTATATTTAAGTTTGCTTATTTTCTTGCTTCATATACTGAACTGTGCATCTGATGTGTAAAGAAAAGATCTTTTCGACTGGCTATTGCATCTGTTGTCAATCTTCTTCCTCCATCATGTTATTTTACCTATTCTTATGGGCTCTCGCACCATATTAGACTGACAAGAGACGCGAGATTTTTTTTTTTTTTTTCTTGAGGATGTTCAATGAATTCAGTCACGGAGGGCAATCAATTCATAGTGTTTTGCTAGTAATTATGCAGTTTCACCAAATCACATGGGTGCAATAGCATGCGTTTATTTGATTAAGGTTTTCCATTTTTCTTTTCTAGCGAAGGAAATCAACTCACATGTTCATTGGAGAATCCATTCAGAAAAATACAATGGTTCCTATGTATTTTCACTCTCATATGGCTGCTTAATGTTTTTCTCTTTTTGATTGTCTGGTTTATTTGGTGGCTGAATTTGAGTGAGATTTCATTTGTCTAGATCTTAACAGTTCTTTTAACTTCAGATTTGAGATATTGGGTATGCATCGTCATGTGGAACATCGGGTAGATTATATGGAATGGGCTCCAGGTTTGACATAACACTCAAATCTGATTATAGTTTCAATCTATTTGATGAACTGGACTTTGTTATATTGAAATATTTGTAGACGTGCTCTGTATCTGGATTTGCCTATTCGAATCCCTCAGACATTTTGCCAACTTTTTTGGGGCACAGACTTGTCCATCTCTTTTTCCCCCACTTGCTCTAGGAATTATCTTATCTTTGTGTCACCTTTCACTTGTGGCGTGTTAACTCTAGGTGCTCGCTATTGTGCCCTTGTTGGTGACTTCAATGGCTGGTCACCTACTGAAAATTGTGCTAGAGAAGGTCACTTTGGCCACGACGACTATGGTTATTGGTTTATCATTCTTGAAGATAAGCTAAGGGAAGGAGAAAAGCCTGATGAGCTTTACTTTCAGCAGTATAACTATGTAGACGACTATGACAAAGGTGACAACGGTCTTACAATAGAAGATATCTTCAAGAAAGCAAATGATGAATACTGGGAACCTGGAGAGGATCGTTTTGTGAAAAATCGATTTGAATTACCAGCAAAGTTATATGAGCAGTTATTTGGGCCAAATGGGCCTCAATCAATAGAGGAATTGGGAGAAATTCCGGATGCTGAGACTAGATATAGAGCTTTCAAAGAAGAGCATAAGGACGATCCACCTGGCAGCCGACCTCCATTTGACGTTATTGACAATGATAAAACTTATGACATCTATAACATAGCGGGTGATCCTGTTTCCTGGGAAAATTTTAAAGCTAAGATGCCACCGATAGCATATTGGTTGGAGACACGTAAAGGGTGGAAAGCATGGCTAAAAAAGTATGCTCCTGGTATTCCTCATGGAAGCAAATATAGGGTTTACTTTAATACTCCCAGCGGGCCGTTGGAACGAGTTCCTGCTTGGGCTACTTATGTACAGCCAGGTATACTTGCTTTTCAGCTATCAGCATTAGCCAACTGGCCTCATCTTCCATCCAAACAATAGTTTTTGTGTTCTGTTATTGTGCAATGAACTATAATGTCAAGTATTTTGTTTCAACAACCACCACCACGAAGCCTTTTCTCACTAAGGAGAGTCATCTAAATGGATCTTTGACAATCGTGCTCTATCCTGGACTAAATCTCTGTTTTGAATGTCTGATTTAAAATCAGTGTATCCAATTTATCTTTTAAAGGCCTTCCTCTCCCCTTTTTGCCCTGCATTTTCCACGGTAGTGCGACATATTTTGACTGAAGCATCTAAAATCTGTTGTTTCACATATCCGAACCACCTTAATAAATTTCTCCTAATCTTGTCTTCAATTGGAGCCCCTCTAGTTTTTCTAATATAGAATTAGTTAATATCCAATAACTTGTTAGATGTGATTAATCTACAATTCTGATAGGTATCTGCAACTTTAAGAGAATGCTCTCTAGTGGTTATTGTAGTTAAATGTCAAAACAATCTGTTTGAGAGGGTGCTGTCAAATCAAATCAACTACTATAGGCTCTTGTACAGATTTTTGGTGGGAATCGGATGGTTAAAAGTTCAATTAACTGGAAGTATGCCATAGGAATGAAAAGCTTATTGCAAGCACAGAAGCTCCCCTCTATTTTCAACATAAGCCAGTAGTGTTTTCAGCGCATATTTTCCTGGTTCATGACAATGGTGTACTTCTGATCATTTCTGTTTAATTCTATTTGCGTGGGCATGCGAGTATTCTAAGAAACTCATGTTTGCACTTTATAGATACATTGATATGGCGTCACATAGATTCTGGATGATGTTAAATAGTCAATGACAGATGCAGAAGGAAAGCAAGCTTTCGCAATTCACTGGGAACCACCACCTGAATGTGCCTACAAATGGAAAAACCCTAGCCCGAAGGTGCCAGCGTCTCTGCGTATATATGAAGGCCACATTGGAATCAGTGGATCCGAGGCAAAAGTATCTTCCTTCAATGAATTCACTGAGAAGGTTGCGCCCTAAATGTACCTTCTATTCTGATTCAGGGATGTTGTAACATCCTAACCATTACTTTCCTACACGTAGGTTCTTCCTCATATCAAGGATGCCGGTTATAATGCAATCCAATTGATTGGGGTGGTTGAGCACAAGGATTATTATACCGTCGGTTATAGAGTGAGTTACAAAAAATAATCCTCTCTTTCTAACGTATAACGTCATCTTTTAGATAGGGCTGAGTTCTCAGCTGAATTTGTATGACCATTTGCATTCCTTCTAGATAAAACTTCTGCTAATTGTTCATAGCTTAATTACAATTGCTGCATTGGGTGCAAGATATATGTGATGTTTTCAAGTATCAATTGGCAATGCAGGTGACAAATTTTTATGCCGTGAGCAGCCGATTTGGTACTCCTGATGACTTCAAGCACTTGGTTGATGAAGCACATGGTATTTTCTATAGGACTTCCAAATGACTTGTGACGAATTAGTTTCTTAATTAGGAGAGGCTAGTAAAAAAATCTGTGACGTTTTGACCATACATGCTAACCACTTTCACACATGTCTTGATTGCGTTAATTTCTAATGCACTATGGAATTCAATGTATGTTACTCAAAAAAGAAAGTAGCTAGCATTTACTGTTCTGACACCCTGATCTCAATACTTTGGTAAAATTAGTGTTACCCTTTCCAGTTACATGGCGAGCCTGATAGCAAAAAAAGCAAAGTACATTCATTAGCTAGGTTTCTACCAGTTTGTAAAGAATTAGGTAATTGTCAAAAATAGTCCGACACAGTTTTATTCAAGTTTTCCACGAGACATTCTTAGAACATTTTATCAAGCGTCTACTACTAAATTGTTAATATACCTCATATTGCAATTCATATTGTGCTCAAGATATTTTCTTGTTGAGCAGTTTGGTTGGGCATCACGGTCCACTTACATCCTAAAGCCACCTCTCTCTGTTCCATGCCTATACCCTTAAATGAGGTCATGCTTGTCAATTAGTGTTCCTTATTCGCTATTTCTTATTACAGGTCTTGGATTGTTGGTCTTTTTAGATATTGTCCATTCCTATTCAGCTGCAGATGAGATGGTCGGTCTCTCACTATTTGATGGATCAAATGACTGTTACTTTCATACAGGTACAAGCATGTTAGAGGCTTTTGTCACCAATTTGCTGGAGGAACTTGTTCATGTATATCCTTGTTTTTCTTTTATCATGGTCCTGAAATTGTTTTCTCAATTGAATTTATGCAGGATTGATGATGCTTTAGTTCCAGTCTTTGATTATTTTGAACCACCATTTTCGCACTAAAAATGATGACGGAGATGAACCTCTGCTTGAAAATATAATGCTCCTTGTTTTTGTGAAGATGTAATGGCATGATATGCTCAAGCTATTGATCTTCTAGACTTGGTTCACACACACATATATTGATCAACATGATAACTTTTTCAACTTATTTTCACTTTCATTCTGTTACTCTTGTCTTATTCCAGTCACCTTTCCCTGTTGAATGTGTGGCTTGGCTTCTGTATTACTTCTGTTATGTGGAAAATCATCTGATGGTTACATGAAGATGGTGGATACCAATCTGATCAAGTAGCTATGTCTGCTATATGAAAAACTGCTTGCTTGTGTAGGTAAGCGAGGACAACACAAATACTGGGGTACCCGAATGTTCAGATATGGAGACCCTGATGTCCTGCATTTCCTTCTATCTAATCTAAATTGGTAAATGTACAATGCAGCTGATATTTTCCTTTCTAATCTGTGGGATCAATGGACTTATGACCTTTAGACTCCCCTTCTACCTAAAGGGGCAGCTGTGGTTTTTTGGGTGTTTGATGTTTGGCGACCTGTGATACGGTGTTTCTTGGGCATGTACTCAAGTTAATAATGTTGCATTGCTCATAGATGGTGTTTTGGCAGGTGGGTTGTTGAGTATCATGTTGACGGTTTCCACTTCCATTCCCTCTCATCAATGATGTACACGCACAATGGTTTTGCCTCTTTTACTGGAGACTTTGAAGAGTAAGATCATCTTGGCTAAATTTTTTCCGTCATCCACCCTTGTGGTCTTGAATGCAGTGTAGATCCCCGTGAAAGGATTCTCTGTTTGGTTTGCTCTCGTGATTTCTGAGGAACTTAGTTGGCAATTCATCTGTTGCAGGTACTGCAACCAATATGTTGACAGGGATGCATTGATGTACCTCATTTTGGCAAATGAAATACTCCATGACCTTCATCCAAATATAGTAACAATTGCTGAAGATGTGAGTTTCGAGTCAGAAGTTCTCCCGGTCAAGTGGACGATTAGAGTTTCAATATATATATAGAATCTCAATTAGTCGGTTTCTTTCCCTTTAAATGGAAGTAACAGAATATTTGGTGACTCATAAGTCATAATTGATAGATAAAGGAAGAAAATTCTTCCCATGACATTTTTTTTAGCATGATGCCCTTGGAGTCACAAGTGATTAAAAGCATCTTGCAGATAGAATTGTTGTCAAGTAAATTTTTACAATCATTAATCAATGTCTTTAGACCCTATGTACAGGCAACATCTTATCCAGGCCTGTGTGAGCCAACTTCTCAGGGTGGATTGGGATTTGATTACCATGTCAATTTAGCTGTATCAGAGATGTGGCTGTCTTTACTAGAAAATACTCCAGATCACAATTGGAGTATGAATAAGGTCATCTTCTGTGATTATTGAGATTATAATTACCCCGCAATAGAATGTCATTCGTCCTAATTGTACTTAGAAATCTTCAACGCACCTTTGCAGTATTCAAGCTGACTTGAAATATCACTGCAGATTGTCAGCACGCTAATTGGTAACCGACGCTACGCTGATAAGATGCTTATTTACGCGGAAAACCACAATCAGGTAACTGATTTTTTTATTGCGTAGAAACTTCTGTTATATTTCTGGATCGTCATCTTCATTATCCTCACTAATTATTTCGCTTCTTGCTTCTTTAATGCTGTCATTGTGACCTTTCAGTCCATATCTGGAGGACAGTCATTTGCTGAGATACTTTTTGGTAAAATCAGGGAGCATTCTTCTGGCTCAAAAGATCTACTGCTTCGAGGCTGTTCATTGCACAAGGTAGGTGAAGTTCTCCTTAAAGATCTAGTTAGTGTTTCGCTCTTCTTTTTACCACCTGTGTTATTTTTCTCTATGATATCTCGTTAAGGTAGCCTTTGCAAAGTTGTTGTAACTGATATACCGTTATTGGTAGCCATTGCAAAGAAGTTACAACTATCTTTTCTTTACCTGTGCTGCATTGAAATTCATCACACATCCCAATGATTTTGTAGTAAATATATTGAGATACCATTTGCAATACCTCACGAAGGTTTGGTTTGATGAGCAAACTTAAGCACGGTACCTTCAATCTTTTGTTGTATTTTTGACTGCTAAGCTCCTTGGGACATCGCATTTGCTACTTTTAGTGACAGGATTTTCTGTACACAACAAGTTATCTAATGACCTTGAGTGTTTCTATTCCTACGCATGCTTTGCGGCAGTTTCAAGTTAGTATTGTGGGTGCTTCTGTAATATTCATTTAGCCCTCATATTTGGCATGTTTATGTTAAAGTTTACTGTGCAAAATGGGGATAGGTGCTTGATTTTGGGACTGTATCTAAGATGCCTTGAGATTGACATGACCATGAATGATTTTGATTTCTTTATCATTGTTGCTAACCAGTAATTACTTTAAACTGGTGTAGTTGATCTAAATTTTATCCTCTTTTCTTGAGTCAGATGATCCGACTAATAACGTTCACAATATGTGGCCATGCTTTCCTCAACTTCATGGGTAATGAATTTGGTCATCCGGAGGTAAGGATGCTTCCCTCGACCTGTTTGTATGACCTCATATCATATGAATAATTAATCTTTTATGCTGTTAGAGGGTCGAATTTCCTATGCCAAGCAACAACTTCACCTATTCTCTGGCCAACCGGCGTTGGGATCTGTTGGGGACTGGAGTCTATCAAAATCTATTTTCCTTTGACAAGGTATGGGTGCTGACAATAACTTACTTATGAACCAGAGATGAAGGGGACTTCAATAACATTTTATCCCTAGTATAGGAAGATCTTTCTGCCCTACGTCTGCATACATGAACTGTTCCTGCCTTTTGTTGAAAAGTATGATGTCCGGAGCAAGTTCCACTTGACCTTTTACCTCTCTCTGTTGAAAATAATTTTTGCAGTTCGGTAAGCAACCTTTGGTTCTTTGATGCTACTGCATTTATTCTTCTCTTGAAATAGAAGTATATCATTTGCATGTGCTTATAATTTATGTGCGAACAATTGCAATTGAACTTTGTGCAATATGCTAAGGGCGAAATTTTGCAATTTTTTTTTTTTTTTGTAGGACATGATGAAGTTGGACGAGAATGAGAGGGTGCTTTCTAGAGGTTTTCCAAATATCCATCATGTGAATGACTCCAGCATGGTATGAAGATTATTAGTTGTTATTTGTTATGTCAGCATTTATGTTTCTTTGTGATGGGAGCTTCGTAATGGGTCTATGGATCTTTTGGCTTATGTGCCTTTGTGCGCGCGCGCTATTGGCAGCATGCTTTGTTGAAGCCAGTTCCAGATTTTTGGATGTATGAGCAGCTTTTTTTCTTTGGGTGGGTTGGGGTTTGCCTGTATTCTTTTCATTTTTAAGCATGCATAACCACTTGAGCTTCAAGGTTGAGCAAGTAAGATCTGAGGGATTAGCTACGTTTAAACTTCAAACAATTTAGCTTTAACCATATTAATGGTCCCACATTATTGGTCAATTGAGAATCAAAGTGGACTTACCAATGAATCACGAATTGCTATGGTTCTTAAATATTATTTATTAATTTATTTAGAAGTAATTCGCGGGATCATGCATCTTTTACTTTATACTAGGTGGTTTGTGACTGAGAATGGAAGCTCCCATTAGGACATAAGTACACGCACTTCTGAAAGCCATCTTCAAGGAGCTATCACTGAACCTCATAAGTATCATATAAGATTGTTATTACAGTTCGTGCAACAAGCAACAAGATTGATCTCCCTTCTGAAAAGTACTCTGAAACCATGTGACAAGCTTATTGCTTAGGTGCGGTTTGTGATTTGCAGGTGATATCTTTTATACGAGGTCCTCTTCTCTTCATATTTAACTTTCATCCAACTGCTTCCTATGAAAGATATGTGATAGGCGTGGAAGAGGCTGGAGAGTACCAAGTAAGTGAATGCTTCATATCCAGAACAAATCTAGATATAGGGCACGTAGCTCCAGTACAGCTTGGAAGTGCTTAGCATGAGAATATGAGGCCTGCATGCAGATCCCACAAATGTAATCTTTGAATATGTAAGCACATGCAGATACCATGTAGCTCCTGTTTTTGAGTGGTGTTCACATGATGGCCAGGTGATACTAAATACAGATGAAAAGGACTATGGAGGACAAGGGCTTACAGAGGAAAGCCAGTATCTCCAGAGAACCATTAGCCAACGGTAATATTATCTTTTCCAGTGCATTGCCTACTTATTGAGTTCTGCGATCCTTCTCCTCCAACTTATGATCCTTAACTCTGTAGAGCTGATGGCTTACGGAATTGCTTGGAAGTGCCTCTACCAAGTAGGACTGCCCAGGTTTGTGAATGGACTGGACTGTTGTTGGCATCTCTCTCTCTCTCTGCCTGGCCGTGTGCTTGTGTGTGTGGCTATGCTATAGAATGTTTACAGATTGTGGTGCAACCAAACATTATACTGTTGGGCCAATCTTTCTTGGAACCAGATAAACAACAATAACTTGATGCTTTTGAAAATGAACTTGGTACTGGTTGACAAAAAATGTCACTCACGTAAGAGAAGCTGACTTTTCAGCATCTGACTTGCTTAATTCGTGGTTATAGATTTTAAGTAGATGGAATTTCTTTCCTATTCAAGTCCAGTAGAAGCAGTTTTACATGCTTTCACATTGTTGAAATTGTACTCTCAGTAGCACTCAACCACTCTCATAAGAATGTTTGATTTTTCTTGTGTTTAAGCCTTCAAGTTATCAAGTCAAGCATTGATGATTCATTTAAAAATGTTGATTTCCTTTTTCACAAGCGTGATATATACAATGACTTTCTACTGACAAGGTTGGTAGTCGCATTTAATACTGGAGAAAATTCGGAAGTGACGACCATGTTCCATCTTTTACCGTGCTGTGACTCGCTTGAGGATACAGGAGGCTAGAATGATCAGAATTTTCTTTCGTCAAGCAAAGAAAAATTCACCGTTTCATTTAAGATATGTGCTGAGTAGCTGCTGACATTTCTGCAGGTGTACAAATTGAAGCGGATCTTGAGGATATGAATGTCATTTTTATCAAGGAGAGTTCATTTGTGTTATGTATGCCTTGAATAGGTAATAGACTTATGTTATGGGCCATGGGCCAACATTAGGATTTGAGGGGTAATACTATAAATATTGCTCTTGCTCATTCTGTCTGATAGAGAAGTTTGCGTTGCCTCTTTTGTAATCCCTAATTCTCATAGTGGATTTTGCTTCTCCTCTCTCCCGTGGTTTTTCCCGCAAGGGTTTTCACGTAAATCTTAGTGTTCCGTTCTTCGTCTCTGTCTCAATTTCGTTTTAGTTTCTGCATTGTCGTAACAAACTGGTATCAGAGCTCGTGGTTCATCCGTCAACGAAAGAGAGACACGAGAGTTCGGGAATTTGGTTTTCGTCTATTTGGATTCCGGCGTTTTTTTTTAAGGTGCTTTCCTCGGCGAATTGGATTTTGTGCGTGGATTTAGATTTCGGAAGTGGATTTCGTGGGTGTTAGCTAGTGGAGGTGCAGTTCTTGCAATTGGGCAATTGGATTTCATGTGCCGCCGTTCTTCTTCATCAGTGGCAAACTCACTTGCCAATAATTAAATATTAAACTCCCTCAGTGCGGCCGTGAAGAATTTTGCAATTCAAGAGAGATTTTTCAGAAAGAATCAGGAACACAATCTTCAAGGCGCTGATCTACTTTGACCAAGCATCCTCGTCGACCAAGAATCCTCGTGATTCCCCAGTGTTCTACTTTGACCACGCAAAAGTTCAGTGCTCTGTTTGCGCGTGATGTTCGATGTTGCACTTGGTTGATTTTGTCCACTTCAAGACGTATGTTGCTTCGGCGGGAGAACACACTTTTGCTCTCACTTTCTCTTCGCTCCAGCCATCGTCACACGTGTTGGGATTTGACGTTGATAATTTTCGACGGTCAGTCCAAGGGTTTCGACCTGCAAGATCGTGCGAGTTCAGTTTCAAATAAAAGGCAAGCAACTTCGTGAGATTAGGGGTTTTCGATTCGTGTTGTCCGAGGAGTTCGTGCAATCTTCTTCGTCTCGGAATAAGTTATGGCTTCGAGTTCAGCAACGAAATTTGATATCGAAAAGTTTGATGGGAGCGGCAGTTTCAACCTATAGCAGGTTTATATGTTAACCGTTCTTACGTAGCAAGGTTTGAAGAAAACTGTGTTTACTAAAGGGAAGAAATCGGACACGTTAGATAAAGCATGGGAAGAATTGGATGAGAAAACTTTGTCCACTATTCAGTTGTGCCTCACAAACGAAGTTTTGCAGGAGGTACTAGATCAAAAAACAGCCACAGGTTTATGGACGAAGTTGGAGAGTATTTTTCTAACAAAGTCTCTCACCAATCGATTGAGACTCAAGCAACGACTCTTCACTTTTCGTATGGCTGAAGGTACTTCTCTCAAATCCCATATTTCTGAGTTCAATGCTCTTATCGCTGAATTAAGAAGCATTGATGTTAATATTGAAGATGAGGATCAAGCTCTTTTATTGCTAGTCTCACTACTTGTTTCTTATAAGAAATTTAGAGAGACCATGATTGTTAGTAGAGAAACTATTGATTTTGAAGATGTCAAGACTAGTATGCTAAATAAGCAAAAACTTGATACAGAATTGATTTCTGATGGTAGTAATAATCATGGGGCTGGTTTAGTCGCTCGAGGAAGATCTATTGAGAGAAGAAATAGTGGCAGGAGCAGGTTAAAATCTAAGCATAGAGATATGATTTGCAACTATTGTAAGTCTTCAGGGCATATCAAGATAAATTGTTTGAAATTGAAGGCAAAGCAGCAGAGAGAAAATAATTCGAATCAACAAAATCATGAGAATGCCAATCGTCATAACAATCGCAACTATCAGAATAGGCGAAACGAAAATCCCGCTCAAGCTGATGTTGCTAAAGAAGAAGACAAAGATTGGCTATTGATTGCAGATAATAAAGATAAATTCTGTGATAGTTGGATTCTTGATTCAGGCTGCTCATATCATATGTGTCCTCATCGAGATTGGTTTTCTACGTATAAAGAACATGATGGTGGAGTTATTCTCATGGGTAATGATGCTAGATGCAAAGCTATTGGGATTGGCACTGTTAATATTAAGATGCATGATGGCATGATTAGAACTTTAGATAATGTCAGGCATGTGCCTGACTTGAGAAAGAATCTAATATCTTTGGGTACACTTGATGTCAATGATTGTAGATTTACTGCTGAGGGTGGAGTTATGAAAATTATGAGAGGCTCACTTTTGTTGATGAAAGGGCTTAAAATTAATACTTTGTATCAGCTGCAAGCCTCTACTGTTACTGGTTCAGCTGCGGTATCTTCTGATATGACAGATTCAGATAATACAAAATTATGGCATATGAGACTAGGCCATATGAGTATTAGAGGGATGGAGGAGCTAAGTAAAAGAGGTCTCTTGTGTGGTCAGAAAATTGAAAAACTGGATTTCTGTGAACATTGTATCTTTGGAAAACAGAAAAGAGTCAATTTCAAAACAGGAATTCACATCACAAAGGGCACTCTGGATTACATTCATTCCGATCTCTGGGAGCCTGCTAGAGTTCTATCGAAAGGCCTTGGTTCCAGGTATGTACTCACTTTTATTGATGATTTTTCAAGAAAAGTTTGGGTATTTTTTCTCAAGACAAAAAGTGATGTTTTCATTACTTTCAAGCAATGGAAAACATTAATTGAGAATCAGACCGGTAAGAAAATCAAGCAGCTGAGAACAGATAATGGGCTAGAATTTTGTGGAAGTGAATTTAATGAGTTTTGCAAGAACGAAGGAATTGTGAGGCATCATACTACAATGTATACACCGCAGCAGAATGGTATTGCAGAACGTATGAACAGAACCCTATTAGAAAGAACAAGGTGCATGTTGTCTAACGTTGGTTTGGGCAAGAAATTCTGGGCTGAAGCAGTCAATACTGCTTGTTGGTTAATAAATCGTTCTCCTTGCATACCTATTGAGAACAAGACACCTGAGGAGGTATGGTCAGGTAAACCTATTGATTATTCTTCTCTTCGAATATTTGGATGTCCAGCATAGGCACATGTTAGTAAATGGAAACTAGAGCCTAGAGCGAAAAAATATATTTTTCTTGGTTATGCTTCTGGTGTAAAAGGTTATAGGCTTTGGTACTCTGATTTATCTAAGATTATAATTAGTAGAGATGTTACTTTTGATGAGTCTGCTATGCTTCATCCTGTCAAGAAATCATTAGATACTTGCCAGAAAAATCTACAAAGTGCACCAAAGAAGGTGGAGTTTGAAGTATCTTCTTCACAACCAGTTCAGTCAGCGACATATAATATTGAGATTGAAGAATCTGAAGAAGAGAATTATTCCATAGCCAAATATAGACCGAGAAGAACAGTGAAACCTCCATAGATGTATGGATACTTAGATTTTATTGCTTATGCTCTTTTAGCTGCAGAGTCGATAAAATATGTTGAGCCTAAAACATACAAGGAAGCTATTTCCTCAAAAGATTCAGCAAGTGGTTAGTTGCTATGAATGAAGAAATGGAATCTCTTGAAAAGAATCAAACTTGGAAGCTTGTCAAACCACCAAAACGAAAGAAGATTGTGGGTTGCAAGTGGGTTTTCAAAAGAAATGAAGGTATTCCTGGAGTTGAAGACAGTAGATTTAAAGCACGTCTAGTTACTAAGGGCTATAGTCAGATTGAGGGAGTTGATTTTAATGATGTGTTTTCATCCACCGTTAAACACAGCTCTATTCGGGTTTTTCTTGCGTTAGTTGCTATGCATGATTTAGAGTTAGAATAACTCGATGTGAAAACAGCTTTCTTGCATGGTGAACTTGAAGTGAAAATCTATATGGGTCAACCTGAGGGTTTTCAGTTTGAAGGTAAGGAAGATCATGTATGTTTATTGAAAAGATCTATCTATGGCTTGAAACAATCACCTAGACAGTGGTATAAAAGATTTGATTCTTTTATGGTGCAACTTGGCTATTGTAGAAGCAAATATGATAGTTGTGTATATCTGTGCAAACTTCCAAATGGATCATATATTTATCTGCTGTTATACGTTGATGATATGTTGATTGCAGCAAAAGATAAATTTGATATACAGAATTTGAAGGCACAGTTGAGCACTGAATTTGATATGAAGGATTTAGGTTCCGCGAAGAAAATTCTTGGCATGGAAATTCAGCGAGATCGAAAAAGAGAAAAAATTGTATCTTTCCCAGAAAAGTTACATTGAGAAGGTGTTAGATCGTTTTGGCATGAAAGATGCCAAACCAATATTCCATATTCTAGTGCAGTTGGTAGCATTATGTATGCTATGGTTTGTACTCGACCTGACATATCACATGCTGTTAGCGTGGTAAGTAGATATTTATCATACCCAGGTAAAATTCATTGGCAAGCAGTGAAGTGGATTTTGAGATATCTGAAGGGTACTTCAGATTATGGTTTAGAGTTTGGGAAAACTTGTGAAACTCTTACTGGATATGTTGACTCTGATTATGTTGGTGACATTGATAAAAGAAGGTCTTTAACAGGGTACATCTTTACTGTTGAGGGTTGTGTAGTCAGTTGGAAAGCTTCTTTGCAGCATACAATTGCTTTGTCTACTACAGAGGCAAAATATATGGCTATTACTGAGGCAATCAAAGAAGCTATATGGTTAAGAGGCTTATTTGGAGAGTTCAGTGTGGATGATGATGTGACTGTTGTGCATTGTTATAGTCAGAGTGCTATACATCTTACTAAAGATCATATGTATCATGAGAGAATAAAACACATTGATGTGCGGTATCATTATATTCGAGACATTCTTGCTGATGACTATATTAAGGTCTTGAAGATTGGTACATAAGACAACCCAGCTGATATGTTGACAAAGTCATTGCCCTTTACTAAATTCAAGCACTGCTTGGATTTGGTTAATGTTTGCAGTAGTTGCGTTTTATGCTGGTGGGAGGAGAAGATTGACTTAATACTTATGTCTACTTGGGAATTCAAGTCAATGTGAAGATTTGTTATGTATACCTTGAATAGGTAATAGGCTTAAGTTATGGGCCATGGGCCAACATTAGGGTTTGAGGGGTAATACTATAAATATTGCTCTTGCTCATTCTGTCTTATAGAGAAGCTTGCGTTGCCTCTTTTGTAATCCCTAATTCTCATAGTGGATTTTGCTTCTCCTCTCTCCCGTGGTTTTTCCTGCAAGGGTTTTCACGTAAATCTTGGTGTTCCGTTCTTCGTCTCTGTCTCAATTTCGTTTTAGTTTCTGCATTGTCGTAATAATTTGGAGGTTGGAGAGGACAAAGAAATTATATTTTGCAGAGCTAATTTTGAAATGCAAGAAGCGAACGAGATAAACACTGCTTGGCATGTCAGTTCCAAAAGATTACTTGCCCTTTTGACTAACATAAATCAATGCTAGTTGCTGGAGCATTTTTCTGTGATAGAAAAATTAATTCCAATTGAGGTTTTAGGTGGAATTTCAGTCCATTCACCTTAGCAGACTGGAATAGTGAAAGTTTCAGCTCTCACCGCACGTGGAATCAAATATAAATCGGAGTGGTATCAGGGCAGATCTTTCAGAATCCTAAAGCACTTGCTCCCGTTTGGTGTGTCGGAGAGGAACGTTTGTGGTTGGTGAGAGGCAAGCAAAGATCATGCACATCCATCGTCTTCTTTTTGGCTCCTCCATTTGTTGATGTATGTCCATTGCCTTTTACATAACTGTATTTTCAAAGATAAAAATTGATACAGAAGGAAGTTTGTATTGTAATTAGTGGACCATCCAAAAGGAGCATGAGATTATTATTTTTTAGGTTGTCCTCAATGCTGCAGGGGATTGTGTCTATATGAGAGTATCAGGGGCACGGTGATTTGATTGTGCTGGTGGGATGCATCTCCTGCGAATCCACCCGATCTAATGATGGTCGCTCCAACATTGCGGACACTCACTAACTTGTCCAGGATTTGTCGGATGGTATGTCAAAGGTAGGCCACCGAATCTGCCATTTAAGATCCTGACAAGTACCAGGCGGCAGACCATGTCAGAGTTATGGTCCGAGTAGCGTGAAACTTGGTTTTCTGCCATTCGTTCTGCGCCTCCAATTTGGTGCTTCATTTGTCCCTTCAAATGCGGAAATCCGAATTATCCGAGTCATGTCCATTAGAAGCAGAAGATTCATCTTGGGAGATACTCGTTAAATATGACTAGAGAAATGGACTCGCATTACAAGGACTAAAAATGCAGCCATGACGAGAAAATTGTTAGGATGCATGCGTGAATTGTGTCAAAGAAGTCTCACATTGGAGAATTAATGTGGTGTTGAGAAGTTAATATATCTAAGTTGATCTATAACTCATTGGCTTAAGCTTTTGAGTAAAGGTGAGTCCAACTGGATATGTTGAAGGATTCGGACTTGAACTCCCTCTTGACGATCTCCCCAGGTAGAATGTATCTAGTTTCCGGGCGGCAACTTGAACTTGGGCTTCCTCTTGGTGATCTCCCCAGGTGGAAAGTATCGGATTTCTGCTGCGCGCTCTCAATAAAAACAATGGTCGAGCTTTCACGAAGTGGGGGAACATTTATGGTTCTTGTTCCCTATTGATTCAATTAGCCAACGCTCAACGCTTGGAACTTACCAGAAATGCAAAGATCGGGATGTCATCTTGTCTCAATTTCATTTTCAAAAATCTCCGGCATTTATCTGGCATCTAGCCTCTCTTCTTATTCAATTAAAAACTTCGACGGAGTATTAGCACGTATGTAATACATCTTCTGTTAGTTAGACTAATGGCATTTTAATTAGAAAAAAAAGAATTCGATAAACAAACTACTAATTTATGAGAATGAAGTTGGTAACTGGGAACAGTGGGGGAGCTAATGCAAATGGCGATTTCGAAAACTGATCAACTAAGCATTCATAATCAACTTATTGAGAAATCACCGGACAAACAGTTAATTGATCCCTGGTTCTTGTTGGTTAAGAGATGGATTATCTCTTGTCAGGTCTTGGTTCAAATCTTCCATCTCGTGCTCCGTGACTTAAGTGGGGGTCGCGGCTGGTGGTTGTCGTGCTAGTCCCCTCGAGGAATAGTAAAGGTGCGCGCAAGCTAGCCCGGACACCTCGGTCATAAAGAAAAAACAGTTAACCGGTCATGTTTTACTCGTCAAAAATATTTGCAATTTACAAACCTTATTTGCAATAAACCAGTACGGAAAATGTTTCTGGTTTTTAGCACACAAAACAACAGAATTTTGCTGCAATAATGTATAAAAGTTCAGGTGCATGTCCAGAAACAGATGACGACGAACTCATCCCTAAGTCTTGGAATGTCCGACCAGTCTCATTGCTTCCTCTAGCGTGCCCTTAAATCTATCCAAGTTGATCTTCACATTCTGGGCATCGACATACACAGCCCTAACTGCCATGTACCCCTTGGCAAAGACCGATAAAGGGTCGACAATCACCGGATGATCGAGCCCGTATACTTCGGCGAGAGAGCTCTCCTGGGGCTCTATCTTGTACTCCAGGTATTGCAGACCCATTGCGGTAGCCGGATTTCCGTAATAGTTGCTCGAACCCCACTCTAGTCCTAGAAGAACCACCTGAATTACCACTGCGCCGTCTGGCAAAAAGATCTCGTTGGTGAGACCCGCCCCGTGGACTCCGATGAAGACGCTGCACGAACCGATCATCTTCGCAAACAGCTCTAGATTCGACATTATGCTAGGCCCTGCCGTCACTACTTGAAAGCCCAACTCCTGCGCCAGCTCCACGATGGCGTCCTCGTTCAGAATTTTTCTCGAGTTGGTCCTGGAAAGGAGGATCAGGACCGGCTTATGTAGCTGATCGATCTCGTGCACGTTCTTGGTCTTCAAATTGTAAGATTCTCTGAGGAAGTGCCTGAATTCATGCATGGAGTGGCCTTCGGGGACGTCGCTGGCGTTCAGGGCTAGATTGCCGTGGTACCTAAGCCCCACAACTGCCCCGGGAAAGCAGTGAACACTCCCATCGGATAAATCGAGAGCCTCGTAATCAGACAAGTGGTTCAAAACCCTCGAGTATTTCCGAATCCACCATTCGTTGTAATCGGTAGCGACGAACTTCAGCTGCGATCGGAAGTGCCGGCAGGTGAGGAACAAGGGAATGATGATTTCGCTGAACTCGTGGTACGCGTTTCCCGTAACACCCGTCGAGAATATCACCGCTGGGATGCTGTGCGTGAAATTGCAGGCCGGTAAAGTAGCCGTCTCCCCGTGAAGTATCTGGACCGGCGTGGTCAGTTTCATCGCCAGTTCGTCTCCTATTCTCGCGTAGGGTCGAACCGTGCGCGTGAACCGAGATCCGTCGGACGGCACGTGAACAGTCGAACCGCCATTCGAGATGCTAACTGGTTTAGCCGAGAGACACATTTCGGCGTCTAGGTCAAAGTGGCATGTGAACCCTCCAACCTCAAGCTGGTATCTCTCTTCTCCTGCATAAGGGGTGAGACCTCAATTTACCGTAAGTTAAAACTAGGACAAATAGCCAAGCAAGCAGAGGTCGAACATGCAGTGTTTTGCTTCTGAAACTGCTGCTTGACTCCATTACTCTCTCCTTAGTAAAGCAAAGAAACGCAGAAGCTGAAAATGCAACCTCTTACTAGCCTTCTCAGCAGATCCTTGAGATCGTCCCCCTCTCCGGCGACTTCACCGACCTCTCCTGCATCGCTGGCCACCCTCCAATTTGGAATCTGATTCCTCCCTAAAATTTATACTATGGGTCAGGAGTCATCTTTCGATGATCGGTGTACAACATGATATACGGCAGGGGAAAAAGAAGTGCAAAGTGAAGTCGAACTAGGAACCAAAGCTACATGACAGAAATGGCGCGTTCTCCAACACGAGAAGCGCGACACAGAGCGAAACCGCGATGAGCAAACATGCCGCCGATGCTGCTCCGAGCAACGGGCGCTTCAGCTCCTTGCCCATCGTCGGTCGAACTGAAAGCACACGGCCAAGTCTGCAAATTTTTATAGACTAAAACCTGAAATGAGCAATTCATTATGGTTGAGGGGTCTCAATCTTTCTTAAACATTCTTGCGGGCATCTTCATCTGCAACTAGGCAGCTCGGTCTAAATTGGCACATTTAATTTCGTAAGACTTCCTGGGGATGATATAGAAATTACGTTAGCTGGTGTATCATACTTTACTCATCAAGTCTCCCGAAGAGAGACCAATCGCTGAGCCGACTTTCGTCCTTGCCCAGATGTAATTGCTCTGAGTGTTGGGACGTGGTTCATACTCCCCATCAATAGGAAACCCTGGGAAGCCGTCCTGACCAGGTCTCAGGAGTAGCGCCCCCTGAACGTCACATGATTTTTATAGTTTAAAACCGTATTTTATTGGTAACTTGAGCTTGGGGCCCATGAATAGCTAATATTATATGTAATGTATTTCTTTTGCACAGAGAAGTGAGAGTTGCTAACTATAGCGAAATTCAATGCTGGATATAACCATAGTTTAAAGGAGAAGCAGGATAGACTTTCGCGTCTCGATTTCTTTTTATATCGTACTCTTCATTTCGTTATGGTTGTGCGTCTAATCTTGACATAGAGCATTTCCAGTGAGGGGAAGATCTTCTATCTCTAAGCAGTTTTATTACTTTGTTACTCTTGGCTCGTTGACTTCGTTACCTCGTAAAATCCTGGATTTTCGAATTGTGAGAGATCAAGAATCCTCACAATTTCTTAAATTCGTGAACCCAATTCAATTCCGTGGGACCTTTCATTCACTTTTTTTTCCACCACCAACAGGTCATAAACCTTGACTCCTTGCTCAGCGCAATTGTAGCAGAACGGTCTGGATAATCTTAATTAACGGCGCCGAGCAAGCTTTTGTTTGCTTTCATGTGCTCAATCCCCGTTCAAGTGTCTCCTCAATCGCGTAGAAGAGGCTGGATCCATATGCATCAGCACCAAAACCACATGACGCTTTATATAACCGGTCACATCATTAATTTATTGGGAAAGTAATAAAAAAGTTCTAAACCCTATTCCAATTTAGTCCTAAATTTTTTATTTATGCCAATTTAATTTTAAATATTTTCATTTTTTTAGTTGAATTCATCCGGTCAATTTAGGCCGAAAGCCACTAATGTGCATGACGACAACCCTACGTGGCATGGCCAAAATGGGATGTTTTGTTTTTAATTTTTACAATATATATTTTTTATTTTTTAATTCTATCTTCGATCCGACTCTCGCCTATATAAGAAGTGTCTTCTTTGTGAAGATCCTCGTAGTGAATTTTACAAGCTAATAGAATCTTGTGGGTAAAGACTTGTGTAACTCCTTTTGTGAGATTGATATATTATTTCATGAATAATTATGAGAGTAGTATTCAGTAGGGCTGTCAATTTGGCCCGCGCCGGACGGGCCGGCCTGAAAATTTTCTTGCATTTTCGGGCCTTTTCGAGCCGGGCCGACGCCAAACTTTTTTTAATACCCGTTTTTTCTTTTAAATTTATTTATTTTTATATTTATATGTTTCAATTTGATGGTTTGTTAATTGATTTTAATTAAAAAAAATTAAAAAAAAGGAAAGAAAAAAATAATTCGGCCCGAAATCCGGCCCGGCCCGAGCATGGTACTGCTCATTTCGGGCCGGCTCGGGCCGGGCCGAGACCCAGCCCGACCCGGTCCATTGACACCCAGTATTCAGTGTTCACGACTCAAGCAAGGTTGTAGTGTTGCTTGATCTCATGTGCAATTCTGTCTGCGGAACCGATCGAACCACGTAAATTTATTGTCCAACTTATTTACTTGTTCTGCTCATTTCATTGTTACTCGCTTGTCTCTGCAACAGATTCAAGTACAAATCCTAGGTATATTCCAAGAGAAAATCGCAGAAATCCAAGTTTGCCCGCCCTCCTGTTTTGCAATGACAATTAATTCAACCCGAAGTTGTGGACTATCCCATGAGTCTCATTGCTTCCACATGCGTCTCATTGAATCTAGCCAAGTCGATCTTCACATCCTGAAGACATACACATACACTGCCCTGACCGCCTTGTATTCTCCTTTCCTGTAGATCGACCCGGGATCAGCGACCACCAGGTGACAGAGAGCTCTCCTCTGGCTCTATCTTGTACTCCAGATGTTGAACATCCACGATGGTTGAGGGGACTCCGTAACAGGTCGCCGATGCCCAGTCCTGTCCCAGCGGCAGCACCTGCACTGCCACCGCGCCGTCTGGCAAGAAGATCTCGTTTGTGAGCCCTGCCCCGCAACAGCATCTTCATTCAAAAAGTTTTCTTGTCGTGGGCTGCGCAAGTAGTATTAGGACCGGGTTTTCCCCCCTTTACTATCTCCTGCACACTTTTTGTTTTTCAGTCCATAGGTTTCTCTGAGAAACTGCCTGAATTCAAGCATAGTGTGTCCTTCGGGGACATCGCTGGAATTTATTGCTAGATCGCTGTGGTACCCAAGTCCCACAACTGCTCCAGGAAAGCAGTGAATGCTTCCATCCGCTAAATGGAGAGTCTCGTAGCTGGACAAGTGGTTCAAATTCGCCTGTATTTGTTGATTTGGCAAAGACGATTTTGAGTTGCGCCGGAAGAGTCGGCACATGAGGAACCAGGGCATGATGATGCGTTTCCTATGAATCCTGATGAGAAGATCACGGTTGGGGAACATCCTGGGTGAAATTGCAGTTCCATGGATCATCAATGTTCCCTTGAAGTATCCGCATTCTGCACTGGAGTGACCTGTTTAGCGGCAAATTCGGCTTCTCTTCTAGGATATGGTCGAACCGAGCCTGTTAAGTGAGATTCATTGGACACTACGCGAATAGTCAAGCCAGTTAACCGGTTGATTCAAATAGTCACACTAAAAACTCAACTTCCAGCAAATGCAAAGAGAAGAATGTTACCCATCTCACTTTTTTCGAAGTTTCCGGCATTCATCTGGCTTCTGGCCTGCTTTCTCTTCTTGTTCAATCAAAGGCAAAGGCTTCAACAACAGTCGCTAGGATCTTGTCAGGAAATTTTAGCTGGACTTGGCATTTTATTCACAACAGCAGTTTGTATAATACATCTTCTGTCAGCTCAGACTCATGGCATTTTAATTAGAAGGAAGAGTTGTTAAACGACTTGTATTATGATTGATAATCTCATATAAGAGTTTGTAACTATGGAAAGTGAATAAGCAATGCGAACTAAAACTGGTTATTTATCAAAATAACAGTTGAGTTCGAACCAATGAATAAAAAGTTGAGGTGTACATCCAAGAACAGATGACGGAGAGCCAACTGAGTTGCCTTCTGTTATGTAGTGACAGTGAACTAAGCCCTAAGTCACGGAACGTCTGACAATTCTCATTGCTTCCTCCAGTGTGTACTTAAATCTATCCAAATTGATCTTCAAATTCTGCCCATCGACATACAAAGCCCTCGCTACTTCGTACCCCTTCGCAGAGATGGATGCAGGGTCAGCAATTACCGGATCATCCGGCCCGTATACTTCGTACAGAGAGCTCTCCTTGGGCTCTGTCTTATACTCCAGATAACGCAGATCCATTGCAATCGCCGGAACTGCAAAATAGTATGTCGAAGCCCATTCTAGTCCTAGCGGCACCACCTGAAGTACCACTGCACCGTCCGGCAGAAAGATCTCGTTAGTAAGACCCGCGCCGTGGACTCCGACAAAAATGTTGCATGAACCAACCATCTTTGCCAGCAGCTCTAGATTCGACACTGTATCATCCCCTGCCCTCGCTACTTGAAAACCCAACTCTTGTGCCAGTTCCACGAGGGCATCCTCGTTCAGGAATTTTCTTGTGTGGTTCCTGGAAATGAGGATCAGGACTGGCTTCTGTAGCTTTTCGAGCTCGTGCACATTCTTTATCTTCACACTGTAAGATTCTCTGAGGAATTGCCTGAATTCGCGCATGGAGTATCCTGTGGGGACGTCGCTGGGGTTCAGGGCTAAATTGTCGTGGTACCTAAGTCCCACAACCGCCCCTGGAAAGCAGTGAACACTCCCATCGTCTAAATTGAGAGCCTCGTAATTAGACAAGCGGTTCAAAATCCCCGAGTGTTTCTGAATCCATGAGGCATTGCGATTGGTGGTTACGAACTTCAACTGTGATCGGAAGTGCCGGCATGTGAGGAACAAGGGAATGATGATCTCGCTGAACTCGTGGAAGGCATTTCCTGTAACGGCCGTTGAGAAGATTACCGCCGGGGTGCTGTGCGTGAGATCGCAGGGCGGTAAACTAGTCGCGTTCCGGTGAAGTATCTGCACCGGAGTGACTGGCTTCATCATTCTTTCGTCATCTCTCCTCGCGTAGGGCCGAATCAAGCGCTCGGACTGAGATCCATTGGACAGCACGTGAACAGTCAACCCGCCATTGGAGATCCTAACGGGATTAGCCGAGAGACACGTTTCGAAATGCAGATCGAAGTGGCATGTGAACCCTCCAACCTCAAGCTGGTTTCTCTCTTCTCCTGCACAAAGATTGCGAGCTCAACTTACTGCAAGCGAAACAAGTACAAATCGATGAGCGCGCAGGGGTCAAAGATGGAGTCTTTCGATTCAGAAACTGTTGTTTAATTCCATTAAGTTTGAGTAAACATGATTCTTGTGGAAATATTGAGGCATACTTTTGCTAACATGTGTTGACTTCATATGAGATAAGCATAGGAATGCAGAAGCTGAAAATAACCTATGACTAGTCTTCCGAGAAGATTCTTGAGAGCGTCTCCCTCTTCAGTGGCTTCATCTACTTCTCTGGCATCATTATCACCCCTCCTATTTGGAAACTGATTTCTCCCTACAAATTGGAAACCCGGGTTAGGAGACATCTTTCAAAAAATATTCAATTGCGCAACATGATATGCGGCAGCGAAAAGAGAACCGAGATTACACGAAAGGAATGGCGAGTCCTTCGATGCGAGAAGGGCGATGCAGAGCGAAACCACAATAAGCAAACAAACCATGGATGCTGCTCCGAGCACCGGGAGCTTCGACTCCTTCCCCATGATCTGTCAAACTAGAACACATAGCCAAGTCTGCTGATCTATATGGGCCAAAAACCAGAAAAGAGCAATTCAATGTGGTGAAGGTGTCTCGTTCTTTCCTAAAAATTCTTGCATATGTCTTCATCTGCACCCAGGCAATTTTTTTTTTTTTTTTTTTTTGTGAAAACTTCCTGGGGGATTACAGAGAAAGGTTAGCTGGAGTATCGTATTTTATTCATCGAGCAAGTCTCACGAGGAGGAAAGAGTAGATTAGTCTAATTCGTTCGTACAGTGATTAGCCTGGCCATACTATATCGTGTCGTGTTTGAATTTGCTCTTGAGGAGAAGAAGTGACTTTTTCCAGATAAATCAAACTTTGGAGAACGGGATCAAACATATATTACCAAAAACAATGGAGACCAGATCCACGTTGATAATGACTTTGGGCCAAAAAGAAAAGTTTATGGTATTGACCAAAAAAAAAAAATTAAGGAAAGAAAAGAATGAGAAGCATGGAAAAATAAGTGGATCTTCTCATTTTACCCATCAACCTACATAGTCCTAGCTTCACAATGTGCCTTTTTGAAACATTATCTAAGGTAATCTGGTTTCAAGATTATAAAAGTCACTTACAAGTTGCAGTCTCCAGTACCGAGCTGGTTTGTTTCGCACATGAACTTGTGTTGTCCGATCCACATCAAATAGAACATCTGCAAAACGTTGTATATCTTGTACGCATTGATTCGGTCATAAGTCCCAGGTTCATCCCAAGAAAAAAACCACGGAAATCTGACTATATTGCCCTTCTGTTCTGCAATGGCAGTTATTTCAAACCTGACTTCCACAATGGTGTCGTCGAATCTAGCCAAGTTGATCTTCACATCCTGACCATCCACATAAGCTGCCCTGACCGCCTTGTATCCTCACTTCATGCAGATCGACCCGGGATCGGCAATCACCGGGTGATTGAGACTGTACATTTCTGGCAGTGGGCTCTCCTCTGGCTCTATCTTGTACTCTGGATATTGGACATCCATGGCGGTTGAGCCTTGAGGGGGACTCCGTAATAGGTGGCTGAGCCCGAGTCCTGTCCCAGAGGCAGGCACCACCAGCACTTCGTCTGGCAAGAAGATCTCATTCGTGAGCCCCGCCTCGTAAACTCCTACCATGACACTGCATGAACTCACCATATTGGCGAACCGGTCAAGGTCTGACATTGTATCCGGAAATGTCGTGACTACTTTGAATCCCAACCTTTTGTGCCAGTTCCGCGAAGACATCCTTAAATATTTTCCTTGTCTTGCATGGCGCAACTAGTATCAGCACCGGGTTTTAATGCTTTTTCTATCTCCTGCCGAGTTCCTGTTTTTCGGCTGTAGGTCCTCTGAGGAGACTGCCTGAATTCGCGCATGGTGCATCCTTCGGGGACATCGCTGGAATTTATTGCTAGATTGCTGTGGTACCAGGAGAGGAGTGAACGCTCCCGTCGGCTAAATTGAGAGCCTCGTGGTCGGACGAGTGGTTCGAAATTCTCCTGTTTTTGTTGATCCACCAATTGTGGTAATCAGTCGCGACGAATTTGAGTTGCGAAAGGAAGAGTCGGCACGTGGGCAACAAGGGGTTAATGATTTCACCGCGTTTCCCCGTGAATTCTGATGAGATCACTTTTTGGGACATCCTGGGTGACATTGCAGGTCAGGTGGATCATCAATGCTCCCATGAATTACCTGTTTCATGGAAAATGTTAGAAAATCGTACAATATGTATATTAATCTATACAATGACAAAACCAAATCATAAGCAATGAAATGAAAGATAGGTTTATAACAGACATGTCATGGACTATGTCATTCACCATAAGTCTCACCAATCTTCTTTTTTGAAGATCTGCAATCCACAAAGCTGTGATCTATCTTGTCACAGTTGAAGCATGTACCTTGATATCTGTTCTTGGCCACTTTAACTTGCAATCATTTAAACTTCGAATCACAATAATAAATGTGATCAAGCTGCCTCAAACATGAAAACAATAAGTTGGCAGAAGCACAAAATTTGATCCTTCAGAAGCAGTATTTAAAAATCGTCAGATGCAAAAAATTCATCAGATGCAACTGCATCTGAACCCGTCAGATGCAACTGCTTCTGAATCCATCACATGCAGAAATTCGTCAGATGCAGAAATTCGTCAGATGCAACTGCTTCTGAACCCATCAGATGCAGAAATTCGTCAGATGCAACTGCTTCTGAACCCATCAGATGCAACTGCTTCTGAACCCATCAGATGCAGTCCTTCTGGACCGGTCAAATGGAGTTCCTTCTGGACTCGTCAGATGGAGTTCCTTCTGACCCTCCTTCTGAGTTTCCTTCTGAGCCTTCCTTCTGAGCCTCCTTCTGACCTTTCTTCCGACCCTTCCTTCTGAGCTTCCTTCTGAGGCTCCTTCTGACCCTTCCTTTTGAGGCTCCTTCTGAGCTTTCCTTTTGAGCAACAAAATCCGAACGGAAATTTAACAATATAGATAAATTGAATTTAGATGGAATACCGAGGCCTGTGTTCGACACAGTTTCCTTAAAACAGATTCGTCCCCTCCAGTACGTGCTTTGAGGTTTCGTGGACGTCTGTCTCCCAGGATACAACGGTTGAACAGCGATAGATGCTAGCACAGCACTCCAACGCTTTCGGCGAACTTGAACAACACGAGAACACTATCGAAAACAATGCAAATGCATAGAATCGAAAAAGAGGGAGAAAAGTTTTCCTTTTGAGATTGTAGTGTTTTCCTATCTCACTTCCTCTTCTTCAAACAGAATGGAAAACCACATATTTATAGGCTAAGTGGGGCATTGCGGAAATAAATAATAACGGCTAAATTAATTCTGCCGTTTAGAGCCGTTATGTAATTAATTCTGTAACCACAGAATTATAACAACCGTTACTTAGTTAATACCATTTACACACCGGTAATTAACGTAAGCACGATTAACGGTTTGAGTTGGAAAAAATTAAAACAGAAGGCAAAAATGGGCTTGTCGCGAGGCCCACTTTTCTGTCCGGCATTCGCGTACGCAGGTCGTGCGCTCGCGCCCAAGTTCAACTTGTCGGGCCTCCGTCGGGGTCCGGGATTCGCACCCCCCCTGCGCGTGGGCGCGAGGCATAGTGCTTGTGCTATGATAGTTACCACTCAAAGAGAGTGTATCCATATATAAAGCACTTCAAGGCCTTCTTCCTTTCCTATGTGGGACTAGTGCTTTGTCACTTCCCACTTCCAACTTAAGAGTGTTCTTTGAGAAACAATTTCTCATTCACTCACCATCAAAATACCTCATATTTCCAACAATCCCCCACATGAATGAAAATTGTTTTGGTTTTGACTCTGTGATAGTGTTCAACAAATGAAACCTGCATAGGATAGGTAGGTTTCACCCTTTGAACCTTCCCTTGTGAAAGCATATTTAATTTACCAGCTGTCCAGTAGACATGATGTCCTTGAACTGTCCTGCTTTCTTAGTAAATGACCCATACACTTCACACAGGAATCATCAACGTTTGTTCAGTTCTCATGAGTATGTTCGTTTTGGCCATGAACATCGTCCTGGTTCTGCGAGAGTTTCTAAAGAATTCAGCCCTCAATAATTCTCCTTTGAAGCGGCCCCACTTCTCTCTCACATAGGTGATTACTTAATCTTGAGTAATTGATTTACTCCACTTAAGAATCATTAAAGCAATAGTTGCTATCCTTTTCCTGATAAACCCCCACAGTAATTTGTTTACTCCACATACTTGGGGGATATCAAATCACTGTTTCTTTTATAGGAATGGTTTGAGGGATAGACCACCCACAGTGATATCTTAAGTTCGTATACTTAGGTTGTCCCTTTTGAACCTAGATCTTGGGATCTCCAGTCAGCTAGGTTGGGTTTTCCGTTGTACAAACTTTTCTGTAATGAGCTGTAGTCCCATTCCTATTATTGATTTTCCAACTAACTCTCTGTTTAACCCTTTGGTTAGCAGATCTGCAATATTATCCTTTGACTTTACGTAGTCAATAGAGATAATTCCAATTGAGAGTAGTTATCTAATGGTATTATGTCTATGACATATATATCTAGACTTACCATTATACATAAAACTCTGTGCTCTTACAATCGCAGATTGGCAATCGCAATGTATACAGATTGGTGGCACAGATTTTTTGCCATTTTGGAATATCCTCTATGAAATGGCATAGCCATTTAGCCTCTTCACCACATATGTCCAAAGCTATAACTTTGGATTCCATCGTGGATTTGATTATAACAGTTTGTTTTCAGGATTTCCAAAAATATGGCTGCATCTACTAATGTGAATTCATATCCACTAGTAGATTTTGGAATAGCCACTTTTGCAAGGCACCCCCACACTCGTAAGCATTTATAGGATGGTCTCCTACCTTTCCATAACTCATAAGGGGAACAGCCATTTTTGCAAGGCACCCCCACAATCGTAAGCATTTGTAGGATGGTCTCATACCTTTCCATAGCTCATACGGGGTTTTATCCTCTTTATTTCGAGGTATTGCATTATTCTCACCTTAGGAAGGAAATAATGCTTCACAAGGTCAACAAATAACTTGTTGTTGCCCTAATTCATGAAATCGTCAATCACATAAGTTGGGTTACCATCACTGTTGATTTTCTTCAACTGGCTAAGTCCCATTTCCCTCGAGGAATAGTCAGAGGATCGGCCGAATCCATTTCTGACTTCATATTATCAATGGACATAATTCCATTTTCAAGCAATTGCTTTATCATATCACTCCTCGAGCGAACATGTCTCTTTCTACCATTGAAAGTTTTACTCTTTGCAATGGCTATTGCCACTTGGCAATCACAATGTATAGACATGTAAAGTGCCGATTTCATTTCCTTGAGCAATCCTCAAGTCATCAAGATAAAATATTTCATTCTTCTTCTCCTACTAAAGTGTATGAGGATAAACGTTATATTTCCACAAAAATGCTTAGTAGCATCTAGGTTAGCCACAATATTGGCTCGAGAAATGACCGCAACATTTTCCAGAATCATCTGCTTTAACCAAATTGACTTTTGGTTTAGCAGGATTGTCATTTCCTCCAAGATATTTTGTTTGGTTGAGTTCCAAACTACAACATCCCACCAAGTATGAATATGATCAAATAGTGGATCTTGTCTCATTCGAATCTAATTTCGAATTATACACAGAATTCACCAATTGGTGTTTCTCATTGCTTCTTATAGAGAACAAATTTCTCTTAAGACTTCATCTTTGCTTTTAAGCAAATATACATAGCATTTTTTATGCTATCATCGATAAAGGTAATAAAATATTTATTACCGCCTCTTGTTTGTATGAATTACAAATTCACATACATCACAATAAATCAATTCAAGAGGATCTGAGTTTCTTTCGCACGCATAGCCTCTATTGACTCATTTCTTTCGCGCGCAAAGCCTCATCTCTATTGAATTTTTCAGCGCTATTTTGTTCAAGGCGCCACACATGTTTCAAGCAATCTCTTTCGCATAGGAAGGAAAGAATCGCTTTTCGAAACTTAGCCTCAGATGCCTCCCATGTCTTGATATGGTTGGCCTTATCGTTGCTCTTGATGCATTACCATAGCAACGCATTTTCCAAATAAAAGGGTATGGTGTTCACACGCACCTTGTCATCCTGAGCTCCTTGGGTTTCTAATTTTCGCCCATAGGAAGATATCCACAATCTTGGAATTCCTCGAGCCTTTAAATTTCTCGGGTCGAAGAATGTTTAATCTAAGTGGTATGGGGCTTGCCCCATTCACATGCCCAGAGTCCATCATAGCCATCTTGGCCTTTAGCTCAATCGATCCAGCATGTAACTTGGTCCAAGGATTTACGCAAGATCACTTGAATTTCTTGCACCTGACTGATCACAGTCTTAGAGTCCATCATTATATAATCAAGGAATCGTCCGACAACAAATTTCTTTGCTTCGGCATCCTTTGTTTTATATTTCCGGTCAAGGATTCTCATAATCCTTTGACATCCTTATTGCACAATAGACATTGTACAAGGAGTCATATAAGCCATTCATGACATAATTCCTACATAGGAAGTCAGAATGCTTCCAAAGCATCAACCTCGTTGAAGGCTTGCTTATCCGTTTCTCCATCGGATACCATAGGAGGTTCCTCAGTCAAGAATCTCGCAAGATTCAAAGTTGTTGAATAAACCAACATCTTTTGCTGCTACCTTTTAAAGTTCAATCAGTTGAACTTTTCAAGTTTCTTACCAAAGTGGATAGAAACAGCGACAGAGGTAGACGATGGTCCATACAGAAGCCTTTAGACAGCAAAAGCAGAACCTTTGGTGATGTCGTTAGGAGCCACATCAACAACTTCGTTTCCAGTGGCAATCTGAATACTAAATATGTATTCTCTTTGTCTGCATGATTGACAATACAAAAAACACAATAGTCAATCTGGACAAAAACCATAAGAAAGCAAATCTACCATTAGATTTTGTTGATGATAGGGCAAAGCACCACATCAAAGCCATAAATATAACTTGGTATCAGCCACTGATTAGACCGTTAGGGTCACGAACGAGAGTTCATTATGAATTGATGGCAACGCTTCAGACTTGCGATGACTCATAGGCTCTCGGGGCACATAGATACTTCTTGGAATGCCACAGACAAGGCTGGTCGTCGTAAGAAGTCCACCAAAGAATCTGTAAAAGACATCTAACACGCAAATATGAGATTTGCATGACCTGTTGGTGTTATTGACAAATTAAAAATTCGTCAATTTGGTCAAGGATTTATTGAACCGTTTGACAATTAGATCCTGTCCAGAATACTTCATGAGACTTCTCGCTTTTCGTCCATTCCTTTTATTCTCCTGCAAAAGACGTTTGATCCCAAAAATCAAACTACACTTATGTGGAAAAATTCAGATATCATTGTTCCATCACAATCTTCAATCCCTAGGGGACCCCTCTTGAAGGTCCTCCTCGAATCTGCAGAAAGAGGAATAGAAGACTTCTCTCCTTCACCATATCTGTCATGTAAGTGATTAATCTTTTACGAGAAGACTAATCTGTTTTAAGATTGTTAGAAAATCGTACAATATGTATATTAATCTATACAATGACAGAACCAAATCATAAGCAATGAAATGAAAGATAGGTTTATAACAGACATGTCATGGACTATGTCATTCACCATAAGTCTCACCAATCTTCTTTTTTGAAGATCTGCAATCCACAAAGCTGTGATCTATCTTGTCACAATTGAAGCATGTACCTTGATATCTGCTCTTGGCCACTTTAACTTGCAATCATTTAAACTTCGAACCACAATAATAAATATGATCAAGCTGCCTCAAACATGAAAACAATAAGTTGGCAGAAGCACAAAATTTGATCCTTCAGAAGCAGTATTCAAAAATCGTCAGATGCAAAAAATTCATCAGATGCAACTGCATCTGAACCCGTCAGATGCAACTGCTTCTGAACCCATCACATGCAGAAATTCGTCAGATGCAACTGCTTCTGAACCCATCAGATGCAGAAATTCGTCAGATGCAACTGCTTCTGAACCCATCAGATGCAACTGCTTCTGAACCCATCAGATGCAGTCCTTCTGAACCCGTCAGAAGCAGTCCTTCTGGACCCGTCAGATGGAGTTCCTTCTGGACTCGTCAGATGGAGTTCCTTCTGACCCTCCTTCTGAGTTTCCTTCTGAGCCTCCTTCTGACCTTTCTTCCGACCCTTCCTTCTGAGCTTCCTTCTGAGGCTCCTTCTGACCCTTCCTTTTGAGGCTCCTTTTGAGCTTTCCTTTTGAGCAACAAAATCCGAACGGAAATTTAACAATATAGATAAATTGAATTTAGATGGAATACCGAGGCCTGTGTTCGACACAGTTTCCTTAAAACAGATTCGTCCCCTCCAGTACGTGCTTTGAGGTTTCGTGGACGTCTGTCTCCCAGGATACAACGGTTGAACAGCGATAGATGCTAGCACAGCACTCCAACGCTTTCGGCGAACTTGAACAACACGAGAACACTATCGAAAACAATGCAAATGCATAGAATCGAAAAAGAGGGGAAAAGTTTTCCTTTTGAGATTGTAGTGTTTTCCTATCTCACTTCCTCTTCTTCAAACAGAATGGAAAACCACCTATTTATAGGCTAAGTGGGGCATTGCGGAAATAAATAATAACGGCTAAATTAATTCTGCCGTTTAGAGCCGTTATGTAATTAATTCTGTAACCACAGAATTATAACAACCGTTACTTAGTTAATACCATTTACACACCGGTAATTAACGTAAGCACGATTAACGGCTTGAGTTGGAAAAAATTAAAACATAAGGCAAAAATGGGCTTGTCGCGAGGCCCACTTTTCTGTCCGACATTCGCGCCCAAGTTCAACTTGCCGGGCCACCGTCGGGGTCCGGGATTCGCACCCCCCTGCGCGTGTGCGCGAGGCATAGTGTTTGTGCTATGATAGTTACCACTCAAAGAGAGTGTATCCATATATAAAGCACTTCAAGGCCTTCTTCCTTTTCTATGTGGGACTAGTGCTTTGTCACTTCCCACTTCCAACTTAAGAGTGTTATTTGAGAAACAATTTCTCATTCACTCACCATCAAAATACCTCATATTTCCAACAGAAAATTCGGCTTCTCTTCTAGGATGTGGTCGAACCGAGCCCCGTTAAGTGAGATTCATTGGACATAGTACGCGAATGGTCAAGCTGGAACCGGAGATTCTAACGGGGTTTGGTTGAGAGACACATCTCGGTTGAAGTGGCATGTGGACCCTGTCAATCTCGAGCTGGTTTCTCTCTTCTCCTGAGAACACATAGGAACGTTGATTTCGGAAGAGGGGTGAAGAAAGATAAGACAGATTCGGTCTTCTTCTGATGCCGTTTCATTAGTCCATTTGCAGATTCAGCAGAGGCTCTCTCTCTCTCTCTCTCTTCCGCGTCTTTTTTTCATCTACCTTGCCGGGCCGCTGGCATTGAGATCGCCCTTCGCTTCCAATTCGGCGGCTTGTTCCCATCTGAAAATAAGATTCAGTTTCAGGTCAAACCGAATAGAGCGGGGAGAGACAGATGCATGGCGTCAAAACTAGGAGCAGAAATTACATGAAACCGGTGCGTCTTTCAACACTGAAAGTACGATGCATAGCGAAACCACAGTCAACAAGCCATTGGTGGAAGGTGCGCCCGACTATCGGCATTCGGCAGACGTGACAAAAAGGGTCTAGAACCCGTATTTGATCCATATTTCGGCAGACGTGACAAAAAGATTTGATCCATATTTCATGGTGGCGGGTCGAAAATGGGTTCATTAAGTTTTAAAAGTGGGTCATAAATTAGTTACTCAGAAATTTAATTGATCCTAAATTTATTTTAGATATGTCGTAAATGGGTTAGCTAAGACAATTATAAAAAATTTATTTAAACAATTCCCTCTGAACTGAATTTTAATATTGAAGTGTTTTAACAATATTGGTCGGATCGGGTAGGTCATTAGAATTGTATAGCATGAAAATGGGTCAAAACGGATTAAATGGGTCAATTGGATCGGATCATCTTCGACCTGACACAAACCTGATCCACCCGTTTAACATCTAGTATGTCTGCCGCTTCAACTCTTTCCTCGTTGTCTTTAGACTTGGGACATTGCCAAATATAAGAGGGTTTTTTTTTTGGGGGGGGGGGGGGGGGGGGCGGAGGGTGTGGGGGGGACCAAATATAAGAGCTTGATAGCTACAATCTTATCAAAATGAACAATTGATTGTGGTTAAGCTGTCCCATTCTTCTCAAGCATTCTGGTATGTATTCCTTATCAGCTTGGCTGTCAGCTCTAATTGAGTCATGAATTCTGTCAGTTAGACTAACGATTACTCATAAACTCAGCAAGTCTCTGGAGAAGCGTGTTCGTGAATTCCAGTTTTTTCCTTGGTGCGAAACTTAGTTGACTCCTATGATCATCTCGTTATCGAATGTGTAGTTCACTGTTTGCTTTGATTTCATGCGTACATTAGCAGATATTTCTCCGCTCAACTAACCGCGCTTTCCTTCCCGAGCTTTTTCGTCTAAATGAGGCCAAGCATAAGATCTGACCCTGCAAAACATTAACCCTCACAGTGTACTGAGCAACAGAACATGACAAGCTCGATCAGATAATCTACTTGAGCTCAGTCGAGTTTGCTTCGCCAAAAAGAACAAAAAAATCGAGTTTGCATTTACATAGACAAAGTACCATGAATTTCCGTACAAGCTCAATTCTAAGCTAAAACTTTAACTTTCGACAAACTAAGAAACCATACTTAACACTGCATCAGTAATTTCCCGTGTGACGATATAAATGCATTCACAGTGTGAAGCATTTTCTTTCACTGCGTGTGACTAGGCAGGCAATTTAGCTCCCACCCAGACTGATACCCAAGCATCTCAAACATAACAAGAACAAAGCCGAGTTTCGAGCTCAACTGACGAGGAAAGATTAAGGAAAAGGGCAAGCAGTTGCAAGACTAGTTCTTCAAGAGATTCAGCAATCATTCAACATTGGAGTCCATTCCACACATCTAATCCAATTGTCTTTGCATCAAGTTCTCAAGTGTAAATATTTTACACTTGTTCAGATAGAAAAAAGTTCAAAGCTACATCGATCGGCTCAGATTGTGATTAGAAGAACAAATAGGAAATAAGAAGACTAACGAAAGCCTATTGCCACCAAATTTACACGTAACTAGGCCATATCTTGGGATTTCACATATTAAGATGCTAAACAACCACGATAATTAGATCTTCGCATTCACACATTTCTTTTCATCTGACTAAATGTTGGCGACTGACATCAAAATTTAGAGCCTTTGTTGAAGAAAGCCATTAACTTCCAAACAAAGGTTTATCCAGTATCAGACCAATTCTTCAGCTGGAACTTCTCATTAGATATGCAACAAAACACCCCAATAAGGCACCTGCAACAACCTGTTGGCAAACAAAGCAAGTAAAAGAAATGACTTATCTCGTGTTTCAAGACCCGGCTTTTACTTCTGGGCATAAACAATATATAGACCCGTCTAAAATGTAAAGCAATGGCATGGATGCAGGGCTCTAATACATATATTAAAGTTGAGCACAGCAAACAGACCCAACTCGGACTGAAAACCAAGATACCACTCCTACAAACAAATATGCATCTGCCACAGTCACGATGTTATTGAGGAAAAATATCGTTTTAGGAGAAAATGTAATTGGTTGAAGCATCAAAACTCAGACACAATGACGCACGTAAAGCCTCATAAAACAATTCTACTGAGAAGCCCTTTGCCCTATCTAAAAAGCATAGCTTCATTAATACTTACATGATTTAAGATGTAATTTTATACATCTAAATAAAACTTTTAATTTTCTCATCAGTCATAAAGTCTTCTGCTCCTCTAACAGCCAAAGCTATTGGCATGCAGTATGGTTCAGCCTTTAAATCAATTTATTTGAAGGGTAACATGAACAAATTTTATGTGCGTAGTTGGAAAATTAATTGCCACAATACCATCCTCAAAGTCGACCTTATTATGAAGCATTTGTCAGTGGAATTCTCGATAAATATTACAGAAAGAGACCCAGAATGAAAAGGAATCTAATTCACAATGAGGCATGACTAGACAAGTTCGATCTTAGATGAAATTGCCCCCTTAAACTTCCTCATTCAAACAACAAGGTAATCTTGCCACATGCAGTCTTGTCAAAGAATGTGGGCTTTGAAAACACTATGGATATCACCTCGTCATTCAGATGCAGAAAAAATAGTATAAAGCTCCAAAATCTTATGCCTCAGAGTGTTCAAATACGCAAAACAAATTCAGACGACATTGTTTTTTGAACAGTTTCTGCTTGAAAAGAAAGCGCGTCAAACCTGAACAGAGGTGTGCAACGATATTCACCAACAAATCAACTCAAATACCAAAACCAATGCAGATGACCTCGTTTTTTGAACAATTTCTGCATGAAAAGAAAGCGTGTCAAACCTGAACAGGCGTATGCCCCAGCGAGTCTCGTAAAGGTTTAAAGCTGGACACAGGGTGTTCTGGTGGTAGTTCACAAACAATTTGATTTAGCAACTGCAAGAACAATGACACCGTTAGAACCAACGGCAAGAAAAGAGTGCAGGTAACTGGTATAATCTAGTGCCCGCACCCAAATAATGAGTGAACTACACCACAAGTCATGAATCTTATGCAAGGAATGCAATCGAGTTCCAAACCCTTCAAATGGTTCAATAAAGTCCCAAACCTTTACCAGAAAGTACAATCGAGTCATAACCTTTCAATTGGTTCAATTAAGTCCTAAACCGCTGCTAAAAAGTGCAATTAAGTCCTAAACTTATTGAACTGAAATTTAAGGATGCATCATAGGCAATTTTCAAGGGACATGAAGATACTTTTAGGTAATGCTCTTTGTAAAAATTGATAGCACGTTTTGAAAAATGTTGACCTAATTGAATCAATTAATAGATTGAGGACTCGATTGCATTTATACACAAGATTTAGGACTTCCAATGCACTTTCCCCCCCAAAGATCACACATAAGAGCACTGCATATAGCCAGTAATACTATAAATTGGATTGAACTAGAGACAGTTAGTTAACACACGGTACTGGACTACGCTGATGGACATAGATCGGAGACTAAAGACTAAGAATCAAGAGCTTATCTCAACTCTTTTCAACAAAAGGTAGAAGTTATCATAGAAGAGATGCTGAGATTGGTTGCGAAAAGAAGAATCTATCATAAGAATTCCTACAAACAAAAGATGAATAGCAACATGCTCCAAATTCTATGGAAAATAAGGTACTGTGAATTGGATTGAATGTACTTACTTCTGCTTGGCGACCGGCATGAAGTCTTACACCAGAAGCATCATACATGACCTGTAAAAGATCCCGGCGATAGTTAATATGGCTAATAGCTTGGAACTCATTATGGTCCAAAAAACTAAACTTCAAGGAAAAGTGGAATGAATGCAACAGAAACCCCCCTCCCCCCACACCCCCTCTCCCGGTGGCCCCCTAACACCACCAAACAGATTTGCCCTGCACAGAGACAGTACTCTCAGCAGAAGGCTGAGGATGGGTAAACTATCAGGCTATCAGCCCCACAATTGAGCTTATTTTACATAATTTGACCAGAACATGTTTGATGGTAACAAATGCTTCCCACTTTATTCCCTTTTCCATGCACTGACATAAATATTAATAGCCATGTCTAAAGCTAACATAATGTGAGCAAATGTTGCACAAAGTAGAGCTTTGCAGCTGAACAAGCAAACTGACGAATCCTGAAAGTACGAATTTTATAGGTTTGCTCTTTTAATGTGACATAACTATAAAAGAGGAATCGGCTATAAAAGTCCTCCACATCAGTCGTTATGGCTACAACTGCTAAAGGAAAATAGCACGACAAGTTAGATGCGAATTAAGCTTTCATTTGTTGATACTGTTAGAGCATGCATCACCAGAAACTGAACAAGACCTGGTTATTGAGTACATACAACACAAGCCAAGACCACCGCTATAGCAAATGCTGATCCCTGGGGTCCTTCTTGTAAACCAATAGCAACAGCAAGAGCCGTAACAGTGGCCGAATGTGATGATGGCATTCCACCAGAACCAAGCATTTTTCTGGAGTCCCATCTCTTCTCCTTGAGCCTGCACATTAAACGGTATCATGAAATTCTAGAAATGTGGAAGAGAAACAAAGCCCAAAAATTCTCTAGCTCACCATATACTCATTGATCAACACTACTTCAGCAGCACTAGAATGTAAATGCAAGCAAAAACCTGGACGCCACGACGCTAGAATCTAGAAAAGCGATTTGACTAGCAGAGTACCAAACGCCCTTTACTAAGCTACTCCCCACATTGAAACATCTGATAAGTGATAACCTAAAATTAATCTGAACGACTGCCAAATGACCTCAGTGACTCCAGGCTCGACACAAAACACTGGATAATCTCCTAAGATAGCCGCTGACGGTCGAACTAAAACACACGCGCGCGAGCAAATAGGGAACGCGATGAGTTCAATCAGCAGCCAGCATTTCGCAGAATGAACCAACTCAATGAGGCTAAGAGAACGGAATGCCAAAGGCTATTACCAGCAGGTGAAAGGCTTGAGGAACTGAGCGAGAGCTAGCGAGAACAGAGCGGAGAGGAGGGGCGGGTTCAGAGGAACGAGCGACGGCTGAGACGAAGCGGATCGGAAGGTCGACGAAGCGTCGGAGGCCGTGATCACCTCGTTCATCGCGACCTGGATGGTCAAACTATGCAGAGCGTCTACCAAACGGAAGGATAAATAGAGAGAGTTGCAGAGAAAAGGAGGAGGAGGAGGAGGCGGAGGAGGAGAAGACGAAGACGAAGATTGGTGGATCGGAAACAGTGGGGGGCGTCAGTTGGGTTCCGATGCTGCCCCCACTCGTTCTCTTTCCTCCTCCTTCTCCTCCCACTCCTAATCTCTGTCTGCCGTTCATCGCACGTTTTCATTTGTTTTAGGGAAAATTAAAAAAAAAAAAAAAAAGGCCTCAAGTGCCACTCTTTTCTCAAATAAGAGCCTATACTTGATTTTGTTTCAATTAAGGACCTAAACTGCCAATTTTATTTCAAAAAAGGGCCTAATCCAAAGCTACTTTTGTCTTTTACATTTTCTGACTTTTTTTTTCTCCTTTTTTTTCTTGTTTCCTTTTCTTTTTGTCTTCCACTTTTTCCTCCATCTCGCTTGTGACAGTGGGTTAGGCGGTCTCACGACAGTCGGCGAAGGGAGCCCTCGCCAGATCGGACGAGATCGGCCGCCACCTGCCACCTGCCGCCACTAACGAGGGCAGCCCTTGCCTTATCCATGTCTCTCGTTCTTCGATCTTAGTTGTGCTGAGGGGAACCCTTTCCGCCAATATCCCAGTTGGCCCTGGGTTCCTCGACTGGCATGCCGCCGTTGGCTTGGCTCGTCTGCACCTCCGTCTCCCTCCAAGTAGCCCGCAATGCATTTTGGCCTGGATGTTGGCGCCCGAAGCCGCCATACCCGAAAAAGTCCCTCCGGGGTCGCGAGGAACGCACTTAAGAAAGCTCTGATCTTGATCCCGATCATCAACCATTGTTAAATCCCTTCCGCTCCGTTGCTCATGGAGAATCCCATCTTCGTCCCGAGCATCAGGACTTTTGGTGCGGGTCGGTTCTTTTCGATTTCTTCGCCACGAGTTGCTCTTCCGAATCTTTGATTACGAACCCGAAGTAGAAGCTTTTGGTGCAGGTCGGACCTCTCCGATTTCTCCCACCGCGAGTCGCTCTTCTGTAGCTCTGATTACGAACCCGAAGTAGAAGAATCCAGAGGTAGAGGTCTCTCGAGGTGAGGAGAAGCTTGGACTGCCGCAGTGGGGGGTCACGGAGGTCCACGACGAGAAAGTGAAAATATGGAAAAGTAAAGGAAAAAAGGGAAAGAAAATCAAAAAAATGTAAAAGGACAAAAGTGCCCTTGATTAGGCCCTTTTTTGAAACAAAATTGGCAGTTTAGGCCCTTAATTGAAACAAAGTCAAGTATAGGCCCTTATTTGAGAAAAGAGTGGCACTTGAGATCCTTTTTTGAAATTTTTCATTTGTTTTAGGGAATAATTGTCGCGACCCGTCCGGAAGCGGACGTGGCTAATGGATTACCGATCGCGGGCCTTTTCCCCGCACAAGGGTGCGGATCTCGGGCTTTGGATCGGCACGGACCCTCCCAGGCCCATACCAAATCGCGGCGGGAGTTTTCATTCAAGGATTCGACGATAAGAGTCGATCGCTTTCGACCTTCAGTGTGGTCGTGGTGGCATGTGCAACTTGTGCATGCATTTGGAGTCGCCACCGGTCTTTCTTGGAGGGTAGACCGAAAACCTTACTGACCGATTGGGAGAGGTCGATCAGTTCTGCGGAACCAGAGATTTTGGGTTCGGGGACTTGGTTACGCTGGTGTCATTACCAACGCCCTTTCGGTACCTAACGCGAGTGATTTTCCTAGCTAAGAATTCATGCAGGTGCAATTTTGGGTGAGGTAGGTTGATTCAGGGTTTCATGCATATTGGAAGACTATTCCTATCAATCACAATCAATTTTAGTGAAAACGCAATCAAGTGCATGAATAAATCACATCAATGCACATCAATTCAAATCAACGGTTTCCTAATACAGCCATAAGGGCTTAGATGGGGAATGATTTGGGACCAAGGGTAAAATGGAAAGATTTGGGGACGATTAGCCCGAAGGGCAAAATCGTCAACTTTTGGAAGATTTGGATACCGAATTACCCAAAATATTTCATGGCCAGTTGATTGTGGCCATTTCCCATTTTCGAGAATTTTTTGAAATTTTTCTGAATTTTCCAAATTTTTTGAATTTTTTATGATTTTCTATTTGTTTATTGATTTTTTGATTTTTTTTATTATTTTTTTTATATTTTTGGAGAATATTTTAATAAGAAGCATATCTTCGGCAATAGACAATACTCAATTAGATAGATAAACCAACCACTAGACTGAAACAAATATATGCAAATCAAGAAAATAAAATAAAAAATAAATAAATAAATAAATAATAATAATAAAAATAATAACTTCGATATATGAATCAGGTACACAGAATATACCTGATGGACACCGGTCTTCAATCGCTCAGCCCTGGTATGCGACCGTTACAAACTCTGGCGGTCGGTATCGAGTCGGATACGGTAGCGACGACGAATAAAGCTTTAACATGATGGCGATCCTCCAAAATCTTTAGGCACGAACTTTGGACTCGGTCTCGGAAACTTGGCCCACGGCTTGACCGCTCGGCCCGAAATCTTGGCTCACTTGGCCTACGAATTCGGCCCATGGGCTCGGCTACACGGGCGCAGGATCTCGGCCAAGGCCTAAGAAGACCAGCACACAGGCCAGGCTCACGGCCCAGGAAACTGGCACACAGGCCAGGCTCACGGCCCACTTCGGTTGGCGCACGGGCAAGACAGAGGGCCGAACAGGGCAGAGGACAAGGGTATTGAAGCTTCGGTGAAGGCCGATCACGATGGTTCTCGGGCGCAGCTTGGAACAACAGCAGGGACGGTCCAACGACAACTCAAGGGTGGTAGGCCCGCGGGTTAGCGATGCCCGGGACTGAGGACAACGGCAGAGGAGGCTCGGATGGTGGCGGGACAGCGACGAGCTGACGAGTCGACGACGGTTGGGAGCCAGGACTGGCGTTTGCTCGCTCAATCCTTCGGTGGGGGCCGGCGACATTACTATTGGAGTTGGTGAAGAGCTTGGAGCAATTGAAAGAGGTATGGACAATGCGCATTTGGTGGTAGAAGAGGCGGACACTTTGCAAGCGGCGGGGAGAGGCGTGGCCTTGGTGACATTGAGCCCGACGCCGAGCTGGGCACTGCTCTTGAAGGCCTCGAAGATGCACTCAGCGTCGGCCTTCAAGACGGTCTTGAGCCCAGCGCTGCAGGTCCCCTCCGGCTTCTCGGTGGTGACACACTCCTTCTCGTCCTCGAAACCCTCAAGAGAAGGGTGCGTAGAGTGACCCCTCCCAAATGACCTGATGTGGTCTTTGAGCGATCTCTTGTGCTTGAAGTCGGAACCGCAGGTGCAGTACCATAGTTTCCCGCAGTTCTTCTCATGGGTCCGCCAGTCACCTTTGACCGCGAAGGTCTTCCCGCACTTGCGGCACATGAACGGCTTGGCGCCGTGCTTCCGCTTGTAATGGGTTTGGAGGGTCCTGAAATCTTTGAGCGGCTTGGCTCTCGAGTGGTTGATGTTGTTCTTGCAGCCTTGCGCACAGCAGTAGCACGGCAGCCTCAGCATCGCTGCCGGTTGTGTGCCCTTCAGTGAGTCCGGGCCCTCTCGGTACTCTGATCCGTGTCCCCACATATGCCTCTGCATGTTGTTGTACCTATTGGAGGTCTTGTTGCAGATGGCGCAAGCGAACTGCATGAGCCCCACGAGAATCTGAGCTGGCGTCGGGATCCAAAACATGTTCTCCCCCATTCCAGCTGGAATAGCCGCCATGGAACAGGTTCCTCTTGTGAGACCCTTCCTCGATCACCGGCTCGTCAAAGCCATACTTGCTCGGCAACCCAATGTGCAATCCCACGGCGACATTCTCTGCTCGCGGGTCTCCACCCCCATGCCGTCTCTCTCTTCCTCCCTCTCCAACAACCGTGACCTCTTCTTTTTCTCCTTCCTCTTGCTTCAGTGGCTTTGTGTCGGAGAGCTTGCTCAGTAGAGGCAAGCACCAGATGGTCTCGTGGAGGGAGCGTTGTTCTTGCTGCTACTGCCGGTGGGGCGAGCCCGGGAAAGACGCGGGATTCGCGAGATGAACGGGTTCGGTCAGACAAGAGGAGGAGGAAGAAGATGGAGAGGAGGTTGAGATTGATGGTTTGAGCCCCTCAATGAAAGTTGGAGGTTGATGACATGGATCTTCCTTGCCATTTGCAAGATAGTCCCTGAGCCCCATCCTTCCCCCGCAGAGAGGAGAGAGAGAGAGAGAGAGAGAGAGAGAGAGCTGTGGCTCATATCTCCTCCGTAGACTCGGTGAGGGTGCAGGAAGAAAGAAACGAGCGACGTGCGAGGACCGACGGAACGGGGAGAGCCCGAGAGATGTGGTGGTCTCGGAGAAGAGCTCGGTGACGGTTGAAGTCGCCGGTCTCCTTTTTTCGTCCAAGCTCCTCGAGGACCAAGATCCTCCACCTCCTCACTGTCGAGCATCTTCATGCATGGCCATCAACGTGAATTTTTTTAATACCTTTGTCCCCCACTTTCTTTTTTTTATGCTTCTTCTTTCAAGATGGTGGAGCAATAATTAATGAATCCCTCATTTCTTTGTTGATGGAGAATGAGTAGGATTCTTTTATTACGCTCTCAAGTGTTCTTGCTCAGATTTATCACCGCTCGTCCTTACTTTTATTGTGTTGTCCAGCTCGCAAAGCATCTTTGACCATCCTCATCAACTGTCATTGTACAGGAACCTGCTCATCCTGCCGTCGCATCATGATTTGCTTATCCGACAAATCTAAACTCAATTGACTCACTTTATCCTAAATGTCAAATGAATGTTAGAAAATATACAATGCATGCGAAATTATTTTTGTGAGAATTATAACTAATTCTCATTTTTATGCCTACACGAATATTTTTTTTTAAGAAAATAAAATCAAAATCAAAATCAAAATCAAAATTTAGGTGTCAACAGCTGCCCCTCTTTGAGAGGAATCTTGTCAGAGGTTTCTATCAAAGATAAGATGGCACCTGATTCCTAACCAACTCAACTGGGACAATGAAAGAAGAAATGCTACGACATCGGATCCTTAAAGCTTCTGATAAAAGCTCAAATTAATTCAAGGTTTACTCCAACAATAGGTCTTGACCAGTTGGTTGTGGTCATTTCCCATTTTCTGAATTTTTTTTTGGAATTTTCAGGATTTATTCAGGAACGATATGCCAAAAGGGCGCAGTTGTCATTTTTGAGAGGATCGGGATTCAAAAGACCAGAAATGGGTCATGGCCAGTTGACTGTGACCATTTCCTATTTTCTGGGATTTTTTTGGAATTTTCTGAATTTCCTTGATTTTTTGGAGACGATTTGCCTAAAGGGCAAAATCGTCATTTTGGAAAAATTGGGGTTCGAAAGACCCAAAATGGGTCATGGCCAGTTGATTGTGGCCATTTCCTATTTTTTGGGATTTTTTTAGAATTTTTCCGAATTTTTCCATTTTTTGAATTTTTTAATGGTTTTCGATTTTTTAGTGAATTTTCGAATTTTTTATAAATTTTTATAAATTTTATTTATTAAAAGTATTTTCCAGACCGGGTCAAACCCGGCCCGCTCCTCTCGAGCGCCCGGCCGACCCTATGGCGTCGAAAAACCGGCCTAAAACAGCACCGTTTTTCTTTTTTTCAAAATTTTTCTAATTTTTTTTATTATTTTAAAACCATTTTCCAATTTATCCGAATTTCTGAAAATCAAAACCAATCGGACGGTCCTCGCTGTGCCACGTGGCACTACCCTAGCCACCGGATCGATTTAATTTTGAAAATGCCAGATCGCGACACGTGGCGCAATCCCGTCCGTCCGATCTATTTGATCTTGAAGACATCGAATCGCGACACGTGGCACATCCATGGCCATTCGATCTAAGTTTTTTTTTGAATTTTAAAAAATACCATTTATCATCATAAATCATTCATTTAATTTTGAAAATTCCTAGATCGCGACACGTGGCACTTCGCCCACCGTCCGATCTAGGTTTTGTTGGACACCCCCTGCCGACGTGGCCGCCTACGTGGCGCGCCACGTCACCGTTGACCTGTCAAACATTGACCGGTCAGCCCATGCCGCCGGAGAAGATGACCGGCGACTCGCCGGAACAGTGATTTTTTCGGCGAGTTCGTCGGAATCTTCGCCGGAAAATCGCGGCCGAGCCCAAATCTTCGTGTTCTTCGACAATTCTCTTGCGCCATTAGACTCCTTAAACACCGAGCATCAACATAAACCAACATTTACAGTCACAAACACGCCGGAAACCGGCGAACCGACCACCCACAAATCCGGTTCCGGCAAGGCAACTTCCGAAAATTTTTTGTTTCAAAATCGATCTCAGTTGTTCACAGGACATCCCATCGAGGTTTAGAAACTTACCTGAGGTCGCCTAGGGGTCGGCGACCTCCGTCTTCGCCGGACCGAGCCCTCGGCTCAGGTTTGGACCCGAGGACCTCCAACCATCGTTTTCGGCGTCGACCGATGCAAAACAAATATCACAGGTCGCTTAGAGTCGGTTCTAGGACAAGCTTAAGGCAATAACGCGATGAAACATGCTCAGGTGAGGTTCGGCCGTGACTATTATACGTTGAAACGATCGGCGAGCATTTTATCGAACAGTCGGCGTTTGTCGGACAAAATCGGCGTTCGAACGGGAAACAGAGGACACCGGGCTAAACCAAAGCAAACTAACACCCAAGCATCACTGTAGAGACCTAAACTAACGTCGGTATGTGGTCGGTTTGGCTCGATTTCGCCGGAAATAGATTCGGACCAAAACTTACAGTGTGCGAAAAACAGGGCATGAAAAACAGGGGAAGAAAGAGTGCTGTACCGACCTTGGCCCGGCTCGCCGGCGGCTTGGGAGCTTTGGCGACGGCGCTTCAGGTTCCCTGAAGCTTGGAGGGCTCTCGGCGAACGCTCGGCCACGCTCTCTCTCTCGGTTCTCTCTCGGCCGGATCTCTCTCTCAAGATTTTTTCAAACCGTGAGCTCCCCCTCTCTCTCTCTAATGGACGAGCCTTATACTTCGAGAGTTGTCCGGGATCGAGGACGATCACGCACCCCTCTCCCTCTGAAAAAGTTGGTCTGCCAACCTGCCTCTCGGTCGCTCAACCTCGCTCGACGTTGCCTGCTCCCTCTGTCTCTATTCGTTGTCTTCTGTACGTGAGGGAGAAGACCAGACTTTTGTCTCATGTTGCAGACCCGGTTCGGTCGAGTCGGGTCGGTCCGACCCGACCGTCCCGGCTACTAAATTTCGCCTAATCGAGCTTCTAATTGACCTTTTTCATGAAATTGATGCCAAAATCGATTTCCTCGACATGTTTTTCATCTAGAATGGGTATTTTCGCGAGTAATTGAATTGAAATTTAATGAAAACCCCAAATTACGTCTAGGATCCGAAATTGATTTCGCCAAATCGGAGGCTTAAACGATCAAATCAATTCAAATTGAGGCCATCAATGAGTCCGGGACGATGAAAACCATAGGGTAGAAGTGTTTTATTTTCATGGGTGTCCCTAGAAAGGATTTAATTTTGAAATTCGCGAAATCGGGGACTAAATCGCAAAGAAATTTGTGCAATTGAGTTCTTTTTGTCAAAATTGATCAAATTGAAGGCTTAATTGACCCAATAGCCCATCAAGGTTCTAGATCAAAATGTCATGGCTTATTGGAAGTGGAAATTGAAAATTAAAGGACTCCAAAGGCAATTTTTATGGTCGATTCGGGTTTATGTTTGTGAAGGAATATAATGACCCAAGTCGAATTTTTGAGATTTAAAAAGACCAACCTGAAGAAGGAATTAAAATAAAATTATTGACTATTTTTGTGCATTTTTCTGACCACGAATGGTATTTTTCTGATTTTTTGGGATATTTTTATAATTAAATAAATTCAAAAAAATATTAAAAATTCTGAAAAATATGTTTTGTTCAAAATTGGTTCCTAACGCTGGGCCAAGGCTTACAAAGTTGATTTTGTAATTTTATGACTTTTTTTCTATTTTTAATTAATTTTAAAAATAAAATTAAAATAAAAGATGATTAAAAATCGGGGTGTCAACAACTGCCCCTCTTTGAGAGTGAGCTCGTCAGAGGTTGCTTTCAAAGACAAAATGACACCTGAGTCTTAACCGACTTGACTGGGAAAAAAGAAAGTGCCATGACATGAGACTCTTAGAAACCCATCGATGAAAGCTCAGATTTATCCTCGGTTTGCTTTGACAACTTTAATGTGGGCCGAAGAGGGTGGCTTACCTGAAGTCTTCCTGTCGGATGATGCGCCTGCAGAATCTGAGGTTTTTTTGTTTTTAATTTACCTTCGTAGCTTCTGACTCGCTATACAAGGTTTTATTCTTCCATTCGTAGCGTTTGATTCGCTATACTAGGGTCTTGAAAGTATTTTCCGCGGCTACCGGCTGCACTCCATTCCGAAAGGTGAGAGCTTCGAGGTATGGCTATCCGGCGCGTGCTTCGTGGAAAGGGCGGTCATTGTATCTCTAGGCGGCAAGTCGCGAGCGTTATGGGCTCCGATCTCGAACTATGCTTTGAGACACCTCTGTTGTGGATCCCTATATGGTGGGATTTGGGGTGGAATAAATGTCACTTCCGCGGCTACCGGCTGCAATCCATTCCGAAGGGTGAGAGCTTCGAGGTATGGCTATCCGGCGCGTGCTTCGCGGAAAAGGCGGTCACCGTATCTCTAGGCGGCAAGTCGCGAGCGTTATGGGCTCCGATCTTGAACTGTGCTTTGAGACACCTTTGTCGTGGATACCTATATGGTGGGATTTGGGGTGGAATAAATGTCTCTTCCGCGGCTACCGGCTGCAATCCATTCCAAAGGGTGAGAGCTTCGAGGCATGGCTATCCGGCGCGTGCTTCGTGGAAAAGGCGGTCACCGTATCTCTAGGCGGCAAGTCGCGAGCGTTATGGGCTCCGATCTCGAACTGTGCTTTGAGATACCTCTGTCGTATATCCCTATCTGGTGGGATTTGGGGTGGAAGAAATCTTTTGAAGCTGAAAATTGGCGATCCGGTCCGGAAGATGACAGATCCGCGGCTACCAACCTGTGAACACTTATAGAGAGATTTGTCTAGGTCATCGTGCTTTCGAAGCGGCAAGAGAGCTTTTTGGGCTTCAGTCTTTGGTCGGCTTCTAGGCACCTATTTGCTTTAAGGGATCCCATGACGCTGACTAGCAGGGCCAGAAGGGACTTCTTAAGTTTTTCTTGAGTTTTTTCTTTGAAAAGGGTTTTTGGGACGAGAGTTCTCCACGTCTGATGAGACTTTTTCTGTTTTTGAAAGGGTTTTCCATGACGAGGGTTCTCCACGTCTGATAGGGCTGTTTGATTTTTCAAAAGGGCTCCCAAGACGAGGGTTCTCCACGTCTGATGGGAAAACTTGATTTTTTAAAAGGGCTCCCAGGACGATGGTTCTCCATGTCTGATGGGACTGTTTAATTGATTTTTTTCTTGATTTTTTTTATAAGGGGTCCCGGGACGAGGGTTCTCCACGTCTAACGGGATTGCTTGAGTTTTTGAAAAGGGGTCCCAGGACGAGGGTTCTCCACGTCCGCTGAGACTACTTTATTTTTTGAAAATGGGTCCCAGGACAAGGGTTCTACACGTCTGATGGGACTGTTTGATTTTTGAAAAAAGGGTTCCCCGGACGAGGGTTCTCCACGTCCGATGGGGCTGTTTGATTTTTTGAAAAGGGCCCTGGAACGAGGGTTCTCCACGTCTGACGGGATTGCTTGAGTTTTTGAAAAGGGGGTCCCAGGACGGGGGTTCTCCACGTCCGCTGAGATTGCTTGATCCCGGGACGAGGGTTCTCCACGTCCGATGGGACTGTTTGATTTTTGAAAAAGAGTTTCCCGTGACTAGGGTTCTCCACGTCAGAGGAAATTTTTTTTTCAAAGGGATTCCCATGACGAGGATTCTTCACGTCAAAGGGGATTTTTTTCTTTAAAAAGACCCTCCCATGACTGCGGCTCGCAATGTCGGATGAGGTTTTAGTCTGATTTTGAAAATGGGTTCCCATGACTAGCAGATGATATTTTTTTCTTTAAAAAGACTCTCCCATGACTGCGGCTCGCAATGTCGGATGGGGTTTTAGTCTGATTTTGAAAATGGGTTCCTATGGCTAGCAGAGGGGATTTTTCTTCTTAGTTTGAAAGGGGTTCCCGTGACTAGCAGATGGGATTTTTTCTTCTTTAAAAAGACTCTCCCATGACTGCGGCTCGCAATGTCGGATGGGGTTTTAGTCTGATTTTGAAAAGGGGCTCCCATGACGAGCAGATGGGATCCTGTTTTGATGTTGTCAAAAATTTCATTTGGGTGTGCTAATGATGTAGGAAGTCATCCAAAACATCTTACAGCATGATGTGACGATCAAAGTTCCTTTTAGGGAGAATTTTGAATCAAATGATTTGAGATCGCCAAAAGGGTTTGGTTAAAACGCCAATTGGAGTACGTTCATCAAAGATGGCTCCTCACCATTCTTCAGGGGGGTTTCTTTTCATTTCTCTTTTTTAGAAACACTCGATTCTCTCTCGAACCTATGCTCAAGGTTTCGAAACTATTCGCAGTGTATACCATTTGATTGATCGGAAAGGGACCTTTAAAGGACCGTAATGTTGGGTTCGGTCAATGATTTTCAAAGGGGACTAGTGGTCGAGTCGAGGCCAATGAACTGAAAATCTTCATCATCTATTTCGGGTTTACAAGTCAAGAACCCTGCAAAAATGAGAGAGAAATAGTCTTGCTCGTACCTCTTCAAGCAATACTTAAAATCATTTCAACTCTACGTTAACTCAAGTGCTTTAGTCGGAAAAGACTTTCAAGCGTTGTAACGTAGGTGGGGATTGGGGACTGAGAAAGGCCTATTTTTGGCTCAGAATATATTAAAGGGGTTTGATGTTGGTGATCATTGCAGATTTACCACCGATCTTGACCCTTGAATTGATCTTCAGAAAGCACCATCATTGCTTAAGGATGGTGTAGTCGTCACTTGAACGCGCTCCGGCTGGGGATAACTTTTATGATTTGATTCCCGTGGAAATTTTCTTTTACAAGCAGGTTCCAGTGGGGATTGACATATGGATATTCTCGAATGTCCTTTAGATGATTTATAAATACACAAGAATTTGAATGGGCATTGACCTTGCTTTTACCAGGCACTTTGCTTTTTTTGATGCCCGGGACTGGCTTTTGCTCTTTTTTTCTTTTTTTTAATCCCGCATTTCCTTTTCTTCTCTTTTTTGGACAAGATTTTTTTTAGGTTATGCTAGGCACACATACAAATAAAATCTTAGCACATTGAAGAATTAATTTAGGACTTTTCTATAGACCCAGTTCTTTTAAGTTCCCCCGATTTGAAGTGGCGCCGTCTTCGTCTTGGAATGGGTAATGATCACCAACAGGGTTTATGAAACGGATATGCAGGCTCAATGGGGCTAGGCAAAGGATGAGAGTGTGTAGGATAGAGAAACGATCGCTTTTCGTCGTTCTAAAGCACTTGAATTGCAGTACGAGTTTAAATGTAAAGAAACACTCAAAGATTGATGTTGGTTCGAGCAAAAAGATTTCTAACCATTTACCTCATACCGCCGCTAGAATTCCTTCTGATTAGCCCCAATGTGGGGTGGTTCTTGACAGGGTTATAGAATTGAAGCCCCCGCTCAAATTGATTAACAATGGTTGACCTGCGGTGTTTGAGATAGAGAAAAGAATGCCCTTCATCTTTTCAATATAGGTAGCCACTGCGAATGATCCCTACATCCTCGAACACGGTTCCTATTCTGATTCTTACTTCACTCATCACTCAAGTGTTTGTAGGGACGTGTTTGGGCATGGGTTGCCTCTCATCGTCTGAGATACTCCTTTCGACAGCTTTAAACATTTCTTTTTGAAAATTTCCTTTTCTTTTATCCAAAACGTCCCTTATTGGGATCCTTGATGCGAGATGCATGTTCCAATGCATGTGTTGGATGACTCCAGAAGCTTTTAAATGCAGATGAAGGGATTTCAAGAATTTTAAATTTTTTTTATGTGATTTTCAAAATCGGAATGCAAATGAAAGTAGTTTCGAAAATTTCAAGCTCTAAGAGATAAAGAAAGGGATATTTACCTGCCTGCCGTGGTGGGGAGTACCTGGAGATACAAAAGAGATGTATTAGCATACGTTCTCGAATGTAGGGAAAAATGGAACAGTACGACTTCACCCTTGATTATGTGCTCCCATCTGGATGTAATCACATAGAGTCTGTTCGCCATGACGGCGAGTCCTCTAGATCTGGTTGCCCCGGTTCGGTGGCCTTCACCTCAGTCAGGTGGAATTTGCCTCAGCTGACTGGATTAATCTGTTTCACAACCTTTGCATTTTTTTTTTAATTTTAAGGATGCCTCTCATTAGGGTTTCTCGTCTCTCTTCATCCTCAAAGTGTTGCCCTTTCAACGCTTGGAGGTATTGTCTCTCTCGAGATGTCCTGTCGGAATAGCCTATGCCTCGTTACTTGTCACTGGGGTCTTGATGGCTCTGCCCCAACATGCTCTTTTGGTGGGGAGTCATCCCCTGATGGATTCTCTGGATGATGTCTCGCCTGATGAATTTTGCCATATTTTTTCGCGATGACATTCGTACATGACATGACCTCGTGAAATAGTCAATTGCTACCGATATGAAGCGATGTCCGTTTGAAGACTTGGGATTGATCGGGCCTGTCATATCGATCCCTCACATGGAGAATGGCCCTGTCTTGGACATTTGGTGAAGCTCGATCATAGGTGCATTGATTCTATCCCGATACACCTGACACTGACGGCATGATCTCACATGTTGATTATAGCCCGATTCCAAGGTCATCCAGTAATAACCCAATCACATAATTTTCTTGGCGAAGAGATGACCATTTATGTAAGGGCCGCATTCACCCTTGCGTATCTCTTTTACAAGTAACTTGGCTTCTTCGGCGTCCACGCACCTGAGGAGCATTGAATCGTAGGATCTCCTATAGGGGATTTAGCTGCTGAGGAAAAACTTGCCGGCCGCCTATGCTATGTATTTCCTATCCCTCGCCTGGGCACCTGGAAGAAATCTCCCTTTCGCCAGGTAGTTCTTAATGTCGTGATACCAAGATTGATCATCGAACCTCTCTTCAATTACCATGCCATGCGCCAGTTCCTGGGTGACGCCAATCCTCAACGGCTCAATGTCCATGCCATTCGTTGCTTGAAGCATGGAGGACAAGGTAGCTAACGCGTCGGTAAAGTGATTCTGCGTCCTCGGCAGATACTCGAAATCGATCACTTCGAATTCCTCAATCATTTCCTCCAGTAATTTATGGTATGGGATGAGCTTAGGGTCCCTTGTTTTCCATTCGCCTTGGGTCCGCAGGATGATTAGCATCGAATCTCCATACACCTGTAGCTTCCGTACTCTCATGTTGAGGCCCAACTGTAGTCCCAGGATACAAGCTTCATATTCCGCCACGTTATTAGTGCACGAGAATGTCAACTTTGCGACCACAGGGTAGTGCTGGCCGTCTGGAGATATTAAAACTGCCCCGGTACCTGCCCCGGCTAAGTTGACCGCGCCATCGAAATACATAGTCGACTTGTCATCCGAGAGTGTCAGAACATGGCCCTCGGCTTCCTCTTCCCCGTCGGGGGTGTCATGACCTTGTGAACTCTCTGCTAGCATATTGGCGATGGCTCGTCCTTTCACTGACTTCTGATTCGAACTGCTTATGTCAAATTCAGACAGAAGTACCTGCCATTTAGCCAATTTTCCCATCAATGACGGCTTCTCTAGCAGGTATTTGATCGGATCATTCTCCGTGACTAACTGGATAGTATGGTGGAGGGTGTATTGCCTCAGCCTGTGGGGTGCCCAGATCAGTGTGACGCACGTTTTCTCCACCTCTGGGTATTTTGCCTCTAACGCGGTAAATTTCTTGCTCAGGTAATAAATAGCTCGTTCTTTGCCATCCTCGGGGCTTGTTTGAGCAAGTAAAGCTCCCAAGGACTCGTTGTGAATAGTGGGGTAGAGGGTCAGAGGGACGCCAGGAATTGGGGGTACCAATATTGGTGGATTAACCAAATATTCTTTGATTCTGTTAAAAGCCTGTTGACACTCGTGGTCCCACTTGACTTTGGCATTTTTCTTCAGAAGCTTAAAGAACGGCTTGGCTGCTTCTGAAAGCTGGGATATAAAGCGGGCGATGTAGTTCAATCTGCCCAAAAGGCTCTTCACTTCCTTAACTGTTGAAGGGGCCCCAAGACTGAGGATGGCTTGGACCTTGGTGGGGTTAATCTCGATGCCACGATTGCTAATTATGAACCCCAGCAACTTGCCAGATTTTGCCCTAAATACACACTTTGCGAGATTCAATCTCAACTTATACTTCTTAAGTCGTTCAAACAATTTCCTCAACACTGCAATGTGATCTTCACCAATCTGGATTTCGCTGTCATGTCGTCCACATACACCTCTATCTCTTTGTACATTATATCGTGGAAGATGGTAACCATCGCTCTCTAATAGGTTGCCCCAGCATTCTTTAGGTCAAACGGCATGACTTGGTAACAAAAGTGCCTCAGGGCGTGATGAATGACGTCTTGGCTTTATCCTCCTCCCTCATGCAGATTTGATCATAGCCAGAGAACCCGTCCATGAAAGATAACCGCTCAAATCCGGCGGTACTATCGACCAGGACATCGATATGCGGTAATGGGAAGTCGTCTTTGGGGCTAGCCCTGTTTAGATCCCAATAGTCCACACAAACTAGAACTCTCCCGTCCTTTTTCATGACAAGGACAATATTAGCGATCTATTCTGGATATGCAATTATTTTAATGAACCCCACCTTGAGGAGCTTCATTACTTCTTCTTCAATTTTCTTTGCCAACTCGGGTTTCGTCCGCCGAAGTTTCTGTTTTTTTAGGCGGAACATTAGAATCTGTCGGTAGCGTGTGTTCCACAATGCTGGGGTCCAATCGCGGCATGTCCGCATACGACCAGACGAAAATGTCTTGGTATTCTCTAAGGAGTTCAATTATCTTAAACGCCTCTGTCGATGATAGACTCTCACCCATCCTCACCTCCATGACATCTTCTGGGGTCCCTATGTTTACTGAAACAGTACCCTCTGTAGTGGGTTGCTTGGATTCTTCATGGTGATCCTAAATATACTCAACCTCTCCCAAATTCTGCTCTTCGTCCTCTCCTTCGATTTGGAGGGTAGCTCCCTCCCGAGAACCCGAGTCATTTAGCAACTTGCTATGCATGCTTGGGATGGTATGCTCAATGGTAGGAGCGTCGCCGTCGAACGATTCGATGATGACGTTGACGGAATCCTCCAAGAACAAATTGAACAAATCGGGCTCTTCCTCCATGGTATCTATTTCCTCATCCTCCAGCCACTTGGACGCTTCATCGAAGAATCGACTTAAGCGAGTTTCGAGCATCCTTCCCTTGCCCTTCCAAGCGCTCGACCCCAGAAACCGTCCGCCACGACCCCGACTGTGCCTACAACCGTCGGGCTCGCCCCTTTGTTCCCCTTTAAAACCTAGTCCATTCCGACTCTGCACTGTGGCCAAGGTGATCGGCTCACGGATCCCTTGATGTCGGTTTCCTAGCCCCAATCCAGGGATGAATCCATGTCGGCTTAGTATCATGCCCGCCATGATGGATGGTTGAGAGCAACTCGGTGCCTTGGCAACTGTGCCGGCTGGCACGCGCATGATGTACATCATTTCCAAGGCATGAAAGCCCGATTCCTCCTCAATGGCCGGCTCTACTTTAGGAATGGTGTTTACCTGGCCTGTCATATAATCAGCCTCCGAGTGCACGGTGACTAGCTTGTCGTTAATCACCATTCTAACCTTTTGATGTAAGCTGGATGGGACGGCTCCGGCTGTATGGATCCATGGCCTTCCCAGTAACATTCCGAACGACGCCGGCATATCCATAACCTGGAAGTTGATTGAGAATTCGGTTGGGCCGACAATGACAGTTAGCTCGATCTCTCCGATTACTTCGCTTTTTGCTCCATCAAACGCTCGAATAGTGGACTTCGACGCCTTGATCGAATCTTCCTTTACTCCAGCCCTCTAAGCGTAGCCATAAGGCATATGTTAAATGTCGACCCATTGTCCACTAACACGCGCGATACCCGCTTGCCATGACATGTTACTGATATGTATAGTGCTTTGTTATGGTTTCTGCCTTCCGTTGTGAAATCTTCGTCGGAGAAGGAGACTTGGTCTTTCGGAGGATAGCGCCCACGAAATTTTTCAGTTAAGTCTCATTGATAGTCTCAGGTTCATGTGCCTCATTAAGCACCTTTAGAAGTGCATCTCGATGTTTTTCAGAGGTCTTGAAAAGGTCAAGGAGTGAAATTTGAGCGGGCATTTTTCTCAGCTGTTCGACCACTTCGAATTCGCTGGTTCGGACAAGGGACAAGACCTGTCTGGCGTCCTCCTCGGTTACTCATTTCTTCTCTGCGACATCATCTTTGTGAATGAAGCACCTTCCAGAGCGGGTGATAGCGTCCACATCGCCAGTGCCATAATTCCAATGAGCTGCCTTGGGGTTATAGGGTTCCATTGCGGGGAGAACGATTACCAAAGGATTGTCCTTGGTAATTCCGATGCTGGGGGATTTGTCGGTCTCCTCCGTTGTCTCATTGTCGTCCTCAGGTACCGAGCCAAATTCGGTGAGATTAATCACTAGCGGGCATGCCCTTTCCAATACACAGATGGACTCGTCTAGGTAAAGTTCTTCTAAGTTATACCCATCTCTTGGACTAGGGGGTACGCTTCAATTGATCTGGGTTCAGATTTGGAGAGTTGAAATTCTTCATTCATCCTCTTCACGAATTGGATGGCGCTTTCCGTTCTAGCGACCTTTGATCCTCGGGCTTCATCTTGTCGCTGGGCCCATTCAACTTTTTCTAACTCGTCCACCAGATGGACAAAAGAATGATACCAGTATGATCCCATGGATGTCGCAGTTTCACGAGGCATGGTGCTCATGAAGAATTCAATCAACTCCTCCTCAGTTAAAGGAGGATATACCGTCGCTGCAACCTTTCTCCATCTAAATGCGTATGATCGAAAATCCTCACCCTTTCCTTTCTCCATGAGGGTTAGGTCTTTGCGGCTGAAACAAAATGGTTGATTAACATCGAAGCACTCAAGGAACTGGGTTATAAAGTCATTCCATGTGCTAAGGCCACACCAATCCAACGTACGGAACCAGGTAAGAGCTGGCCCTTCCAAGCTTAATTCGAAGTTTTGAATAAGCGTATCCCCATCCTTGTCGAGCCCAGAAACCGCTTTCAGGTAGGACGAGACGTGCGCTCTCGGACATCCCTCCCCGTTATAGGTCCGACGGAAGGCGAAATTGTTGACGGGCCTCGCTGAGGGAGCTTCGGCTTGGAGACACAGAGAGTTTGTCAGGGCCTTTAACTGGGCGAGACCATCAGCTAGCTCGTGGTGTCGTTCTTCTAATTCGTTGAGCTTACAACCCTGTCTGTCCATCTCTTTTCGGTGTTCCATTAGCGTAACGATACTCTCTTTAGATTCCTCAGCTGCTACTTGTTGAACCAAATGAGTCAGTATGTCTACCAGGTCAGACATTCGTGCTTCCGTTTCAGCAAATCGTGTAGACATCCACCAGTCGTTTTTCGCTCCCTAGGCCCATGTGAGGGTTGCCTTAGCGGCTGCACCGGCTATTTGCGGTTCTTGGGGATCATCCATACCCCCCCAACCGTCAGGAGTCACTTCTTTGAGGCCGTCAAAGAAACCCGGAGGAATAGAATACGACACCTTGAAGTTATAGCCTCCGCTGTCTTCCCCTAAATTATCAATTATTTCCCCTCTCTGGAGAGCTTCCAATACAAACCTCCTATCACCCTGGCGGGCTTTCTTTAAGTTTTGTTCATATTCATCCAGCTTCTTCAGCATCTTTGATGTTCAGCAAATACCCTGTGGGGACGTCCCGGATTTTCCCTCTTATGGCTTTCAGCAAGAATTGGTTTGAATCCAAATTAATCCTGGCGTAGTATCCTGAGAAGTTATGACTGCCGGTCTTGGCGATAACGCCCATGTAAGCCAGCTTAGTTAAACAAGCCATTTTTTGGTCGTTCGTGACTTCGTCCTGTCCAGGATATTGCGAAGCTACGGCTAGTACTGCCTCCATCCTGGGCACATTAACCAGAAACTCTAAGTCACCCCCCAAGTCGACGTCAAATACGGCGTTGACGGTATGTTCAGGTAGGGGATTCTGCTGAACATTGGGACTTGCCCCGTCAAACTCCAGTAGGTTATTGTCGATGAGAGCCTGTACGTCATACTGCAAGGCCCGACAATTATCTACGTTATGCCCCTTCTCACCCATGTGGTATACACATGCTTGGTTTTCATCGAATCCGGGGAACCTGGGTGGCCTTGCCCTTGGCGGTTTCTTGGCCAGTAATCTCGCCTCAAGAAGTTTGGGGAGTAATTTTGACATTAAAACTGGGAGTGGTGTAAATGAGGGAGGCTCCCTCTTCTTAGGCTCATGATACATTTGATTTGTCCAAGAAGTGTTTCCTTGGGTAGGGGTCGAGTCTCCGAACTTCCTCGGTTTCGAGGGGTTGGAGATGAAGGCCACTTCAGAACTTGGCTCGCGCTCTTTCTTTATCGAAAATTGTCGCTTAGGGGCTGCTTCTGGTACACGCCTTTCTCGTATTGCCCATTCGTGCCTTTCTGCCACTTTGATCAAGTGCGTGAAGGTTTGACACCCAGAGGTGTTCAGTTTCTCGAAGTAATCGTAAGGTAAGGCCTTCAGAAAAATATCTACTAACTCCTCCTCGAGGATTGAGGGTTTGACTTGGGTGGCCAGTGCTCTCCATCTTTGCGCATATAGGCGAACGCTTTCGCTTCTCCCCTTAGCGGTCCGCAGTAGGTCCTCCCTCGTAGGGGCGGTCATCGTGTTAAACTTATATTGGCGTAAGAATTCCCCTGCAAACTCCTCCCAGTCATCATACTTCTGAATATCCAGTTCCACGTACCAAGACAGAGCGGCGCCAGCCAGACTCTCTTGGAAAGTGTTGATGAGAAGTGGTATGTGGTCTGAATATTTAGCCATCTTATACAGATAATACTTTAGGTGCGTTTTTGGGACAACCTGTCCCGTTATATTTTCATGAAAAATCTGGTTCCTTGTAGTCCGTCGGGACTTCAATCTTCGCAAAGGGTGTGATTTTGTCATACTTGGACAACTCAAATCCCTGACTGGTTAAACACTCCTCTATTTTAGCTATCCTTTTGACCCATTCGTCAACTTTGGTGGGCCTCTCCCTTTGGCTCTCTTCCAGATCGATAACAGCGGGCGATGCTCTCGGTGGAACGTCAGGATTAATTTTCAGATTTGCCCCGGTGGCCGTCCCGCCAACGTCAGAAGTAGTGGGCGTTTGAGGGTTAGCAGCTTGGTTGAGATCAAGGGGCGGAGCGGGCCTATCATTAGCCGGGACCCGCGCAGCCCTCATTTCGGCCATCATCTTCGTCATCATTTCAGTCATCCGATCCATTCGTGTTTCCAGGTTTTCCAGACGTGAACCAACCTGCTCGTGCTCCATGCGGGCTTGTAGGCGAGCCTGAGCTCTAGTTCTCGTGATTGAGAATCACCTGGTTTGTAGGTGGAAAGACGAATTAGCATATGGTAAAAAGGAGTTGGGACTATAAACCCCTCTTTAATTTTATATTTTCCTTTGACGAAACCGCAGCGAGTGACATCCACTCTATTCAGACAAATGGATGGATAATGCCCTCAGCAGGATTCCTTCAGAAGAAATTATAGAATTAAAGGGGAGCAGATAGTGATTACTCAAAATGCCCCTTGCATAGCCCATTAACATCTCATAAAATTCAACAAGGTTCAAAAGTTACATCAGGGAAATAGACTCCTATACACCATCGTAAAGAGATTGGGAGAATGAGGAACCTCTACTTAAAAGCTACTAAAAAAAGTTTAAATGGAATATGCGTCTAATCCTCGACGGATACAATTTCAAGACAAAGGCGCTTGTTCTGGCGGGCTAAGGACTCGACCCGACGGAGTGCTTCATCTCTTTCTTGAGCGGCCTTCTTAGTCAAAACATCTTGAAGAGTCAACTTGGCAGGCAAGGTGGGAACGACCACCTTAGGCAGGGTTCGTGAGGCGAGACATATGTAAGCCTCAGATACGTGGTGCTCCTTCATAGTCCCTTCAAGCTCGGATCTATCCACCATGGTAACGGACGTGGTACGATAGTCACGCCAAGTGTGAATTATGTCGGCGATCATCCTGTACAGTTCAACCTTTCGTCCTTCAGTGACCTCTTTGTGATAGTCCAATGCGAGAGGATTGGATTCGAGAGGGAGAGGGATTTGCTGGATGGCATGGAACTGCCAGATTACCTTAAGAGGGTAGTATGAAGTAATTCCCGTCAATCCCAGCAAAGGAATGACATTGTCGAATCCGTCAGCTGGGCAAGGGTTAGGAGACACAAGCCATTTGGCATACCATTGGATGCGAATGGGGACGAGAGCTTTGAGATAGTTGAGCCACCTAGAGAATGCCCAACAAGGAAAAAGTTTGTTCTTTTCAAAGAATCGGAGTAAGGGGTGTGAGGAATGGCTAATTTGTGAGATTTGCATGTCGGTGGCGAATTCCCTAATGTGAGATATCAATCAAACTTGAAGAAGACCTATAGGCGCTCTAAAAGTACCCTTACCCGACTTCTTAAATTTCGAAAGAGAGATGAACGTTTCACCTAGGATTAAGTGAGAGAATTTCTTTCCACTACACACTTGGAGCACGATGTGGACTATAGAAGGGGTCATGCTCTTGTTTGTATACGGGAAGATAACGAATCCAAAGAAGGCTAGGATAAAGACCCTAGGAATTTGCGTTCCAGACTCTACGAGCAAACTTGAAGAGAGTTCATCGAGGAATGTTATAGGGATAGCGTTGGTGTTTCCCTTGAGCATGTTTTTGATGAGAGTGGAATTGACCTTCAAGAATTGGCTAAGAAGTGATACTGAATTGACATCGATCGGAGGGGTGGCTAAACCGAAGGTTCCGACGGGGCCTATCATGGCATCGTACTCCTCGAGGGTCGGGGTGAGCTCGCCTTGGCCTATCACAAAGGAAGAGGACTCGGGACTCCAAAAATGTGACAATGCCTTAACAATGGCGATTCTCGCCTCCAAATGTATCAAGGATGTAAGATAGCCTATCTTCTTCTCCAAGTAGCTCTTGTGGACGGGTGGAAGTCGTTCCTACATGTTGATTATCGCTTGTGGAAAGTGTGCGATTTTGATCACGGGTGGACCTATTCTCTAAATCCTATCGAGAGGCATTTATGTTAATCACCATCTGCTTTTGAAAGAAATTGCGCTTTAATTGAAAATTTCGAAGAGGAACGAAACTTACAAACCGCTCGAGGGGAGAAGACATGCCAAACACATAGATCATGCGCATGTAGACTTGTGAAGTTTTCGACACCTAAAGGGTGAGGTACCTAAGGCTTAAAGGCTCCCACCTCGAGTTCTAGAAAGGGAAGATTCCATTGCACAACTATCGTTGCATTGGGACCCGATCCATAGTTAGAAGTGAGAGGAATTCGGGAAGTGGATTACCCCATGCTTTTCATCATGGAGATTCCAATTTCGATTCCTTCTATTGGTTCCTAAAGAGGGCGCCTAGGGTTTTAGGCGCGGTTGTGTGTGTCACCGGTGTCGTGCTAAAGCGATAAACATGCATCTTATTTAACAATCATCACTTCGATATAAAACATCCGCACAATCATACATTCATACGCCCAACCTGCATAAAACAATGTTAATCACAGACTACTCCCCTTATCACTTCAATCTGCAAAAACATTTAACACCGATCATAAGCGGACTTACCTCACCTTCAAGAGCGCCTGCAGAAGACATGTCAGAAAATCACTCAGCGTTTTAATAGCGGCTTAAGTCCACTTGAGGCCTAGAACCAGAGATTCTGGGTTCGATCCCCAGCGGAGTCGCCAGTCTATCGCGACCCGTTTTTTTTTACGACAGTCTAACGGGCTAATGGATTGTCGAATCGGGCCCTCCACTCTGAAATGTGGATGGCAGGCCCTCCCAGGCCCATACCAAATCGTGACGGGAATGAATTTTCGCTTGTTTTCGACGATAAGAGTCGATCTCTTTTCGATCGTAGTGTGGTCGTGGTGGCATGTGCTATGTGTGCATGCATTTGGAGTTCCACCGGTCCTTCTTGGAAGGTGGACCGGAAACCTCACTAATCGATTGGGAGAGATCGATCAGTTCTGCAAAATCAGAGATTTTGGGTTTGGGGACTTGATTACGTTGATGTCATTACCAACGCCCTTTCGGTACCTAACGCGAGTGATTTTCCTAACTAAGATTTCATACAGGCGCAATTTTGGGTGAGGTGAATCCGATTTAGGAGTTTCATGCAGATTGGAAGACTAATCATATCAAATCACAATCAATATAAGGAAAGCGCAATCAAGTGCATAAATGAACCACGTCAATGCACATTAATTCAAATCGGGGGCCTCCTAGTATAGCCTTAAGGGCTTAGGGAGAGTGTGATTTAGGACTAAGGGTAGACTGGGAAGATTTAGAGACGATTTGCTCGAAGGGAGAAATCGTCAATTTTAGGGAGGTTTGGGTGTTGAACTAAACAAAATAGGCCGTGACCAGTTGATCGTGGCCATTTCCTATTTTGGAGATTTTTCTTGAATTTTTCGGAATTTCTCGAGAAACATTATGCCTAAAGGGCAAAATCATCGCTTTTGAAAAGATCGGGATTCGAAAGACCAAAGATAGGTTTTGACCAGTTGGTTGTGGACATTTCCCATTTTCTGAATTTTTTTGGGAATTTTCAGGATTTATTCAGGAACGATATGCCAAAAGGGCGCAGTCGTCATTTTTTAGAGGATCGGGATTCAAAAGACCATAAATAGGTCATGGCCAGTTGACTGTGACCATTTCCTATTTCTTGGGATTTTTTTGGAATTTTCTGAATTTCCTTGATTTTTTGGAGACGATTTGCCTAAAGGGCAAAATCGTCATTTTGGAAAAATTGGGGTTCGAAAGACCTAAAATGGGTCATGGCCAGTTGATTGTGGCCATTTCATATTTTTTGGGATTTTTTTAGAATTTTTCCGAATTTTTCCATTTTTTTGAATTTTTTAATGGTTTTCGAATTTTTAGTGAATTTTCGGATTTTTTTATAATTTTTTATAATTTTTTTTTATTAAAAGTATTTTCCGGACCGGGTCAAACCCGGCCCGCTCCTCTCGGGCGCCCGGCCCGACCCTATGGGTCGAAAAACCGGCCAAAAACTGCACCGTTTTTGTTTTTTTTCTAAATTTTTCTATTTTTTATTATTTTAAAACCATTTTCCAATTTATCCGAATTTCTGAAAATCAAAACCAATCGGAAGGTACTCGCCTTGCCACGTGGCACTACCCTAGCCACCGGATCGATTTAATTTTGAAAATGCCAGATCCCGACAGGTGGCACTATCCCGTCCGTCCGATCTATTTGATCTTGAAGACATCGGATCGCGACACGTGGCACACCCACGGCCGTCCGATCTAGGTTTTTTTTTTAATTTTCAAAAATACCATTTATCATCATAAATCATTTATTTACTTTTGAAAATTCCTAGATCGCGACACGTGGCACCTCGCCCACCGTCCGATCTAGGTTTTTGTTGGACACCCCCCCGCCGACGTGGTCGCCTACGTGGCGAGCCAAGTCACCGTTGACCGGTCAAACATTGACCAGTCAGCCCCTGCCTCCGGAGAAGATGACCGGCGACTCGCCGGAACAGTGATTTTTCCGGCGAGTTCGCCGGAATCTTCGCCGAAAAATCGCGGCCGAGCCCAAATCTTCGTGTTTTTCGACAATTCTTGCGCCATTAGACTCCTTAAACACCGAGCATCAACATATACCAACATTTACAGTCACGAACACGCCGAAAACCGGCGAACCGACCACCCACAGATCTGGTTCCGGCAAGGCAACTTCTAAAAATTTTTTGTTTCAAAATCGATCTCAGTCGTTCACAGGACATCCCATCGAGGTTTAGAAACTTACCTGAGGTCGCCTAGGGGTCGGCGACCTCCGTCTTCGTCGGACCGAGCCCTCGGCTCGGGTTTAGACCCGAGGACCTCCAACCACCGTTTTCGGCGTCGACCGATGCAAAACAAATATCACAGGATGCTTAGAGTCGGTTCTAGGACAAGCTTAAGGCAATAACGCGATGAAACATGCTCATGTGAGGTTCGGCCGTGACTATTATACGTTGCAACGACCGGTGAGCATTTTATCGAACAGTCAGCGTGCGTCGGACAAAATCGGCGTTCGAATGGGAAACAGAGGACACCGGGCTAAACCAAAGCAAACTAACACCCAAGCATCATTATAGAGACCTAAACTAACGTCGGTATGTGGTCGGTTTGGCTCGGTTTCGCCGGAAATAGATTCGGACCAAAACTTACAGTGTGCGAAAAATAGGGCATGAAAAACAGGGGAAGAAAGAGTGCAGTACCGACCTTGGCCCGGCTCGCCAGCGGCTTGGGAACTTCGACGACGGCGCTTCGGGTTCCCTGAAGCTTGGAGGGCACTCGGCGAACGCTCAGCCACGCTCTCTCTCTCTCGGTTCTCTCTCGGCCGGATCTCTCTCTCTCAAGATTTTTTTCAAACCGTGAGCTCCCCCTCTCTCTCTCTCTAATGGACGAGCCTTATACTCCGAGAGTTGTCCGGGATCGAGGACGATCACGCACCCCTCTCCCTCTGAAAAAGTTGGCCTGCCAACCTGCCTCTCGGTCGCTCAACCTCGCTCGACGTTGCCTGCTCTCTCTGTCTCTGTTCGTTGTCTTCTGTACGTGAGGTAGAAGACCAGACTTTTGTCTCATGTTGCAGACCCGGTTCGGTCGGGTCAGGTCGGGTCCGACACGACCGGCCCGGCCACTAAATTTCGCCTAATCGAGCCTCTAATTGACCCTTTTTTCATGAAATTGATACCAAAATCGGTTTCCTCGACATGTTTTCCATCTAAAATGGGTATTTTCGCGGGTAATTGAATTGAAATTTAATGAAAACCCCAAATTACACCTAGGATCCGAAATTGATTTTCGCTAAATCGGAGGCTTAAACGATCAAATCAATTCAAATTGAGGTCATCAATGAGTCCAGGACGATGAAAACCATAGGGTAGAAGTATTTTATTTTCATGGGTGTCCCTAGAAAGGATTTAATTTTGAAATTCACGAAACCGGGGACTAAATCGCAAAGAAATTTGTGCAATTGAGTCCTTTTTGTCAAAATTGATCAAATTGAAGGCTTAATTGACCCAATAGCCCTTTAAGGTTCTAGATCAAAATGTCATGGCTTATTGGGAGTGGAAATTGAAAATTAAAGGACTCCAAAGGTAATTTTTATGGTCGATTCGGGTTTATGTTTGTGAAAGAACATAATGACCCAAGTCGAATTTTTGAGATTTATAAAGACCAACCTGAAGAGGGAATTAAAATAAAATTATTGACTATTTTTGTACATTTTTCTGACCACGAATGGTATTTTTCTGATTTTTTGGGGTATTTTTATAATTAAATAAATTCGAAAAAAATATTAAAAATTAGGAAAAATATTTTTTGTTCAAAATTAGTTCCTAAGGCTGGGCCAAGGCTTCCAAAGTTGATTTTGTAATTTTATGATTTTTTTTTGCTATTTTTAATTAATTTTAAAAAAAATAAAAATAAAAGATGATTAAAAATCATGTGTCAACAAATAAAAGAGGGAAATGGATCGCCTAACCTTTCCTAAGAAGGTTAGGTCTTGCCCTTGAAATCCGGGTCGTCCGTGTTATGAATGGTCGGCCCAGATTATTACTAATAAAAATATTAAAAAAAAATTATCCCCTAAAAATAGGAGATCTGGGCCGTCCGTCCAAAAACGGGCGGCTCGGATCCCAAAAGTAGGCGCCTAACCTTCTGAGAAAAGGTTAGGCGAGAGAGCCCGTGGGACTAAGCAGCTTTTTAAGAAATTTCATTTTCTTCTCGATAAAAGGGGTGAATTACATTTTACCCCCAGATTTTGGCACTCGTTGCAAATTGTGCTCCCGAGACTTTTAATTTTTCCTGAAATCGGTTGCAGTGTCCCGCTGTCCTTGACTCCAGCCCTTTCTCAAGTGTACATGTATGATGATGTCATGTGTGCTTGACGGGTGACTTATTATTAGCTCCTCTTACAAAAGGCAAATTCGTGCGACGGTAAAAGCGAATTACATTTTACCCACTGGATTTTGGCACTTGCTGTCAGTTGATGCAGGACTTGTTGAGTTTTACAGTTCTCTCCTTCGACTCTTGAAATCAGTCACAATGTCCAGCCTAGTGCTGGCTCTGGCCAATTTCATAGAAAGGCCTGCACTTTTTAGTAATTTTCCAAATCTAGCCCGTACTTTAGACAAAATTAGACAAGTACCTAAACTTAATAATTCATTTACACGATGGCCTCCAAACTTCGTCCAAACTTTAAGAGTTAGCATGACATCAACCAAATCGCACGTCATATTAAGAAATTTAGTGCTGATTTTGAATTACAATAATAATAATAATAATAATAATACAAGTAGTAGATGTTAACGTGACGTGACGATATGCCTAGTTTTATTATTAAAAGTACCAAATTCTTATAGATACTCTCATTCTATGAGTTCTTGTGCGAACAAAATGTCTAGAAAACAGAACGAATGGCTTTTATATATCATATCATTTACAAATATGAAAATAAATATTTAAAATTGAAAATGAAAAAAAGAGAAACGAGAAGAGAAAACTGACAAGGTGTAGCCTCTAATAGAAGTTACAGCATAGCCACGCGAATGTAACGTATAAGGATGGGACAACTTTATTTAGGTACCGCAAGACAATGTACGATTGAGATTATAGAAAGAATAGTTAAGATATTTAGAACCCATTTCAATATTAGGGGGAGCATTGGAAAAATATCGAAAAATTAGAAGGGGACTTGCCAGATTTGAGCCAAAAATTCGTCATTTGTTGTTGAGTAGATTTGCCTTATAAGAGAACAAATTGTTCACGTGACAAATGATCCAATCCAATACCAGGAAAAATTGCGAACGATTTCAAGGGTACAGTGAGAAAATCGAACGATAACGGGGCAATCCCGGGGCGGGGCAATTCACCATAACAAAAGGATTATTTGCTGCTAATTTCATTTCGTCCTAACGAATTTTCACACTGGACTCAAAATTCCCAGTCCTTTTTTTTTTACGGGGCATTTATTTCACAGAAAAATTAAAATTTAAAAATATTTTTTGAAAATTAATTGGTTATATTCTTTAAAAAATTAGTCAACGAAAAACATTCCTATTATCAACCACAGTTTATTACTAACAATTATCATGGGTCCCAAATAAAAAATCATTAATTTATTTTTGTAAGTGATACAAGCGATCATTTTTTCGATTTTTTTTTCAAATCTAGAGTTTTCCATGGAACAAATATATCCTAAGGCTTCATTCGTTTCACAGGAAATGAATTATTATTTTTTAAATGACTGTTTGAATTGTTTAAAATAATTAGTCAATGAAAATCACTTTCACTATCAACAATAATATATGTTCAAATATTTTTGTAGGCAATGAAAATTTTCTCATTTATTTATTTTTGGGATATGTTAACTAGAAATCTTAAACCATCTCACCATAATATAAGTGAGCCCTAACAAAACTTTCAGAAAGTATAATCAAGTCCCAAAACTTGTCCAATTGATGCAATCGAGTTTTTTCGTTAATTTAATTTAATTTGGCTAACGAAAAATGCTGACGTGATATTTTTATTACTTTCTCTCACTTACGTGGCTAAAAGAAGAATTATAAGTCCAAAATTACGTCATTTTAATAAAAAAAAATAATTTTATATATAAATATTAGTTAAAATAAATTAAAAATAAAGTGTTTTTTTTGGAAAAAAGGAAAAAGCAGCGAGAGTCACTGCAAGGCCCCCGCTGCCGCCGCCCACCATCATTGAAAGGGCCAACAATAGTGGGGCGAGGGTTGGCTAGGGCCACCAGCCCTCGCCCAATCTAAGCCAAGGGACCTCATTGGGTGGGATGGGGCTGGGTAGCGACCCTAAGGGCCTGTATGGATCGTAGCCATGGAAAGTGTTTCTGTTCCAAAAGTGTTCCGGGAACACTTTTGGAATAGAAACGTGTATGGTGCAAAAATGGTCCAAAAGTGTTCCGCGGAACACTTTTATGCCATGGAACACTTTTGAAGAAACAAAAAAAAAACTTGTTTCTAGATTTTGGAACACTTTTTTGAAACTACTATCTATTGCCGCCAACGCGGCCACCACACCCGGTCCATGGCCGTCGCCGATCGCCTGCCGCAGCCGCCGGCTTCCGCTAATCGTCGGTCACTGCCGCCGGGAAAAAGTATTTTTTTTAACTTACCAAACGCGTTTTTGCAACAAAAATCGTAGCCGGAAACAGAAACACAAAAAAAATATTTCTGTTCAAAAAATGCTCACAGAAATAGAAACGTTACCATACGCAGCCTAAACCCAGTTTGGGCAATGGTGGGGGGCAGCGGCGACGAGGCCAACAAGGGCCCTTGTTGGTTTTGCTTCTCTTTAAAAAAAATTAAGTAATTTAATTAATATTTATATTAAAATTTAATCTGGATCAAAACGACATTATTTTGGACTTATCTTTTTGGTTTCAACCACGTCAATGCTAGGTATGAGAGAAAAAGTGAAAAAAAAAAGGCATGTTAGCATTTTCCATTATCCGAATTGGATGGACTTAATGGAAGGATTCGATTGCACAAATTTGATAAGTTTTATGACTTAATTGCACTTTTTGAAAGTTTTAAAACTCAATCGTACTTTGGTGACAAATTTTAGTACTCCTAATGAGCATATCCCTTTATTTTTTTTTTAAGATAATCATTTAAAAATCAAATTATTTATTCTTCGTGAAATAAACGGAACCTTATTCTGATAAAACATACCATGATGCCTAAATGTAAAACTTAAGTTTTCACGAGACGTCACGGTTTTATTTCTTTTTTCGGTTTCGAAAACGATGCATCAGACATTTTTAGTGGTTAGCAATCGGCGAGGGCCCGATTTCTGGACTCGCCTTTGGAGGTTTGGCCTCTTTCAAAGCTCCGTGGGATTAATTATCCGCGGCCCCCGGCCATGATGTTCACGCCCGTCGCATGCAATTCTCTTTTCTTTCTTTTTATCTTTTTTTTTTCCCCTCCACTTCTTTTAGACCATCTCGAGATAAAAAGAAAAAAGAAAAACATGAAAATCTTGTTCGAATCGTAAAACCTTCAAATTTTTGTTTATTGTACATTTTTTCGTACACGAGTCACAGTCAGTTACAAATTCCGTGGTGTCCCTCCTCGCCGGCAGACCACATGACTGCTGCTCAAGGAACACGCCTAATGCTTAAGGACAGGCATGCCAACGTGGGAGAACGAAAAATACGATCGCCATGTGAGCTCTGGCACCAGCGACAGTCTCGAAGCTTGTCTTGCAGTACTAAATTGTCCCTCGCCTAAATTTCCATGGCCCTGATTCCGCGCGAGAACAAATGGCTGGGGATAAGCTTGTCCTTTTGAGATGAGTCTCCGCACGGGGTCGTCGGTCCGGCCAGCGTGGGTTCGTGCACGCATATCTCGTTTTCCGTCCTTCTACCGACTATGGATTAGGCAAAAGCAACTTCGAGACTTTGGTTTTCATCGTTTTGGCCGGACGAAACCTCGCGAGGCATCTCGATGTTCGTTCAGCGACAAAGTCCGATTGCCGATTCGGACTGGTCCGCATAACCTCAAGGCACTTGAAAGGAAAAAGACCCTTCCAGGAGGTCGTGACTTCCGGCGACGTCGGACCCAAGGATGCCCGAGGCAGAGGAGCCCGGATACGAGCCGGCAATTTCATATCTGCTGCCGTTGAGGTCGCAACAAGCAAGTTTCAAGCCCCGCCACCCGAAGGCAAAAGGGTTGGATCGGATCGGATCGGACGGTGAGCAGCGAGCGGGTGGTCCAAGCCAACCGTCCAATTCCAGGCACATGTGGAGCGGACAAAAGGACGGAGAGTATTCCACGAGCATATGATATGATGGATTCCACCCGCCTTTTCCAGTCCAAAAAAAAAAAACCACGTTGCTTCCAACCTCCTATGCACCACTTATTTGATATAGGCCAGCCATTATATAGATTATAATAATGTCGAAAGTGCTTCAATTATCGAACCGATGCTTCCAATGGATGTCGCCAAATGCCACGTTCAGTTATAATGGCTAGGATCATGATACATTTATTATGATTATAACATCTAACATCATTTTGAGACAGATCATACACCCTTTCTAGGTTTTGGTTGTGTGTTATTATTGTCTTTATTTAAAATTGATTAGGAAAAACTTATTTGAAAATTGTTTCATTTATGGATAAGGAACTATTTTCTCGAGAGATTTCAAGCCACGCGTTTAAGACGAGTGAAAGAATACCTCGCTTCTGGCGTGTACGCAGGTATACGGTATACTTTATCAAGTTTTTATATATGGTCGGTTGTGTATATATATATATATGAGCACGACGACACGCTGTACAGTCCGCGCAAGGAGCTATAGAAATGTCCGTGTGTCTCGTCACCCCGACTGGACTATACATATTCCGACCTCCCGAGACAGTCACGAGTTCACTCGCACAACACGCGGCGAAAATTCCCCGCGTCCGGCCGAGCTCGGGATGCCGGAGCTGCGAAATCCCCTCTCGCCCTATGCTTTCTTGACGTACGGTGGACGGAATTTCCTAAAGGGTGGACTTTTCTTGAGCCTGCTCCGAGCTTCGCTCCAAAATTCCAAATCGTAGGAAGCCACGCATTGATTGTTGCCAAAACGACTCCTTTGTCTTATTCATTGATTGAGTGGCTTACGTTTGTAATTCATATATGCCTTTTCCTTAATTCTTAAGTTTGCGGAAAAAGTATTTATTATTCCTTCGGAAAATTTCACAAAAAAATGCATTTTACCGAACTTGCTCTCTCTACTATTAATCTCTGAATGGTATTAGCATTTCGTGAAAATAAGCGATGCTTCAATAATAATGAAGATACATATCGATGATGGCGATCGACGATCAATAAATAGACATGTATCGTAGTTCCAGTGCAATAAGCCACTCGAGGAACACGCCGATTGGTAAATCCCGTCCTTCGTACGTAAATTGTGATCTTGATCCTTTCGATTTCAATGTGCTGTAAGAAGTTGGATGATACTACAGATTTATGCTATGAGAATTCCCTTGAAAACACGAAAAAAAGTCAAATTAAAGGACTTAATGTAGGTATAGCATGAAGAAATGTGCCGCTCGATTTTATCGGCTTAGAGAATTATTATGCAATTACTTTGAATCCGAATGAACGAAACACGCTTTATTCTATTCAAAGCTTTTAACGCCTTTGGATGACAGCAGATCTTTCAATACTTATATACGTTGATTCTAGATGTGTCAAATGGGTTGATCGATCGAATTTGGGTCGGGTCGAGTTGAATATGGTCCAACACATATTGATCCGTCTAACCCATTTTGACCCGTATTCAATGACCCATACTCGACCCGACCCACAACTAACTCATGCTCGACCAGACCCATTTTGACACATATTACCAAATTATAATAATATTCTAAGAAAATAATATTACTAAAATACTTCCATTTAATAAAAAATCTAGTTAATTTTTGTTAGTTTTTTCTTATTTTTATTTTTTAAAAAAATATTAACTATTCAAAATTACTTTATTAACTATTCTACGGTGACGACGGACGGCGTCGGCTTTTATATTTTTTTCTTTTCAAATTTTTTTCATTTCACTTATAAAAATATAAATTTTAATAATAATAATAATAACAACAACAACAACAACAACAACAACAACAACAACAACAACAAAGCCTTTGAAGTATTAGGTCCATTTGCAACTTGTGGAATGAAACTGTCTTTATGGGTCGAAAATGGGTTTTAAGTGTGTGACACGTTATTGACCTATTTAATTTTACTTCAACCTTTTGGATTTATTTTTAGTGAGCCATTTAAATGTCAATGACTCATATAAGACCAATTTTGGTCAAATATGGATCGATGACCCATATTGATAGTTTTAGCTGATTCCATCTATGTATCTCACTTTCGACATGATGCCTATAATAATTGTTGAGATGTTATTCATACTCCTCTGCGATAGAAAAACACGTGACACCAGAGGATTTTTACAATTTAAGCCCGTAACTTTTCATTAATAGTTTGAGCTTGAGTTTGAGTTTGAGCTCATGAATAGCTACTGTTATAATATACTCATTTTTACTTATAACTGAGTGATGTAACAAAGGTACGAGATGTTAATGATAGTGGAATACTCTGCTGGGTATAGCCCTAATTTTATAGTGAATCAAGATAAATCTCGCGTCTCAAATTTTTTTTTTTTCTCTCGCTCGTTTTACTTCGCCGCGCTTATACATCGATCCTAACGATAACTAGTGCGAGAGAGTGAAAAAGGATCCGTACCTACTGGTGGAACCTAAATTTATAAATGGAGGGACACCTCACATAAAAAAAAAAAAAGAACGTGCAAAACCCTACGGTCGACAAACGTAAGACATTTCCGGCTTATGATCATATCTCATATCGGATCCGGCACTGTTGTTGTTTTTGTTTTGTTTGTTTTTTTTTTTTTGGGTGAGCTAATCATGGAGAAAGCAATCATCGATCCGACACAATAAAATAAGAGGAGACCAGTTGAAGGCGGGGGATCGAGAAAGTGAAACGTGATATCGCCAGATGATGACGCGATGTGATTATTCAATTCAATTTTTAATGTCGAGATTCTCCCACGCGGTCCAACCTCCAATTGATCGTACAAAATAAGACACTTATTAAACTCCTCCCACGTACGGCCCCCCACTGATGTTTCACAATTAAGAAAGACTTTTAGAGTCATCGGAATCCGAATATTTTGCTCACATGCGGTGCCAGAGCGAGATATCAGATGCAGGGGTCAGCAACCCCGTTGGATTGAACATGAGATCGCCCGGATCGGATCGGATCGGCCGGTTAGATCTGATTTTCAAGGGCATCGGCTCAGTTTCTGGTTCCGTAAAACTGAAACTGGTGATCCCGATTCTAGAAGGGAAGCGGATCGCGTGGATCGGACCGCTCTTAAAGGTAAACTTAGTAATTCATTGGCCAATCTTTTATTTCTTGAATGCAAACATATCTTTAATTATTATATGAAAATTAAAATATGTGTTGCTTATTTTTACTAATAATTCATCGGTTTCATTGAGTCAACCAAAAAACGGGCTGGCCGATCTAGGACCATCTGATCCGGCTTCTGATTCTCGGGTTGGACTGGAATGGTTGAAAATCGATAACCCTAATACCCTGCTTGGTTCAGCATTTGATCAAGAGATTTTGAGAAAATGAAAATACCTTTGGGTTAAAGGCATTTTTCAAAATACAAATAGCGTTTGGTAAAGTGTATTTCAAAAACATATTAAAAAGCAACTTTACCAACTTGAGAAATATAATGCGAAAGAGAGGAATAAGAAATTAATATATTTCGATATATTGAAATAAGTACATGAGGAGCCTATTTATAGGCTTTATCTAAGTAACAAATAAGGTAACAATATATTATAACGTTAGACAAATCAATCAGACTAATCAAGGATATCTCCTGATATCCATCAATGATACCCGATATCCGTCAATGATCTTTAGCATCCAGAATATCTCCGATATATGCTAATAATCTCTAACAGACATATATGTTGTATGGTGAAAAATAAATTTTGTAAATTATTTTTACCTTTTGTAAAAAAAAAAGTGCCGTCGGCAGGAGCCGACGGGCGGTGGCGAGTGGCGATGGGCGTCGGCGACGACGGGTGGCAGCAAGCGAAGGTGTCAAAGTTAAAAGAAAATTAGTTGCATTTCGCAAAAGTCCTTAAAGCAATTGCATTTCCCCAAAGTGAGTTAAAAAAGTAGCAAAATATCATTTGCATTTGACGAAAGAACTTTAAATCAAATGATATAAAAAAAAAAAGACTCGCGTGCACTCGGAAGTCCCAGATGCGCGTGGGAAATGGATGGAGATGGAACCCACCTTGCCCTTTGTCATCCCAGCTAAAATTAGGTTTGCTGGAATTAGGCAGCAACTTCGGAGTATATGCGCCTTCCTTCAAATAAATAAATCAAGAAACGACGAACTTGCACGCCGTACTATTAACCTTTGACCGGATGATGATTGTTCTCTTTGCTTTACCGGCGATGCTTTGGATTAATCTTCGATCACTCATAGAAGGTTTAGATTAAAAAAAAATAAAAAAATCTGTACAAAATTTCAATTCATCGAGGCAAGTTATAAGAAAATTATGCAGACACATTCGTTTTCGCAAAAAAATGACTGATTTTAAAAGCATTTTCTTGAAATTGATTATTTATATCGCCTATGAAAATAAACGAACGAATAATATTCTCACCGTCAATGGAAATAGCTAAACATAAATTATCAACGAAAGTGATGGTATTTTTCATTGTCTAGATGTTTCCAGCGATACCCTCGATCATATTCAAGAATCGACGACCTGCTTTCAAAGTGCGGGCACATCTCATCCATCGAAAACGTATATTTCTTGAATTGCGCTTCTTTTTGATATGTCCCACGTAATTACAAATTAGGTTTTAATATATTCATTACGCGGTAGCGGAGAGTAGTTGCTTTGCGATTCTTCAAGCTCTAACACAGACTAGATTTTTTTTTTTTTTTTGGATTGAAAGAAATGGAGATGTGAACATAGCATGCGAATAAACGATGAAAATGATAATTCACTATATAGAAATTCAGGCGTGCGCTCGGGATCAAATGTTAGGTGCACATATCAATCCATAAAATCGCAAAGACGAACCGTCAGACTGAAAGGGAAATTATATCGTTTTGCGTAGAGTTTTTCTTTTTAAGGTTTCATAACGTAATGCTGTAATTTTTCTTTTCCTGGCAAAATTTGTATTAATTTAATTAAAAAAGGGGGATATTCGCTGAGGAAAAAGGACGGAAATAATCCCCGGGCTGTTGGTCCATCTGTACGGTTCTGCGGTCCATCTTCTTCCTGGCAATCCCACCAATCGCAGTCGCACGAGTAAATCGCAGTCGCACGAGTAAGCGAGAGCACGTAGAGGACACACAACAAAAAGCCCCTCTCTCTCTCTCTCTCTCTCTCTCTCTACAGAAAGTCACAGTTTCACCAGGTCCACTCGAGCACAGCGGATCCGAATCATTTGCCATTCTCTTAAAAGGATAAGCGCCTGCTCTTGTGATTTGGACCATTCGTTTTTAAACGAACGGTCCATATCTTTTAATTTTATGAATAATATTTTAAATTTTTTATTTTTTTAATAATAATTTGGGTCATCGCATGATACGAATGATCCAAATTAAAAGGGTAGGTCCGCTCTTCCAAGGGAAGGACGATCCCTGCACCGAGCACAGTACACACAACCTCAACCATAGCCACAACCAACCCTCTCTCTCTCTCTCTCTCTCTCCTCATGCCATCTATATAACGCCACCTCCACTTCTCAACCTCACACAACCACACACAACCCAGAGCCTGCAAAATATCACCTCGCGGCAATCTCTCTCCCTCCCCCACTTCCGAACGTAGCCTGCACGGCCTCTCTGTTCCCCGGGCCTCTCCGATCGTCTTCCTCCGCTCCGGCGACCCCCTCGATCACCGGCGTAGCAAGGTAGGTAGGTAGGTAGGGGGTGGGGGTAATACCCGGGACAGTCAAGTTGCAGCCATCACGGCTATACACGGAGCAACGCCGCCTCTTCTCATACATGTCCGGGCCGTGCGTGGCGGGGGTTGTCATTGCGTGATCGTGAACGTCGGCAACCCTTCGCCGCACGGCGGGCGCGGCGCTCTCCCCTCTGAAGGCGGCAGCCCATCCGACCTCCTCTTCCTCGCCGGCGGCGGTCCCCTCTCCCCCTCTTCCCTATACTAAAGCTATTAACATAGAGTTTAAGTTTTTAGGTATTAACTCCGTCCAGTTTCGCTGTGATTCGTGAGAAACCATTGTCGGGGGGGGGGATTTAGATCTATCTGGTTCCGGTTGCTTGAGAATCGCTAGGGTCTGTTTGGGGCTTTTGGTTCATTACTGTTGGAGAAAGGGACTTGGCTAGAAAGAGTGGGAAATATGATGCTCAGGATTAAGAGGGTTCCTACCGTAGTTTCCAACTACCAGAAAGAGGAAGCTGAGGAGGGTGGTCGCCGCGGTGGGGGTTGTGGCCGGAATTGCCTCAACAAATGCTGCATTCCAGGTAAACTTGAGTAAATTTTCGGTTTGGCCATGAGAGAGCTCCACTGTTTTCTGAATTGGGAGTTGATTGTGCACGTGGGGTTAGCGGATAGGGGTTTTTACTGTCTGGTGTGTGTGGCATGAGCAGGCGCAAAGCTCCCTTTGTATGCTTTCAAGAGGGCGAACTTTGTTGCTGATGAGAAGGCTCTGATTGTGGGTGAGACTCCGGAGCCGCCTGTTGCCTTTCTCGACTCGCTCCTTCTTGGGGAGGTAAAATTTGTTTAGATGAAGGACAAATTGATGGATCTGGAAGGATGTTCATATCTATGCAGTTCTAGTCTTGAATTAGATGAGTTGAACTCGTTTGCAATTTCACTGTAGTGGGAGGACCGCATGCAGAGGGGCCTATTTCGCTACGACGTAACTGCCTGCGAAACTAAGGTCCCTTACTTGGCTCTATTTTAATTGATTCACATCCAATAGCTGTATTCCAAGAACTTGATGGAGATTATGAGTTCGTTTTCAATTGATGTTGTGATTTTGGTGCAGATCATACCTGGTGGGTATGGGTTTATTGCCCAGCTGAACGAGGGTCGCCATCTCAAGAAGAGGCCAACTGAATTCCGTGTTGATAAGGTCCTCCAGCCCTTTGATGGAAGCAAGTTCAACTTCACTAAAGTTGGGCAGGAAGAGATCCTCTTCCAGTTTGAAGCAAGTGAAGATGGTGAAGTGCAATTCTTCCCAAAAGCTCCAATTGATGCAGACAACTCCCCTAGTGTCGTGGCTATAAATGTAAGAATTTCTTTTAACTGCACTGAAATCTTTCGTAAATTACTCGGGAGTTGCGTGAACTAGCTTAATGAAATACATGATCGTTGTCCCTCCTGAACAGGTCAGCCCCATTGAATATGGGCATGTGCTGTTGATTCCCCGTGTCCTTGAATGCTTGCCTCAGAGGATTGACCGCGAAAGCTTCTCTCTTGCACTTCATATGGCTGCAGAAGCTGGGAATCCATACTTCCGTCTTGGTTACAACAGCTTGGGTGCCTTTGCCACCATCAATCATCTTCATTTTCAGGTTTATCATCTTAATCTTTATCAATTTAGTTTGGATCAAGTTCATTTATGCCACCGCAATGTTTATATTAATCGGATAAGTGAAATTATTACAGGCATACTACTTGGCAGTTCCTTTTCCGATAGAGAAGGCTCCTACCCAGAAATCAACTGCTTTAAAATCTGGAGTTACAATCTTTGAACTTGTCAATTATCCAGTGAGAGGTCTTGTTTTTGAGGGTGGAGATACCGTGCAAGATTTATCCAATGCAGTTTCTGACTCCTGCATATGCCTCCAAGATAACAACATCCCCTACAACGTCCTGATCTCTGATTCTGGGAAGCGGATTTTTCTCTTACCCCAGGTAATCAAATCGGGCCTGCCTTTTCTTCTAGTTACCTTGTTTCATGCCTCTATGTTCTTATTTGAAGCTGACCATGTCCCTGTGCTCATCTCTTAACAGTGCTACGCCGAGAAGCAAGCTCTAGGGGAAGTGAATCCAGAACTTCTGGACACCCAGGTGAACCCAGCTGTCTGGGAAATCAGTGGTCATATTGTCCTGAAGAGGAAGGAGGACTTTGAGGAGGCATCGGAAGAAAATGCTTGGCGCCTTCTTGCAGAGGTTTCTCTTTCTGAGGAGAGATTCCAAGAAGTGAATGCTCTGATATTTGAGGCCATTGCATCTGTCGGAAATGGTGGGCAGGACATCACTCCTAGCACGATCCACAAGGTTGATATGGAACCTCAAGCACTGGAAGATGCTGATGTCATGAAGCAGAGCTCCCACCCCGCAATGGTGGCTGGATCGTCAGGGTGCCTGGTCCTGCAGTGCGAACTGGGTATGTGAGGGAGAGGAACAGGTACTGTTTGTATCTTACGAGCCGACCGCCGTGGTTTGGCATATTGCAGTATTGGTACCCCTGTGGATGCCACTAATTGACGGAATAAGCGCACCATATTTGTGCGGCACGTTGTGTATCAGCAGCATAGCTGCTTGTGTATGCCGTGTACTATTTCCTCTTCGTGTAGACCGGGGCGTGTTTTATGGATGTCCAATGTCGATTACGTGAACTGCTATGTCATACGTGCTTGGTAGATGATGATCACTTGGGTCTCAATGTTTGCTTGTGAAGGGTTCCTACGTGTAAAGATTTGGCTGCGCTTCTATCTGTCCTTGATTTATCACCTGTGTGAGTTTATCCCGCTCGAGGATGCTTCAGATTCTCGCTCAAGTCCCACGGGAATCAGGGAATATAAAGTGATCGGCTTCGTACTTCGTATCGTTGTCGATAAAAACTACAAACCTAGGTGAAGTCTTCCTGTCGTCTAGTAGGGAATTCGGAATGGTAAGTGTACTGATTCTTCTCCACTTACTAAGGGCTGCTTACGACGACGGTGGACCCGGTCATTCTGGATCATGTGAAGTGATCAATGAAGATTGATGACTAACAATCTGCATTGCGCATTATCTGGCCACTTGTTCAGTTTTATTTGAGTAGGAATGTGCGGTATCTTATGCGATCGGCCTTCACGCTAAAACTAAGAAAAGCGTGGGAAATCGTAATCCAAAAAGAACAGAACAGCGCCCAAAACTTCGGACCTTTCCGAGTCCGGTTCTGTCCCTCTCTCTCCCGGTCTGTTCATGTCGATCAACTTGTTTAGGGTGGTTTGGATGTTGATGAGTTGCTTGCTATGTTCGCAAAAAGAATCTGGATCGGGTTTTCTTCGGGGTCGATAGAAGAGAGATTTCATGGTAAATTCTTTTATCTTGATGGAACATAAATTTAACCCGAAATCTCGTCTTTTTTTAGGCCCAAAGACGTAACTTTCTGTCTGGCTATGATAGCATATGCTATGGCCAATCTTTCATTTTGAACGACAAAGATTCAAGTGTCTTATCTAGTCTTAATTTTGATACCATTTACAATAGCTTACTCCACTATCCATGGCGTAGAAGTCTTATTTATAAAGCCACTGAAGAGAATGTTCAACATGGTCTCCATTATTTTGCAGGAAAGAAAAAAATAGATCATTCCATCGCACGAGAAAAATAGATTAGTAACTATAGTTTTGTAAAGACTGTGTTTTGAAAATTCCAAAACAACTCTCGCCGTTGATCCATTTTTGTTAAGGTATCGTTGATATCATACATTTATGTTGCATACACGATGACGTACAAACGACATCAAGAGATTTTCAATTTGAGGGATGTCGTTTAGTTTCGTTTCAAAAACACAATCGCCCACTCACCCTGTGTAATTCATTGTTGGCCTGATTTTATATTTGATGCAAAAACATAAGTATGCTTTACGCTAACAGAATAAACTCACGACCTTACATATATTGTTATTTTTCGTAATCGAAACTCGACAAGGTATAAATCAAATTGAATCAGTGATTTTTATCTTTTTGGAATATTTTGATTTGTCTATCCGGAGTTTCCATTTGATTTTGGAGAGCTTTTTATGAGTTAAATTGGTAACTTTATCCAACAACTTGCTTTAAATAATAAATTGCGTTTTTTTTTTTCTCAATAAGGCTTGATTTAAACTTAGGCTCCGTTTGTTTTGCGGAAAATAAAACAATTCTGAAAAATGCTTTCCAAGAAGTGGTTTTCTAGGAAAATAGTTTTAGTTTCTAATGTTTGGCTCAAATCTGAAAACGAATAGAAAATTTTTTCTACTGTTTGGTAAGGAAAATATTTTCCGCCATATATATTTTCCTCCGCCGTCCTCCGCCGCCACTCCCCCAATTGCTCCTCGACCTGATAAACCCCCTCCTCTCCCTCCTCCTGCTGTTGTCCCTCACCGTCCCATCCTTCGCCGGGCAGTGGCAATCCCTCCGCTCCAAGCTCACCTCCCTCCTCTCCTCGCTCTCCTCCTCCCCGCACTCATCCAACAGCCCCCTCCTCCAGACCCTCCTCCCCAGCCTTCTCTCCACCCTCCATCTCCTCAAGTCCCTCCACGACCACTGCTCCCTCACGTTCTCCTTCACGCCCTCCCCAATGCCCACCTGCAACAGCACCAACATCTTCTGAAACCCACCTGCTTGGATCGCTTCTATTAGAGCTCTCTTCTCGTCACCCTCTTCGCTCTTGCACAGCTTCCACAGGAGGGCAACCGCGAAGTCGGTCGCCAAGTTGGACACCCTCAGGATCTTCTTGACCAAGATGGGCATGGCCAAAGGCCTCGTTCCTCCCTTCTCTTGTCTCGCAGAGGAGGTCAAGAACTCCCAAGACCCTCTCGCACCCTCCCTTGTCTGGTGAGTCCACAAGAAGGTTTATCAGCAGAGGGACAAGACCCAGATGCAATAACTTTGATCTCGTCTTGTCGCTGTTTGGAGAGAGAGATCATGTTGAACAGGGCCACTAGACAAGCATTCGTTCCGATTGGGCTAATTGGCTCTCTGATCATCCTCACCAATGCCTCTTCAATGCCTTCAACCAGTGCCCTACGCATGATCCGATCCGACGAGATGGCTTCCTTCATCACTAGGACCACGTTTTGCCTCGACGACAGGTCGTCGCAGTTCAAGAATCCTAGGATGCAATGTAAGGACGTTGCCGATCCTAGCCTGGCGAGACCCTCCTCGCTGACCGGCCTCACGTGCGCCAATGCAGACACGACCTCCTCGAGCAATCCGCCGTTTCGTCCCTCTGTCGAGGTGCTCCCGAGCAACTCGAGCGCCGCTAACAGTGCATCGCCAGCGCCACCTTCCGTCGCGCACCGCCTGTTCCGCTCACTCTCCTTGACCCAAGACCTGACCTTCCCCACCAGCTCGTAGCACCTCCTAGCGTCGCCGCGGTTAGCGGCGGCATCGATCCTCTTGCACGCCTCCGACACTTCGTAACGCGTGACGGGGATCCTCGGCGTCGGGATCCTCTCCACCCTGAGGGGGAGCAGTTCTCAATGCACCAGTTCTGGATCATCTTCCTTATGGCGTGGTTCGGGATGAGGTCGACGCCGCCGCCGCCGAGCGGCTGCTTCGTGACGGGGCAGCTCACGTTGCCGGCCTCGATCCATCTCTCGATGCTTCTGCGGTCGTACGTGATCCCGGTCGGCAGCGTGACCGGGTCTTTCATGAGGTCGAGCGATATGGGGCAGCGGATGCGGATGTTGTGGGGAGAGAGAGATGGTGCAGACGGCTGGAGAGAGAGAGAGAGAGAGGGAGAGGGAAGGGGATAGAGAGAGAGAGACGATGGGAGGGATTTCAATCGGAAGGAGGACAGCCGAGGTGAAAATGATCTCCACTTTTTAAAAATGAAAATCATTTTCCTCAATTTTAGGAGGGTTTTTTTTGTTGACCGGATAACATTTTCCATTGACCATTTATTTTCCGCCCCCAAACGTCGGAAATTAGGGAAGATATTTTCTGAAAAAATATTTTCCGTGAAACAAACGGAGCCTTAAGGAAATATCAAATCTTCTGAGTAAATTTGAAATTACTTCCTTCTTTGTTTTTGGTCCGTCACTTCTTTCAAGAACTTGACAATAGCATATGCCCGTGCCCTACCTCGCTCTTTCTTCAAGGCCAAGCCCGCGTCTCTCTCTCTCTCTCTCTCTCTCTCTCTTCCCAGTTCCAACTCTCCAGTGGCACTGCTCCGTCGTGTACGGTCCGGGGAGGTACGCCATTGATGCCTCGCGTCTGCACATAGCTTTTTGCTTCTTGATTTTGCTACCGTTTTCTTGTTTTTGTCTTTTTGCCACCAATAGCTCCGACTCTTATGTAAAGTCCAAGACAGCTCTGGCTTTGTCCCCATTTGCTGGTGCTGGATCCTCTCTTGTTCTTTCATTGGTTTGGGTTCTTGGTTTATCGTCTGCACGCATTACTGGTTTGTTTGTATTTAACGTGGTTCTTTCGCGATTGCGGTTGGGCGGACGATGGTTGATGAGGATATTTTGTTTTGATCCTTGATGCCCTTAAAGTGTTTGATCAAATTCCTATGCCAGTTCTCGTCGCATATGCTATTCGTATATGACGAAAAAAAGCCTTTTTTTCAGCATATATAACGACGAGCTGCACAGCACTCTTCACCATTGAAGCGGTTATCTCTCTCTCATCTGGTCATAGGAGTGAGCAGACACTTCGTTTTTCACGTGAACTACGTTGGTATGCTTTTTTCACCTTAATATTACTTACTGCGTACCGCTTAATCTGGGAATGCCTGGCAAAATCTTCAGATGCTTTTAGATTCGCAAATTAGAGCAAAGACTGAGTACCCAGAAACAGAGGGATGCGACCGCAAAAGCTTGGGTTTTCCTGAAGTGATTTGCATTGCTGTCTTTGGTTTGTCTTTGAATTGATTCGGTTCGTTATTTTCACAGCTTGGTATCTGTGATCATGTTAAGGTGTCACTTACAAGGAATTTGTCAATGTGCTTCCTTCCATTTGAGACCTTAGAGCAATGTGAGACCTTCACGTTTGTGTAAAAGCAATGGGGAAAAATTGTGGAATGCATATAAATTTGTTGTCATCCCATTGTTCACTCCTATCATGTGAGAGTTCTTGTTTCGAGTGTCTAACGTATAATGTCTCGTTTAATCTGCCTTATATTGTGATTCAATTTTTTTGTAGATTGAAATGGCTACTTCTTCCTCGTTCTCTGCGTACACAGTACAAGGGCAAATTTCCCATCCTGAAGCTAGAAAATCCCTCCAGTACCTCTTCAATATATCCACCTCATCATGCAAACAATCCGTTCAATGTAATGCGGTTTCTTCTCCTGCTTATATGACAAAGATGAGATTATCATCTTTTGGAAATCACATGAAGTTGGCTACAACTGAAAGATCTTCACAGAGAAAAGGAGTCTGTTGCTCAGCCATGGACGTCGACAATTCAAGGGCTTCGTTTTCGCCTGGAAAAAAGTTTCAACTCGCCGATGTGATTGAAGCTCAACAGTTCGATAGAGATACTCTAAATGCTATTTTTGAAGTTGCACGTGACATGGAGAATGTAGAAAAGAATTCACCAGGAAGTCAAATTCTCAAAGGTTATCTGATGGCTACTCTGTTTTACGAGCCCTCTACCAGGACTAGGCTTTCGTTCGAGTCTGCCATGAAAAGGTTAGGTGGTGAGGTTTTAACCACTGAAAATGCACGTGAGTTCTCATCAGCCGCAAAGGGCGAAACCCTGGAAGGTGAATTTGACTTGTATTTTTGCATGACTACGTAGGACGTTTCTATGCAATTAAGCATATGATTTCGTTGCTTGGTTTGCAGATACGATAAGAACCGTTGAGGGCTATTCGGATATTATCGTGATGCGGCATTTCGAAAGTGGCGCTGCAAGAAGAGCAGCAGCTACAGCTGGAATCCCAGTCATTAACGCAGGGGATGGTCCAGGACAGCATCCGACTCAGGCATGCTTCACAATTCTTTGTTTTAAGTGTCTGGATGATGATGCGGTTAGCATTGACCAAGTTCTTGGTTACTTTAGCATCGATCAGGCGAATGTGATAAACGTTGTAGCATTGAATGACATTATGTCCTACTGCGTACTCTACATGTGGAGTGATGTTGAGCATTCTTGAAGTTTCATAGCTTGGTGATGATTGGCTTCATAATCCCCTTTTACGTTTCATCGATTTTTGACATCGCTATTTGTTTTTTGGATGAAGATAGGCACGCCTGACCTGTCATTATTTTGGCTCTGGGTCGGGCTCTTTTAGATGTGTGTACTATTGAAAGGGAGGTTGGGAAGGTTGAGCATTCTTGAAGTTTCATTGCTTGGTGATGATTGGCTTCATAATCCCCTTACATGTGTCATTGATTACTACATCTGTATTTGTTTTTCGAGTGAAGATTGGTATTAGGCATGCCTGACATGTCGCTATTCTGGCTATGGGTCAGGCTCTTTTAGATGTGTATACGATAGAAAGGGAGGTTGGGAAGTTGGATGGCATCAAATTAGCGCTTGTAGGAGACCTTGCTAATGGAAGGACGGTTCGTTCACTTGCATATTTGCTCGCCAAGTACCAAGGCGTGAAGATTTATTTCGTATCTCCTGATGTTGTCAAGATGAAGGTAGGCCCTGATCTTCTTTGCATACTTATCTTAATTGGGCCTCTTGTTCTCTCCAGATTTACAGAAATCGACTGATAAGAAGTTCTGGTATGTATTTTGACCCAGTCAAATGAATTATTACTTTTTTGCTCTTTTTAAGTATATGAAAATATAGGGTGAAAAATCAAGGCTCTTTTCTCATTTCGTGTTTGAGCTATTGGGAAAAAGGATGAGTTATAAAGCTCCATAGCTTATGCGTTGCAATTGTTTCATCAGGACGACATTAAAGGATACCTGACATCGAAGGGGGTGGAATGGGAAGAGAGTGCTGATCTAATGGAAGTGGCTTCTAAGTGCGATGTGGTGTACCAAACTCGCATCCAACGCGAGCGTTTCGGGGAGAGAATTGACCTCTATGAAGAAGCGCGAGGGAAGTACATTGTCGACAAGGAGGTGATGAATGCGATGCAGGAGCATGCTGTGGTGATGCACCCTCTTCCTAGGCTTGATGAGGTAAGTTCTTGTCCCCCAATCCATGAAGTCGATCTTATATGCAGTAACTGATCTCTTGGTTCTTTTTCTCGTTTGCATGACGCTGTGCAGATTACGGTGGATGTCGATGACGATCCCAGGGCCGCCTATTTTCGTCAAGCCAAGAACGGTCTGTACATAAGGATGGCTCTATTGAAGCTTTTGCTCGTCGGATGGTGAAGCACGAATATTTGATCTTCCAACAGTTTTGTTCTTGACGCGCGAACTTGCGAGTGTTTCTTGTTTGTTTCGGGAAACGATTCAATCACATGATTAATGTCAAGTTTTGAGACTATTGATAGAGGAGAAATTATAATCTATTAAGCTTTTCTCGTTCAATAAGTTAGTCCTCCAATTTGGTTTTATTACCCTTTTCTGAGGACTTCATAAGTATATAATTTTTCGACCAAAAAAAAAAGTAGATAATTCACAATTTTTTTTTAAATTTAAAATTCTTAAAATTTCCACATTTTTCAAATGAGATGTTAATTGAGTGACTCGTGAGCAAACGACTTACGTACCTTTATTTATGTGATTTTCTTCTTTCTCTTCTGCCTTTGTTTTTCCAGAGTGTGCCATGGGGGAATATTTCCGCGATAATAGAATAATGCACGCATTAATAAGCTATGACGATCTTAAACGGGCGGTGGCATGTCGACTCATGCTATGGCGCGCCTTTTGAGCGCATTCATTGCTTTGAGGGATTGATTGTGAGCAAGGAAGCCTCGAATCTGGACACGTGTTAGCTGTAGGAAGTAGGGTTCCAAAAGTGACTTCGGTTCGCCAGTTCAGGCTCATATCTTAGAATTTGGCATGATAATCTTCAAAATGAAAATTGAACTTAGTTAAGGCCTTTCCTCTTCGGACAAAGACTCGCGCTCTGATCACATCAGTCGGTCTTCGAAAGTGTTGAAATTTCCATATTTTTTTTTCTTTATCGCAATAGGTGAGTCCCGGCGATGCGAGGGCAACCTGCCCACCCCTGCTGGTGTCCGGTAGGGGTGTGCATGGTCCGGGCTGGTCTAATCCTGGCATGGAATCGGGGACCGAACCAGTAGTCCGGTCCCCATATTTTCGGGACCACAGATTGGATCAGGACCGGCGGTCCGGGTCTGTCCTGGTCAGGGCCGGTCCCGATCCCGGCTCAGTAGGACCGCTAATTCTAACTGCTTATAAAAACTACATGTTTCTTCGGTGGAGTTTTTATGCAATAGCAGGAATGCTAGAATTTTTGCTATCCCTGTTAACTCATGGGCCATTGCTAATCTCAACTGGAATGAATTATTTCAAAATGATAGAACTGATATAAACTTTTTATTTGAGCTCCAAAACCGGTTTAATTTTCTCCATGATGATTTTCTGTACTTTAATAGAAGCTATAGGAATGTCACTAGTAAATGTGCGTGTACTGGACGGTCGAGAGTTTTTTCATTCTAAATCAATTGGTGTTTCATTACTTTATTATTTTTTTAAACAAAAATCATTAAGTTAACTAGATTAGCTTTTTAAAAAAAAAAAACATTGCCGATCCGGTCCTAAGCCATGGAACCCGGGGATCGGACTGCCCAGTCACCGGTCCCATTTATTGGGACCGGGGACCGGACCACCAACCTCAAGGACCGGACCAACCTGCTAGTGCCGGGCCGGTCCGGTCCAGTTTGCACACCCCTAGTGTCCGGTATGATTGGCCACTGATGAAAAGAAAGGGAAAAAAAAATCAATAAATGTCGTTGATCTTTTAGGTAATTGTTTGAAATATTTTATTTTGGATGTAAAATGATGGTAATTCATGCTTTTATTTAAAATTATTTTTTAAAAATTAATAATTTCTGAGTTTGCATGGATCCATGAGCTGTCAAACAGAAAATGCGACAACGTAGCAGGCTCAAGCAGACACGAGTCGCTGTCCCTCCCCTCCCTCTGTCCCTGCATCTTAGAATGCCTTCGAACTGCAAGTGCTACAAGAGAAAAAGCCAAAAAAACAAGGGGGGAAAAAGAAAAAGAGAGAAAAAGAAGAAGAAAAGCCTGTGTTTCCTGTGCAGCGCGTGGATTAACTTGGACAGAAATGGCGGTGGGTGACCATCTCCGTCTCTACGCCTCGTCTCGGCCATGGAAGAAGATCTTCGAGCCTCTAGCGCCGTCAATGGCGTACTTGTGCCACACCAAGGTACACTTTTACTTCTTCCTTCTTTGGCTGGTCGGACGTCCTCACGGAGAAAGCAGATTCTCAAATCGCTTCCTAAATTTCTGACGGCGAATAACGATTTTCATGTTGGATCCGTTGAATTCGGAGTGATGATGGTCGCGCCAAGAAAATCATGGGAAAAAGCTTGGTGGAGCTGGGGGGGAGTATGCTTGTTGTGCACGTTTTCAGTATTCATACACACGTATACCCTGTACGATACACGTACATCCTCGCGTAGGTGGTGGAGACGTACGTTATTCCCAGACCTTCATTTGTTGCACAATCCGACAAGATTCTAAGCAAATAGAGGGGGAATTTCCGGGAACGACATTATTCTAATCGAACATGGTTCTGGTTTATCTCCTTTGGCGTATCTGGGCAAGTCCTTGTTAGATGCTATGCGTGGGATGATGATTGATGAATGTCGTCTTTGTTATCTTGACGTGCCCTCTCCTTATTGACAATGTTTTTTAAGTAGAAATATACCCAACGCCGCGACTCGGACGGGAGGGAGAGAGCGCCGTCGACGGCGGAAGAGTTCAGGCGAGTGGCCGAGGAGAAGTTGAGGAAGGAGACGGAGGAGGAGAAGTTGAAGGAGGCCGAGCAAGGGGTCGCGAGCCGGGTGTCCGATAAGACGTACGACGGCACGGAAGAAGCGGCTGTAGGGGATGGTAAACTCGAATCGGTCAAGAAGAAGCATGAACAACACGAAGAGAACGCTGACAAGCGCAGGAGAGGGTAGACCGGAGTCTTGTTCCCTATACTTAAATGGGGATCAAGTGGTATTTTCTTATGTTATTTAAAAAGTTTTGCATGCACTAAGCTCACTTACATGTGATTTTTGTTTATCGGTCTTCTGTAGAATATGGATGATTAAAAAAAAAAAAAGGATATATTGACCGCAAGTCCTAAAACTTATCATGAAAATGCAATTGAGTCCTAAAACTTATAAAAAAGTGTAATCGAGTCCTAAAACTTGTCAAATTGATGCAATCGAGTCCTTCCATTAACTCCATCCAATTTGGCTAACGAAAAGTGCTGACGTGGCTATTTTAAATGTTTTCTCTCTCCTACATGGCGACGACGTGGTTAAAACAACGTCATTTTGGTTCAAATCTGATTTTATATAATTTTTACTTAATTTAATTTAAGAAAAAGCTTAAAAAAAGGCAGAAGAAGAACGCAAAAACAAGCGATCGACATTTCTTCACTGAGAATCAAATGAAGAAACGGAACAACGAATCTGCAACTCAAACATGAACTAATTCTGCCAGGCCACAACAGAACCCGCAAAAAATCCTTCTACTTTCGGGAGGACTTCGGCTCTGGATAAGGCGACTTCAACTCTGGATAAGTTTGAGCACAAACTTGAGCAAACCAGAACTCGGCCAAATGAAAAGGACATGGCACGCATGGAGGGATCATCTTCTCATGAAAAGAGAGTAAGAAGAAAGTCATTCATGTGCAAACAACTCAGTAACCCGAATGACCGAAATAACCCATTTGACGGACACTTCTAAATCTAGAATCCCAATTTGTCAGGCATTACTTAAAAAAGAGATGACGTTTCATGTGTTCTCTCTTATAGACGCCGATCCAGATTAAACCTAGGAACAAGAACAAGAGTGAAACAAGTTCGGAGCAAATCACACACACATTCACAGTAATCACACTTCTCTGTTTTGTGCCCACAATATGTTCATGACCCACGAAGTGAAATGACGAACAAAGCAGAGAACTCAGAAGCGAAGCACTAGTTCTTACGTATAAGAGGCCAAAAATCCGACTTTTTTCTCAGGTGTAACGATCGATCAATCAGACAAGCCTTTGCAGCGATGACTATTACCACCGGCTGCCCTCGCCATATTTGGGTGAGGGCCGCAACCCTCACCCAGATCTGGACAATGGTCGGTCGGCCCCTCGCCATCGATTGGCGAGGGTCGCTGGCCCTTGGTCGGGCAAATTCGCAGACCACTACCCCACCAATGCCGACCCTTTCCGGCGGTGGTGGGGCGGCGGCAGTGAGGGCTAGCCCTCGCCGCTGTGTTGTTCTTCTGCTTCTATTTATTATTATTAAATTTAGCTTTTTTTTTAATTAAATTAAGTTAAAATTATATCAAAATCAGATTTTGGCCAAAACGACGTCGTTTTAGCTACGTCATTGTCATGTAAGAGAGATAAAACATTTAAAATAGCTACGTCAGAACTTTCCGTTAGCCAAATTGGATGGAGTTAACGGAAGGACTCGATTGCACCAATTTGACAAATTTTAAGACTCGATTGCACTTTTTATAAGTTTTAGGACTTACAGTGAACATATAAAAAAAAAGGGTTCTAAATCTCTCTATTGTGCTTGTGTCAATTCAATAATAAAACCTTTAGATCAATTTTGGCCGATTTAGTCTTGGAAATTGTTAAAAAAAAATTATGTAGTTCATTCAGTCAATTTTAACCGAAAGTCTCTAAAAATCGAGCGTCCTATGTGGCACGACTAATGTTGATATGCATTGTTATTTTTTTCTTTTGTTTTTCTTTTTATTCTTTTTATTCTTATTTGGTTGGTCGTTGGGCATTAGCGATAGCAGCAACCAGCCAGAGGCAACAACCATCGAGGGCGTCGAGAGGCAGGCGAGGTCTAGCCTCCCTAGCTTGGCCGGCTCTACTTCGCCGATGACTTTGCCAGATCCCAGCCATAGTTGAGGCCCGACGATAGGTGAAGAAAGTATGAAAAAAAAAAAGAAATTTGAAAATTATTTATGTCGGTGATGATCATACCATGTAGGACAATCGGCGTTCATGTCAGTAACTTTTAGCCAAAAGTGGCCTAGTGTATGATATTGGTAAATTTTCAAAAGGTTATGGTTCATTGAGGAGGTTAGATAGAAAGGTTTATGACAAAAGGGTACAAGCACAAGTACAATAAAGTAAGAATCTTTTTTTGTTCGGTAATTTCTTCCAAAGTTGTATAGTAATGAATAAGAGTAGTCATTTACTCTAAGCCCGTTAAAAGAGCATGGAGCAATAATAAAATAAATAATAATAATATGGTGGGCACGAGACGTGAAATCATGTAACGTATTTTCATTCTTCTCCCGATAAAAGTCAGGCCGACATGACGCATTTAAACGTAGCCGAGCACTTTGGTCCTGAGATATATAATCTTCAGACAGTGCATCATGGTGTTTTTTTTTTTGACTTGTTTCCCAGTTACGTGCCTGTTTTTCTCCTCCGAAGGACCACCTAACGAATTACACCAAAAACATTCTCTTCCCTTCCAATTTAGATAATTCGATTTGTCGCCGAGAAACCCTAATCCCTACACCCCCACGCCCACGCCACGACCTCGCGTTTGAGGAAGAAGTCAACGCGACGGTGGACCCACCATCGTTTGGATTTTAGGGTTTGGTGAAATTCAATTCTTGAGAGACTTTTTCCCAACCACGCTCACCAGCTTCGTCCTCTGCTGCTTGGCACTCTCGCCATCAAAGTGTAGCTGGTTTTCGGCCCATCTACTTTCGGAGGTTAACCTTCCATAATAAGCTCGTGATCAAGGAGGATGGGATTCTCTTAAGTGGTAAGGAAGAAAGCAACTTAAGACTAAGATCTCCGGGGGAAAAGCCCCATTTCCGTTTCCCCGTCGTATGATTTGATCGCTTTACGTGCCATGGAATTCAGACGTGCGACCTCATCAATGCTCATTTCTTCTCTTTCTCATCATCGCCGTCATCATATTTACCATGTTTTTTAAGCCGATCAGATCAGGGGCTGTTTCTTGAAGCCGAAGGGGCCTCTCCACCAACCGAGAATGTGAAAGCGAAGAAATTTTTCTCGATGAGGTGAACAAATCCGACGACAGAAAGAAATAATTGATGCAGGATGCTAACGGATGGGCCCAAACACAACAGAACGGTTTGATTACATCTGACGGTGACCACATATCGAGCTCCCCCCTCCCTCACCCTTTACATCCTCGAAAGAAAAGTCGTTTTTTGCAGCGGTTGCTTTCCCAAGCAATTTCCACATTCCACCCCCCCACTCGATGCCGCGACGTAGCTAGCCACTCCACCAAAAAAATCAACCGCTCCTCCTACCCTCAGTAATCGCTTCACGGATCCGGCAATTGGGTACTACGACCCAAAAGGCTATTCTGCATTTGCGAGAGTTGTTCTTCTTGTCTTTTACGAAGGTCGATGCCGAGAAATAGAGAGAGAGAGAGAGAGAGAGAGAGAGAGAGAGAGAGAGAGAGAGAGAGGGGGATTAATGACAGGAAATTCTTTATGGAGCCGTTGATTACGAACCATTTTTACTCGCCGGGGAAAGAAGGGGAATAATGCACGGATTGCAGAGAGAATTACGAGATTTAAAAGCAGTCAAGGAAGCAATTAGTGTAAAGCCCGCTAGGTAGAAAACAAACGTAACGGATAGTCAGCACCGTCAACCAGGATTGCTGCCCCCCCCCCCCCCCCCCCCCCCCCCCCCATTAAATTCCAAGACATTTGCCCTCAAGTCCAACCCGGTTGTCCAACCGGACCCGATCCGACCAGAACCCTGGAATTTGCTCGGTGGCCCCTCCCAATCATGCATGGCACATCAAATCTCCTTAACTGGCAAAACCCAACGTTCACATTTATGTTGCTGTCTAGTGCCTCCACCAAAAGTTAGGGTTAAAATGGCTTTCACCGCCAAGAGAGACAAGGCCGTCCCTGTTCGGGGACAGTTCAGTTCGGTGGGGTCGATGAAGTTTACCGTTCATGCTATTCTACACCGGAGACTCATTAGTCCCTGATGCGATGTGATTTATCAGCGGCAACAAATTCACATAACATTAAGTAATGCTCGAGTTAGAAAAGGGGTGGGTACGGACCGCCGGTGCTAGGTAGGGACTCCATCCAGGCGTTACCACAAGGGTTCCAAACCGCGTTATAGAATATACGGCTGGAGATGTAACTATTTCAGCTCGACCTGGAATCGTGAACCGAACTGTTAAGACCTAGTCCTATGGATTACAAATGGTCTTTTCACCACCGGACGAACCACCTCACCGGCGATGGCAGTAATAAGTTAGCTAAACAATACTAACGCCAATACTAGCTAGTAGGAACGACGCCCAAGAAAACCCGCACACGTGGCTATCATCCGGGGGTCCTAAAAAAAATCAGAAACGTGTACGGCTGTGGAGAGATCCCGACGGATCAGGAGTGGAGTGAGGGAGGAGGGGAGGGGTGAAAGAAAAACCGGAAACGGTCAAGTGGAGAGGGAGTGGTGGGTGGCGTTAGTTGCGCCATGAACGAGCCAAAAAGCATGCGACGAAGCCTTCCCCACAATTCACATTCACCCTCCAAATTTGCAAATCAGTACCTGCAATGCATCATAATTCTTAAAAAAAAAAAAAAAAGGAAAGAGAAAGCTGATAAGCTCCCCTCCCTTCCTCTCCTCTCCTCCATCGGAAGACGTGGCCCCACGTTGGGCCCCACTTTGAACCCGGCCACACTTCCCCCCACTCCTCCTCCTTCTCTTCTTCATCCCCTCGAGCCTATAAATCCACTCCATTCCTTCGTCCCTCGGAAGTCTCTCTCTCTCTCTCTACAGGCTCATGCTCTGTCTCTTCCGTCCTGAACAGAGTATGGCGAGTCCTGCATTTTCTTGCTTCCTCCTCCTCATGTCCATCTTTGCTCTTGCAGGTAACCTCCCTGGCCTTTCCCATTTAATCATTGTCTCCCTTCCGTTTGTTTCTCTGTTTTTTTTTTTAGTTATAAATCTAGTGCGTCACATGAAGAAACTCCATTCGAAGTTCCATTTCCATGGACTCGAGCTCTGCCTCTGAGTAAAAGGAAAGTCCTTAGCTTTCTCGACACTTATCCTCTGGTTTTGGCGTACCTCCACGCCCGAACTTAGTAGTCAGTACGTTATAACCATTTTGTTTGGCGCAATGATAGCCGTGTCCTGTTTTGAAATTCATGTGTGAAAAAAAGAAAAAAAACTCGAAAACATTTTGCATCAATATGCAGTGCGTGAGGATATCTAATTCCCCGGGAACTAATTCTGTGATCTGTTACATTATGCTTAATTCTGTTTTCTCGCTCCCGATCTCAACTTTCTTCTTGATACGTTTTGTTACAGAGTCAGGGTTGATCGGAGTGAACTGGGGTCGTATAGCCGACGACCTCCCGCCACCGGCGAAAGTGGTGGAGCTCCTGAAATCTCAGGGCATCACCCGGGTCAAGCTCTTCGACACCTACGACGGCGCCCTCACGGCCCTCGCCGGTTCCGGCATAACCGTCGTCGTCACCCTCCCCAACGAGCAGCTTTCCTCCGCTGCCGCGCACCAGTCGTTCACTGACTCGTGGGTCCAGTCCAACATCTCCAAGTACTACCCCTCCACCAAGATCGTCGCCATCGCCGTCGGAAACGAGGTCTTCGTCGACCCCAACAACACCACTGATTTCCTCGTACCTGCCATGAACAACATCTACGCCTCCCTCGTCAAATACAATATTTCCGACATATATGTGTCTTCTCCGATCGCGTTGAGCTCGCTCCAGACTTCGTACCCGACTTCCGCCGGGTCGTTCAAGTCGGATCTTGTCGAGCCCGTGATTAAGCCCATGTTGGAGTTCCTTCGCAAGACCGGGTCATACGTCATGGCTAATGTCTACCCGTTTTTCGCTTACACGGCCAATTCGAATCAGATCTCGCTGGACTACGCGCTGTTCAAGCAGAATCCGGGCGTCGTGGATTCCGGTAACGGATTGAATTACTACAGCCTCTTCGACGCCCAGGTAGACGCTGTCTATGCCGCCATGTCGGCCCTCCAATACAACGACGTCAAGCTGGTCGTGACGGAGACCGGCTGGCCCTCAAAGGGCGATTCGAACGAAGTCGGTGCGGGCGCAGAGAATGCGGCGGCGTACAACGGGAACCTGGTGAAGCGAGTCCTGACCGGGAACGGGACGCCGTTGAGGCCGAACAACTCGGTGGACGTCTACTTGTTCGCGCTTTTCAACGAGAACCAAAAAACTGGTCCCACGTCGGAGCGGAACTACGGGCTGTTTTACCCAGACGAGCAGAAGGTTTACAGCATACCGCTCACGCTGGAGCAGCTGGCGAGCGAAGCGTCCAACGTGAGCAAGGCCCAGGTCCCGACCCCTGCCGCCGCGGGGCAGACTTGGTGCGTGGCCAGCGGGAAAGCCGGGGAGGAGAAGCTGCAGGCGGCGCTGGACTACGCCTGCGGAGCGGGAGGGGCCGATTGCCGACCCATCCAACCGGGATCCGCCTGCTACCACCCGAACTCGCTGGAGGCCCACGCTTCGTACGCGTTCAATAGCTATTACCAGAGGAAGGCCCGCGGGACGGGGACGTGCTATTTCGGAGGCGCAGCCTACGTGGTGACGCAACCGCCTAGTGAGTACCACCGTCGCCTTATCACTTCTAATACTTCCGATAACACGCCACGCCACGCCACTATCACAAGAAATGATACCATTAAATTTCGATTTATTATCGTACGATTTTGCTCTCCTTAGATCGAAACGCGTTTTGAGTAACCTTGAAGGGTCGATTTCGGTCTATCGATCTCGCCAATAGGTTTGTCCAATTTTGTCAAAAGTGGGGAAAAAAAAAATTGGGGGCTCGAATGCATTTAGGTCACTAGTCAGTCCAACCTCCAGACCTAATCCCATGATTTTTCTTCCTTCCACATTGCCGGTCGGGGCATGGAGTAAAAGCTTGCACGCCTCGTGCATTCACTTTGCCAAAGACGTGCCTCACTTAGAAAGAAAAAAATGTGTTTTTGGTTTTGCCTATGCCTACATAAATCAAGTAATATGCACCCCACCTATTGATTGATATATGATACAGGAATTTTTTTTTTTTTAAGGGAAAAAAGAAAAAAGTCTTCACTCTATTTAATTTCCGATGACGTGTCAAATTGATTTTTCCTAAATAACGGTTCTGAAAAACCAGCGGGACAGCCGAAAGTGGCGTCATGAGAAAACAATTTTTTTTTGTTTTTCAACATTCTACGCTCTCGTCGGCGGCTATCCCATGCACAATTTTCATTTCTCTCCTTTTTTTTTTTTCCTCGACGTGGGGTCCCGGCGTGACGTAGCTTTGACATCATGGTGGGGGACATCGTTCGTCGGGACCCGCGTATAATATTTATTTCCGATCATCGTCAGCGACGGGGTCATGCGGGATCAACTGCTGCGGCATTTTCTTTGCTTGGTCGGACTAATGTCTTTCAGCTTCCGTCGTCTTTGACGTTTTCCTTTGACATGAAGCTCGACCAACCCGGAGTCTTAATTTATCGTCTGAGAAGATTCGCCCTGGCTTATCCTTTAATTTGAGTAGAGAAAAAAAAAAGTCCGATCGTGACTGCTATGGCTGAAACTGTTTTTGCTAATTTGTGTTGCAGAATTCGGGGAGTGCGAATTCCCCACGGGAGACTAGAGAGGCAGAGAGAGAGAGAGAGAGAGATTCTTTCAACCAAGTGGAGAAACGGCGGCGTTTGGCGGGGACTCGGGCCATGGATATGGTGTTGGGCTTTCGCTCATTCTCATTCTTTGCTTCTTGACCGGGCCATTAGCTTATATATATATAGCTTATAATTTGGGGGTGGGGGTCTGGGATTAGGTCTCTTTTTTTTTTTTTTTTGGGGGGGGGGGGGGGTCTCGGGTATTTTTTTATGTCTTTTTACGGGAGGAGGGTTAGGTTTGCTTTCGTTCACCAGCTTCCTCGATTGCTTCGTCTGTAATTATTTCCCCACTTCTTATTGTTATTTTACCTTGATATTATTATTATAATATGTTATCGATTTTTTTTACTTGATTACAGATGTGGACACGATGCTTAATCGGTGTGAAATGGTTTCTTGAGGGCGATTTAGCATGAAATAACATAAGAGAGAGAGAGAGACGTCTTTTGTCCTTTAATGGCTTGCCCCTGTTCTTTGTTTGGCCCCATCTTATGATGATGATGATGATGATCCATGCCGATGATAATGATAAAAAATAAAAAATAAAAAATTGTCGACCTCCAAATCACGGCGTTCTTACCACTTAAATGAATTGCGTGGAGTTTCATCATGTTGTTTTGGGATAAAGAATGTTGTGCTGCGAGAATTTATAGGTGTGAAGAAGGAGAGAAGAATCGGGCAGGCTGGTCTTCAAGTGTGGAAAGTGAATTGGTCGTTGACTATCATCTCTTTCCTGGCTAAACACGAGGGTGGCCCATGGCCTTTCAGATCGCTGTTTAATGAATGCAATGCAACTCACTTTTGGCCCAGCTCAAGTCGGTGACCGTGTCATAATAACTCCTCGATCCCGAAGTTAACAAGGCGGCGGATTGGTTTGCCCAGACCCATCAAAGAGAAGCACTTATATGTCTAATTGGATTGCGAAATCTCTTTTATGAGATTTGTTATGGTGTTCATGCCGTAGTTTCCATTTCATGGGAGAAGAAAAGAAGGAACCAGAAACCACGTTTGCTAAATAAAGTTCATTTGAGAGGCCCAGAGAAAGAACTCATGAAATTTTGGGTGAGGCCGAGGCTCGAGCTGGATCAATTACTTCCCCTCCGCTAACGAAGTTCAGGCCTCGTTTGATCCGTAAAGGCCCCGGACCTAAACCATGTGCCAATTCAGTCCTACCTTTGTTTTTTTTTTTTAAACCAAAGAAGGGAAAGTTTTTAATTTTTGATAATATTTATTGAAATTTTTATTATGTTTTAATTTTTATTTTCTTTCTCTATCCTTGTTTTTTCCTTCCTTCTTCCTCCGGCAGCCCACTGGACCATACCTAGTGATGGCAAGGCTCGCCCTTGCTTGTGGCCATCGAGGGCGAGCTTCGCCATAAGCCGATGAGGTCAATCTCGTAATGCGCAGTCAAGAGTTAGGATACATACATTGAAAGTTCTAAAACTTTATCAAGAAGGTGCAATCAAGTCCTAAACCTTTCAAAAAGTACAATAAATTTGAGGAACAAAATGACTTAATTTCACCAATTTGTTTGTCACAAATATACCATTTTGAAATTTTTCGTCGTATTAACTCAATTTAATGGGAATTAACATAGGATAAATTTGTTACAATTGTACCAGTTTAGGGATTTTGATGATTAAAAAATTAGTTTGGGATAAATTTTTAACAGATGTATCAGTTGAAGATTTTTATTATTCAAAAAATAGTTTATGATAAATTTGTTATAGATGTATCAGTTTAAATTTTTTTATAGTAAAAAAAAATAATTTGGGATAAATTTATCAAAGTTGTACTAGTTTGAAGCTTTCGTGTTCAAAAAATAATTTGGAATAAATTTATCATATGTGTACCGGTTTGAGGTTTTTCGTGGTATTGACCCATTTTATAGTGCAATTTGGGCTTGTAATGTCGGGGGTCAATTCCTCTGTGCTTTGTTTTGGGCCCTTAGCGTATATAACAATTATATTCTAGTGTTGTTTTCTATTTTGAAAATATTATTATTATCTTAATAAATTTAGTAAATCTATTTTTACTGATGCTACTCTTATATCGCAGTATATAAAGTTTGTTCGCAATTTTTTTCCCTATCTTCCAAATTTTTTGGTTATATTTAAGAACCTACTTAATGGGATTTGAATAAATCACAAGTGAGATTTTCTGGACATCGAGAAAAAGAGTTACATGGTTTCATTAATGACATTAGCGGTGGATATGGCACCGTTTCTCTGAAACGAGTAACTGTTAATAAAAGAATTAAATCAACTAAATATCATTTTTTTGACCCCCAAAAAAAAAAAAACTAAACTAAACATCATTTCATATTTTGATCATTAACAATTTTAAATTTATTTCCCTTTAAACTTACTTTTACCAGAATTTTATTATTTTGTCGAAATAGTGGGATTTTGATTTCCCAAGGAAATTGAACAAAAAAAATCGTCGGTTTCCTTGGGAAATTGTGAGGTGCAAATTGCAAGCAGTCATAAATTTTTTACATAAATATTAAACCACGTATTTTTCTAACAGCTTAAATTTTTAAAACAGTTGGCTATTGTTCATAAAATCTTTCATGGTATCAGCGCAGTAGATCTTGAGCGCGACAACAAAACGGCGATGGCTTAAAATCCACGTGTCGTAATCTTATTAATTTTTTCAAATGAGACATTTCACGGGAAAAAGAAGAAGCCCCCGATCATGGTGTGAAATATAGCACGTGGCGTGCACCAAGTTGTCGCGGAGATTCGAGATTAATAAGTCTAACAAATGGCACGTCCCCTTCGCTGAAATGGGTTGAAATGGCCGTATGCCAAGTTGATATTGAGAATAATGCCCCGCGTTCCCTTACTTCGTACGGCTACGAAAGTCTCAGAATGCAAGGGCATGCGATACGATGCAACACTATTTTTTAGAAGCTAGAAATTTCGACCAGATTGACTGTTTGTTGGTCCGCTTCCACAATTTCTTCGAAAACGCACACTTCCTTCCTTTCTTTTTCCTTTTTCTGTCAATTTAAAACAAGGATGTTTCCGTCCCTTTTGATATGTCGGAATCTGAACGCGTACCCCCGCGATCTGAAACTCGCATTGATCCGCTTTTGCTGTCGTCGCCGTGGATCCTAAGTTCCCCATCAATTTCAGAAGCGACCCAGACAAACTTTCGCCGATTTTCTTCCGAGGATGGTGTTCTTCTCGTTCACTGCGCCTTCCTCTCCGGTCAGCACTTATTCCGACACCGACGGTATAGGGAAGGTGAGTGCTTCGTTTTTTGTGAGCACGGGCTGACCGGGCTGGTTCTTAAGTTCGATGAAACTAATGATATTTCTGTCGGAATCCAGATAGGTTTTTGCGGATTCTTCCCGAGAATGGAGTCCGCAGGGGCCTTCTCTCCGGCCAGCACCGATTCAGACACCGAGAGTCGAGGGACGGCGAGTACTCGGTTCTTGGGAGCACGAGCTGACCAAGCTGGATCTTTTCTAGTAAGAAATACATGATCACTTAGATTCCGTCAATCATTTGTTTTAGTCGTGGAGTGGAGATAGGCTTAATCTCTCTGTCGGCATCGTATTTCTTGGTTAATAAAAGTAGAATATGCGTAATTCGGCAGAAAGGAAAGCTGGTGTTGAAATTGGGCCTGGATTCTTACAAACGGAAAACTAAAGCTATGAGAGTACTAGCAGCGTATCCAGGTAGGGCCTTCTTTCTTCCGGGGATATTCAATTTTTAGGTTGAACCTTTATCCCGGCTCGAACTTGTTCCGCCGATTTCTCTATCCGTTTTAGAGATGCGGAACCATTCCCATTTGACCCCTCTCTTCCAACAGGTCCTTTTTGCTTGTCCTGTATGTTATGCAGGCGTATGTTCTGTTGCCCTCGACCGAGATTCAACGACATGCGTGGTCGTTGGCTTCGATATGGATGCGGTCCAGATGGCGTGGATATTGCGGAAGAAGATTGGCTTCGCAGAGATAGTGAGCGTCTCAGAGTCAGAGATAGTGAGCGTGGGCTCTGTGACACGAAATGATACCTTGCCAACAACAGGTGCGTGTATACATTGACACACGCCCTTAATACGTGCGGGGAATAAAGACGTAATAAGTCGAGTTCTTTTTGCGTTGAAATCTCCGAGGAACTGGTGCGCTCTGAATGTGACTGGTTCGATGAACATGAAAATTACTCTTGTTGTCGAAAATGTTTTCATGGATTAATAGTACCAAGTATTTGAACGTAAGTCTTGTTAAGGCATGCTGCCTTCGATTAATTGGATAAATCACCGGGGTTCGCATCCCCTAATCCCTCTCCGTGGGATGCGATGCTTGCAATTGTTATACTCTTTGATTACCCTTTGCTGACATTTGGAAATCCTTTCGTTAAAGGTTATGTCGGTTGCCTAAATCAGCCTTGTCCGGGCAAAAGGGGCCTTTCGGACATGCTATATATTTCTTATTTTTCCCTCTGTTAAGTCCCTTTGCCTGGTCATTGTTTGATCATTTTCTTTTTCAATATGTGCAGTGAGAATCACGGAGCTACAAGAACAGTCGGAGAATCAGCAAGAAGACCAAACACCACCACGACAAGCCGATTCTTTGATATCTCAAGTAGAAGCATTGCCTGTTTCTCGTCCTCTTCCACCACCTCTATCTCTCCCTCTTGCTTCCGAGGCTCAACCTTCATCTTCCCCGCTCTCACGTCCATCTCAGGGAACTTCAAATCAGACGCAAGCCGCTGCTAATCACGCGCCCGAACCTTCTTTCCCCTTTGCTCCATCATCTTCGCGTACTTTTCGGACTCAGATTCTTGCGGACTCGCCGGCACAGTCGATCCTTTGTCGGGGAGCTTGCCTTCTTAAGGCCAAGGACCTTATGGAGGAGAAGGGACTAGGAGGGCATGATCAGCTTTATGACTCCGAAGTTTGCCACCACCTTTCAGTGAGTGAACTTTATCTTTATGCTTGTTGTACTTGACATCATCCTCCCGACGGTCATGTCGAACTTCCAGTCTTTGCATTGATAGGGCATCGATGGCATGGCCGAGCTCAAGAGGCATTACGACTTTCATGCCGGAGAACAGGCCAGCCAGCTCAGGGAGGCGACGATGCTGCGTGAGCAGGTGGAGGAGCTGGAGGCCAAGGTGTCGATGGCCAACAGGTTGGAGTGTTGTCTAAGGGACATGCTCAGCATAAGTGAGGACAGGCATGCTGGGACAAAGAGCGAATTGGCTCTTATGCAAGAGAAATTGGACGAGGCGAATCGCCGGATCGAGTACTTAGAGAATGAGAGAGCAGAAGAGAAAGCGCGCAGGGCTAGCGTCGAGGGAGATGCCATGGTTGCACCTCGTCCGAGCCCTGTGGCTCCAAGGAGTACCCCTCTGAGTTTCGTTCCTTCTCCTAGTCCTCGTATCACAGACTTGGAGGGGGTCAAGGATAGCGCTCTTTCTCCTGAACTTTCTTGTTTGGACAAGTAACAAGAGGTTAGATTTTCTTTTCTAAGGGATTCATCCCGTGGATTCAGTGTGCTTCGTTAGGAAATTGAATCCAAATTGGGGGGTGGAAATTGGTATCAGTTGGATCATTGGCGTGCCGGTGTATAATTGAGTTACCGGGTTTGTTTCTTTGAAGAAAACTGTTTAATTATTTTTCGCCTTTTCAGTGTTTGAATGACAGAAAGCTAATCGATCTATAGAAAACGCAACAAATTTATTTTTTTGTACGCGGGCGCAAGGGAAGCTACGTCTACTTTCGACGGATTTCTTTTTTATTTTGGATCCTATCTCTGAAAGTTTAAATTTTAGTTCCCAAAATTTTACTTTTGTGCAATTTTAGTCCAAAATGTATTTTTACAACTCTTTGCACGGGCGCCAGCAATAGAATAGTGCGGAGATGTAACGGACGTGATTAGAGATGAGAGAGTGTTCTTGAATTCAAGTCACTTGTTCAAGTGTTGTGGCCCAAATAAGATTCGATCAAGAATTAGGAACTTAAATCATGTCCATAATTTCGTGCTCGCTCCAATTGATTTGCAATGCTATAGCGTAATCAGAACAATAAGCGGTTCAAAAGTTACTCAAAATCTTTTTCTAAATATCCCGGCCTTCGTTATGCCAACATTACTGGCACAAATTCAATGCGAGTGAAAGAGAATAGAGACCGTAATTAGACAAAAAAGAAAATGTAGGACCAAAAACACAAAAAAAAAAAAAAAACCCTCTAATTTTAGTTACTCTTGTTCCGAGTTAAACATTTAAAAAATGGAGTGATTTCAAAATGGAGCCACTGTCGTTTCTATTAGTAAAATAATATCTGGCCCCTTAAAAGTACCAATTTTTTTCTTTTTCGCTCTATAAAACAGCATGAACCGTTTAAAATCATATTTTTAGTTAACCCCTGCAAAGAATAGTGTAACAAGGGAGTGCATGAAAACCATACAGAAATAGAATTTCTGTTCCAAACCTATTTCTGAAATAGGTTTGAAACAGAAACTCGTTTGGTAACGTAATTCTAATTTTTTATTTCCGAAACAAAAAGTCGTTCCAGAAATAGATTTGAAGGAGACATGAGAAACAATAATTATCTACTTATCGGAGAAACAGAAATAGAAATTTTCTACGTCTCACTTTTTCTCAAATACCCGCCACTGCCGACGATCGGCTGCCGGCCCCCCCGCCTCCCTCCGCTTCCTCCTGCCCCGCCGCTCCCCGCCGGCAGTGGCCGGCCACCACATTTTCTAGCATTATAAAGTTTCAAATTTTGTCAAACAAACTTCTATTATCAAGAATTTTATGTCGTTGTCAAGCGCATTTTTTTTTTTGCGCAAAAAACTCATCCAGAAACAGAAATAGAAGAAAATATTTCTAGTCAGAAATCTATTTTTTTTTTTTGAACAGAATGGTTATCATTCACCCCTTAAGGGTGGTTCGCAGGTTTTTTGTTGAGGTCCGAATGGCTTGCTGGTGGCGTGATTGTTAAAAATTTAAGGTGAATCCCTTATGTGGATATTCAATATGGACGAATTTGCGATCTTCATAATTTTCGCGATGAGAAGGATGAAGACGTATCTTGTTCCACAACAATAATTTCAAAGACGATTGTTGCAGAAATAGGAGACGATGAAGAACTCCGATCTCTCTCCCTTGACCCACTTTACTGCTGCCTTGTTTTATCTGATGGAGGATAGACGCGACCTTACGTGTTTTCTGGATGGAGAGAGAACCAGACTCTTTTTTAAGGCTATAATCCTTCAATAGTTGCCTTCCATCAAAACACATAAGAATTGTGTCTTTTCGTAGCTCCTACGTTTTTTTTCTTTATAGCACGTAATTAATTATTAAATCATTGTTAATAACGTTGTGTGGGGGCACAATTACAGTAATTACAGACAGTGTTAACTTATTAGTGGTGGAGAGCCTTGTATCTGGAGAAGGCCCAAGCCCTTCGGCCCCGCGAAGCATTCTTGAAGACTGCCGAATTTGTCTGGCCCAGATGGGAGACTCGAGAGTGGTTTGTTGTCCACCCGAGGCCAACCAATTTGCTGACAGCGTCGTCAAAGCCCATCGTAACAAAAGCGAAAACGAAAACCCTTCTTCCTAATTGGTTGTCTTTTCACATCTTCGGAATATTATGTGTTCCGAGACTCATCTATCTCGTTCCCGTAGGTTATGCTAATGAATGAAAAAAGTTTCTTTTCGACGAAAAAAAGGAAAAGGAAAAGTAAAAAAAAAAAAAACAAGTGAGGGACATAGGTGGGATTTTGCAGAGGGGAAATTTTGAATTTTGAGCATTTTCTATCCCCCAAGTGTGCTCGCTCCCAAACCTAGCATCAAAGCGAAGAGACTTCTTTTTTGAATAATCCCCGGGACGATCCGCTTTAATTTTCCAATGACAAATGCTTGTGGTGCATAGGAAGAAAAAGGATCCATAATGTAGCCGGTTACCCAGGCCTAAGGAAACTTAGAAGAGAGAGATCGTGTATTGGAGAAGGAGCAGGCCTTTTGCTTCTCTTCTAAAGCACCCAAATGGGAACAAGTGGGAACCGATGGAGGTTGACAAGTAATTTTTTTTTTTTAAAAAGGGCATTGATGGAAAATCAAAATAATAGGGCGATAGACACATGGTGTCAACGGATCGGGCCGAGCCGGCCCGAAACTGAACAGTACCGAGTTCGGGCCGGATTATTATTATTTTATTTTTTTAATCAAAATCAATTAACAAACCTATCAAATGAAAGAATATAAAAATAAAAAATAAATTAAATTAAATTAAAAGAAAAAAATGGGCTTTAAAAAAAGCCGGGCATCGGGCTGGGCCTGCCGTTCGGCGCGGGCCTTTTTGACACCCCTACTAGACAGGATATATGTTGAGAGAGGAACAGATATCCAACCAATCTGAAGGCGGACGGAGACTATGCGCCGCGACCAGTCCAGGCGGCAACTAACGAGAGAGAGCTCAAACAAAAAGTTGAGTAAAAGATGAGGAAAGGGAAAAGGACGTGGGTTTTAGTCGAAACAAGAGCAGGACAAATGGTACAAGGACCAGAGAAGCAACCAATGAGAGGGTAAGAAACTGGGCTTACATGATAACAATTCTGTTTCTCTAATTTTTCTATTTTTCTATTATCGGGAACTGATTTGGAACAGAAATTCGTTCAGTTTCATTTTTCTATTGTTGGAACAAACGAATTTTTAGTCCAAAAAGCGATTTGGAACATAAATGAAAAGTAATTTTTTTTTACTTTCCTATTTGTGGAACATGAATAAAAATAACAATTCTTCTCATCTCTCACTTCCTCCCATTTGTGTGTCATCTCCCTCTCTTCGCGTTCTTGTAGCTGGCAGTAGCCTACTGGTGGCAGCCGATTTCCATAAAAAATTTGTGTCGTTATCAAATATATTTCTTTGTTTAGAGAAAACTTGTTTAGGGAATACATGAAATCACAACGATCCTTATTTTTCAGCTCCAATTTTGCCCCGAGCGGATGGGGATCGACTGTGCACGGGAAGTTCGTTCCCTTCGGCCATCCCTAATCCTAATCTTAGCCGAAATTCATGCAAAAAAAAAAAAAAGGGATCCGAGAATTGACACTATGGGCCTGTTTGATTCAGCATTTGAGATGAGCATTAAGGCTCTAAAGTCCCTTGGCTAAATGCAAATGTTATTTGGTTCATTTTTTGGCTGCATCTCAAATGCTCTCCAAAGGCCTTTAGACCAAAGTACCTCTGGAGGTACTTTGGGAAGTTGCATCTCAAATGCAACATGCAACTAATTTTTTTTTTAACTTTATCACATTCACTTGCCACCCACGGCCGACCACCGCCGCTCATCGCTGATCGTCGTCACCGCTTCCCACCGCCAGTGGCCGGCCGTCATCGCCGTCGCCGGTGCCGATCGCCGACCGCCGGACATCGATCGTCGGTCACCGACCGCCGGACGTCGATCGTCGGTTGCCGGCCACCGGTGTCGGTCACCAGTGCCAGTTGCCGGACGCCTGCCGTCGCCGCCGGTAACCGGTCGCCAGCCGCCGCCGCCGCAGGTCGCCGGACGCAGGCCGCCGCTACACGTCGCCGGACAACGATCACCATTCGCCGGCCGCCGATCCTGTCGCCATCGGTCACCGCGGCCATCGCCACTTGTTTTTTATTATAAAAAAATAAAAATATTTTACAAAATATATTTTTCACCAAACGTCATTTACGCCAAAGTTGCTTTCAAATGCATTTCTAAAAAATATTTTGCCGAACATTACTTACATTTTGGAGAAGACCTTTAGCCTAAAGGTAATTTGTATTTTCTCAAAGTCCCTTGGCCAAATGCTGAACCAAACATGCCCTATTAGGTACTCCCGGAGCAATGCTCCTTTACCAATCAAATCGCGACACCTGGCTAAAAAGAAAAATAGAAAAGCAGCATAATTAAAAGCGGGTCTCACACGACTCCCTTTCTTCTGCCGTTACTTTCTCTCTATCCCCCTCCATTCTTCTTCTTCCTCTTTCGCTGGTGAAGACCATGGGCTCAAACCAGGACGACTACTTGAAGCTCATCGACGAGTTCCGAAAGGAAATCGTTCTTCGAGCAAGAGGGCAAAGTCGAGTTGCTGCCATTCGCAACTGTTATGATGCTAATGGAGGGCGATTCTCTGCAATCTGGTTTGGGTGGGGAGTCCGAAATGTGATGTGGTGTTGCCTGAACAGATTCCGCTGGGTGGGATTGGCGAGAAAATGAGAAAGAAAGGATCAGAAAAGGGGGACTTTTCGCCAATCCTTCCTTGTCCACGCATCTGCTCTTAGCCGTCTCTCGCCGTTGCAGGCCAAGCCATTCGCCGAGCCGAGTCAGACGACGGTTCGAAAAGGCTCCGATCAAGAGCGCGACGAGCAGAGGCACTACAGAGGAGTCCGGCGGAGGCCGTGGGGGGAGTTTGTGGCGGAGATCCGAGACCCGAATCAGAAGGGCACGCACATCTGACTCGGCATCTTCAACACCGCGATCGAAGCAGCGAAGACCTACGACAGGGCCGCTTCACGCTCCGCGGCTCCAAGGTGATCCTCAGCTTCTCTCACGAGGCCGGCAAGCCCCCAACCGTACGCCATTCCGTCACTGTGGATGGGGCGATGCGGAGAAATGGGAAAGAAGCAGGGCTGCAGGATGGCGATGAAAGTGTTGTTAAGGAGCTAATCAACTTTTGGTTTGCCGTGTGTTTCGTTGAGAATTTTATTTCGAAATTCTCCTATTGTTGAAATTTTCCTGCTGAGCTTCGAGCCCCTCTCCATGGCCACGAGCTTCACCAGCGAGGGAGGAAGAAGAAGAATGAAAGTGGGAAAGGAAAGGGGGGGAAGAGAAAAAGTAACGGCAGAAACAGCAGAAGAAAGGGAACTTACTGTAGGACCCACTTTTAATTAGGGTTACTTCATTTTTAGCTTTTTTTTATCCAGCTGTCGCGATTTGATTGGTAAAGAGCATTGCCTAATATTTTCTCCCACGATATGTGGAGGTCGACAAAAGAACGTTTTGCTGTCCTCTCCCAATTACCACCACGGAAAAAGAAAACGCATTTATGTTGGAAACGTAAAGCATCGTCACCGAATACGATGCCTTGACGAAGAGGAGTCCCATGCGATGCGACTCAAAGGGCTTTTGACGGAATAGGTTTTCAGAAAGAAAGACACGATTATCGTTGTGATAGTCGTTTTCTCTGAGAAAGATAATGCGTAGTCCATTACGAATGACAATTACGGGAATCGAAATAGACGTTGATTAAAGTTGTTTCCCCCCCCCCCCCCCATAATTATCAAAATTAAGCATCTTTACAGTTAATTTTACCGACAAAACAATGAACGCTTACTGATTCGTAACAAATTAACGTATTACCCCTCTATTACGTTTCTGTGAATAAGGAAATCAACTAAAATATCGACAAGGAGCACGCGTTTCTGACCATCCTAAAATAGTTTCAATTCCTATCTTTGGACGGTCACAGTATATATAATCAAATTGATATTGTCTACTAACTAATTAAAGTATTCAAGGTTTTTACGTGACAGGACATTTCCTGTATTTTCTTAAAATTTAGAGTTAATGTCATGAAAAACCTCAAACTGGTACACTTATGACAAATTTAACCCAAATTATTTTTTTAACTATCAAAAATCTTAGACGGGTACATCTTTGACAAATTTACTCAAAACTGGTACACATGTGACAAGTTTATACTATGTTAGTTTTCGTTAAATTTTATTGCCAAATTGCTGATTTGAATGACTTGTCAATTGCCGAATGTACACGTTTAGAGTTTTTATCCTCTATTTGATGTATCAATTTCAGATTTTTTTCGTGGTATTAATCTAATTTAGGGTAAATTTATTATATGTGTACCAAATTGAGACTTTTAGTGGTCAAAATAATTAGTTTAGGATAAATTTATTGTGGTTGTTGGTGGTCGAAAAAATAGTTTACAATAAATTTATCGTAAACTATTTTTTATCACAAAAAGAAATAAATGACTAGCTTATTTCAGTGAATCAGACAGCAAAAAAAAAAAAATCTAAAAAATATATTTTTTTTGAAAATTATTCTTCATCAAAGAAACGGAGCCTAATTGATGGGATTTGGAGGGCAAAAAAAAATGGTGATGCGCTTTTTGGTTATTTTGAAAATAATGCCCCCCGTGCCCACAGGCTGCGTTTGGTCGTCCGTATAAAACTCGGGATATGATATGTTTTATCCTATCCCGTGTTTGGTAGGTGATCCGGATAGTATAAGGTAGGATATAGATGAGATATAGCCCGTATAAAAAAATCCGGGGAGATGGGGTAGGATAAGGCCGGATAGGATTTCTCTCAAAGCAGAAAATCTCAAAACTTCCATTTATGGCTTCGGAGGAAGAAATCAAAAAGGCGCCGGTGGATTTCTCTCTTTCTCTCTCTCCTTCAATCTTCATATCTCCAATCGCTGAGAAGATTTCTCCAAATTCTTCATTTTTCTCTGATCAGAAACATGAACAAAGGATCCTCTCTCTTCTCCGATTTCGAAAAAAAGGCGAAAGGTACCTCTTCTATATCTCTCTCTGTGCGCTTTTGGTTTTTTTTTTTATAGGTTCGAGTCAATTTTGGTTTGCAAACTTGCTCACGAAGGACTACAGCTCCGATCAGAAGTTTACTCTCGCCAGCGATAGCGAGACTGGACTGGTAATCTATGCTTCGTCTTCTGACTCTATGTGCGCTTCTGTTTTTGTGCTCGTTGAAGACGCTGTGGCTGGTTCGGACATCATCAAATGCTGCCATTGCTGGAGGATAAAGATGATGGTTTGTGGCGTCTTATCTTTCTTCAACACCACCATGAGAGAGATGAATTGATTCCATGTATAATATCCGGACATCACCAAACGACGTATAGGATATTTCAAATCATATCATATCCTTATCCTATCCGACCTTATCCTATCCGGCAAAAAAATTCGGACGACCAAACGCAGCCACAGTGTTTTAGGATCAACAAATTCCCTCCTCCGCTTCCACATTTTCTTCGAATACGGAACGCTTCCTTCCTTTCCTTTTGCTTTTGCTTTTCCTTTTTGTCTCTCTCTCTTTGAACAAGGAAGTTTCCGTCCCTGTTGGTATATATGAGCAACTGAACGTGTTCCCCGCAATCTGAAACTCTCATTGACCTGCTTTCCTGTCGTGGCCGAGCTCCTAAGTTCTCGTCAATTTCAGAAGCGATCCAGATAGACTTTTGCCGGTTTTTCCTGTGGGGATGGTGATCATTGCACCTTCCTCTCCGGTCGGCACCAATTCAGACACCGAGAGCGGAGGAAAGGTGAGTAACTTCGTTTTTGTGAGCACGAGCTGACCGAGCTGGATTTTTTTCAGTAAAAAAAAATCGATGGAATTAATGATGTTTCCACTGAGATCCAGATGGGTTTCCACCGATTTTGCCCGAGAAGGGTGTTCGCAAGGCCTTCCTCTCCGGCCAGCACTGATTCAGGCACGAAGAGTGGAGGGAAGGTGAGTAGTGTACTTAGCTTTTTCTGGGAAATATTAAAATGGAAGCAGTGATATTTCTACTGGGGACGAAGTGGTTCAGAGATTATGTGGGAATTGCACGCATGCTCTCTGGATTCAGTCGAACATTTGTTTTTAGCTGTAGAAACAGGCTGATCATTTTGCGACCTTCTTGTTCTTGGGTTAACAAAAGTGGGAATCATTGCGTAATTCCGCAGAAATTACTTCTGGAGCTGGAATTGAAGTTCAAGTCTCGCTCCTATGACAAAATCAGAAGGAAAGCCGTGCGAGTTCTATTACTATCGCATATAGGTGCGGCCTTCTTTCCTCTGTTCGAACTTCCATCCCAGCATCAGACTCGATCCGCCGATTTCCCGGTACACTGTAGAGAGACAGAGCCTTCTCAATTTAACGCTCTCTTCCAACTGTTCGGCTTTGCTTTGTCCTGTATATTATGCAGGTATAGATATTGCTTGCTTTGACGGAAAAGAAGAGACGTTGACGCTCGTTGGCCATATTAATCCAGTTGAGCTGGTGTTCGAGCTGCGGAAGATTTGCGTCATAGACACTGTGAGCGCGGCCATTCTGACTGCACGAAATGATACCGCTCCTGCAACAGGTTTGTGCATACATCAACACATGCCCCCCTCGATATATGTAGAGGATAAAGACGTAAATAAGTCGAGTTCTTTTTAGGAAGAATTGCCGACAAAGTGTTAAGCCTATTGCAATTGTGTCAATTAGTCATACATTTTTTTTTGCCAATTCAATATCAAATATTTTGCATTTATGTCAATTCAGTCCATTTTGGCCGGTCCACATTGACATATTTAACAATTTGTTGAATTTTCTATATTTTTTTTTTAGGTTTTTCTTCCCCCTAAACTTAGGGCTGGGACACCGCGCCCTCACGGGCATTGGACGCGCGGCCGTTGCCAGGCTAAGTCCAAAAAAAAAAACTAAATAAAATAAAAAAGTACAAAAGAATAAAAAAGTATTAAATATCATTAAAAAAGTCCCCGTGAAAGCCGAAAGAGTAACGTTAGCACTGGCCGAGCAAATGGACTGAATTGGCATAAATGAAAAAGATTCGAGACTAAATTGACATAATTGCAACATGTTTAGAACTTTTTTGATAATTCTCCCGTTCTTTTTACATTGAAATCTTCGAAGGAACTGACGTGCTCTTAAAGTGACTTATTTGATTAACATGAAAATCACTCTTGTTATCGAAAACGTTTTCACTCATTAAAAGGACCAAGTATTCGACGGTTAAGTCTTGTTAAGGTATTTGACCCAAAAAAAAAAAAGTCTTGTTAAGGTAAGCTTCCTTCAAGTAATGGGATTGAATGCTTCTTGTTCAGTTCAGAAGGCCAATGATTCTTGTCAGTAGCATTTGTCTTCACCGTTGATGTGTTCTTGTCCTTAGATAGGTTTGCGGTGCCTGTACTCTTTTGCTTAGTACGCCTGCCTGCCTGCGGCAAACAAAACAGCCACCCTTTTTATTCTTTTGTGTCTTTTTATTATGCCCTTTCTTGACTCACAAGTTCTAGCGGTTTTGGATTGAAATCCATTACCCTCGACAACGCACCTTGGTCCCATATAAAATAAAATTATAACATAAACACGACTCTTCCTCAATTCGAAGATGTTCATCAATTTCCTCCAAAAGTGATGTCGTTTGACTTGTGCAGCATCATTTTTCCAAAATCATTATAACTTGAGGCAATTTTGCAATGAAAGGATTCTGGAATGTTAATTTTTTAGGGCGCGAACTTGTTGTTAACAAGCACTTGCCATTCATAGACTAGGTCCAATAAGGGTTTTGTATCAACAAATTCAAAATCAAAATATTTTGTAATTAAATATTTATTGGCACTTTGCTCCTTTGCATTGTATTTTGATTTCAAGTGCATTTCATATGTCTCTAGCAGATTCCATCTCAGTGAATAAATCATATTGATGATCAGACAATGTGTTCAGATTATGTCCACGACAAAGCAACTCATCATCTTCATGTTTCTTCTTTCGCCTTATTGACTCTTTCAATTGCTTCTGCATTTGGCTGTCATTCTTCAATGGCAGGCTTTGATCCATCATATTGGGATCCCAAATGTAAGAATTTTTTAAGGAATTGAGAAGAAACAATATCTTGTCTCTCCAACAAGCAAAATTGTTGCCATCAAAACGGTCTAGTTTCACCATAATTTGATTCATGACTTGGATAGACTCTGACTCCATTGATGTTCAAAGAGTTCCTTAAAAGTGTTAGGAAAATGGATTGAGAAGACCGAAATCGGAGTTTGAGGCGCAAATACACTATTTTTAAGGAATTATTTGCCCCCACAAAGTTGTTAATGGTTACCGGCAAAAAAACCCTAGGATACAACAAAATATCGTATGAGAATACCATATAACAATTCCGGCAATTTCTCTAAGAATTCTCAAAAGGAAATAATTGAAGAACAAATGCTGTAATATTTAAAGGACAAAATAAGTTACCTCTTACAATCAAACTATCAACGATCCTAGCAAAAGAAGGGTTTCGGACCTGCTATATATTTCTTAAATCTCGCTCCGTTACGTTAAGTTCCTTGGCCTTGTCATTTTTGATCTGTTTCTTTTTAAATTTGTGCAGAGAGAATCACCAAGCTAATACTCATGGAGGATACTGACCTGGAAACGAATAGATCTTCAGGGATACGGCTATGTGAAGAGCAAAAAGAACAGTCGGAGAAGCAGCAAGAAGACCACCCACCTCCAGGACAAGCCGATTCTCTCATATCTCAAGAAGAAGAATCACCTCTTTCTCGTCCTCCTCCTCCTCTGTCTCTCCCTCTTGCTTCCGAGGTTCGACCTTCATCCTCGGCAGTCTCACATCCGTCTCACGAAACGTCAGATCAGTTGCAAGCCAATCCTGATCAGGCGCCTGAACTTTCATCCCGATTTGCTCCATCATCTTCGCACATTTTTCGGACCGAGAGTCTAGCAGACGTGCCAGCACAGTCAAGCATTTCTGGGGGAGCTTGCCTTCCCAAGCACATGAAACTTATGGAGGAAGAGGGTCTGGGTGGGCATGATCAGCTTTATGACACTGCCGTCCACCACCTCCTTTCAGTGAGTGAACCTTATTTTTATCCTTGTTGTACTTGACATCGTCCGTGCACACTCCCGACGATTGTGATTGTGTCGACCTTCTGGTCTTTGCATTGATAGGGCATCAATTGCATTGGTGAGCTCAAGAGGCGTTACGACCTTCGTGCTGGAGAACAGGCCAGCCGCCTCAAGGAGATGGAAGACACCGCCAATGCTAACGTGCCGCGTAAGCAGGTGGAGGAGCTGGCGGCCAAGGTGTCGATGGCCAACACGTCGGAGCGCCGTCTAATGGATATGCTCTGCATAAGCGAGGATAGGCATGATAGGACGAAGAGGGAATTGGCTCTTATGCGCGAGAAAGTGGACGAGGCGGACCGCCGGATCCAGTACTTAGAAGCTGAGGTTTCCAAATACCAGAACAGGATTGTCGTAGCCGAAGCAGAGAAGGAGAAAGCGGAAGAGAGGGCGCGCAGGGCTAGCGTCGAGGGAGGAACAACGAGCACACCTCGTCCGAGCCCTGCGGATCCAAGGAGTACCTCCCTGAGTTTTGTTCCTTCTCCTAGTCCTCGTCTCACGGACGTGGCGGTGTCCAAGGAAAGCGCTCTCTTTCCTGAACTCGCACCGACGTTGAGTAATAAGAGGACTTAAACTGTTCTCCTAAAATATTAGTCCAGAAGTTTACAATTTATATTAGGTTCAGGTTTTGAATAGGTCATTTATTTTTGGGCACTTCTACGGGAGCATTGGATTTATTTTCGTTCGCCAGTTTCATTCACTACTTTGTCTTCATCCCTTCTATTGTCTTTACCTTGATATTGATAATTCATCTGCGATTACTGATCAAGCATTTAAAAGATCGGAGTGGTTTTATAATGTCGGAGAAGTGTTGTTTCAATTCCTAAAATAAAACACTAAAGGGTAGTTGAGGAAGAAACAAATAATTAGGATCCTTTAATTTTCATTTTTCACTCACCCCTACAAAGCATAGTGTTTTTTCTATCCTAACCTCACCAATCCTCGGCCAACATGGACGGTGTCATTCGTCAGTCTAGGTATTTATTTATTTATTTATTTATTTATTTTCCGTTGGAGCTGAGATTTCTAATTCCTTTTCCTTTTCTTTCTATAATTCGAGGCTCTGTTTGGAAAGGGAGGAAAAACAGGGGAATGAAAACGAGGGAGAGATCCTTCCTGTGTCCGTTCGATGGAGTACGCCGGAGAGAGGGCTTTTCAAGCTCAATGTTGACGGATCGCGGTTTGAAGGAACCTCGGACGGGTCGATCGCAGGTGTCTGTGGAGACCCGAATAGCTTTTGCTGGTGGCCGGTCTTGCTAAGCAGGTGCTGTACTTGATCTGCGGTGGAGCTTTGCATCTGGAGAACGCCAAAGTAGCCCCTGCGCCCTGCCAAGCATTATTGAAGACTGCCGAACCGGTTCACTGTCCATGTGAGGCCAACCGACTTGCTAATTGGGCCGTCAAAATCCATCTTTAAAAAAGGAAAAGCCCTTCCTCCCAATTGGTTGTCTAAGGCCACGTTTGGTTCAGCATTACAGATAAACATTTGAGCTCTAAAGTCTCTTGATCAAATGCAAATATTGTTTGGTACAATTTTTTGCTCACTTTGGCCAGATGCACTTGTATCTCAAATGCTCTCTAAAGTCCCTTAACTCAAAATAGGTTTTGGAACATTTTTAGAAACAATTCGAGGGCGAGCTCATGCAACCTATCACTGTCACTACGGCTGCCGCCTACTGACGACCAATGATCGCCGCCGCTGCCCGTCGGTCGCCACTGATTCTTCCTTTTGACGAAAAATATATTTTTTTTAACTTATCAAACGCGTTTTTGTTTTCAGAAATTATAATCGAGAACAGAAATATAAAAAAAAATTATATTTTAAATATATTTTAGGATCAGAAACGTTATCGAACTCAACTTTTTTTAGGATGAGGATGGAGATCATTGTTCCGAACTTCCGAGGACACGGTGCCCACACTGTTTAAGGAGTAACAAATCCCCCGTCCGCTTCCACAATTTCTTCGAGAAGGATCCCTTCCTTCCTTTCTTTTTCCTTATTACTCTCTCTTTGAACAGGGAAGTTTCCGACCATTTTCATGTACCAGTATCTGGACGTGTACCCCGCAATCTGAAACTCGCATTAATCTGCTTTCCTGTCGTCGCCGTAGCTAAATTTCAGAAGCGATCCAGGTAGACTTTTGCCGGTTTTTCCTGAGGATGGTGATCATTGCACCTTCCTCTCCGGTCGGCTCCGATTCAGACACTGGGAGCGGAGGAAAGGTGAGTACTTCGTTTTTGTGAGCACGAGCTGACCGAGCTGGATCTTTTTTTAGTAAAACAATCGATGGAATTAATGATGTTTCTACTGAGATCCAGGTAGGTTTCCGCCGATTTTTCCCGAGAAGGGTGTTCGCAAGGCCTGCCAGCGCTGATTCAGACACGAAGCGCGGAGGGAAGGTGAGTACTTAGTTTTTTTTCGAGCACGAGCTGACCAAGCTGGATTTTTTTTTCTGGGAAATATTCAATGGAAGCAATTATATTTGTACTGGGGACGAAGTGGCTCGAGATTATGTGGGAATTGCACGCATCCTCTCTGGATTCAATCGAACATTTGCTTTTAGCTGTAGAAATACGTTGACCATTTTGCGAGCTTCTTGTTTTTGTGTTAACAAAGGTTGAACCATGCGTTACTCCGCAGAAATTACTACTGGAGCTGAAATTGAAGGTCAATTCTCGCCCCTATGACAAATTCAAAAGGAAAGCCATGCGAGTTCTGTTTCTATCGCATCTAGGTACGGCCTTCTTTCCTCCGTGGATATTCGATTCATCCGTCGAACTTCTATCCCAGCATCAGACTCGATCCGCCGATTTCCCGGTACACTGTTGAGAGGCAGAGCCTTCTCAATTTAACGCTTTCTTCCAACTATTCCGCTTTGCTTTGTCCTGCATATTACGCAGGTATAGATACTGCTCGCTTTGACGGAAAAGAAGAGACGTTGACGCTCGTTGGCCACATTAATCCAGTTGAGGTGGTGTTCGAACTGCGGAAGATTTGCGCCATAGACATTGTGAGCGCGGCCATTCTGACTGCACGAAATGATTCCGTTCCTACAACAGGTCTGTGCATACATCAACACATGCCCCCTTGATATATGTAGAGGAGAAAGACATAAATAAGTCAAGTTCTTTTTAGGAATAATTGCCAAAAAAGTCTTAAGCATACTATAACCCTTTTGATTATATAGGATTGAAGGTGCTCTTGGCTCGACATCCTTTGTTCTGTTCCACTAGAAGTCTAGAACCCTCATTTTTTCTTGGGTTGTAGTGTAAACAGTATGTGATGTAGCTCGAGTAGAAAGTATTGATTCATTTCTCAGAGCAAGGATCTAGGGTTAGTATAATTGTGTCAATTCAGTTCAATATTTTTTTTTTACCAATTGAGTTCTAAATCTTTTGCATTTGTGCCAATTCAATCTATTTGGCTGGTCGACACTGACGTATTTAACAATTTTTTGAATTTTTTATAATTTTTTTTTTAGTTTTTCTTCCCCTTAGACTTAGGTCCGGGAAGCCCTCGTCGCGCTAAGTCCAAAAAAAAAAAAATACAAAAAAGTATTAAATTATCATTAAAAAAAAGTCCACGTGAGCGTCGATAGAGTCACGTTAGCACCAGCCGGGCAAATGGACTGCATAAATGGAAAAATTTTGAGATTGAATTGACATAATTACAATAGATTTAAATTTTTTTTGGTAATTCTCCCGTTCTTTTTACATTGAAAATGATTGGTTCAAGGATGGATGGTTTCCATCCTAGAATTGAGAACCACCCGCCAGGGACCGGTTCCGCAAAATGCGAACCGTAAATCACCCACTTGTTTCATGGATCCACCCGAAAATCGAATCATCGGTCTGGTTCGGTTTTCGGTTGAATCCCGATTACGGTCCTACCAAGCATCGATATCAATTAAAGGAAACCAATCCCTAGCGGTTGAATGAGGAAAAATTTTAATAGTGCAAGATAACAATAGGAACAATGATTTAGTACCATTGACAAATGAAAAAAGTTCAATATGCAAGATAATAAATATAATAATATTTACAAAATTTATTTCAAAAGAATATACATTTGTATTACATAAAAGGACTGGTTCGGTTGAGCCGGTTGAATGGTTCCTACCCAAAATCGAGAACTGAATCGGTGCCCGTCGGTTCCAAAAAATTGGAATCGGAAACCGGACCTTACCCGTCGGTTATCGTCCAAAATGAGCCGGTTGGATACGGTCCGGTCCATTTGGATGGATCATGATTTTTTTGCTCGCCCCCTAATCAAAACAGTCTAGTTTCACCATATTTTGATTCATGACTTTGATCGACTTTGGCTCCATTGATGTTCAAAGAGTTCCTTAAAAGTGTTAGTAAAATAGATTGAGAATAACGAAATCGGAGTTCGAGACGTGAATACATTATTTTTAAGAAATCGTTTGCCCCACAAAGTTGTTAATGGTTACCGGCAAAAATATTCTAGGATACAATAAAGTATCATGTGAGAATACCATATAACAATTCCGGAAATTTCTCTAAGAACTCTCAAAAGGAAATAATTGGAGAAGAAATGCTGTAATATTTGAAGGACAAAAGAAGTTACTTCTTTGTTTGTTTTACAATCAAACTATCAACGGTCCTAGCAAAAGAAGGGTTTCGGACTTGCTAATATATTTATTATATCTCGCTCCGTTAAGTTCCTTGGCCTTGTAATTTTTTTTCTGTTTCTTTTTAAATGTGTGCAGAGAGAATCACCGAGCTAATACTCATGGAGGATACTGACCTGGAAACGAAGAGATCTTCGGGGATACGGATACGTGAAGAGCAAAAAGAACAGTCGGAGAAGCAGCAAAAAGACCACCCACCGCCAGGACAAGCCGGTTCTCGCATTTCTCAACAAGAAGAATCACCTCTTTCTCGTCCTCCTCTTCCTCCGTCTCTCCCTCTTGCTTCCGAGGCTCGACCTTCATCCTCGGCAGTCTCACATCCGTCTCACGAAACGTCAGATCAGTTGCAAGCAGCTCCTGACCAGGCGCCTGAACTTTCATCCCCATTTGCTCCATCATCTTCTCACATTTTTCGGCCCGAGTGTCTTGCAGACGTGCCAGCACAGTTGAGCATTTCTGGGGGAGCTTGCCTTCCCAAGGAAATGAAACTTATGGAGGAAGAGGGACTGGGTGGGCATGATCAGCTTTATGACTCTGCCGTCCACCACCTCCTTTCAGTGAGTGAACCTTATTTTTATCCTTGTTGTACTTGACATCGTCCGTGCTAGGGTTGATGAGTTCCCGGTCCGGTCCGGTTCCTTTAAAGAACCGGGAACCGGACTAGCGATTTCGGTTCCTAATTTTTGGGAACCGCGACGGTCCGGTCCGGTCACTGGGCGACTCCAAGGAATTATACACATTTCAATGCAAAAGCTCCCAAAATCTAGATAGCTGAAATTATTGATAGTTAGGTCGCCTTGAGCAGTTGTTCTGCTTCTGGAGGAAGATGTTTTATGAAAATTTTCTATTGCATATTCTTTGACTTTTGGTACTGCATAGGTTTCCATGGCTTTGCTTTGAGGTTTACCTTAGTATGGCCAATGAGCCTTAACTATTAATTAAGCCTCTTGATTGATATGTAGATTTGGGGAAGCACCGTAGGTTTTCGGAGCTTTTGCATTGAAATGTGGCTAATCTAGATGACTTATCCTTAGCCACTATGCCCAGAACCGGTCTTGATGTGTTTAGGGATAATTAAAAAAAAAATCAACCAGTCCGGTCCGGGTTTATGTCCCTAGAACTGGGAATCGGACTGCCGGTCCCGGTCCGGTCTGGGTGGTCCGATTTGCTCACCCCTAATCCGTGCACACTCCCGACGGTTGTGTTGAACTTCTGGTCTTTGCATTGATAGGGAATCAATGGGATCGGTGAGCTGAAGAGGCATTACGACTTTCGTGCTGGAGAACAGGCCAGCCGCATCAAGGAGATGGAAGACACCGCCATCATGCTGCTTAAGCAGGTGGAGGAGCTGGAGGCCAAGGTGTCGATGACCAACATGTCGGAGCGCCGTCTAATGGATATGCTCTGCATAAGCGAGGATAGGCATGATAGGACGAATAGGGAATTGGCTCTTATGCGAGAGAAATTGGACGAGGCGGATCGCCGGATCGAGTACTTAGAAGCTGAGGTTTCCATATACCAGAACAGGATCGTCGTAGCCGAAGCAGAGAAGGAGAAAGCGGAAGAGAGGGCGCGCAGGGCTAGCGTCGAGGGAGGAACAACGAGCACACCTCATCCGAGCCCTGCGGATCCAAGGAGTACCTCCCTGAGTTCTGTTCCTTCTCCTAGTCCTCGTCTCACGGACGTGGCGGTGTCCAAGGAAAGCGCTCTCTTTCCTGAACTCGCACCGACGTCGAATAATAAGAGGACTTAAAACTGTTCTCCTAAAATATTAGTCCAGAAGTTCACAATTTATTATTTATATTAGGTTCAGGTTTTGGATAGGTCATTTATTTTTGGGTACTTCTACGGGAGCATTGGATTTATTTTCGTTCGCCAGTTTCGTTCACTACTTTGTCTTTATATCCCTTCTATTGTCTTTACCTTGATACTGATAATTCATCAGCGATTACTGATCAAGCATTTAAAAGATCGGAGTGGTTTTACAATGTCGGAGAAGTGTTGTTTCAATTCCTAAAATAAAAAAAAAAACTAAGGGTAGTTGAGGAAGAAACAAATAATTAAGATCCTTTAATTTTCATTTTTAGCATAGTGCTTTTTCTATCGTAACCTCACTAATCCTCGGCCAACATGGACGGTATCATTCGTCAATCTTCTTGCTGCAAAGGGATCGTTTGCCCATCCCTTAAAAGGGTAGGCCCTGCTCTTTGAATTCGGATCATCCGTGTTATGTATGGATGTCCCAGATTATTACTAAAAAAATAAAAAATAAAAAACTCAAAAAATTACCCCTTAAAAATATGAGATTTGGGCCGTCCGTTTAAAAACGGATGGCCCAGATCGTAAGGACATGTACCTGCCAGGCTGCCCTTCTTGCTCGGAAAATAGTGGAGGACAGGACCATACCCACGATTTCTGGCAACGAGAGAGCGTGAGCTAAAGTCTAAGTATTTATTTATTTATTTATTTTTGTAATTTCTGTTGGAGCTGAGATTTCTAATTCCTTTTCCTTTTCTTTCTAGAATTCGAGGCTCTGTTTGGAAGGGGAGGAAAAACAGGGGAATGAAAACGAGCGAGAGATCCTTCTCGTGTCTGTTCGACGGAGTACGCCGGAGAGAGGGCTTTTCAAGCTCAATGTTGACGGATCGCGGCTTGAAGGAACCTCGGACTGGTCGATCGCGGGTGTCTGTGGAGACCCGAATGGCTTTTGCTGGTGGCCGGTCTTGCTAAGCAGGCGCTGTACTTGATCTGCGGTGGCTAAACTGAAACTGAAACTGGTCTGGTCTGTGCGTGGGGTTACAATGTGAGAACTCATCACTGTCATCAGTGGTGTAGCTTGTGTCTGGAGAAGGCCAAAGAAGCCCTTGGGCCCTGCCAAGCATTATTGAAGACTGCCGAACCCGGTTCACTGTCCATGTGAGGCCAACCAACTTGCTGATTGGGTAGTCAAAATTCATCTTTAAAAAAGAAAAGCCCTTCCTCCTAATTGGTTGTCTAATCCCCCTCTAAGAATATTTTGTGTTGTGAAAATCTTCTATCTCGTTCCAATAGTTTACGTTAACGAATGCAAAGGTTTCTTTTCGAAGGGCGAAAAAAAGAAAAGAAAAAGATAATAAAACAAGTGAGAGATACGAGTGGGATTTTGAAAGTGGAGGGGGAAATTTCGAATTTTGAGCATTTTCTGTTCCAAATGTGCTTCGAGACTTAGCATTAAAGCCGAGAGACTTCTTTTTGACTAATCCCTGGGACATCCGCTTTAATTTCCAATGACAAAATGTTTGTTGTGTGTAGAAAGACAAAGGATCCATAATGTACCCGTTACGCAGGCTTTAAGGAAACGTGATCGTGTATTGGAGAAGAAGCAGGCCTTTTGCGTCTCTTCTATAGCACCCAAATGGGAACTGATGGAGATTGACAAGTAAAATCAAAGATGGCACTGCAGGTCAATAGACTCAATACATGGAAATCAAAATCAGAGGGGGATAGACGGATAAAAGGTAAGAGAGGAACAGACATCCCGTCAATCTGAAGGGCGGAGATGACGAGCCGCGACTAGTCCGGCCGGCGACTGACACTAGAGAGCGCGAAAAAGAAGTCCACTAAAAGATGAGGAAAGGGAAAGGGAAGTGGGTTTCAACCAAAACAAGAGCGGGATGAACGGTACAAGGACCGGAGGCCGCCAATGAGGATAAGAAACTGATAAGATTCCTAAGATTTTCGTAGGCCAGATTTAGTGTATAGGGGGTCATAACGCGAAGTAGGTCAGAAAGAATTCGCGAAACCACCGTGATCCCAATTTTGCCGCGAGCGAGACGAGGGTCGGGCGGGGCACGGGGGGGATCCGTTCCCTTCCGCCGTCGCTAATTCTAGTCTTGGCCGAAATTCTTGAAAAAAAATAATAATAAAAAAATGAAATGAAAGAAGACAGTCGAAATCATTTTCAAGAAATAGGGATCCAAGAATTGACACCACAACATGTGGAGGTCAACAAAAGAATGTCGAGCTGCACTCTCCTCCAATTACGACCACGGAAAAGAAAACGCATTCATGTTCAAGCGTAAAGCATCGTCACCGAATAAGATGCCTTGGCGAGTCCCGTGCGACTCAAAGAGCTTGATGGAATAGGTTTCAGAAAGACACAATCATTGCTGTAATAATCGTCTTTCTCTAATAAACATAAACGCGTCGTTCATTATAAATGGCAATTATAGGGATCAAAATAGAATTTTATCGAATGGGGTTTTTATTTTTTTTTTCATCATTATCAAAATCAAACAGCTTACAGTTAATTTTACCGACAAAATAATGAAGATTTTTCATTCGTGACAAATTAACGTATTTACCCATACCTTTACCGAGAAGCAAAGTCAACTATCAAGAGACTCAGCAGCCACCACAAAGTGAGAAAAACAAAAAAGGAGCATGCGTTTCTGACCATCCTATGAAAAGAGTTTCAATTCCTATCTAATCTTTCTTTGGACGGTCACCTTATAAATAAATAAATATATATATATATATTGTAAAATTAATTAAAAGTATTTTATTAAGGTTTTTTACGTGACACGACAATTCCTGTATTTTCTTTTAAAAATTAGGAAAAATCATGAAGAATTGTGTTGCCGAATATCTTCCCTCGGGACACGGCAGGGTACATAGTAAAACGCGACGAATAAAAAAACCATTTTTTTGCGAGCACAAGAGGAGGAGGTGGTGGTGGTGGTGGTGGTGTCGCTCTGTTGCCATCCACTTCCTTCTTCCCACCTCCATCTTCATCTCTCCCTCTCCCCCTTCTCTCTTTCTCTCTGAATCCAATCAACCATTCTCACAGGAGGAGAGACAGACAGAGAGAGAGAAATCACTTTCGGCCAGCGCGTGAACGAGCAGCCATGAGGAGAGGGAGATGCGCCGCCGCCGCCGCCGCTGCGAAAAGGGAGCCGGCCGAGATGGTGCCGCACGCGGAACCCAGATACAGGGGCGTTCGGCGGAAGTCGCTGGGCAGATACACGGCCGAGATCAGGGACCCTGGGACGAAGAGGCTCCTGCGGCTCGGCACTTTCGGCTCGCCGGAGGAAGCGGCGCGTGCTTTCGACGCGGCAGCCGTGGCGTTCCGCGGGGCTAAAGCCAGGACCAACTTCCCCGTCTCTCCGTCGAGTTTCTCTCCGGTCACTTTCCGCGATCTGCGAGCTCCGATGACTGATTCCGGAACGTTCGGCCGGAGAGGCGCTCGAGATCTTCGCGGCGGATACCACGACGCCAGCCGGCAGAGACCGACCTCGAGCAGCTTGAGCAGCACCGTGGTGTCGTCCAGTGGCCCTCGACAATCGCCGCAGGAGATCGCGAGCCCTCCGCCGGCGACGGCGAAGGGACGGACTAGGACTCCGCCGCCGCCTCCGCCGCCGCCCGAGGACTGTCGCAGCGGCTGCGGTTCCTCATCCACGGTGATTGATGACGAGGGCGACGATTTCGCGTCCTCCTTGAGCAGAGAACCCATGCCGTTCGATCTCAACCTCCTCCCGCCGCCGGAGATCGATGATTTCCAGCTCACAACCCTGTGCCTCTAGTGAGAAAGTGTGAAGACGACCCAAACCATGTGATTTCTTACGCTCTTTCCTTCTTCTTCTTCCTCCTTCCAACTTGTTTCAATTAGCCTGTTCTGTCACAACCCCCCACCAAAAAAAAAAAAAAAAAAAAACCCACCGTCACAACCTTTCACGGTCTCGGGTGATCATTGTCGCCATGACATGTATAAATAGCACCATGGTGATTTAATGTTATCACTCTGAAGTCAGATGTACATTTACCAGATGCAGTAATCACTAAAGGAGTCGATTTTGCGCCTCTTTCGAGTTCTAATTTTGCTCTACTTTTTTGGCTGTTTCTCACGCATTTTATTCGTCGTCTTCTTCGATGGACGAGAGTATGAGCTGCAGCAGAATTTGTTTGATGTAGCATTAGGATGGGGCATCATTAGCGAGTTTGGGACACTGGCTTTGGAGAGCAATAGAGGCTAATGGTGATGGTGATTCATGAACATTGCTTCTGCGGGAAGATGAGTGAATCGCGATTAGTAACCTGGTCGTGGTCGGTGGAAACAGATGTGTGGGTCTATATGTTTTCTTCAACAAGGATTGATTTTCGTTCTGAGCGTTGATTCCGTAACCATTCCGCACAGGAATGCGGGATTTTTCGTTCTAAATAAGTTCGACATTCTGCTGGGATATCCAGATAAGACTGGTTGCGCTAAATTTTCCGGTGGCTGGGATGTTTTGGTTGAATGTACCGTGTGCCGCTGCGCCTGCAACATCTTAAACATGTTTTTTCCCGGACTACTTAGGCTGACATTCCAAATTGTGGTTGTGACGTCCTGGTTTGTGTGTGTGTGTGTTGGGGTGGTGGGGGTTGTTTCAAAACGTCATGCATTTACCAAGCCCACGGTATTATCCTTTGGCATACAAGTGGGCACTTTTTCAAAAAGTCACCCATCCTGGAGTGCTCTTACCTGAACATGCTTAACTTTGAAATTTTAAAGCTAAGCATTGCCATTGGTGATGTGTGAGCTAATTTCAGTTCACACACAAACATGTCTATTTATATATGTGTATTCTATTTCAAAATCGATATCCCCTATTCAATGCACAGTTCGGTTCATTCCCCTGCTCTTCACCATCCTAAAAGCCTGTCAAGATTCGCGTCTTGTCCAAGCTCTCTCGCTCTGGCAATCATTCTCGACCCTTATTGAACCGGATTGTTACAGTGTTAACCTTTCTAAATTCAACTACAGGACCCTCTCGTTGTTAGATCGATATAGAGAAGAAAAGAGGCAATCTTCGCGGTGCCTGTTGATTGGCTCCGACCGGTTGGAAGAATCTGAATCAGGAATCTTCCTCAATGGCTTTGGATTTTTCCTTCCAAGATTTCAGGGAAATTACTCGGACCTTTGCGTGAAGCAATTGATGGACGGGCACGTACGATGGTGAAGCAGAACCCATCTTTGGTAGGACAACGGACTCCTGTCTGGTCCTCTTTCTAGTTCTTCGAACGCACCGTAGGAACTAACGTCTGTACAACGGTTGCTGGTGTTCCTAGGAATTGAAGATTGGAAGTGTGACTTTGCTATTTCATTTTTAGCTCTTTGTGCCAAGCTAGAAATGGAAATTGGCCTTTTGTGGTGTTATCGGTCTAGTAAGAGTTAAAATGGAAAAAAAAAAAAAAAAAAAAAAAGAGCAGCATCGAAGTTGTCCAGAATTGGCGGGGAAAACGAAGCTTAAAGTTTGGATGGAAGCCGATGTTTTCACTCCAAGAGTATGCTTTTGTTGTGTTTTTTACTCGAAGAAAGTCGACAACCTAATCTTTGTTTCGTTTGCAAGATTTTTCAGAGGGAGATTCAACCAAGAATATCGAACTTATTCACGTTGAATGACCATTTCTCTTCGGCCAAGTTCGATACGTCTTGGTTCCTCGACTATTTCTTCTTAGTCCAACTGCGGGAGACAATTACAAAAAAAAAAGTCTTGAATTTATTGCAATTGTATTAATTTAGTCATAAACATATTTTTTGGCAGTTCAGTCATAAACCTTTGGTAATTATGCTAATTCAGCACACTGTACTGGCCGACGCTGACATGGATAATTTTTTATAATATTTAAACATCGCATTGGTAAGCTATTGTCTCACCAACTAGCTAATTTTAATTAATTAATTATTTTTCTGGTTGTCTTTTTTCCCTCTACTGCTTTATTGCTATTGTGGCCGGCGAGGGCTGCGCGGCCCCTGACCGGCCTAGCCCAAGTTGGACAAGGCCATAGCGGCCGCGGGCGAGGCTCCACCTTTGCCCGCAGCAGCCATGGCCCTAGTGAGGTCGATCGAGGGCCCGGAAAGCCCTCAACGCCTGTTGGCAAGGGCTTTGCAACCCCTGTCTAGTGGCCGATAAGGGTCGTCAGAGCTCGCTGTCACAGTAGTAGCGGGAAAAAAAAAAGAAACAGAAACATAAAAATATATATCATTAAAAATTATTCATGCCAGCATCGGCCGGCAAAGTAGACTGAATTAACACAATTGTAAAATGTGTAGGACTCTACTGGAAAAAAAATTAAAATTGAATTGATATAATTAATAAATTTATAATTTTTTTGTTAACGATGACTGGGATCCCTTTTAACCTTGAGAAGGGGGCACGGAAGGTGGGTATGGATTAAAGGGCAATAGCCAAATTCACTCCTTCCAATCAATTAAGAATATTCCTTCACTTTGGTGCCTCGCTCGGCCACCCGTTAATGAGGTCGGCTATTCTCGTTAGCTTAGGGCTTGAAACATGTGAGTTTGGCTTAATGATCTACTCAAAAACTGTACGACCAAGCTACAAGATTAATGCACAATCTTTTGTTGGCGTCGGCTGTCATATGTGATATGATCAGTGTTGACGTGAACAATTTATAATAATATTTCTACAAATTTTTCAATTTTTATTAATTTTTCGTTTCTTTTTATTGTCTTCCCTTCTTCCTCTAGCTGGTCGTTGGCCATCATTGAGACTCAACGATCGGCTAGATGAAGAAGGAAAGAAAAATAAGAAAAAAGATAAAAAAAGATAAAAAAAAATAAAATTAAAATATTATAAAAATTAGGGTATTTGAGGGTCAGGCAATGGTCTTCTTCGGGTAGGGGTAAAGTGTCGGGTATTTTGACCATTCAGATCGTGTCGGATTGAGTCTCAAGTCGGACAGTATTTCGAATTTGTTTGGCCTTTTCTTTTTAAATATTCCAATTTGAAAAGTACGAGCCCTAACCTTAATATTCGGGATCGACATTAGGGCTGTCAATTTGGCCCACACCGGCCGGCCCGGTCCGAAAATTTTCTTGCATTTTATGGCCTTTTCGGATACTCGGGCCCGGCACCAAACTTTTTTTAATACCCTTTTTTTTTAAATTTAATTTAGTTATATATATTTTTTATATTTTTTCATTTAATGGTTTGTTAATTGATTTTGATTCAAAAAATTTTAAAAATAAAAAAAATAATAATTCGGCCCCAGCATGATACTGCTCATTTCGGGCCGGCTCGGATCGGGGCCGAGACCCGACCCGACCCGATCAATTGACACCCCTCATTCGACGTCTGGGAAATTGTTGCAAGAGAGGCACCGAAGAGGAACAAGTTCTGCGAGAGGTACTCGAGGGACAAACATTTTCATCATTTGATCATTTACTCCGAGATAATTCAGGACTCGTACGAGCACAACTGACAAATAAGGAACCCTGCAACGATAGCCGTACAACAAGCAATTCACAGCTCTCGTGCACAGTGCAGGGGAAGTCGGATGCAAGGCGACCCATGTTTGATATTTTCAACAAGCAACGGTCTACTACGTTGACGCGCCCCCATCTTCTGAGATTACCGGGATAGAGGATGCGAAGGCCCAAAAAAAACAAAAACGAAACTCAAACCGGCCTAACCCGAAGATTTGAGACATATACAATTTGGGTATTGGGTCGGTTCAGCCAAGGTCCAGCGTGCTTTCATTTAGGCTCGGGTCGGGGTGGATATCGCCCCGACCCATTAACACCCCGTTGCTCTCCGACGTTTCTTTTTGCAAAAAGTTCCTTTTTGCTCAATTTCATTCTGGAACATGAGCATGACCAATGTTCTATGGTACGATCACCCATAAAACGCGTACAGCCATTCCCGCACTCACCGGTAATTTTGGTTGGCCACTCCCAAAATACACGCCCGCCGTCGTTTGATTGGATTGATCCTAATCATGTTTAGTTTCTGAGAGGCTAAAGAAACGCTGTCGTTTGAAGCATTTCACTTAAGCGACAGCGTTTACCCAAGTCGTCCTGCTCCTGTTTCTCTTGCTTTCCGTCGGTGCGAAGGGACTCTCCTCCCAAGGCGCCAGGCGAGAGAGCGAGAGAAACCGTAATTACAAGCAAATCCAGATTTTTTTAATTTTTTTTTTGCGCTTTCTCTCACCTTATTAGTTTCGTGTTCTCATTTGATTTCGAATTCGCTGCGGAGCAAGGTCAGTTTTTTGTTTGGTGCGCTGTAAAATCATGGAGATTTCTCCGGTTCCGATCAGTACGTGCTCCAAAGAGAATCAGCAAATCTACCAAGAATGGTTCAATTACGCTGATTCAGGTCAAGCTCTCCTCTCTCCCGTCTCTCTGTTTCTGAAATCGCGTTTACGAATGGACTTTTACCTCGACGAGCATTGCAGTTGTTTGTCGGAAGTGAGTTTAGGCGATTTTTCCTTTCTGGTCATATGCGTTTGGGAGACACGTCCCGATGCTCATTGATTTCGTACATTCTTGTTGCGTGGTCTTGGATTATTATTATTATTTGTTTTGGTTGTTGTTCTGATGGCCCGTGCATTGGCAGATGGGGATGGTCGCATTACGGGGAGCGATGCCATTAAGTTCTTCGCCCTGTCGAATTTGCCTCGACCAGACCTCAAGAAGGTTTTCTTGTACTCTCTAGGCATTCTTCGTTCGCATCCTATTCGTATTTTTGGTGTTTGTGTTCTCTTTCCTGCTAAAGAGTGGTGATCCTTAGCTGCTTTCCTTGAATCCATGCTTACATGATTCTTATTTTGGACCACAGTCTGCAAAATTGCACTATTTTTTCTGCATGAGCAGTTCCTACTCCCTACAGTGTCATCTAATTGTTGACTCTATTCAAATCTTTTTAATCTCTTGTTTTTTGATCAGGTGTGGGCAATTGCAGATTCCAAGCGACAGGGTTTCCTTGGTTTTGGGGAGTTCATTATTGCAATGCAGGTACAATGGAACTATTTGTCATGGATTTTAAGTAACATTTTTTTGTTACTGACCTGTTTTTCTCCCTTCAACCTGTAGTTAGTGTCTCTTGCACAAGCTGGACAATCAATCACACAGGATCTTTCAAGCAGTGAAAGTGTGCTATCAATTCAAAACTTTTATTACATTTTATTTTGTAATTTTAAGTAGTCAGCGAATTCATGGTGAAAAATCATGCACCGCCATTATGCTGTCAGAAGCGTGATATCAGAAGATATGTGGCTCTCTTCCTATTTCAAAATTAAAGTGAAAAAATATTTGCTTGTGCTGCAGTTGACTTGATAAATTTGAGACCCCCTACAATGACAGGTCTAGATGCCTTATTAGCAGTAAGTCCACCCTCCTTTTGTTCTTTGTTCTCGTTCAATCGTGCATTTTTGACCAGAAATCCTGCATTTTGACTATTTTTTTTCCGTTTCTGTTAGAAGAAAAAGCGTTCGCCAAAGACAAACGAGTCCGATTCTAATGGTGAGGAGCTTATCTTGAAAGACATATTTTAATGGACAAAGTATTCTCTGACTAGCAATTTATCTTGTGAGTGTAATTTGCATATTTTAGTTGTCAAGGTAATTGCTGACTAGCTATTATGCAGGCAGTTCTCACTCACAACCATCACCAGCTTCTGGTTGGTTTTCTTCGAAATCATCAAAGAAGGTGCCTCATCCTTCCATCAGCTCTAATTATTGCTGCAACAGAAGATATCTTTCTGATGCACTTTATCCACATTCCTTCCCATTTGCATCACATCATCTATCTTTTGCATTCATTCTGCTTTCATTTTTCAGTTTGTTGAAGTCTTTGGCACGACTGTGGCTGTACTGGACAGAAACAGCTTTGGTGCGGTGGCATTGGATTGATTGTGGTGTTCTAAGTGCCAGTACTGATAGATATTAGTTAAACCCTCTGTAATAGGTTGTCACGTTTAGAAATATTCATAAATTGTCTTAGAAGCTTCTGGAAATTTGGCTCCTAGGTATATGTTCTCTTGTTTTTGCTGATAGATTGCTTGGGAAGTGGTCCTCAAGCTATTGCAGTTTCTTCTTGTCTAGTAAAGTCCATGTACCGATAAATAGTGTGCTTCATCCTACCTTTTGGCTTTTTAGCTGGTCGCTCTGTGTGGCAAAGTGACCTCCTATGAAACGTTTCTAGTATGGATATCTTTACAACTCAGTTGTCTTTACGTGGCTTTTTCCAGATATCTCTTTCCTCAGTTACATCCATTGTTGATGGCCTGAAGAGACTGTATATTCAGAAGCTGAAGCCACTGGAAGTCACTTATCGCTTCAATGACTTTGTATCGCCATTATTGGTTAGTACCTTGTGACAATTATACATGGAGAGTCTCACCTAAAGTTTCTAACAACTTTTTTCTTAATGTTGGCACGGTTAACTGATTGTTGCTGTTCAACATTTTTGTTGTAGACGAATAGCGATTTTGATTGCAAACCAATGGTAACGCTTTTGGGTCAATACTCCACTGGAAAAACAACTTTCATCAAGCATTTGCTACAAAGTAGCTATCCAGGTAAGTTATCCTTCTTCTTTTTTATCCTCCCTACAATAATGCAAGATTTTCTTGGTGTGCTCACTGTCCATTATTGATTTACAGGAGCTCATATAGGACCTGAACCAACAACAGATAGGTTTGTGGTTGTAATGGTATGGCACTAGAAATCTTTTATATCCAGTTCAGTAAAGAACACTATTAGGTATGCTAAAACTAGTTTAGTAAGTTGGTTTATTAAGTGATGTGGAACAGTTCTATTGGATGGTGAATATGGCTGGTTTGTTCGAAGCCCACTTACAATTCCTAACTTCATTTCATGAACTAATTTAGTAGGCCACTATGGGAAAACCTACCATCCCTCTTATAAAAGCGCAATTAGGTGGAGGTCTTTTTATTGAACAGATTTTGAGTCTGTCATTGTGTACTCAATCTACTTTCTTTATTTAGTTGATGGAAGCTGTTGGGAATGTTAGGCTTTCTCTTTTCGTGAATTTTATCTTTCAAGTAAAAAGAAGTCCAAAAGCTAACTGGGTCTGTATGCAGTCTGGGACAGATGAAAGAAGCATCCCTGGAAACACCGTTGCAGTCCAAGCAGACATGCCATTTAGTGGCCTGACAACATTTGGAACTGCATTTTTGTCAAAATTTCAGTGTTCCCAAATGCCTCATCCTGTGAGTAGTTGTTCTCGGCATGACCTTTCAAACTCTGTAATTTGTGCTTGACACTTTTCTGCAGACGCTTCAATTTCTATCTCTTTTCTGTATCCGTATCCTTTTGCATGCTCGAAGCTACTGGAGCACATCACTTTTGTTGATACTCCTGGAGTTTTGTCGGGTGAGAAGCAACGAACACAGCGTGCCTACGATTTTACAGGTGTAACTTCATGGTTTGCTGCAAAGTGTGACCTCATTTTGCTCCTATTCGATCCTCACAAGCTTGATGTAAGCGATGAATTCAAGCGTGTGATCTATTCTCTACGTGGTCATGACGACAAGATTCGTGTGGTTTTGAACAAAGCTGACCAAGTGGATACCCAACAAGTGAGAAGTGAACATCCAACTGCTATTTTAATTCGTTGATTATCGAAGCACCATTTCATCTTGCATTAGTCTTATCTGATTATCCGTCTTTTGTTGCAGCTGATGAGAGTGTATGGAGCATTAATGTGGTCTCTTGGTAAAGTCCTAAATACTCCAGAAGTTATGCGAGTCTACATTGGGTAGGTTCATTTAACATAGACCTGCAAATCTTGTGCACGTTCTTGTTGTTCACATTTACAATATAATGACATGACCATTCTTTTAGTCACTTTTCCATGCAATCTGTAGTGACACGACAAATAATATGTTGGTCCTTGCTAATAATACCTATTTGAGCATCAGTGTGGTTTCAAGTATTAAAATTTAAAGTCATACTGTAGGGCTTACGTCTGTCTGGTTTCCCAGTATGTGTGGTTTATTATGACTAATATTCCCGTGTACTATTCTGTCTGATCATATGCAAAAGTTCTCCGGCGGTTTATTGTTTTCTTTTTTAAAGCTAATGATGAAATTAACTGCTTGGATTTTTCGGCAGCTCGTTTAATGACAAACCTGTGAATCAAGTTGCTACTGGTCCCATTGGAAAAGAACTTTTTGAGAAAGAGCAGGAGGACCTTTTAGCAGACCTAAAGGATATCCCAAAGAAGGCATGTGATCGTAGGGTAAGTGTATGCTTAATGTTCCTCTGCTTGGTTTGTGTTCTTATAGGATATCCCAAAGAAGGCATGTGATCGTAGGGTAACCCTTATTACCTAAGCTAAGTTATGGAGCTATTTCCCCATTCAAGTAATTTTCCCGATGCTTGTTTGAACCATGTATTTCAATTTTATATGATTTTACCAGATCAATGAATTTGTGAAACGTGCTCGAGCTGCCAAGATTCATGCATACATAATCAGTCATCTTAGAAAGGAGATGCCTGCTATGATGGGCAAAGCTAAGGTCCAACAGAGACTCATTGATAATTTGGAAGACGAATTTGCGAAGGTTCTCCCTGTCTCTCTTCTCCCATCTGCACGCGTTCTTAGTTCTGGTTTTCACTTGTTCATTGCATGTGTGGGGTTGCAGGTTCAGAGAGAGTTCCATCTACCTCCAGGGGATTTTCCGAATGTGGAGCAATTTAGGGAGACATTAAGTGGTTACAACATTGATAAATTCGAGAAGCTACGGCCAAAAATGATACAAGCTGTGGATGATATGCTGGGTTATGACATCCCAGATCTCTTGAAGAATTTTAGAAATCCTTACGATTAGGGGATATCTTACAACCAAGTACTGTGCTTTTGACGTGCTTTTGAGTGATTGTATACGTTTATGATTTATGAAACCTACCTACGCATAGAAATTTATTCTGACCCTGTATAATATTAGTATTCTTTGAAAAGCGTTCAACTGTAGAGGGCAATTATGTTCTTAATAAAGCTGTTTGAAAATGATTAGTTTAATTCTCCCACACTCGTTCCCCTCTTTCTTGCGAAATAATTAATGGTCACGAAATTGATAGGCTTCCTTCTGCGAGTATTCCTGAGATCTCGATGATGCTATTGCCACTGTCATTGCGTTAATCGTTCTGGTTGAGAGACACTCTGTTTCCATCTATTCTTGATCAAAAACTTGACAAACCGGCAGAAAACGGCCCTTCTGGCGATGAAGACGGCAAACACCGGGAAAAAGAAAGAAATGAAGGAATGCAGAATCAGCTAAAACTTTTCTGTCCAAGCAGCTAGTGATGAACGAAATGAGTAACAACCCCCCCCCCCCCCCCTTTGGGATAATTACATAAATGATCCCTGAACTTTGGCAGAATGCGCAATTTGATCCCTAAACTTTTAATTTGTTCAATTTAGTCCCTAAACTTTAGTGCATGTTCAATCTAGTCCCTGAATTATAGGAAAATATTCAATATAGTCCTTTTGTTAATTTAAGATAGGGATAACGTTGAATATTTTCATATAATCTAGGGACTAAATTGAACATTTACTAAAAGTTCAGGAACTGAATTGAACAAGTCAAAAGTTTAGGGATCAAATTGCACATTATGCCAAAATTCTGAGACTAAATTGAACAAATTAAAGTTCAGGGATCAAATTGCACATTCTGCAAAAGTTTAGGGACTATTTGTGTCATTTTGCCTTTTTTTTTTTGTTGAAAGAAGCTAGTCATATATTAGAATAATAAAGAGGTGCGTAGAAGGCTTTCGGTTTTAGCAAATTTCAAATATCTGTGGAATAAAGCAAAAACTTAAAAGCACATGACAAATCACAGTTGTAAGCACATGCTTAACCCTTGAGAATGCATCATTAACGTTCGACGGTTGATAAACACACGTCGAGCTTGCTTACTCCATTTGTAAATACTTATGGTGAGCATCTAGGATCGATGACCCCCACCACCATCATCTTGCAAGAACGCCAACATCAACACGTTGAAAGAACGCAAATCAAATATCTGTAAGAAACTCCCAAATCTACATCTGGATTGAGCTCGAGATAGCAAAACCCCCGCAAAACCTGACCCAAATCTAAATCGGAAGAGAAGACCAGCCTAATTTTGAGTCACGACACGAACATCATCCTCGTTGATTATCGATCAGACGAATCGCCGAACATGTCTTCATGTCCATCCAAGCCTAGTTGCAGAAATTTATTCACGAACACAAACTCCCAAAAGAGATCCGGAGGGGAAAAAAAGAAGGCACGGACACAAGAAACATAAAAGACAAATCAGGCTACCAAAAGAGGTAGAGGGAAAGGGAAAGGGGTAGGAAAGGGAGAAGAAAGAAGTAGAGGGGGGACATCCCTCCCTCCAGGGGCAGCTCAGAAATCTTTTAGCTCGGGGGCGGGTGCTTCAAAACCCTAGCTGGGCAAAGGGTAGCCTGTGTGTGTGCAGTCACCTTTTTGACAAAATAATGAACCCGACACTGCCTTTCATCTCGTGTACTTGGGAGCAAGTGACTTTAAGACTTTTTCACAAGTGAGACGCGAATTGGTTCATGGGCTTCTGATACGAAAGTTTGCAGATTGTACCCTCAACTAATATGGTCAGATTCAGAAGCAGATACAGAAAAAGCAAGCTTAACTTTCACTAAGTAAGAAGGATAAGAAATACAGCAGCAAGTAAATGTCCACTATCCACATCCCTCCTATCTCCATCTCTCGTTATAGCCCCATCCATCTTGCCAAAGATGAATTGAGGAACATTCTTATTTCTGTCTCCTACACATCCATGGCTCCTCCGCCTTTCGCCGCATCAGAAGAACTTGTGGAAAAAGAGGATCTCTGAATCAGAACCGCAGTCCTTCATCTCCTCGTCCTTCTCCTGCGTTGACTTTCCACTACTATGGCAGTGGAAGGAGTGGGTGTTGCTCCTCACTTGATCCGGACCTCTCGCTTTCCACCCGTTTTCCGGCGCCCGATCGGCGGTCTTGATGCGCTTGTGGTTCTCCGGGAGCGAGTTCGTCCGTCTCGGTGTCGACGGGGAGTCGTCGCCATGGCCTCTTTTCGTGCTCGTGGTGAAGCCCCGCAAGAAGGTCTCCATTGTCGCGGACTAAAGAGCTTTCCAGGAAGCTGATAAGAAACTGCCGGGACAGACCAAGTAAAAAACGACTGCTTCGTGAATTTACGCAAGTCGGGGGATGGTGTTTGTCTTTTTCAAAGATTGCAGGTATTCTCTTCCCACGAGAGGTCACGTGACCCAGTTGATGACGATGATCAAGCTGTTTAGTTAAAACAAAAGAGTTAATATCACGTAAAACTCCAAATTAATATACTTATGATAAATTTACCTCAAATTAATTTTTTTACCACAAAAAATCATAAACTGGTACAAATATGACAAATTTACCCTCAAACTAATTTTTTTTACCAAAAAAATCACAAACTGATACACAATGTTTCCGTTAAAGTGAGATACTACTACAAAAAATTTGAAATTGATATATCAGTAGCAAATATAAGGTAATGTGTACCCTCGACAATTGCCACGTGTCATTAAACTCAGCGATTTGACGGTAAAATTTAGCGAAAACTAATAGAGGGCAAATTTGTCACAGTCGTACCAGTTTGGGGTAAATTTGTCACAGCCGTACCAGTTTAAGGGTTTTCATAATAAAAAAAATAATTCAAGGTAAATTTGTCATATGTGTACCAATTTGGAGTTTTCGACGGTATTATCTCAAAATAAAAACCATCAATTAAACATGGGATTAATTAATACAAAACCCGTCTAAATACCCTTCCCCACTTGCCAACAAGATAGACAATTAAGATATGGTTTTCGAGCTCGACGATCGCGAGAACACATGTGCATCAATATTTATAAAGTTACCATATTTCATACACCTCAGTTCCAATCCAAATTTTCGTGCGTCATTAGTTTCGTGTTTATTTCGTTGACATTATGCCGGCTCCATTCGTTTCGAGCTTTCCTCGTCCGATCGCGGCTCGTCCTGTATAATCCCAAGAGTAACATTAAAAAAGACTTCGTACATGTGAACGTCAGTCAACACCAACTTGCCCGGCTCTGACCAGTTCTAAACTCCAATTGGATTATATGTACCTTAATATCTGACAGCATTAAAAATTGTGGACTCATTCAGACATCGGAGCCCTCAGCTCAAGTAGCGTGCAATGTCAATGATCTTAAAATGTCAACTAGTTTAGCTCTCCCATTTACCTGATCACGAAAATAATCTGTCCAATATATTGTTATTTTTTGCACATGATTGGTCATCCTCTTAAATATTAAAAGATTGATATCACGAAAAACTCCAAACTAATACACTTATGACAAATTTACTCAAATTAACTTTTTTACCACGAAAAACTTCAAACCGGTACACATATGACAAATTTACGCCGAATTAATTTTTTTAGCCACCAAAAACAGCTATGATAAGCTTATGCTTTTCCATTAAATTGAGTTAACATCACAAAAAATCCCCAACAAGTATACCTGAAACCGGTACACCCGTCAACCGACACGTATCATCAAACTCAGCAATTCGACAGTAAAATTTAACGAAAATTAACTAAGAATAAATTTATCACAGATGTATCAATTTGGAGTAACAAAAATTAGCTTATGAGTAATATTTTAAAAAGTGTACTAATTTGAGATTTTTTTTGGTATTAAGTCGGTATTTAAAAAATTAGTCTAAGACCGGATCTTGCTGCGTTCCATGTTGAAATTTCATGTCGAGAGACTCATTCTCCTGAAAACTTGTCTGGACTTTTGGAACCTGTACACGATCCATGTGATGTTGTGTAATTGTCCACGCATTCACGTCCTCATCGAATCGACTAAAATCCAGTTAAAATTTAGGTTCGCGGGCAAAATTAGTTGCACATTTGTCGGTCTTTGATTCACCCATTTGAGCTTATCTTAGCAGACCTTAAGGTCGCGGCTCCAATAATATATTATATTTCCAAATAATCAGAACAGAAGACTAATCAATCGGATTTTATTATATAGTTAAGCCAAAATTAAGTTTCTTGGGAAAAAATAATTCCTTTCTCACCAGCAATGTTTTTTTTTAAATGAAAAAACAGTAAAAGTACAAAAAAAAAATCTAAATATATTATATTGACATCAATTCAATTCTAAATGTTTCAGTAATAAAGAGGCGTGTAAGGATGACGATGCCCTCCACTTTGCCTCAGCGAGGGAAGTGAACGTCTAGTGCATTTTCTACTGACAGCATTACATGTGTAAACGTAACTTTTGTTTTTCATAGGAAACAACCTGGTGAAAATATTCTAATACGAAGCTTGCAGCGTGACATGTTTTGCCATATTGATGCGATCGGTTGGTTCTTGACCTCGAACTTGAAACCGGCGGAAGAAGTCAAGCCTCGAATGCGAAAGACGACCGCGTTCCTATATCGTTCTAGCAGTGTTCGACTAAGGCTGCTGACTCGATCTAATTCGGATGGAGTTCATACACAAATCCTGGTAAGTCCTCAAGTTGAAGCCGATCGGCGATTTCAAATTTTTGCGTAAACACAGAGCGCAACTGGAAAAGCCAGATCATATTATCACGGAACGAGAAATCCAGCTAGAGAAGTTCTCACGATGTGATCGGCGACGATACCATTCGTCCTCTCTGTTGGATGAAACGAATCCCAAAACACGTACTTGTTCGCATCCCGACAGGTGAACGGGTTGTTTTTGTTACACAGATAACCCATCTCGAAGTAGCCGGTTCCGCAACAGGATTGTTTTGCATTCGTGAATCCTGCAGTCAAAGTAAAATCACATTAAATTTTGATATTTTGAACATGGTTCTGCTCTGTTCTATTCTGTTCTGTCCTGTTCTTTTCTCTTCTCAATTTCAATTTTAGTTTGGTACCAGCATCGCCCGTTCGACAACGGCTTACCATTAGACCTTTTTTGAAATGATCAAGCAAAACTTTTAACTCGTCCCCTAATCAAGAACCGTGCGCCTGCCATGCGAGGTTGGAGCTTACCGAATGATTCTGGATTCTGAATGGTATGCAAGAGAATATCATACGGATCAGAGAGCACTAGTTGGATTCCTGAAAGTTGATTGTTCAGCTTCGAGACCAAGCTCCGCAACTTCACATTGAAGTCCTCAGCCACATTGTTATACTCCTTGATACAACCGCCTCCGAACAAAAGGTTCCTGGTTCTCTCCAGGGGCAAGCACCCCATCGGTGGAAGCCCGCCCAGTGATATCTTCCGAGCTCCTAACCCGTAAAGCGCTTCGACAAAGCCTCCTGCAATTCCCGCTAGGAAGTTCTGGTACTCTTCGACGGAGTACTCTGATGATCTGCCCGGAACTGCATAGTAATTCTCTAGGAAGTCGTTGGTCCCTAAACTTATGATGTACAGGGCTTCTCTTAGGACCGTTTCAGCCTGTTCTTGTCCTAGGTAGTCCTTGAGCTCTTCCTGGTATCTCTTGTAGTACTCCAGTTGTTTCCACAGAGGAATCACAGACTGCAATTAATTTACAATGGTGAAACACAAATTAGTCAGATGTCACTAATCCGATTTCTAGTATCGATCCAAGAAATTAAACTTCCGGTATTCTGTTTGCACATACCCTGTAATGGTACAACATAGAGGACTCAAATGAAGGTCTAACTTTGGTGGAAATGACATCAAACAATAACTTTCATTGCCAAGATGTTTGATTTCTCTGTAGACATAAAGTTGGCTTACCAGAACAACGGCAGTGGCATTGTCGTAACCGGTTCCGGCTGAGGCAAAGCAAACGCCGGTGGCCATATCTGTCATATTATGTGTTGGATTCAAGTAAGCTGGCATCGTCAATTTGATCCCAAAGGCCTCCGCAATGAAGTCCGGGTACACTCGGCCATTAGAAAACCGCCCTGTGGGCTGACCGCCATAGTAATCGCGACCATAGGGCTCAAAATTGCTTTTGACGACAGTAGCAATTTGGTTGTTGTTCCCTGTATCTACAGAGGAGTCCCCGAACACGATCACGGCAGGCACTTTTGCCAAAACTATCTGGAGTTCCAGTAGAAGATTCGCTAGCACCACACCACAAATGGCCTTGTGTGCCATAGGTTGGGGTTCTGATTCAAGTGATTCTAAACCAGAAACAAGTTATTGTGATGAGGGGGAAGCGGAAGACGGATATTATTAGGAGAGAAGATGAGAAGTAGCGGGGTTCCTATATGCAATGGTTCTATTCAGGAAGTTGATGAAGAACAAGTCACTTCAGGACATGACAATCTTAAATGCAGAAAGCAATTCCCTAAAGTTACGGAAATAAGCCTATACTGGAGCATTGAGCATTGGTTTTCACTTCGTAATCACGATGTCGACTGTCGAGCGATACCTCTATCGGCATCTCACGGGAAAAGCTGTCCATATCCAATGTCAAAAGAGGCTCTCAGGTCCGAATTCCTAAAGGGTTCACAGTCGGTGCAACTAACACGGTAGACATGGCCGGTCGCAGTTAAGGAAAAGCAATTGTTAAGATCTTTACGTCCTTCCGAAGCCGCCCCATGCGTTTTCCTAAGCCGAGCGTAGCTAAATGCGGTTGGCGTGATGTCGCTTCATGTCCTCTCAAGGATGCAGACGGTCCATTGCGCTTGAGAAGCAAATCTGATGCCTCAAGCATCCTTCCTTGTTTGCAACTTTCTTCCTGGCTTGGCTTCTGGTAGTTACAACGCCTGCAAAGGAAGGATAGAAAGCTTTTTCATGTGCTTCTGCTGCTTTTGCGCAGAAAGTTTGCGCTTTTGCAGCGGGAAGAACCGTGTAGTCACAGTTCAAATGTGAACCCTCCCGGAATCTCTGTATGGTTACGTGCTTCTGCTGTACAAGGCATCGTTACATTTAGAAACTTAATACTCAATCAATAGTTGAGGTGAGCAAGTCACCTGCGTGCAAATCCTCTTGTGAGATCAAAGGTCACGTCAGGGGGGGAACCATTAGAATAATTCAGACCACGGAAACTGTTTTGCTTTCTTAAGGGAATAAATACATTGGAAGTCACCCACCCATGGGTAGCTCAATTGGTTAGGGCGCACTTGGGATTGTGTGGTTAGGCGCACTGGTCTCAGGTTCGATTCCTCAGCTGAGCGCCTATGATTTAAGTGGACCGCCACGGCGGTGAGTTGCTGTGCTAATCTCCCTTTTGAAATTTTTAAGCCTAGATTGCACTTTTTGAATTTCGTTGCAATTGCTTTATGACTTTTTAGTGCACTTATCTCTTCTTTTTAAAATTTCAGAAGGTTTTATTTTTATTTACAGTGGAAATAAAAATGTCCTTGTCGTCTAATTAATAACGCACAGCTATCAGTCTTCATAAGTTCATCCCTACCTTTCTCATCGCCTAGTCTACACAAGTTTTCGAGTTTTATTTATCATCTCTCAACCAGCGACCGATGCAGGTGCCATGAGCAAACACAGATCGAAAGTCTTGTTAAAGTAGTCGGGATAGAGATATTAACAAAAAATTAATTTTCGATCCAACGGCTGAGCACGATTGTCAACCTACGGCTGACATTGAATCCATTCCATCCAACCACAGACGAGGCCTGTTGTTTAAGAGCAAGATTGGGTCGAGTCATGGCCAGGGGCCCGGTTGGGCCCGGAAGATACCCAAAACCGGCTAGGGTCAAACCCGAAACTGGCCCGTTGATCGGGCCCGTAGTTCCAAACCGGAACAGGCCCGTGGCATACGTGCCCGGTTATAGGTTTTCTTTAAACCTTGAACCGGACCCAGAACAGTCGAATCGTAAAAAAATTCAAGATAAAAAAAAATATAATTAATGATATTTCATTAACTTCAAGCTCTCTCCCCCTTTCTTTTTTTCCTCTCAAACTTTATTGCAATTTACAATTTAGTCACAATTTATATTTGATAATTTTGATTACAATTTTATTACAAATTCATTACAATTTAATTTTTAAACTCAAAAATCAGAACCGAAATCGGAGGTTCCATTTTTGATTTTGAACCGGAACATGGCCCGAAATTGCCGGTTCAAAACCGGAACCAAAACTGCCACTTGTGTATGGCAACACAAAAAAAAAAAAAAAAAAAACACTCCAGGGAGAGTGTTTTTGTTCCCAAAGTGTTCCCGAAACACTTTGGGAACAGAAACGCGTATGGTTCAAAAATATTCCAAAAGTGTTCCGCGGAAGACTTTTGCGCCAAGGAACACTTTTGAAGAAACAAAAAAAACTTGTTTCTGGGTTTTGGAACACTTTTAGAATTATCACCTACCACCGCTAACGCGGCCACCACCCACCAGCCACCGCCGTCGATGACAAAAAATTATTTATTTTTTTTTAACTTTCCAAACGCGTTTCTATTCCCAAAAAACGTAGCCGGGAACAGAAACACAAAAAAAAATTATGTTAAAAAACAATGCTAAAAAATATAAACGTTCGCACCCAAGGGCTCGGTTCCGGTTCCTCTTAAATTGGAATCGGAATCGACAGTTCTCGACCCGTGGTCGACGAGTTCAAGAACACATGGCGTGGGAGAGAGCATCCTTGGGCTCGGTCATTCTCGTGGTATGTCGGATCTGAAGGAAGCAAAATTGATAGAGAATTGAAGTTTTAATAGCGCAAGTCATAAATGAATTATTTTTACGTTTTAAAAAATAGACTTAATTAGGCCGGAGAAATAAATATCTAATGACTAAATGGATTGAAAAACTAACCCGTTTCAAACAATATGATAAAAAGAGAACTTTTTCAATTTTCAACTTTTTCAATTTTCTAATAGTAAATAAAAACCCAACGCGTCAGGTGGAGTTAGAAATGTCATGACAATTTTTATAATATTCAATTTTCTTTCTTTCTTTTGCTTTTTTTTTTTCCTAAGAAGTCCGGCAAGGGACGGCAACCCCCTCTGGCCAGTGGGGGAGGGTTCCGTGGCCCTCGCCAGACGACCATTGGGCAAGGGCCCGACCCTCATTGTACTTAGAAGGAAAAGGAAGAAACAAAAAGCAAAAGAAAAAAAACTAAAGAAATCAATTTTTTTTAGAAAATTCTAAAAATACTCCATGTATTGGTCGTGCTACGTAAGATGATATGTGTCCACGTTAGCAATTTACAATTGAAATTGGTCAGAAGAACTAAATTGATAAATAATAAAAAAATGTGGGACTAAATTGGAAAAATAAAAAGGTTTAAGACTGTATTGACACGGGCGTAATATGTTTAGGAACATTTTGGTAATTTTCCACGCATGTTTTGTCACAACATATGCACACTTTTCTAGTTTTTTATGTGCATTCCTATCTTAAATTTTTTTTATGCCTTTTCCTTTATTTACTTAATTAATTTTATTTTTATATTTGATCAATCAAATATATCAAAGCAACATATTCTTTTGAACAACCTAAAGTAGGTTAAATATTTTGGTATGAATATAGATGTGCTTTAACAATATGGGCCAAGTCAAGTTTGGGTCGACAAAATTATACTACATAAAAATGGGTCAATAGGGATTAAATGAGTTAATTTGAGTCCAACTATTTTCGACCCGACCAGATTTACCCATTTGAGGGGCCTAGTCGGATCAATAGCAATTCATCCTCCGTGTTTGCAAATTTAGGGAACTTTGCGCTAATATAAGGAAAACAATTGTAAGGGAAAAAAACATGAAAATCAAGATTTTGTTTGTCTTACGAAAAATCAATGATTGAAAAAATATTTTCCTAAAAATGATCACTTAAATTGTTTAAAGTAATTAGTCAATGATTTTTCTAACTACCAACAGTAATTAGTTTAAACATTTTATGTAGATGAACGTATTTTTCTTTAGAAAAATAATACAAATAGTTCATAAACTTTGGTCTAATATGTAATGCTATCCATTGAATTTTAATTTATTCAATGCGATCTCCAAACTTTATTTCAATATTTAATTTTGGCCCTAAAGTTTAATTTCACGCAGTCCCTATACTTTGGTGCAATGCCCAATGTTGCCCCTGAATTTTTGAACATTTTCATATAGTGTAGGGACCACATTGAACATTTACTAATTGTTTAGGTTTCACATTGAACAAATTGAAGTTTAAGGATGACATTGCACATCGGGCCAAAAGTTAGGAAACACATTGCACAAATTAAAAGTTCAAAGACGATATTTTAGGGAACATTTGTTCTGTTGTCACTTTTTCTTTCATTTATTTTGGTGAACCATTTTAGTCAATTATTTCTATAAAAATATTTTCAGAATCATTCATTTTACGCAGTGCACTTAGGGTGCGCATGAAAACCATCCAGAAATAGTTTCTAGAACAGAAACCTATCTCTGGAATATGTTTGGAACAGAAACTCGTTTAATAACGCAATTCCAATAAACTATTTCTGGAACAAAAAGTTGTTCCAGAAATAAATTTGAAACATAAATGAGAAACAGAAAAAGTTATTTTTTCGAAAAATAGAAATAGAAATCTCCATCGACGACCACCACCCCCCGCCGCCGCCGCCGGTCGCAGGTCGCCGGTCAAACAAATTTCTATTCTAGGATCAGAAATTTTATGCCGTTATCAAACGCATTTTTTGGCTCGAAAACTCATCCATAAACATAAATAGAAAAAACTATTTCTATTCCATAAATTCATTGTGGAGCAGAATTGTTATCATGCGCGCCGCGCCCTTAAAGTCCTAAAACTTGTCACGAAAGCTTAATCGAATTATAAAATTTTCCAAAAGTATGATCAATGTAGGAGCTCCAATCAGATCAATTCGACAAGTTTTAGAATTTAATAGCACTTTTTGAAAGTTTTAGGACTAAAATTGTAATTCCGTGATAAGTTTTAGGATTGAATTGCACTTTTTGAAAATTTTAAGATTAAATTATAATTTCGTAATAAGTTTTAAGACTTCTAACGTAGTTAACCCTCTTTTTCGCGGAACACAAGGCTCCTCAAAGTAAGCAATTTTACAAATGTACTTAAGCGGCTTTAACAAGTGCCCGTCTTCTAATAGTTTCGTTGAAGTATCTGGGAAGCACAGAATTAGGGAAAGGGATGATCCTCTTATTGGACGTTTCTCTGGTAAGAAGTCTCTCTCTCTCTCTCTCTCTCTCTCTCTCTCTCTCGTCTACACTAACCTACCAGTTCACTCAATATAATAATAATCTGTAAGGGCGGAAAGTTGGCTGAAAGGGAAAAATAACATATTATATGTAACTGCGCACAATAAGGTAGCACACATTTTTTTAGCTTGATTTGGATTGGGCGAGCAACAGTCCACTTTGGCTGCGCTCTCTCTCGTTCTTATCTCTCTTATCTTATGCACGGGACGGGGAGATCTATGAATTACCTCTCTCCATACGTCTCGATTTATGCTTAAAAAAATAGAGGATACCGACGAAAATCTCCCATGATGATAATTAACTAAGTAAATGGCATACCGGGAAAGAAAGATATGAATTGAAAACGCTAAATTCCAACGCCCGAGTCGACAAGCAAGTCCAACCGAGCGACCTCCGTCCCGTCGCTTATCGTGCGTCTCTGTTTTTTTTTTTTTTTTGTGGGAACCCACAGTGGTAATGTGGTAAATGCAAAGGCAAAAAAAAATTGTCTGGTGTGGATGAGTCCCGTTCTCTCGGAAGTATCCGTCTTGTTTGATCGTCTCCGGTTTCCTAGTTTTTTCAAAAAAAATTTGCTATTCAGCTTCAATCCGCTCACAGATACAGTGACACGAATAGGGTAGTCGGAGATTTTTCCATGGCGGCTTCAAAGCTCCAAGCTTTTTGGAACCACCCGGCAGGACCCAAAACCAGTTCGTATCCTGTTATTTTTTCTCTGTCTTCTTCTCTCTGCTTTCGCGATCGTTTCTTCTGGCGGACTATTTGTTTGAATTTTGTGCTGTGTTTGTGAAACTTGCAAGCTGAGTGAGAAGATTGACTGAGACTGTTGATCGTCATTTGGTGCGAGGTATCTTATATGGAGCCATTGGAGTTTGTTGAATAGAGGTTTACATAGAGTGACTCGAGGATACGATAGTGAATGGATTGATAGGTGATCATACCCGGTTTTCTGCCGGAAAATTTTCCATGTCACACTCATCACACTATGGTTAGGGTGATGATGATTATTGCAGATTACTAGTTTACGGCGATCTTCATTGTTTGTTGAATCAAATCTCAAAAACTGGGTTCAACATTAGTAGCTGGATATTTCTTAGAGGGGGGCTTAAAAGAAATTTGAGCTGTCTAAGCAAATGAAATTGCGAAATCAAAGTCATATGTGCCGAACAAACCCCAAGAGTGAGAGGGAGAAAGTGGAAGAAAAAGGCAAACGAAATCGAGCCCCCAAGGGGGTGTCTTAGATGATAGAAACCCCTCTCCCAGTGTATTGGCTGATGCCTATATCGAGTTACACGGCGAGCTTAGGCACAAATCCTTTTTGGGTTTTGTCGTCGCACAGCCGCCAATTGTAGATGGGACACCGGTGGTGTGTTGAAGTTTGCATGCCGATAATACACTGTACGGGAAACTTCAATGAAAGTCATGATTTGCTTTTCACATAATGAAACAGTGATTCCCCAATCCAGGAATCGCCCTCATAATCAGATCAATCTCGCCTCCCCAGTTGTTCTGTCTGCTGATTGCCTACTTGTTCTTCAGCCACCTATTTGTATAAGTGTTTGATGCAGTGATTTGTGTGATCAAGTTGATTGTTTTCTGTCATGACCATTGCAGTTCACTTTTGGGCCCCGACTTTCAAGTGGGTCATCAGCATAGCCAATGTTGCCGACTTCTCGAAACCACCTGAAAACATCTCTTACCCTCAGCAATTCGGTTTGCACCTTCCACGATCCCAAGTTTCATACTTAATGCTCAGAAAGTTTCCGATTTGTTTATATCGGCGGGGTGAGATAACTGGGTTGTCACTGTTTGTTGATTTGCAGTTGTTGCTTGCACTGGAGTTATTTGGTCACGCTACAGCTTGGTTATTAAGCCGGTACAGTTCAATTACAGCCTCGATACATTCGGGAGACTTCTAAGACTTAATAAAAGAAGCATATAAAGCATAGAGTATGAAACGATATCCATCTGATTGATTGCCTGTTCTAGTGCAAAACATGACCGATATTTGACAGAATTAATGTGTTATAATCCATTCCTGGCGCACAAGAAGGATTTTTCAACTGTTTCTTAGATTAATATCTTCTGGTATATGAGGTTTTCTGCACACCTAGACCTAGTCATGGTCCGTTGGAGCTTCTAGTGGAAATTTTTGTAAATTTTATGCCAATTGATGATACAAATTGGTATTCGTCTCGATTTTTACTTTGTGGAAGCATGATGCTGAAGAAAACTTGGTCAGGATTACTTGTTTGTCTGTAATAAACTTCATGCATCAAGTTCTTCGAGAATAGTGAATGCACCAGGATGAATTTAAACAACGGAAACAAAAAAGGAAAATCTTTGATTGTTCCTGCTATTGTGCTGTCACGTTTATGTGCTGAGGAATCAACATATTCATGCCTTCTCTTGCCTGGAAGGACTACATTGCATTTTGTAAAGCTGATCACATGTTTCATGATATTGCAGAGAAACATAAATCTTTTCTGTGTGAACATGGCGATGGGTGGGACCGGGATCTATCAACTGTCTCGGAAATATCTGTGAGTCAAATGACTTCTTACTAAAGTATAAGATAGTACAGCATAGTCCAGGGATGATAGTATCAGGATCTCCCTAATCTTTAAATGAACTTCCTTGGAAAACGACTACTTGAAGGCAGTTTGTCATCTGAATGCCTTCCATTCACAGTCGGTGGTATAGAGACTCTCTTAACTCAATTCTCTGCTCAACTTACATAGACCCACAGCAGCAATACCTGCTGACCTATCCGAAAAGCTTATTCCTACTTTGATGAAATCTCAGTTGAATTTGCTTGTCGAACGGGAAATCAAGGTGGATATGTTTTATGATATTTTCGACATCTTATGGTTTTCAGGCACGATCGTGCTTCCGAAACAGAGGAGGCTGTGGCCGTGGCCGTGGCTAAGGAATGACTCAAGTTCAGGATCTTGGCATACTTTTCTTCATTCGGACGGGAAGCTTGGCTCTCATTTGATGTCGTAGGCGACAAATGTATGATGATTTAGGTTGATGGACCATTCATTCTGGAATACTATGTTTAGGAATGAAAACAATAATTTACAGCTGCTGTTTAACTTTGTTCTGTGTTTCCAACATGTTCGAGTTTAATTGTTGCATGTGGCATTGGCTTTCGAGTCTAACATACCTCCCGTCCTGGTAAACATGATCCCCTCAAATCCATCTAAGTTCCGACGAGCATTCAACAACGTTTTTGAGATGAAAGATGGCGTTCCATTACACTTGATTTAGCATCTGCCTCTACTGGCGACTGCAATGTTCCTAGGCCCTCTGTCATGCAAATGATTTTGGTTATTCTATTGTGATACTTTTTGGTTTTTCGTGGGTAATCGCGACATACTACGCATAAGTTAAACCGTTCTTTTTTCTTTTCGTTTTGCCGGCAATTTGCCAAATTTCTCATGTTCATTCCTAACTAACAAAAGTGTGCACTAATTATGTGTGTGTAAGTAACTTGATTTAAAAGATGAACAAATAAAATTTACAAATTTATGGATATTATTGAAATAACTAAAAATATATTTTTTGCAAAAACAAAACGGATTGTAACTCTCAAGAGCATGGGATTTTTCTTGATGGATGACCTCATACCAATATAGTTAAATTTTTATATTTCTAATATTTAAGGTTTGAATTCCACATCATTAAAGATCTCGATTATGAGAAAAATTATAACAATTAATAGGTAAATTCACTTTTCGAACTATGCCATTTAATGCTTTTACGGTTTCAATAACCTTAACATTTTAGAGGAAACTCAAAAATAGTTTTCAGTTTCCCAATTCATATTCATCTGACTTAAAAATTCGCTCTCGCGTGTAGGGATGCGCAAATTGAACCGGACTGGACCGGGCGAGTTGGTCCGGTCCTTGAGGTGGACGGTCCGGTCCTTGAGATGGACGGTCCGGTCCCCGGTTCCATGTGTTAGGATCGATCCGGCTCGAATCGGACCGCCTATAATATATATATATATATATGCCTACCATTTCATTCAACCGAGGTTATAAATTGTAAATTAACATGCAATCGAAGCATATTTTATTCTAAGGGCTAGATTTCTATAAACAGTTAGTTAGTGTTAACGGTCATACTGGGCTGGGATCAGAACCGGACCGGACCGCCGGTCCTGGGACTAGAACCGATCCGGACCGCCGGTCCTGGTCTGGTCCGATCCCTGGTATCCAATTGGTCCGATCCTCAGTTTCATGTCGGGACCGAACCGGCCCGGATCATGCACACCGTACGCGTGATCCCACCACCAGGGCAATATCGTCCAGAAACAATGATGCCCTAAAACCCTTGCTGTCCCCTTCGGTTTCCTTCCTTCGAAAGCTCGGAAATCTCTTTCCCGACCGCCAGTTTCGATCCGTCAGTCGTTCCAAAACTCTTCCTTTCTCATTTTCTCATCCGGTCTCTCACTGCCTTCTTCGCTCATGTTGGTGTCTAGGGTTTTTTCTCGCGTTTCGAGGGGCGCGAGTCGAAGCGCCTTGCTCCTTTCAACCTCGCTGAACAAACCCCTGCCCGTTCTCTCCAATCACATCGATGCGTTTTTGCACGAAACCCCTTGCAAGGTACTAAAAAACTGCGCTTTATATGAACTACGAGCATGTCGAGTTGAGGTTAGAACTGTGTGCGCAGTGTCCTTGAGGATGAACTCAGTTTTGGTGATCAGTTGTCTGGTCCATTGATTACTTCCACGAATTTCCGCAAAGGCGTTTGCATTACGTATCTGTCTAATTCGTATTACTATACGCAGTGCTCGATAGGATTATTGGGTTGTCACTACCTCTCCAAATTGAACCGGCTCAATTGTCTAACCACCGAGCGTTTGTCCTTTTTGAGGAGTTTGGGGCGAGATTAATATTGCATGCTGGCATTCAGCTTGCTTGGAGTTGATTCTCCTTATCTATGGGGCCTATTTTGAGATTGAATTACTATGGAACTTGGCATACGTGTATTCTCTCTATGTTTCATTGGGTTACTTTTTGCAGGCTCTCGTGTTAAATCATTCAACATTTAGTTCTTCGTTGCTTCGACGGTTTGGAATTTCTTCCTCTGCATCAACTGAACCTAGTGAAAAGGATCAGGGGAGCACTGCGGAAAAGAATGGTGCATCCACCGATGCACCTAAAGCGGGTGAGAATGCTAAAGGATCTAATCAAGGGGAGGGTACTGCTTCTGGGGAAACAAAAGTGCCCAACGAGGCGGAAAATTCAGGTTCAACTTTTGAATTCGAGCATCATGTCTGAAACTATCTGACATTGAGATAATGGCACCAAAGAAGTTGGGTTTCTCAACGCAGGTTCGGAGGGAGACGAGGAGCTCTCTATGGACGACTTGGTGAAGCTTGTGTCAGAAAAGGAAGAACTGTTGAATTTGAAACATAAACAGATAGAGGAAATGCAAGATAAAGTTCTTCGAACCTATGCTGAAATGGAGAACGTCATGGACAGAACTAGGCGAGAAGCAGAGAATGCAAAGAAATATGCCATACAGGTGTGTCATCTGTGCGGTTCCTCCTCCTTTTTGGATAGCTGGTCCGGCTTTCATGTTCTTATGTAGCTTTCCTATGGAATAGTTGCTTTTATGATTGCCACGGTTTGTCACAGATGGTTACTTAAATATTTAATGCAGAGTTTTGCGAAAAGCTTGCTGGATGTTGCAGACAATTTGGGTAGAGCTTCTTCAGTTGTCAAGGAAAGTTTCGCGAAAATTGATACTTCAAAAGATACTTCTGAAGCTGTTCCGCTTTTGAAAACCCTTCTGGAAGGTGTTGAAATGACTGAGAAGCAGCTTTTGGAGGTAGTTTTTCCCTCCTTACCAGAGTTGTACTTCATTTCCTGGTCTTCTTAGTATAAAGTTGATAATTTCGAAGCTCGGACTGCACTGTTAAAGGTGAGAAAAGAGCCTGTGAAGTACGTGGGTTGTCTTCCTTGTCATATGATATAAGCTTCCACTTGTGTGAATTGGTCCCCAGAGTTGTTTAAGGATGGTGGTGGTATCCTTTGAATTCAACTCTGGATAATAGTTGCGGAAGTTATATAACTGAGCTTAGGAATACTTTGGTGAAATTAATTCAGTGAGGGAACTTTTTTTTCCCCTTTAATTGGTTTTGGTCAGTAGTGAAAGAACCCGTGGTGTTGTACTTTTGCACCAAAGGTAAGGATGATTGAGTGGAAAGATCTTGAGTTGTTTTCACTTTTATGAAAAGAATATATGTTGGTTTGCCAAAAATTCGTTGGAGAGCCTTGGAGAAAAAAATTAGCCATTCCTTCCATTTTACCAAGAAAAAAAGATGTTCTAAAGTTGCTTAGTGTATGCTACAAATGAAAGTTGTTCAAGGTGTTGTCACTTGTCGTTGTCTGGAACGTGGCTTTGACAGAATTACTTCCTATACCATGTTTCAAGTTTTCAAGCTATATTATTTCCTCTTTTATAGCTGCGCTTTTCCTATGAGGACTTGTTGTTTCCCCATTGATCTATTTTAAATCTTTTGAAATTGTTTCTTCTCGTAGCAATGCACAGGTTGCTGACAACTATGTACAAAAACTTTAATAGTCAAGTGGCTTCTGAATTGATCGATCTGCGGTGCCTTCTTAAGTTCTTTGTCTATTGAATTCATACAGTCGGGTTCCATAATCGCTGCTGCTTCTGAGATGTCTAACAGCTTTCCTGTACAATTACTCTCAGGTGTTCAAAAAATTTGGGATTGAGAAATATGATCCTGTCAATGAACCATTTGATCCACATAGGCACAATGCAGTATTCCAAATGCAAGATGGTTCTAAACCTCCAGGCACAGTTGCTGTTGTTCTGAAGGTAACTGTGGTATAATTTGTCCTTCATATTAGTGTCATCTATAGTTGGCTGGAAGTTCTATTCCCTTCTTGTTCTTGGCAGTGTGCCTTGGGTGGATCCATTGTTCTGACGATATAGGTCTAGTTGCGAATATCTTGCTTGTTTTGTATTTTGGTTTATTTAGGTCTTTGTAGCTGAAGCAATAACTCTTTTTGAACTTGATAGCACAATTGGAGAAGTAACTTGAAAAGCTTTCTGGATTTGTGAATTTCAGTTGCTCTGAGAGGGATGAGTCTCTTGATGTGGTGTCCAGCAGAAATTGCTAATTTTAGTATAGTTGAGTCAATTAGGATATGGATGATGGTATATGGGCAAGCGAGGTCCCTTTCTCTATGTCTTTTGGGAGCTATTTAGGTCAAGACGAAAAAATCATCAATCGTTAGGCTAGAGTTTATTTCGTTTCCAGAACAGTACTTAGTGAGATGGAGAAGCTGAATGTATTCTTCATCAATCTTCTTCGAGTGTGTAATAAAGGGCTAGTGTTTATTTTGTTGTTGCAGCCGGGTTACATGCTATATGAGCGAGTTCTTCGTCCTGCCGAGGTTGGCGTAACTCAAGCAGCGGAAAACGACACCCCGGAAGAATAATCCAAACTGCGGAAGTCTCTCAAGCACAGAGGTTACTGGGTTGTGGAATCCGAAGCCCGACTCCAAGTGCAATGGCTGTGAACTCGCATCTTCATCTTAAAGACGTCTTGTTCTGTTTTGGGAATTTTGGGTCCGGTAGATGTTTTGGGGGGGGGGGGGGGAAGGAGGGAGGGAGGGGAGAGGTATAGCAGTTTTCGAACTGGCTGTCGATGAGATTTATCCGAGAAACTACAAAGGGGAGTTGCTTTTCTTTGCCATAATTCCTGATCAATGACTAATAATTATACATCCCGAACTTGTACATGTGTACATCGTATGGCACGGTTAGCTTTGAACTTTAATTTGAGGAGTTTTCAGTGCAAGAATTTCCGCTTCAGGGTTGAGGCCCTGAAGGAAAAAAAAAATTGCTGCAGCTGCTGAAGTTGACTCACCATTGATACTAAGATGAATGTCAACTGATTGTAGTTCAGTCTAAATGCCATATCTGAGCTGAATTTAATAAAGTTGGCGTTTATCTCGGGCGGGTGCTTTTGGCTCTGTAATGCTTTAGGGGCTAAGAAAAGGTTCGCGGGGTGTTTCCGATCTGATTGAGCCTGTACTTGCAAATTTACCGTCGGACTATTATTGGGAAACAGCATAAAAATGCTTGGCGGAGAATTACCAGCGCCTGATACGTAATTACAACAGTAATTTCTTTTTTGTGCAAGGCGAATGCAAAATTACCCTGACCTGAGCGAGTCTTTATGATAAATAGAGTTGCCAAACTCAGCTAAACGCATTTCTACGGTTTCGTTCGTTTTGCGAAAAATGAATCATTTGAAAAATATTGTTCTTAAATTGATTGCTCAGTTAATTAAAAGTGTCTTGATTATAGATAATAATTTATATCAATATATTTTGAAAGTATTTTTGTTCATTCATTTTTATAAATAAGAGAAGTGATTATTCTAAAAAGATATATTTTAAATTACTTGTTTATCACGAAATATATTGAATGTAACTTTTTCTGTGTTTAACTTCCGATCAAAAGATTTCCACCTCTTCGAAAAGTAGGGCGTGCATGTCAACACTTTTGCTCTAAAAATCAATTTCTGATTAGAAATTGATTTTTAGTGGCTTCAAAATTATTTATGAAGCAAAAATGCTTTAAAAGTAAAATAATAAAATTGTGTAAATAAACGAATTTTTGCTCTAAAAATTACGCCGTCAAACGAAATTTTACACCGAAAATATTGTCACGAAGCTATAATTTTGACAGTGGGCCAACGAGAAGATTTATCACGGTGGTGTCGTGGAATCACCGCCTCTACCAACGCGTTTGCATATTTACCGTGAGCAGTGTAGAAAAACTCTCCCGCGAAAATTTAGAAAATGAAAAATAAAATAAAATAATAATAAACAGTGCAAGAACAATTTCGCGGTTTCTCGCAGTGTTTTCCCGATAATATCTCTGCTGGATTATCCCCTGGCGAAGCTACAAAAGCGGCTCTCCATCTCCAGCGTCTCCTCCTCCATAGTTGAAGGCTCGAAGCAGCTTCTTCGGAAATGGAGCTCTGCATCAGCTCCACATCGCTTCCCAGTTCCAATCCCTCTCTTTCCCTCGACTCCATCTTCCGCAAGGCCTCGACCTCACTCCCGACCTCATCTCTTCGATTCCAGCGCACAACCTTCGGTCCTCGGAAACCGTCTTCACCTCCTGCGCGAATCCACCTGCTCCGAAGGCCTCTCTCCTCCTCTCCCCCGAACGGTCGTCGCTTCAGGGTGTCCGCGTCTTCCGTCGCCGTTGCCTCGGAGAAGGACCGGCTGCCGGCGGATATCGAGGTCACGGAGGTCGAGGAACCTCACAGCAGAGTGAGTCTTTGCCCTCTGATGTGTTTCACTGCGGCCTTTGATCCTCTTTCTTTGACTAAGCTGGACAGTTGTCATTTCGTTAGTTTTGTAATGAGTGGATGCTTTGCGACGGCATTCGTCCACGGTTGTTGCTGAATTTGAAAGCACAACCTGTATTCGTCTGGTGATTCCGCGCCCACGGAACGGGAACTGATGACATCTTTGAAATCCCTATATTCATCAGAATGCGTCTGTTTCTAGTGGCGGTCACGAAATACCGCCAGTACTCTGTTTTCTTTTGTGTGCTTTCTAAGTTTGAAAAATCGCCTCGCATTGCACTGACTATGAGCTTGAAACTTTTCTGTGGGAAAGTTTGTTTTGAGAATCGAAATAGAGCTGTTTCAACCCGCCCCCCCCCCCCCCCCCCCCCCCCCCCCCCCCCCCTTCTCTCTCTCTCTCTCTCTCTCTCTCTCTCTCTTCTTCTTCTTCTTCTTCTTCTTTTTGGGTGAAGCGGTGAGAATAACGGGAAAGCACTGCGAACAAAAAATAAAATAAAATTAGCGAACAAAAAAATAATAATAATAACGGGAAAGCACTGATAAACACCTACTCATTTTTTGTCCTCTACAGGTGAGATTAAGTGTAGAAGTTCCACCTGTGGTATGCGAAGATTGCTACAGAAGGGTTATCAAGGAGTTCACGAAGCAAGCTAAGGTCAAATGCATATCTGCTTTACTGGGAGCTGTTTGATACATTTTAAGCTGTTGGTCTTGTGCATAACTAATTTGGTTATGCTTCTTCTTTCTTATAATTTAGCAGAGAGTACGTTGTGGAATAGGGGAATGTGTTATTTTATTCTGAATACATTGACTTTTGTGCCTTGGAGAAAAGGATCTTCAGATACCATTGAAATTTCCAATCACTTGCATGTTGACAATATTAAATATAGGGGATAATGTGGATAAACCTTACTTCAGTTCTTCATTTTGGCTTTCAAGTCTGAATGTGATGTATCCTGCTTCATGCCTAGAGTATTTACACCCTTTTCAAAGCAATAGTCACCTAGAATGAACATTAGTAATGCATTCATCTCCTCTTCTTTTGAACCCAGATTCCTGGCTTTCGTCCTGGAAAGAATGTCCCAGAGAGCATTCTCTTAAGTTACGTAGGGAAGCAAAATGTTCAAAAGGCCACCGTTGAGTCTATACTGAAGAGGACACTTCCCCACGCCATGTCTTCGGTATGTTAGAGTAACTTTCACTCCTTTGTGTTTCGATGATTTTCAACAAAAGATTGTCTTATCGATGGTTTATTGGGATCAAATTTCCTGAAAGTTCCATCGAGTAAAATCCATCTTAAGATGCTTACACCTCTTGCCAGCTGCTTAGTGGTGAGTTGTCATTCTCGGCAAAAAGTGGTTGATCCCTAAATTTAGGGCCTAAATGTTTTTGACTTATTAAAGTACTTATGCCTCTCCCACCAAAAAAGAAGAAAAAAAGCTGTTAAATAATTTGCAAAAAGTATGAGTTAAGTGTTACAAGTAAAGTCAGTCAAGCACACGATTAACTCTTTTTGGTGGCAGTAACAAATGAGATACCAATGAATTGGACATGGTTCGTCTTTGATTTGGACTATTTCACTGATATTCGCATTTCAATTGGTGAGTTGTTCAAGAGGGAGCTCGTTCTGCATTTCGAAGGAAGAGATTTTGTGAAATCTTACCTTGGAGTTCTTGAACTGTAAATTGCTTTTGAAATCCATAAAAAGGACATTGACGTGCTTCGAGAAAGAGGAGATTGCCCAATGCTATTAACTATATTTGATTTTCTGCACCAACCAAGAGAGAATCTAAGACATCAGTTCAAGTTTGGTAGGCATCCATTTTAGAGCTTTATCAGGCATGCATTTACTTTGGACAGGTGTCGGGTAAAGCCCTGAAGGACTCAGTTCGCATTGTGACAAAGTTTTCTGAGATGGAGAATACTTATATATCTCTCAGCTCCCTCAGGTTTGACACATGCCTCTCTTGAGAGTATAGATAGACAGCTTTGAATTCACAAGTACAGGTTGGTCTGTTGTCTGTGGATGCAAGGTGTTGTATTTTAATTGCTTTCCTTATAATCCAGATATGATGTTATTGTTGATGTGGCACCTGAAGTCAAGTGGATTCCTGAAGATGGATACAAAAGCTTGAAAATTATTGTTGAAATAGATAGTGAAATAGATGCTCAGAGAGCTTGTCAACAAGAACTAAGACGGCGACACAAATCATTAGGCACATTGAGGATTATAACTGACAGACGACTCCAGGTTAGTAATATATAAGCCTCGACATTGGCATTGCATGTTTTTTTCCTCCCTTAATATAGTACTTTTCCTTTGCTCTATCAAAACTCCAAAAAGCTTCGCTTCGATAACCAATTAGAGAATTTCATGGGATAGATCTGACATATTGCACCTTCATAGTTTATACTCTGAGCAGATAGTGTACCTCAGATTTGTTTTATCGAGGCTCTGGCTGATTTGCAGATGTTAGGTACAAATTTTCAGATGTTTGATGTGTGTTGTCCCCTATATACTCTGGATAGAAAATTATGAACCATTATATTATAGTAGTTTTCATATACTTGGTTGCTTCTTATGCTCTTATTATCCTTGCTTTATCAGCTGTTATGTGAGTCTAGAATCTATACTATTGACATGCCTTATCCACAGATTGGGGATGTGGCTGTCTTGGATATATCAGCAACAACAATCGATCAAGATGAATCCACTGTTAAAAATATTCCTTCTGCAGAAAGTAAAGGTTCGACAATGTCCAGAGAAGTTTTCACAATTTCTATTTGTAGTGCACAACCAGCGTTCTCGTATTCAATTATCATCAAATTTGCAGGGTTTCATTTTGACACTGAAGACGGCGACAAACTGCTACCTGGTTTCCTCGATTCAATAATCGGCATTCAGCGTGGCGAAACAAAGTCTTTCCCACTTTTCTTTCCTGATAACTGGAATCAAGAAAATCTACGTGGTGTCCATGCTCAATTTACAGTAAGTTCCTCTCTGTATATGTACGCACTTCAAGAAATAATGCTCGAAGACAGATTTTTGAAAAATGCCAGTGTCTCTTCTTACAACTAAACTATCATAGCCAGCTCTTTTATTTTTATTTCCTTTTCTTTTTGGCCAATACTGCTGCAACCTTACTAGGCAAACTAATCCTAACTTAAATCACTCTTGAGCCTATCAAGTTTTAAAGCCCTATATTGATCGTAGCACCCACCCCCATAACCTACATATGGATCAACATCAACATCAACATCACCTTTATCCCAAACTAGTTGGGTCGGCGAACCTACATATGGATGGATTCTTCCAAATTACTGTTGAGCCTATCAAGGTTTAAATTCCCTATATTGATCATAATCGTATTACCCACCTCCATAACCTACATATGGATGGATTCTTCTCAAGCTGGATTTGTTACTGGTTTTTCATCTATACCATGGCTGTGCAAATTTTTTTATCTGATCTATCTGATGCCGTCTTTCAGTATTGCAATATAATGGTCTCATTCATATTTAGGTTATGCAGTTTCTTTTTTGGGGAAGCTTCTAGTGAATCTCCAAAAGTAGGCTATATGGGTGTTTGGTGTGTCTTTTTTATATTTACATTTTACTTTTTACTCTTTCTTTGACTTCTAGAGTTCTCGAAGGAATTTTTTAAAATATAGCACCTCAAATTTTTTGAAAACATACATATATTTAAAACTCAAAAGTCACCCTAAATTTTTATAAATTTAATGTTAAATTTTTTGCGCGAAATTTGAATGATTTGTTGTCTTTAGGCTAAACTAAACAAGTAATTCCAGAAACTATGCTGTCAAACTCTTCCACTCAATTAAGTTGCCCAGATTCTGAAATACTAATCTGTTGACTCTTTTGTATAAAATTAAAACCTTTCGTCCATGATTTTTTTCTAGGTTGAATGCAAGGAGCTATTTTATAGAGATCTACCGGAGTTGGATGAGTCGCTTGCTGACAAGCTTCTTCCTGGATGCACTAGCCTGAAGCAGGTAAGATGCACGTTGTTCGCTGTTCAGGATATAGACTCTGACCTATGTGATTCCCTTTACCAGAAGAAGAAAGATAATCTGTCCAAATCTGCAGGTCGAGGATTCAGTGTTGCAAAGATGCCTAGAAGTAGAGCAAACAGCTAAAGACCAAGCAACAGACAATGCAATACTTGACCAGCTTTCAAAGGTCCTCCTCTTGTTTTCTAATAGCTGATTAATTTCCTCTACTTAGGATTTTATAGATCCTTTCTTCAACGTATGTGGCTCTTGTCTCTCGTTGCACCCGCTACAAATGTATAACCATACATTATTGTGTCATGGTTCTCGCATGATGATTAGGATATTCAGTCGCGGAATCGGAGACATCTAGGGCTTGTTCCCTAAGTTCGAAATTTCTAAGAGAATTTTCCTGAATCTCAGGATACCCCTAAATATATTAGCATAGTGCAATAGGTTGTTTAACTTCCTGTAGTGGGCTGTCAGAATGGTTTCTAAGTTTAACATTCCAGTTTTGTTCTTGCTTTTGCTGACTTTTAGATGGTAGAGATTGATATCCCCCAATCTTTATTTGAAGAACAAGGGAGGCAGCTCTACGGTTCCCAGCTTCTACAGATACAGGTCCGTGGACACATTAATATGGCATGATTTTTCCTTGTTATGCAGCAAGCATATTGCATGGAATGTTCTGTACTGTGTTGTTGGCGGTCTCAGAATTACCGGTTGTTAATTTTACTTTTAAGTTCAACTGTTTTAGGCAAGCGTTTGACTAACTCTAAATTTTTCTTTTTGCATGTCCCAACTCAGGCAAATATGAAGTTAAATGAACAGCAATTGGCTTCTCTTTCAAGTCCGAAGGCAGTAAACGAGTATTTGGAAAATCAGAAGGAAAATATCACTCATGTCATAAAACAGAATTTGGCAGTTGGAGATATTTTTAGACGGGAAAATCTGCAGGTATATTTGGCTGATTTTGTTGTTTTGCGGATACATTTTAACTGCTCTGCTTTATGGTGATTTTTGGTGCCTACGAGGGTCTCTCAGTTTAGTTTGGATCTTCTCCTCTTAAACATGAAAGCAGTAGCGAGCTCTTGATTGCAGTAGGCTTATAGAAATATTATGACATTGGCTTTCATCTGTATTTATGCTACTCATGGTCTTAAGTTTTCTCACTTGGTGTCTTTTGGATTTGCTAAATAAGCTCGGCCTATTATCATGGCAATTCCATTAGTTACATGCTAACTTTTAGCTTTCTTCCATCTTGTGCTCTTTATGGCCTCAGAAAACTTTTCTTTTCTTCTTTGTCTCGTGAATTTATTCCCAGTTCTCCACTGAAGAACTTGTCAAGGAGGTTGAGAATTCAATTGCTGAATTTAAACGTCATAATCAGGAATATGATGAAGAGCGTGTGAGGGAACAGGTTCGTGTGTTTATCACTGTAATCTAAGTGCATATCTTGTTCTTGTTGTAATTTTGTCCACAATACTTAGCACGATGAATTGACATTTCTTAATTATGTACAGGATGAGCTCAAAAGGAATATTTGAGAATATATGCAATCGCTGGCATTCTATGTGATGTCTATATATAGATAGTGACATGCTGCATGTATACTTTTGGATCAGATGCTTGAATCTAGTCAGTTTTGCTTGTTTCCTCAGTGAAAACAATTTAGGTGTATCTCTGAATAGGAATGCCCGACCTTTCATCAATGCAGAACCGATCTTGATCCTTTGCTAACGTGTGTTGTTTGATCTTATACTGTCTTCTCTTCTTGAGTAATGCAGGTTCGGGAGATTCTGGAGGGCGCAAAGGTACTTGAATGGTTGAGAGAACGAGCAGAAATTAATTACATAAAAAGGTGATAAAGATAGAGCTCAAGCATGTAATTTTTCACTTTTCAAATTTTGAAACCTGCATTAGAGTCGAGCTTCAGAGTTTCAGGACTGCCATTGTGCGGGGTGAACAAGCTGCCGAAGTGCACTAAAAGGTGAGTAGCAGTTATGAAGCTCGAAATGAATCATGAGATGACTCAAATAAAAGAGCATGAATCATTTCAAAGGATTGTTAACATAAGTGGGGATAAGGGGTGAGCCCCAGATCTAAAATGGTCGAGTAGTATCTGATGGCATTTTGAATTATTAAAAGGTGCCTATTCCTTTATAGGCAATAGCCAAAGAATGCTAAGGCTAAACCGTCGGGTCTTTATCCGAGTCCCTACGCTGCGAAAGATAAAGTGGACACTTGATTCATATATATATATATATATATATATATATATATATATATATAGAGAGAGAGAGAGAGAGAGAGAGAGAGAGAGAGAGAGAGAGAGAGAGAGAGAGAGAGAGATCATTACAAAATGCATGTGGGGGATTTTGGCGGATTCAGGGCAACCAAAACGTCGAACCCACATGAAGCATGAGCTGCAGATGATGTTTCCATCGTCTGCGTATTCAAACGAGGGTCTACGTTCCTCTTATCACAAGAGCAAAAGTATCAGAAGCCACGTGCTCAATTTATATCTTTGTTCAAGGAACAAAAGCATTGATCGATCTTGTTTTTGTTCTGTTGGTTTTTGAGAGAAATAGAGAAGGAAGATTTAGGGTAATGTACGGTCTTCGAATGGAAGACAGGGATGGGTTGCTCCTCTTCGAGAGGGAAAAGGTCCAGAAAATTCTAAAGAGGGCGGCGAGATCTTTTGTCGGATCCGCCTGTACCTGAGCAAAAACTATTATATGGACGCTCCCGCTCTGAAAGGGTCTCCTCCGTCATTAGTTAAGAAGAAAAATTGCTATTGGGCCTACCAAATCGGATCGCGACTGAAATCAGCCGCACTTAATCCATATTTATAAGGTTTTAATCGGGTCCGGTCGATACTTCCTGGACTCATGTGCTGATGCCCCCTTCTTCTGGAGGCGTGAAATGTCTTTAGTTAAAGAATATCTATCGTACCAATGTCAAGTAGTGTAAACTCAAAGCCCAGATACCTGAAATCAAACAATGTGCTGAGCTCATTGACGAGATCTAGGACTCCCTGGACCCGAACGACGATTGGAACAAAACAAAACCTGGGAGGTGTTGGGAGTGCGAGGGCCCTCCCCTAAACGTAGCTACTTCACGTGCTGGTGGGTTTATCGAGAAATGGAGGGACCCATCTGATTCTCGAGCGAAAAAAAAAAAAAAATCTCATCCTTGCTTTCCTCTGCATGCAGACGCAGATGCAGCTGCAGCTGCAGCTACAGCTACAGCCTACAGCCACATTGATATATGACTTTTATGACGTTAATGCGTGGCTCGTATGCCTCTTGTACCCACCTCTTTTCACCGCATTCCCCATTATGCCCTTACAGTTGGCGCGCTCTCTTTCCGGGGTGAAAATGTAGGTGACCTGACCATAGTTTGATAGCTGACTACGTTATATCCATCTATGGCGCGTGATTCGTGAAACAATGGTAAGTAGATGGGTGGGATCGTGTGGAGTACAGTACTTCAATTCAAGCTTCGATGAGATCGTGGTCGGACGATATATCTCGCTGATTCTCGCTTGTCTTTGGCCTAATGAAAATCCAACCACCCAGGTTGGGTCTAGGAAATTTTCGCAGATTTATTGGTCTAGCTTCTTGCCTCAGGAAGATCCAAAATGACCCGGGAACATGGCGTTTCTCAAACGACAGGGTAAAAGAAGAAGAAGAAGAAGAAGCATTGACGGGTCAAAGCGATACCAACTCCAAGTCAACGAGCGCCGAACCGGATGACCGGGTCGCCCAAGTGAAGTGGAAACTGGAAAGCAATGCTACTTCCTCACTCAGTGCCAGTGTCATCCTCGCAATTAATCGGAAAAGACGGGGCATATCTCTTGTGCAAAACCACTTTGATTGATTGAGATATAATGAGACCAATCCATTTTCATGTCCCCACCCACTCTTCTTCACTCTCTCTCTGTGTCTTTGTAGCACGCACAAAGTTGATGCTCCTCGAAACGCTTTAGATCTGATACCACGAACGCGAGGGAAGATCTATGTAAGCATTGCTCCGCTGCACGATGAGCTTTTTGATTGCTACGACGTTTTTTTTTTTTTTGCTTTCGGTGCATTTTCCTCCTCTTCGTCGTGATCGTGCGACGAAATGCTGCAGTCTGCTGTGTCCGAGTGGTTGTGGTGTTGAGCCAGATGTTATTATCCATTCAGTGACTGTAGCTCCAGTAACCGGGGATTCACGTTTGCGTGCTGTTGTATGAATGCGTTGGCCGGGGCCGGATTATCGAAAGCGAACAGTGTATTGGGTAGTTGAACTGGTGCTTGTGGAGTTGAGATCTCGTGGCTTTTGGTGCCGGCGGTTTCTGCACTGTTTCTGGACGGTGCAGTGCAGTTGCTTGACCGGTTGTGGCCCGAGCCCGAGTGAGGCTCTGTTATTTCTTGTCTTGGTTCGTGGGAATGTGGGAAGTACGAGAATGGAGAGAATCGAAAATCGGGATGAACTTGTTGATGAATTATCATTTTGCTGATAAGTTTCTGTTCTGAGAACTGACCAACGAAAGAACTATCGAGTTTTTAATCCCCGTTGCTGTAGCTAGTTTCGAATATTCTTCGTTTTCTCTCTAGTGTATCATCTAATTTGCTTCCTGTCTGCCACTGTTTGGACTTGCAGTAGAGTTGGGATTATCTTGTATCATATAGCATGAAGCGGTTGCGTTAAAATCACTGGAAATTACGTCTTTCGAGATTATGATGGCGCTTATTTCGAATGAATCTCAGTTTTTATTGATTCTATTACAGAGCTTTTTAGGTGCTATAGCTGATCTGATGTTGCGGCTATTGCTCGCCCTTGGTGTAACACGCATTTGTATAAGTAAATAACAAGACCCAGATTGGGAAATAGTATTGATTTCTGCATTCACTCTGTGCTGCAGCTAGGTTCTGATTGAAACCAAAATGACCGCAACTGATTCTCATACCCCTCTTCTTGGGGAAATCACATGTGGTTCTCTATTGCAGAAGTTGCAGGTACTCTAAAAGTCTCTGATATCTTTTAGAATTTTCATTTGTTCTCTTGTTGTTATGAGCGAATCAATTCTACTGGGATGAACATCGTACATTACTTCGCTGTTTTCCCCCTTGAACAAGCTAGTCGTTCCCTTTTTTTGGCAAACCTTGAATAAGCTTAGTTCATTTCATGAACCTGGAACAGGATATTTGGGATGAGGTTGGCGAGAGTGATGAGGAGCGTGATAAGAGGCTTCTTCAAATAGAGCAGGACTGCTTGGATGTGTATAAAAGGAAAGTGGACCAGGCTGCAAATTCAAGGGCACAGCTTCTTCAGGCACTGTCAGATGCCAAAGTTGAGCTCTCCAGTCTGCTGTCAGCTCTTGGAGAGAAAAGTTCGGCTGCAATTGTGTGTACTCATGATTTACATTCATAGGCTTCGATTTTCTCCTTTTTTCCCCCTTCCTCAAGCCAATTTGAATATGATTGTGGGAATATCACACTCCTTTTGTTGTTGTGGTTTTGATGTGTTTTTCCCAAAGTAATGATACTTTTGTTACATAATCTAGTTGGTATTGCAGCCAGGCAAGACTACAGGAACAATCAAGGAACAGCTTGCAGCCATTGCTCCGGCACTTGAACTGCTGTGGAAGCAAAAAGAGGAAAGAATAAAGGAGTTCACGGATGTACAGTCGCAGATTCAAAATATATGTGGGGAAATTGCAGGAACTTTGACTATCAACAATCAAATTCCTGCAGTGGACGAGACTGATTTATCCCTGAAGAAATTAGATGAGTACCAATCCCATCTCCAAGAGCTTCAGAAGGAGAAGGTACAGCGTGTGCTCATGTCATTTCTACATGTCAGCCTATATGCACTTGGGTAGTCCGATCTGACTGCTTGTGTATGTGGCAGAGTGATAGGCTACATAAGGTGCTTGAATTTGTGAGCACAGTCCATGATCTCTGTGCTGTACTAGGGATGGACTTCTTCAGTACGGTTACTGAAGTCCATCCCAGCTTGAACGACTCAACTGGTGTGCAGTCCAAAAACATTAGCAACGATACTTTATCCAGACTGGCTAAGAGAGTTGTAGCGCTGGAGGAAGATAAGAAACAGAGGTTGCAGAAGGTAACTCATCTTAGTACAGTTGCACAGTAGTTATGTCAAGTTAGACTTCTACTTAAGTTGTTGAACCTGACTGATGCTGCATATCTTTCTTCGCTTTGCGTCTAGTCATTGAATAAACATCAGCATTGTGCTGGTTTCAATTTCCGAAAAATTATAGAGTAGTCCTTTTTTTTTTCAAGACGCGATCTGAGACTTCCTTTTTCTTTTTCTTTTTTCTTTTTGGTAAACAGATCTGAGAAATCTTGTTGGTTGGATCAACTCTAACTGCAGCACTAGTTAAGGGGTCCGATCATATAAGTCTTTAGTCTGTGGAGGCTGGGTTATGAGGAGTTTGAGTTTAAAAAAAAAAATCATACATAAATATAAGTTACCAATGACACAATTACGTTGTTGAGTAAGTCCTAGAGTGTTTCAGATTATGAGAAAAGACAAGGTAGAGAGAGCCATGATCCTCTCTGGTATTTTTGCATGTTCTTCAATGTCAAAGCGTGTAATGACGTGTAAGAGCTCTTACTCAGCTGTAGGTTTACCATCTGAATATCTTGCTTCTCTCTTCTTCCATTCTTTACTTTTTGTGTCATCCATTCCTGCCATTGCAGTCTGTGCATTGACTTGTGTTTGTTACTGCAGCTTCAAGCACTAGCTTCCCAGCTAATTGATCTGTGGAATTTGATGGATACCACAGAAGAAGAAAGAGCCCTATTTGACCATGTTACCTGTAACATAGGAGCATCTGTCAATGAAGTAACAGTCCCAGGTGCTCTTGCTTTGGATCTTATCGAGCAGGTATAGTTTTTCCATTTCCTTGCGATAGGTATTCAGAGTAACAGGTGCTTTAATTGATTTCTTTCTTTCTTTTTCAATGTGAAGGCAGCGGTGGAAGTTGAAAGGCTCGATCAACTTAAATCCAGCAGGATGAAGGAACTCGCTTTTAAGAAACAAGCTGAGCTCGAGGATATATATGCTGGTGCTCATATAGAAATAGATCCAGAGGCTGCTAGGGAAAGAATTATGGCGTTGATTGATGCTGGCAATGTTGAGCCTACTGAATTGCTAGCTGACATGGATGATCAGATATCAAAAGCAAAAGAAGAAGCCATCAGCAGAAAAGAGATACTGGACAAGATTGAGAAATGGATGTCTGCTTGTGAAGAAGAGAGTTGGCTTGAAGACTATAATCGGGTATTAATGATTTGAATCTCTCTATCTCTGCCTGCTGGAACTGGTGCTCATGCAGCATCTAATGTTCATTGCGCTTGCAGCAGACAACTGTGGCATAGCTTGAATGCTGAGAATGCTGAAGCAATGTTTACTTTGGGAAAATGACACAAACGGTTCCTAAACTTTAACCCAACGTGCAATGTGGTCCTTGAACTTTCAATTTATTCAATATAGTCCATGAATTTTTAATTTGTTCAATGTGATCCCTGAACTTTTGGTACATGTTCAATTTAGTCCCTGGACTAGATAATCCAGGGACTAGTTTGAATCCAGAGATATAATAATTCGGGAAGTAGTGAACATTTACCAAAAGTTCAGGGACCACATTGAACATATTAAAAATTCGGGGACCACATTGGACATTAGGCTAAAATTCAAGGATCGCATTGTACATTGGGCCAAAGTTCAAGGACCATTTTTGTAATTATCCCTTTTACCTTTATTAGTTATTAGACAAAACGTGCTCAAGTTAGCATCTATGATTAGGGTAGTCACGAGATTTGTCATTCTAGCCTTGTTACTTGCCAATTTGTTGTTGACATGGACAAGAATTACAATTGCATAATCTCGAAAAGGGTTGATATGTCCTCCAAAAATCCAATCTGCCACATCTGAGTACAAGAACAGATGATCTTGAGCACAATAGTCACCTATCAAGACGATTGGCAAAAAATAACCCACTTACTAATACCAATATTAATTATAGATTGTGAGTCTACCTGGGGAGATACTTATCCTTAGTTACGTATTCAAATGTCATAGTTAGTTAAAGCAGGTACCACCATTATTAAGTTGGGTAGGAATCTGCAGAATGATATTCTCATTAATACAATCCTTTGAGCATCTTGTCCGAGTTATTGCCGTGAGTTTCACTCATCATCACTCCTTCATTTACAGGATGATAACAGGTATAGTGCAAGTAGAGGTGCACACTTAAATCTCAAGCGCGCTGAGAAGGCCCGAGTTCTTGTCAGCAAAATTCCCGGTAGGTCATTAATTAAGTTGAACGTTCTGGATCTTTTGCTGATATATAGAAGTGACAATGATTGAAGGATCACCGATAGAGAATGCCTTTGAATGAAGAAGGTTGATGGTTCATATGTTTTGTGTTGTCGGATCTTTTTTGTTTTATGATCCATCTGTTACAGGGATGTTATGCGAGGGTTGTCCTTTATTTTCTCACTCCGTGCCGTTGCAAAATTTCGTCATGAACTGGATTAAGTTCTGGAGGGATGATGTTCTTCTGATTGCCAAAGGCACTGTTAAGTCTGTTATTGCATAAAAGCGGTGTGCACTTCAGTTGATGTCAGTTGGGATATGTTTTATATAGTACCAGAATCTGCATACTATGTGAATGGCAATGGAAAAACGTTACAATGTTGAATAAAACATACCTTTCTTTAACCCTAGCAGTTCTTTATTTAGTTGCATGGGATTGCATAATATATCACTGTGGAAACTACCGCAATGGTAGTATTCTTGGTTGATCAGTGTTCTTGTCTTGTAGCCTTGGTTGACAGTTTGGTAGGGAAAACCCGTACCTGGGAGGAAGATCGTGGTATGTCATTCATGTATGACGGTGTTCCTCTTCTTGCCATGCTCGACGAATATGCTCTTCTGAGGCATGAAAGAGAAGAAGAGAAGCGGAGATTAAGAGTAAGTCCCTAGACAGTGGATGCATGTAATATGGGAAATGAATTAGTTACAAGCAAGATTTTGCTTGGCCTGTGTTTAATGCTTGCTATGCAAGAGTAATGATTTTCATTCTCCCTTTGTGTGCATATTCTGAACTTTACAGGATCAGAAGAAGTTCCAGGACCAGCAAAGTACAGAACAAGAAGCCATTTTTGGGTCAAGGTCCAGTCCGGCTAAATCGACCAGCGGAAAGAAGGTGGTCAGTGCACGTGGAAATGGAGGTACCAACGGAACTCCTGGCCGACGGCTCTCTCTTAGTGCATCCCAAAATGGTGGCAGGTCCATCAACAAAGATGGGAAGAGGGATGACACAAGACCCATTGCTCCGGCGAATTACGTGGCTGTATCAAAAGAAGAGGCCGCTTCCCATGTTTCCAGCAGTGAACCAGTCCTAGTGTCTCCTTAACAATAGGTGCTGTGTAACTGTATTGTCGTTATCTGTATTTGCTGCTAAGATTTGTGTAGAGCTGCAAATTGAGTAGAGAAAATGAGAGGCTGTGTAATTTATGCAAGCGTTGAATTCGTGGTCAGATGCAGGAAAATTTCAGTGGTGTGTGGAGAAAATAATACTGTAGTTGACTCCTGCCATTAATGGATCAGCGGTATCTGGAAGTATATGCATGATGGAAAGCTTACCGCGGGTGACCGTGTGCTAAGATTCAGCGGATTAGCAGATGAGAGGTATTGGAACGATGACATCATGCAAGCAGTAGACCTGGAATTTCCCTTCTAAAATAAGGTGAGCATGTACAAATATCGGAGGAAATAATCCCAATTGCAAGTTTTAAAACTTGTCAACTTTGCGCGCTTAGATCATTTTAGGAAAAAACTTGGTGCACTCAAATTTTGAAACTCAACATTTAGAATTTGCAAGTTCATGCGTTTTGAGTCCTTCCTTCCATCGACCGACTAAATTTACAAGTTTTATAACTTAAAGTACTCAAAATGAAAATCTGAAGACCGTACAAAATGGACAAATTTTAGGAGGTGCCCTGTAATTATGCAGTATCAAACTGTGGAGGTATCTATGTCCGTGGGTTTATACAATTTACATACCAACCAAATCGATCGTTTGCATCTCCAAGTTAATGTTTATATGCAACGTTCGTACCTCGAAGTTAATGTTTATATACATCATCTCAAGGCTTCAGGCTCTGTTTGTTTTTTTCGAAAAAATAGATGATTTGAAAGATATGTTCTTAAAAATGGCTACTTGTGTCACTTACAAACATTGAATGAACAAAAATAAATATTTTCATCGTTCGGAAAAATATTTAGGCATAAATTATTATTTGTGATTAAGGATGCGCATGATAACAATTTTGGAAGTGGATTTATGCTTCAGAAATACTTTTGGAGCACAAACCCGTTTGGTAATTTAGCCTCTGAAGCAAAAATATATTTGGTAAAAAATTTTACTTCTGAAATGAATTTTCACTTATGAATTTGTTTTTCCCATAATTTGAGAAGTTAAAAAAAAAATATTTCTCAATTCAAGAAGTACTTCTCGTCTTATCCTTTTTTCATTAAGCCATAACCCTTTTTCGACAACGCCCACCTTTGCCCTTGCCCACCACATACCACCGCCCACAACCATCGCCACCCACTATCCCTCGCCGCCAACAGCTAACCGCTATCGCCACCGCCGTCCACTGTCGACCTCTGTCGCCTATCACCGCCAGGGACCATCGCCAATCGCCGACCATTGCCCACAAACCTCTGCTGCCGGCGGGAGGCCAATATTATGGGCGATGTGCCCATTTTATAACTCAGTTTGAGGATGTTTTAGTCTACATGGGTAACTCACTTTTTTTCTAAAATGGGTTGAAAAAAAGGGAAGCCCAAAAAACGGGTTAAAATATGGGTCACTTTTATTGACCCATGTTTGAACCCATTTTTCAACTCTACAAGGTCACACCCACGATCATGAAGCCATTGTAGTCATCATCTCTGTTTCCTTCTTCTTCACTAGAGGCGTCAAATGGGTGGGTCGGGTCGGGTATGGGTCGGGTCGAATATGGTCCGACCCATATTGACCCATTTAACCCGTTTTGACCCATATTCATCCAATGCAAATTTAGTGACCCATACCCGACTCAACTCATACCCGACCCATACCCGACCCGACCCGTATTACTTAAATACTTATATATTTAGCTAAATTATGAAATATTTATTTCTTATAATTTATTAAGAAAAATTATATTGCTAAAACATGCAATTGAATTTTTCTGAAAAAATTTAAATTTTTTCTTTATAAAATAATTTTTTATTATAACCGGCCACCTGCGACCTCTGCTCGCCACTGTTGACCGTTGCCTGCTTCCTGCCATCGTCGTCCCCTCAAACTGCTGCTCGCCACCTCCGTCGCCGAAGCTGTAGCTCTCCCCGTACGGGCTGCCGCTTCTGAAGGCGTAGGGGGCGTAATCGGAGCTCGGGAAGGGAGGTGCTCCGGCAGGTTTCGACGCTGACTCGCACTTGATTCTGGTTTATCTTGCCAAGTTAAGTTAAAAGACTTCAATACTAATTGACTCATACACGCACTGTGGCGGCGGTCGATGGCCGGCGGCGGCGGAGGGTGGTGGTTGGTGATGGTGACCGGAGGTGGGCAGCGATGACCATTGGCGGCCAAAGTAGAGCGACGGCCAAGGCAGGAGAAAAAAGAAAATAGAAAAAAAAATTATATAAAAACAAATTATTAAAATATTAAAAAATTAGATTTTTAAAAAAATATTCACAAAACTTATTTATGATTGCTTTAAGATAGTTTTCTTAGCTAACCCATTTATGGCCCATTTGAAACCCATTTATGACCCATAAAGTTTTTAAGCAACCCATTTATGACCCATTTAAGTACTTAAGCTAACCCATTTTTGACCCACCACCATCAAATATGGGCCAAATGTGGGTTCTAGACCCATTTTGCCACCTCTATTCTTCACCAAGGCCGAGAGTGACAAACATAGAGGAAGATCACCCGTACTTTCTCCTCCTCATGGCGGTTCCCTTGGAGCTTGGAGGAAGCAGGCGATGCTTGACAATGATGACGCTATAGGTGTAGGGAGGCTCGAGCCACGACACAAAGCGAGAGCCACAGGATCTAGCTCCGAGCTCGCCGGCTTCGGGCGATCTTAGGGCTCATTGGGATCTGGCCTCGGGCACTGGATCCGTCGAGCCTCGAGTTGTAGTTGCCGAGACATGGCCGCTGGCTGGGCTGTCGGCCGTTGCCGAAGCCTTGCAACCGACAGACGAAGGAGGGAGGACAAAGGAGGAGAAAAGAAAATAAAATAAAAATATCTTTAAAATTTTACTAAATTTGTATTTCATAAAAGTGTTTCAGCAATATTATTCTTTTATCAAATTATTAGGACAGTATTATATGATTTAGTTAAATATAGAAATGTTTAAGAAATATAGATTGGGTATGGGTCATTAAATTTGTAATGTGTAAAAATGGGTTAAAACTAGTCAAATGGGTCAATATGGTTGGATCATATTCGATCCGATCCAAATCCGAACCCACCCACCCCATTTAACACCTCTACCCACTGCCAACCATTGCCCACCGTCGCCTACCACCTACCTTCGCTGGTCGCGACCATCGCCGACCTCAACCACCACCACCCGCCAATAACCGCTGACCTCGGCTGACCTCAACCACCACCACCCGCCGATAACTGCCGACCTCCGCCACCCGCTGCTAGCCGTCGACCATCACCAACACACCCCCCCCCCCCTCCCCCAACCACCGCTGCCTCCAACCACCAGCCGCCACCAATCGTCAACCATCGCCCCACCCATCACTGTTGCCATCCGTTGACTGTTGCTGACCACCACCGTCGGTCGCCAGAGCAAAAAATAAATTATTATTATTTTATTTTTTAAAAGTAAATAAATATTTTAATAAATAAAAATTATTGTTAAAGGAAATTTAAAAATGAAAGAGAAATTTTTCAGCCGCCAACAATAATTTTTCGTAAAAGATTTTCTGAAGCAAAAGCGTTGCCATGCGCGCCCTAAAATATTCTCATTAACTAGTTATTTCAAGCAATATAAGTGTGACTATTCTTAAGAGAATGCTTTTCATATCATCAATTTTTCGAGAAACAAACGGAGCCCATATCTTCGTGCATGAGTTGCTTCACCGTTAGAATTCTACGGGAAAAAAAATCTAATTATTATTAACACGTAATCTTGTTTTGTCACCCGAATTATACAACGTTAAGTTATGTAAAAGACACTCGGGTAGTTGCAATAATTTCTTTACAGGCTCATAATTTACCTTCGAGCGATTGGCCGCATATGAATGGAATGAGCTAGAGATTTTGAATTAAAGCCGAAGGGAGCGAGCAACGAAACTGATAGCCACGTAAGAGAGAGGAGAGAGAGAGAGAAAGACGGTGAGGGTGAGCCCAGGGTCTCGGATCGACGGGGTTCTTCTGGGGCTCCGGCGAAACTGAACTCTGCGAGACAGAGGTGGGGGAAGAAGGAGATGTCAGACCTAGACAGGCAGATAGAGCAGCTCAAGCGATGCGAGCCCCTGAAGGAGTCCGAAGTCAAGGCTCTCTGCCTCAAAGCCATGGAAATCCTCGTCGAAGAGAGCAACGTCCAACGCGTCGACGCTCCCGTCACCGTAAGCAAAGCTCTCACTTCCTCCGCACCCCCCCCCCCCCCCTCCCCGGGCACTTTCCCCGTTTCTTCAGCTTCCCACGCCTCAAGCTGGGCGTCTCGTCTCGTCTCGTTTCGTTTCCTCCACCTTGTTTTCTTCTTTTGGTTTCGAAGTCTTGGCGGCTGATGCTTTTGATGGGGGCCTCTTCGATCTAGGGCATTCTTCGGACTGTCTCGTGTTCGTGCTTGTTTAGGGAGCTCCGGCGGTCTGTTAGGGCTTCTTCGCCTTTGCGGGACGCATATACCGTGTATTCCGGTTGATTGGTTGTCGTGGAGACGAATGATAATGAGTTCTACGTGAGCGAGAGTCAACTGCGATTAACTAGATTTGCTAGTTGTTGGCCTGAATGATAGCGATGGATGGTTCACATTGCTATTGTACTTTTTCCCTGCTGACTATGATGTGGTAGGGCTTTGAACGAGTAGAGAGCAACCGTGTATGTCTTTTACCTTCTGCTAGAGCAAGCTCAATCTGATTTGTGAGACTTTTGATGGCCAACTGCTCTTTGAAATAGAATACACATTGTAGATTTTCTTGGCATGAATGGATGAATGAATGCCCTTCTGGGTTTAGATATCTAACCGCTGCTTTCCGCTCTGTAGATATGTGGGGATATTCACGGTCAGTTCTATGACATGAAGGAGCTTTTTAAGGTCGGAGGTGATTGCCCCAAGACCAACTACTTATTTCTAGGAGATTTTGTTGACAGGGGATTTTATTCCGTGGAGACATTCCTACTTCTGCTTGCTTTAAAGGTGCTAAGCTGTACTTGTCTCTCTTCTTGTTTATGATTGACTGGACATAATGGCTGCTCTATTTAGTAATTTTTATTTTTGCAATTTAGTTTCTCAATAGGAAGAAATTCTTAATTTACTAAATTAACTAGACTTAGGCAGAATGCCATATCCAATCAAATTTTAAAAAAAATCCATGGGATGATTTATGAATTTTTAATCAATCTCCGGGATCGAGAGATCGAAAACTCGAAAAGGAATTTTTGAATTCAATTCTTATGGAGGTGGGCAGCTGTGTGACAACGCTACAAAGAAAGCGGCGCTTTCGTGTAACATGCTATGGTCTCAACGCCCGTAAGCAGCGTTTCTGCTAGAGTTCAGACAAACTTCGCCTTGGATATGCTTCTTGTTAATCTTTCGTGAGGATAAAGCTCTTTCCTTTGCAGTGATTAATCTAGTCCGCCTAGACATCCAGATGTGTTCGACGTTTTACTAGAAAAACTTATGTATTGATAGTAAAGAGGGGAGAGAATAATAGGTCAAGGTCATTTTTCTATTGTCTTCGTGCATACACTTGGTTTTGCAACTGCAACGGCATTAGGTGGGGGGGAACTCCCTCAAGTAACTAGTGAGATGACGTTGTACCTTTCTCCCCAAGGGAAAAATAAAGTAAAGTATGTCCTCATGCCCGATTTTCCTTTGTCAGCTGCATTAAAGGAATGAGGCATTATTTGGTGAAAGAATTTTTCTGTTGTAAGATGCTTCCTCAACACAAATCGCGTAATTTAGAGTATGTGAGTATGTTGATCTTAAGAACGAATTGATATGACTTAATCACCCTTCTTTCACCACGTCAGTCCTTATATTTTGTTTTGACAAAGTTCCTCTGCAATCAGGTGAGATACCCGGATAGAATAACACTGATTCGAGGGAACCATGAAAGCCGGCAGATCACGCAGGTTAAATGAATCTGTTCTCTTTGAAACCGATTTGATATATGAGTCTTTTTATCTAAATATGTTTGTCCATACTCTTTTAATAGGTCTATGGCTTCTACGACGAGTGCTTGCGAAAATATGGCTCTGCAAATGTGTGGAGATATTGTACCGACATCTTTGATTACTTAAGGTTTGTCTGTCATTTTATTCACTCGGGTACTTAACCTCTTTGGGAGGAACTGAGGAGATCATATGAAAAAGAAAAAGAAAAGTCATAATTGCTTTCGTAAATAATGCAACAGGGTTATTTAGTCTAGGTGACACTCTAAATCCTCTAGTTCCAACGCCCTATCCTTTGCACTGCCTTTAGCACATCATAGTCTAACACTTGGAAAAGGTTAGAAAATCATATGATCTACAGGTGCGAAGTGTAAATTTATTTGAAATCTCTGGGTGCAAAGCATAGGGAATTGAAGATGGTGCGAAGTGTGTGTTGAAACTAGAGGGGGACAAAGTTGGGGATGGTTTTTGTAATTCCCCTCCTTTTTCTCTTTGTTTGCAGTTCAACCATGGGGGTTTGCTTGGCTATGTGTCGATAATTTTGGTTTAGAATGTAGTCAGTGGTTATGTAATGTCCGACAGAATTCTAACTCCAAACTTTTTCCCTTGACATGCTTCATGACTAGTTTTTGTCTTCCTCCCTTGAGACCAGACGAATGTGTCTCTGAAATTTGTGTTGGACAATAATTTACCCTTTTGATCGCATCTTTTGAGATGAACCTTTTTTGGTGAAGATAAATGAATTTGACTGGATGACCATCCCAATTTGGATTTTTTAGTTTGTGTCTTCTTGAGTAAGGTTAGACATATGCATGCTAGTCATCTTGACTTGCTCGCAGAGTTCTTCAATAACTGTAGTTCCCATGGGCGATGCATTTTCACACAATGCAAAAGTTTACTGCCATTCCAATATGTCAGTACTATTCATTCTGCCAATGATACTTGCTTCCATTTAATACTCCTTGAGGGGCAAGATAACTGTCTGGTTACAGTTTGCTTGGTCATGTACAGTTTGTCGGCGCTCATAGAGAACAAAATCTTTAGTGTCCATGGTGGTCTCTCTCCTGCCATATCCACACTAGATCAGGTCTGAAAGATAATCTTACATTATTTTATTTTGAAGCTCTTTTTAAAAAAAAAAAAATTGAGTTGTGATGTCTCAGTCCATTTTCTAGATTCGAACAATTGACCGCAAGCAAGAAGTACCTCATGATGGTGCAATGTGCGATCTCTTGTGGTCTGATCCTGAGGATATTGTTGATGGGTGGGGTTTGAGCCCCCGTGGTGCTGGTTTCCTATTTGGTGGAAGTGTTGTGACTTCCTTCAATCACTCCAATAACATTGACTATATATGCCGTGCACATCAGTTGGTGATGGAGGGATATAAATGGATGTTTAACGACCAAATTGTGACAGTCTGGTCAGCTCCAAATTACTGTTACAGGTAAGTAGTTAATTTCCAGTTTTCCCTTTAGTTGACAAGATTTCAGTGTTTTACCTCATGAGCGGATGTGTTGCAGATGTGGTAATGTAGCTGCCATTCTGGAGCTCGATGAGAACTTGAACAAAAAGTTTCGCGTATTTGATGCTGCACCGCAGGTTTGTATGCTTTTCCAATGTTCAGATTGATGTCTCATTCAATCATTTCAACTATATGCAAGATGTCAAAATTTGTATGGCAGCTATTTGCTATCCGATAGTTGATGAACCATGTGTGCCATGGTGAACATTGTACTCTGGGAAGAAGGGGCACGAATTCATATGGCAGTGGATTCACATGAATTAGGTTGTCTTAGATGCACTTAGCTCTCTGAAATTGCAAAGCACATCTAATAGACTTATGGCATGTATAATTGGGATCCCCTAGTATTTTTGGAGTAAAAGCTGTTAATTCTTGCAATGCATGACAGCTCTCTCTTAATTCACTTGTGTAATTACGTTTAATATGTTACATCGTTGAAAACATCCTCGTTACATCTCCTAAGACCGTTGTCTTTTCTTTCTTTAAAGGAACAGCCACCGCCATTAATTGTCATTATGCTTATCGCTTGAAGATTGTTCTGAAATGATTGATATCATTCTAGAAGGATCTAAGTTTCAATTCTTAATTTGCAATACAGCATTTCCAGATGCATTTCTGCTCTCCCTATTGCTACTTTTAGCATCTGGTTTTGTTCTGTTCTTCTTTCTGGTTGAACCAAACCATGTTATGTTACAGGAATCAAGAGGCACTCCTGCCAAAAAACCGGCTCCAGATTACTTCCTTTGATTTTATCTGTGAAGATTAACTTTTTACACATCCGAGATGATTTGCATTCATGTTGAAGATGGTTAGACGCGCCATTCAGTCAAGCTGGTGCATTGGGTAGTCGTAGTTCATCACCAGCTCCTACTGGCAGGGTTTGCCTGCGACCATCTGTTTGGGTTGTTGGTTTTGCCTCAATTTGTTTTTTTTTTTAAATTTCGCGGGCTTCTACCATCTGTAATGTTTTGATAGTGTGTATTAATTAGCGGCGTATTAGAGGAACATCCCCCCACAGAGAAGAGGACCATCATTCTTGTTTGTTTAGGAGATGGAGTCACAGAATCAGTGCTTCCGTTGAAAGAAAAATATTTATAGCTGGACATCTGAGAGGAATTTCTCAAGAACATTAATTTTTGGGAAGACTTCCCAGATCCATTCTTGTCTTGTTTTTAGGAAGAAATAAGATTTATGCTGTCGATTGTTGACTGTGACGTTTCCTCCTCGTTAATCATGCATAATTCAGTGCTTTGATTTTTGCTAGTTGTCCTTTCCTTATATGTAGAACCCAGAAGGTGTGCTATGTTTAATGAGAGATTGTAAACCTTTTTCCGATGAAGAGTAATTAAAATTGGGAAGTTTTAAGGCAAGACAATGGTTTTAATTCGTGTAAAACTAGTAAGGCTCGCCTTTTTTTTTCGCTCATCATTTGGCTAATACACTCCCTTATTTAACGTTTTGACCATTTTATCCTCCAGTTTTCCACCTTCGCCTTTCAGCATGTTTGTATGATGCGGACTCAAATGTGGGGCTCATTTGTTGTCACTATTAGGCTTTTTGTTTTATTTGTTTGTTCTTTTTTCTCTGCTCCACCCCGATGCTCTTTTTGTGTTTTTGATCTTCTCTTCTTCGTTCCTTACACAAACAAAATCCGAAACTTTCTTCACGAACTCTAGTCCTCAATCCCGTGCTTACGATATACCACGATTCTGGATGCGCAAGACCCATCACATCTCTAGTGCTCAGCTCGATCCTCCTCCTGGGTTTTATGGCCAATTCCACCCTTGGTCTCAAAACCCATTTTGTTCAACCTTCTCCGTCGTCCTCCTCTATTGATTTTAATGTTCCTTTCTTCTAACTCGCTTCTGTGCCAACCAAGTGTTTGATAGAATTCCCCTTGAAGTCTTTATTGCGTGCTTTTTCCTAGTTTCTGTGATGCATTTTTTTCTTTGATTTCTTGGTTGCTAGTGTTGTTCTACTTGTATTGGAGTCTTTCTCTAGTGCAGGAGCATCTTCAGGGTCATTGCAGAACTAGATCATGGAACAATGCAAGCCAAGCGGATGATCTCAAATCGAGAGTGGGCCCACCGCTCGCGGATGCGGAAGCAAAAGTACATGAACAACCTAATGGTCATCTCATGCTAGCTTTGATTTCGGCCGTAACTAAGTTTCTCGAGAAACTTGAATTGCTTTCTCGACGACTTGTTCATGTTCGCCAAGGAGCTCCAAGTTCCCAACAGGGCTTAGTTTCGAACTAGAATAACTTTCTTACTGTGGTGCAAAGAATAAAAAAGCAAGACGTGTATACCAAAACCGCCCTGTTGGTGATGTGGATGGAGGTTCGGGAGGGGGAGATGAAGAATGTCGAGGAAACTCTTCCAACACACGAGAAAGGAAATTAAAAGGAAAAGAAACAAATAAAACAAGAGGGACAACAAATGGGATCCAAAATTGAGTCAGCATGGTACAAGCATGCAAAAGGTGGGAAAAGTAAAGGATAAAATTGTCTGAATACCAAATAAAGGAGTGTATTAGCCAAATGAGGAGTGAAAAAAGCGTGAGCCATTAGTAATTGCCCTTGTCCATTAGTATATTCATATGTTCTCCTGTTTCTGGACTCAACATGTTTGGATTCTCCATATGTGGGAGGAAGTTGACGAATGTAAAGTTGTAACGGGGCTGTCAAGCGAAATCGTATTACGAGACAACTGGCTTGTGTCAATGATGATATTTTGGCTAAAGATTTTGAAAAAGAAAAGGGGAAGTGAGCCGTCCTGATCGGTCATTAAGGCTGCGTATGGTAACGTTTCTGTTCCTTGGAGTATTTTTTTAACAGAAACACTTTTTTGTGTTTTTGTTCCCGGCTACGATTTTTTGGAAAAAAAACGCGTTTGGTAAGTAAAAAAAAAATACTTTTTTTTTCCACCGGCGGCGGCCGCCAACAACCGGCGGTAGTAGAGGTCGGCGGCGGCGGCTGGCGGGTGGTGGCCGCGTCGGCGACGGTGGATGATGGTTTCAAAAAATATTTCAAAACTTATAAGCAAGTTCTTTTTATTTCTTCAAAAGTGTTCCCTGGCACAAAAGTGTTACCCGAAACACTTTTAGAATATTTTTTAACTATATGCGTTTCTGTTCAGAAAGTGTTCCAGGAACACTTTTGGAACAGAAACAATTTCCTTGGTTACGATCCATACACGCCCTAAGTGCGAGATTCGGTCGTTATTATTTGTCACTTTCTTTTTTGGGTTATATATATATATATATTTTGGGGGGTGGCTGAAATGACGGGCCCTTGCCTATTTTGGAGGATCTGGATCCCCTGCTTTAAAGGCATTAGTACCTTAGTCCATCCGGATCGTCCATTTTGAAATGGACGGTCCATATCGTTTATATAGGGAGAGAATTTTATGGGTTAAAAAAAAACGATTTTGGTCGTCCATTTTTTAAATGGATGGGCCAGATCGTTTTAGGATTAAGTCACCCCTGCCTTTAAGGCAAGGGATCTGTTTCGTATTTTGGATCTTCGGATGTGAGTGAATCGGAGTAGCTATGATTTAAATCTGAGTACTCCGCAAGGAGTGTGGAGTCCTTATCATGACTTTCAGAGACGTCGGTAGTAAAAAAATTACTCAGTCATATCACTGCTTCTACCGGATAAATGAATTTATTCTATGGTGCAAAGCAAAAGCCAACGGAAAGTTGAGTTGCTATCTTTTGGCAATTGTTTCCTTCTCATGTATTTTTTCCATTTTCATTTGAAGAATGTATCTTAGACAATGTATGTAGATTTATTTCGCAAAAGAGAAATCGGAATTTGTAGTACAAAAAGTTATTTCAAATATTTCTTTTATATTTTTCCACCTACTTTTCTCCTTCGTATATTCAAAATCCAAATAACCGCAACTTTAAAGGCTTTATAATTTAATACGTGCAAATGTCGCGCATGCGACTGCTGAAATGATAATAGTGGGTGTGCGCAAAAAGTCTGAGCCCGTAATGCAATGAGCAATCCTATGTTCAAGTGGAATTTTAGGATCGTCCCCGGTGACGTGAATATGGACATTATTGTCTTTTTTTAGTAATGTCACAAATGACGACTCTCCGCATACCGTGTATTTTAAGATTGCTTTTATTCATTATCGGCAAATTGAGTCCTCTTTGTCGTCTCATTGTGTCATGCAACAATGAGACATGCAACGTTGTTGCAGCCTGACGTTGCTAAACCAATTACGCCTTCTCCGACAACCACTCACTTATTTCCCTTTTTTTTTTTCTCTTTGGAATGAAAACCATCTCGTACCTTCACATCAATTATCATCATGCCTTTATTTGCGAAAATAAAAAATTTTCCCTCCTGAAATGGCCGTGCTAAATTAAACCCAAAAAGAAAAGCACCCGAAGAAGGCAGGGACATCCTGGTAAAAAGGGTCGCGCACGATTGTGTCCATGATGTCGAAGAGCAAAATGGGTTTGGGGATCCTCGGGAAGAGACAACCCCAGGTGGGGCCCGCCTAGCTCTTCCTTCCCCAGGCGTGAAGTTTACGCTTTGCAAAGTCACTCTCTCCTCTTTCAGCCTTCTCTCTCTACAAAGCCTCACACAATCTCTCTCTCTCTCTCACTTCCGTCTTTTCTTCTACTTCTTCTTCATGTTCGAAGCTTGAAACTTTACCGGAAACCCATCAGGCACGATGCCCACTCTCCTCTCAATCCTCCTCATTTCGACCGCTGTACACTTCTCCTCCTCCCAAACCGACGTCGCGCCGTCTCCCGCCTCCGACGCCTGCAACAGGTCTTCCTCTCCTACTCCTACACCGGCGGATCCCAGCTCCCCCCGGCCAACGCGACCCACCAGGCCTACCGCTTCGAGTCCACGCTCACCGTCCTCAACAATGGAGCCGGAACCGTAACCGGGAACCGGCCCGGAACCGCCGGTTCCGCCTTTTTGTGGAACCGGAACCGGCGGTTCCACGGAACCGCCCACGTCCGGAAGGAGATCAACTAGGTCGGCCATAGCTTGTGTCGTCCGGCCACTCCACCAGCAAGAGCGAATCGGTTCGGACGGGCTTTTTTCCCGAGCGAAAGCCCAAAAATCCAAACTGCTCGAGAGACTGTAAGGTTGAACTGGAACCGAACCATCAAACAAATTTCAAATCAATTTTTTTTTTTTATCACCAGAGATACTTAGTGTTTATTGTTTAGTATTATTATTTGTGGAAAAAGGATTTAATAAGAAATTTGATCATTATATATCCCTAAAGCAAAACCCACTTTAATTACAAAAAAACGAAAATAACAATGGGAAACAAATATTTACGGACCATAATTTCGAGTTTCAGTGTCTCTGGCGGTTATTTCAATTTCGGGTTTTCGCGTCTCGCACTTGAATTCCAAGTTTCCCTTTTTCGACCGTTGTACAAACCAAGAAACCAAGAAACCCATTTAACATTGGTATATGCAAGGTCTTCCAAGACACAGATTATTGGTACCCTTCTTCACCGTGCTCTTAACCAAACGTCCAGAAAAGACCTCCTTAATCAGGGAATAAACCAGCTTGATCCTTCCTGCGCCGAAGGCTCGCCCGATAAAAATGTCGTGTGCGTCAAGCTCCCCTGTTCCTGACTTCCTTTCATCACCCGAAGCAGTACAGTCGGAAGACTCGAAACAGAGAGTGACGTCTCAGGAAAAAACAGAGCAGTCGAAGGAAAACAGAGCTATGGAAGGGGTGACGCACAGCGGGAATGGTAATTTTTCGAGTGAGGATGATGATCAATTCCCGAAAGGTTTAAGGGTTCTTGTGGTTGACGACGACGTAATTTGTCTCCACCTTCTGGAAAAGATGCTTCGAGATTGTTCGTACCAAGGTAACTTCACTGCATTGCTTCGCTCTTCCTCTCTTCTTGCTTCAACTTCGCGTCTGCAACAACTTGTGTGTTTATGCTGTTTTCTGAGTCGATCCGCTGTTGCAAAACTTATAATTAATTATGGCGACTGAACTGTAGAAAAGAGAACTCTCACTTTTGTACTCTAGGTAGTCGAAAAAATTAGTTTCGTGCTTCCTTTATCCGGGGTTTCATGTTCAAACTGCCAAGTTTGATTCTGGGATGCGTCTTGTGAACATAAGTGGTCAACAATCTGCATATCTGATGCGTATGATGTACTTTTACAGTGACCAAGTGCCAGCGAGGAGAGGAGGCGTTGTCGTTGATTAGAGAGAATTGGGGCCGGTTCGATTTCGTCCTGACCGATGTTCACATGCCTGGGATGGATGGTCTTCAGCTTCTTGCCGAGATCGCTGACATGGAGATAAACTTGCCTGTAGTCAGTAAGTTCTTATCTGTCAATTAACACAAGTCAGACTCATAAATTTATGGAATGTAAGGTGACAGTCATGTCCACGTTTTTGTTTGAATTTGCTAGTGTTTTCTAGCGATGATGAAAATGACACTGTTGCGAAAGGCGTGAAAAGCGGGGCATGCGATTTTCTAGTAAAGCCGATTCAGATCAACACCCTCAAGATTCTGTGGCGACATGTTCTTGGGTGCAACCCACCATCGAGGAACAATTATACTAAAAGTTTGGGGATGCCGCACCCTCTGACCACATCGTCATCTAACAATACACATTCTCAGGTAGAGAATGAGGGAGAGAATTATAAAAGCTTGAAAAGGAGCAGCGAAGATGAAGCCGATCAAGGCCAGACTAAAAACGGGGCGAAGAAACCCCGCATGGTTTGGACGCCGGTGCTCAACCAGATGTTTATCATGGCCGTCGATATTCTTGGAAATGATGGTAAGTGATGTTGTACCTGTTTCCTTTTTTAACTGAGATCATGGCCTACTTGACCGATGTGTTTTCTTTATGACACATGATGCAGCCGCCAAACCCAAGAAGATACTGCAGATTATGAGGACAATGACAAGTGTTCCTCATCTCACTAGGCAACATGTCTCCAGCCACCTTTAGGTAAGAGTCCATAATTCAACCTCAGTCAGAAAGACCAAGAGCAAATTGGGAAAAACATATCAGTAGAAATGCTTATTGAATCAAACCTGTTGATTTTGCAGAAGTACCGCAGGAACACCAGGAAGATAGGCGAAGAGCTTCAAAGTGCACATTCTTCTCTAACGAACGGCCCTAGCTTCACTGATCTCACTCGTTCCACTCCACCGTCATCATCATTAATTGGATGCGGCGATACCCAAAATAATGTAGCTTCATCTCAATATCCATCACAAGCTATGAGCATCACAGATTGCAATATGAGGATGCCTAATCTTGTTGAGTTCCCAAGTAGCAATGCGCTGCTGCAGTCACAACCATTTGCACAGTTCCACCAGCCAAATCCAGTTCTCTCAATTAGTGGTCAACAGCAAGTGGATATGTCCTATGCTCCTGCATCATCCATTGAGTTTGCCTCACCGACGAATGATAACACACTCCCAATTCTTTGTGAAGCTGCAGCTGTAAGAGACGATTTTTCCCCCATTACTCACCCTCTTCCATTGCACAGCCATATTTCATCACTCGGCATACAAAGCCTTAGTTCAAGTACTCCTGCTTCTGAGCTGGGTGCGCCTATAGCCTTCAGCACCTTCGGAGTTGAAGTGAATGAATCTTGCGACAGCAATATAAAAGAATTTTTTTACTGGAACAACAATAATCCCATTGCCGAGGACCTCCAAGTATACAACAACGAGGATATTTTTGCAGATATGCTTGATCAGGTTAGTTGCTTCTGGTGGATGGAGATATTCTCCGGATTTTGTTGTTCAGTTTAATTCCGATAGAGCGATTGAAAACGGCGGCTCGTTCTAGTGACTGTTCTTTACGTCTTTAATGTAGAATTTGTTCGAGGATCTTGGGTTTGGGGAACACGTTGCTTTTCGGGACAGCTACATCTAGAACAACGGGGCGATATAGGAGAAGACTAAAGATTAATCTTCCTGCGGCAGCATATTTCTGTTGATAATAGCATAGATATACGTACTCTCTTAACTCTGGCTATCCTGTTTTCTATTGAAGGGATAGCTAACTGTGAATATTTCATTAAAATCATTGACATTTTCAGTCTCTCTCGACTCTCTCGATTGTTCACGGACGGGCATGTGCATGAGCGGGCATGCATGCCCACTCGAGTGTGCTTGTGTTTATCTTTGTGCGCACATGTCTAAATGCCAGCGTAGGTATATCTGTGTGTTTAGGTTGTTGGTGTTGCCTTAAAATCTAGAACCTGTTGAATTTTATAACAGGCACCTACCAATTTACAGGATCTTGAATATCGCATCAATTTACTTTTTATCATACAGAAGAATCTCGTGCTTACTCTTGCATTTAGCAGAAGAATTCCCACCTTAAAATTGAAAATGCTCAAAAACTAACAGTGTTAGTTAGTGTGGCCTCTTCACTCGTAACTGGAGATGGTTAATTGAACTAGCCTGGACGTCATCTATCTGAATTAATTAGGCTGCGTATGGTAGCGTTTCTATTCCAGGGAGCATTTTTTGAACAGAAACATTTTTTTGTGTTTCTGTTCAAAATTACGAGTTTTAGGAAAAAAACGCGTTTGGTAATTTAAAAAAAAAAACACTTTTTTCAGTCGCCGACCGGAGGTGGGCGACGGCCGCCGGCGACCGGCGGCGGCGGCGGCGACCGTTGGCAGCGATCGACGGCGACCGGCGGCGAAAATCGGCGGCGGCCGGCGACCGGCGGCGGCGGCGGCAACCAGCGACCGGCAGCGACGACCGGCGGCGGCCGGCCGGCCGGCGACCGGAGGCGGCGGCGGCGACCGGAGGCGGCGGCGGCGACCACCGTCGGCGGCGATCGACAGCGTACGGCGACCACGGCCGGAGACCGATGACCAGCGGCCGGCGACGGCGGCCGGAAACCGACGGCCGGCGACGGTGGAAGGCGACCGTCGACGGTCGGCTTTTAGCGAGGCGGCGAGTGGTAATCGCGTCGGCGACGATAGATGGTGGTTTCAAAAGTGTTCCAAAAAGTGTTCCCAAATCCCAGAAGCAAGTTTTTTTTGTTCCTTCAAAAGTGTTCTTTGGCACAAAAGTGTTCCGCGGAACACTTTCGGAACATTTTTGAACCATACGCGTTTCTGCTCCAAAAGTGTTCCCGGAACACTTTTGGAACAGAAACAGTTTCCCCAGCCACCATCCATACGCAGCCTTAGCAACCATACTACGTTTAGCAGCGATACTAGAAGCTATCAAATCCGTATTCGAGTTCAAATTCAGCAGTCTAAGCAAAAGGCATCAAATGCTTACTCTACGTTGACCAAATTCGAAATTTCGAAATCCAAACCACTGGTATTCAATGAGGGAGATACCGTAAGCATATACTCTAATTGAACAGTAATATTTCGAGCGACGAGTTCTGAGGAGAAAACTCAGGCCAGTTTGTCATAAAAGCAGCAAGAAAATGCACTCTTGAGGTTCATTCTCTTAGACTATATTAAAGCTTGGTTTTGAGAATGCATCTTCTCGCGCAAGCCGAACAAAATAGAGATACGATACGGAAGCAGAAAGTGATGGCAGCACTTAGCAAGAACACCGACAGGGAAATCGGCCTTTCAATCATCTCTTCCTGAAATGTCTTACTAGGCTCGACCGGCACACTATCCCGGCCACAAACTCCAGCAGCAGCAATATGTCGAGTTACAGGAGAAAAGTGCCTCCTCAGCATCGGTTCTGTCTATTACTGATGATCGACTAATTCCACGTTTGCCGGCACTAGGTAACAACTACAAGTTCTGACTTATCTTTTGTTATTTGATTTTTGTTTCTCAATTGTTTGGTCTCGTGTGATGTTCATTTGATTGGTTGTGCTTTTTTACTTTCTATCGTATGAAGATGTAGAATTGTTTCTCAATTGTATGGACCACAAATTCTGCCTTGTCGATATATGTTCATATCACTGCTCACTCAGTGATACTTCTCCCGTAATGCCTTTTTCAAGTTTCCTTGAACTTATTCTATCTTCTTCTTTTCAGAACTCCAGGCTGGTTCTAACATGGATATGACTGATGTCCAGAAGAATATTATGCTTTTGTATGAGTACAATGCCATGTTGAGGGAAAAGTTAGTTGCCACCCATTCTTTGCTCCGTGATCTAGCGACAGAGCCCTCATCTGCAATGTCAAGAGACAAAAGTTGACCATGTGCACGTATTAAATCTGATGACATCCCCTTTGCTTAATACTCCTGAAAAATTCATAAGGGAAGATAAAGACCGTCAACGGGACCAAGTTTAGACCTACCTCTTGTAGAATCACGTCTACAATTTGTTGATCAGAGTGTTCTTTTCGGATTACTTGATCCCTTTAGCTGATGGTTTCAACTCACCCAAGTATCACAGGGCAAGTGCTAGCAAGTTCATATATTTTTCCAGAAAAATGTTCTTACTATTTTGACACCCTTGGGCAATGCCTGGATGAGCTTAATATTCTTGTTGGATCACAGTGGAGGACTTCCATATCCTGCCCTGCATTTGTCAGCACCAATTTACCGTAGTTTCTCATGGGTTCTTCTAATTCTTACTCAACCAGCTGCAGTCAAATTATCTTTAAGCATCCTCTACAACAACTTTGAAAATGGTTCTCTTAACACTTTTCAAGAGAAATGCAAGCTTCATGAAATTTTCACTTTCCTTCTGGAGGTGCTATGTTACCTGCTAACATGCTGCCTTTTCAACTTGTCCAGTGTAGGAGACCTATCTTTCTTGTGGTTCTGAACCATAGGCACTAAGCGTAGATCATGTTGTTCACCTGCTTATGGTTTATCCAATGAAATTTTTCGAGTCTCCCAGTGTACTGCGACAAACATCATAATTAATCCAAAAATATCTGTTCTTTAGTTTTACATGGAACTTTGCAAATCCGATGGATGCAGCAATGCTTTCCATTTGCAGTTTTCTGTTTGAGTATCTGCTGTCACATATCCATAATGATCAGTGCTTCATTCTGCTTTAATTTCATGTAGGAGGACCAAAAAGATGTTAAGAAACGGAAAACAGAGCTTGGTGGCACACTTTCCATCGCAAGTTGGATACTCTTTTCTGGGTTGTTTGCTGCGTATGTGATAGTATGTCCTTTCTTTAACCTTGCTGACCATTTTAAAGCTAAATAACACTTTAAAAGATATTGGTTTCTCCTAGGTGTTTTGGTCAAATTTGGAAGGTATTGTTGATTGGGTTCTCAGTTTTTTCTCAGGTTGCTCTACCAAATTATCTGGAAGAGAACCATCGAGATTCATAATGTAAGGGCAACAAATGAACCGGATCTCGCTTCCTTCAACAATGACATGGAATTTAATATTACTACCGTATCTAGTATGAGCTGTTCGAACTTGCGGAGTACGGGCACCTTAGTTATGGGGAGTCCTGGCTTGGTAGACTATAGGGTTGCTCCTCTGTCAAGCTTTGCAAATTTCTCGTTATAATACCAGTGAAGGACCAACCGTAACACTCAGGTGCAGCAATTGTCAGCTGTCTCAAGACAATTATTATTTTTCATGGCAGTTTGTTGATCTACCAAATAATCCTGCAACTGCAGTTGGTTTCCGATTCAATCTTACCTCGAAGGCCAATGGCAGAAAAAAACATGTGAGCTTCGTAAGTGGTACCCTGAGGAATGGGAGCACGGTTGATGATAGGCCAGTTACCTTCAAAGGCAGTGAGACAAATTTGCTGAGATTTAATTTGTTCCCAAGGATATACCATAATTTACACGATCCCCGGCTTATCCAACCGCTATTCCAAGAATTTCTTCGTGGATCAGTTTTTCAGGATGCTTCTCAGCTTCAAGCCTCCTTGGAAAGTTCTAATGGGATTATCTACACCACATTATATGTCAACTTTCTGTCTGCGTATATCGTCGAGGTCGACAATCAGAGTATTATGGGCCCTGGTAAGTAACCTGATTGCAGTGTAGACATGGAAACTTTACATTGCTAAAAGCCAATCCAAGGTTCTTGCTGCACGGTTAGATGATGTGTGTATTTTGATTTATTGATGCCCATATGTTGTTATTTGGACGCCAGCCTAAGGTGATTTGTTAGAGCTAGAGACACTCTACGTGAATGATTATGCTTGCTTTTGGGATTGTGATTGCTGAGCCCACTTGTGCTTCAATCGATCTGGAGCTTTGGATTTGGCCTTGTTGCACGCAGACAGCATAAGCTGTGGCATCTACAAGAAAGATAGGTTGGTATAGTAGAGAACGTGTTATTAGATTTCCGGTTGCTTGCCTACCTCTAGATAGGAACTCGTGGCCATGTAAATCGCGCTTGTTCTTTATCTTTGAGTCACTGTTATTCCACGCTGTATGTCTAGTTTATAATTCACAGCCATGTCATGAATCAAAAAATCGCCTTCAAAAAGCTTTAAAATGATTAAGTCCTCTTTTTACGATAAGGCCAATGCCGGATTCATCATTTGATGTGGTTTGGTTAACGTCACTTGTTGGATTACCTTGACCCTGTCTTAGGCTTACCTTGTGCTGCTTAAGATGGTCATGAATAAGTGACTTGAAACAACATAGCTCTAGCGAGCAGATAGCTTGTGCCCTTCCGACCAAAAAAAAAAAAGATAGCTTGCGCCCTTTTTTTTAAGCTGTATTTATTTGTGATCAACAGAGTCTAGCATAAACTGAGTCCCTAATGCTCTATAAAATAATTTCTCCAACCATTTAAAAATCATCTCCCTATTACGGGTTTAACAATATCTGTGCCCTTTTTGTCTTCTATAACGATACTTCGTTAATTTTGTTTTCCTGAATATGACTTTTTATCATCTTTTGTGCAGTAAGTTTCCTTGCGGACCTAGGTGGCCTTTATTGCATCAGAATTGGTATATTCTATTACTTCTTGGTGCAGGTGCTCTTCGTGTCCTTTTTTCATGCATTCTTTCCTGAAAGTTTGGGGTTGTGATGAGTCATCAATTGTAAAAAGCAAAATAAGGTCTTGAACAAGGTTCTTATATTTAAATCAGATTCGAAGCTTCTTCTTAGTTAACCTTATTTATCTATCATTTAATGGTGGATGATTGTGCAGTTGTCCTTTACCCTAAGGATTGCTTCAGCATTCATGCATTTTTTCCATTTCTAAATTGTCAATCAGTTGTTAATATAGCCCTTTTCCTTTTTCTTTTTTTTCTACAGTGTGAATACCGAGTTAAGAGACTGCGCCATGAAGATGTTGTTCTACGGCAAATTAGACATCGGCTGAAAGCTCAAGACCGCTGGGATAAAGTAATTCCTTTTATAGTTCTGAAGCGACTTCTCGAAGAATGAATCAAATTTCCCATTGGTTTCGTGCTTTTAAATTTGAATTAACACATATTCACGCTTCTTATTTAACAGTTGCGGAAATATGTGATGTGCACCTGGGGTTGCAAAGCACTGGAAGAGAACTATACAAACAGCAGTGCTGAACCACATTGAAACAATTGTATGATGCATTCAGTTCGAACGGGTGGCTCCCTTCATACCAGCAGATCATCAAAGAAGCAACAACATAGAAAGGAGACTATTAATCTTAGCAAGAAATTTAGCCTACCCAGCAAAAAGGTACACTAATCGATTGATGGATGCAGTTGAACTCTTTAAAACTAAATGTTGCTCGTATCCTTTTTGTATGCAGAATGCTGTCCCAGAGTTTACCCAGTTGCAGCAGGTAAGCACTCATTTACCGGGAGCTGGAAACCAGGATAGAATGTCCGGAATCAAGATACGACACCATAAGTATTTTGTTCCCTGGAAGAGCAAGAATTTGTTAATATGAAGCCAATAACACTACACCCTCTCGGAGCTAGTTTTCTTGAATGATTCTTTTACAACCATACAAAGCAGGGTGCACAATATACCTTTTCATGGTTGCTGTTTCTATCATTTAGCTCTACTGAATGCTAGTGCTTTAATCCAAGATTTTTGGTCTTTGTGTAGGTTAGATGGGGCGGGATTTTTTTGGAATCAGACTTAGGACCTCCAGGATCTTAGTAAGGATGGACCATCACTAGGCAAATCATGTCTCTCTCATGTTAAATTATTGGGAAGTCTTTAATAATCTGAAAAGGAGGCTTATGGTGACATTTGGATGGAGTTCATACTTTGTCTCTTCAGCTCTTAGTATTTAGTAATTGGCTCAAAAGTGCACAGTGACAAGTGTTGATAGCATTTCCAGTTACATACAGAAGATCACCCCGAAACACAGGCTTTCATCATATGGGGGCCTAGGTGGCTGTGGGTATTAGCAATCTATGTATTAGTGGTTTGAATTATGTGGAGTTCAATCAGGCAGCTTGCCAGATGAAGTTCCAAAAACGTTCGAAAGAATAACTCAGAATCAACGAATTTTGAAGATGTATTTATGTCTTCAATACGGCAGAAGGGCATTATTATGTGGGCACTCATGGATAATGTATGCAAAACACCGGAACAAACTTATGGATTGTCAAAGTTCATAGAGCCTTGGCAATTCAATATCTCCATATGCAATGTTATCCTCAGCAAGGTCGTAAAAGTTACTGGAAATGCTCCCAGAAACAATGTCAATTCTTAACTTGTGCTGATTAATGAACGAGATCGTTCTTGATTTTTGAGTGTCAAAACTTGATGAGGCTAAACATTCTTCTGCAAATGATTAAAACGCAATGAAGTTATCCAGTTGCATTTTCTTACACTTTCATTGTTGGCATTTTTATTGGTTATCAGCCACGGACACACAAGCTCTGTTCCGCAGCTGATAAGCAGCAGCAATCTGTCGAGTTACAGGAGAAAAGTACCTCTTCAGCATTGGTTCTCTCTCTTACTGATGATCGACTCATTCCACCTCTGCCGGCACTAGGTAACAACTAAATGACTCATCTTTTGCTATTTGATTTTGTTTCTCAATTGTTTGGTCTTGTGTGATGTTCATTTGATTGGTTGTGCTTTTTTACTTTCTATCGTATGAAGATGTAGAATTGTTTCTCAATTGTATGGACCACAAATTCTGCCTTGCCGATATATGTTCATATCACTGCTCAACTCAGTGACACTTCTCCCGAAATGCCTTTTTCAAGTTTCCTTGTACTTATTCTATCTTCTTCTTTTCAGAACTCAAGGATGGCTCTAACATGGATATGACTGATGTCCAGAAGAATATTATGCTTTTGTACGAGTACAATGCCATGCTGAGGGGAAAGTTAGTTGCCACCCACTCTTTGCTCCGTGATCTAGCGACAGAGCCCTCATCTGCAATGTCAAGAGACAAAAGTTGACAATGTGCACGGATTATTTCTGATTTGAGACATCCCCTTTGCTTATACTCCTGAAAAATTCATAAGGGTAGATAAACGACATGTCACAGGAGGCAGTGCTGCATGTCGAGCTGAACGGTCGAGCAGGCTCTATTTTGCATGATTCAAGGCTGTCTCCTCTATTGAGCCAGCTGGCCATTTCGATGAGAATGCTGTGGGTTCTGATCGATTTTGTCAGCCATCGCTGATTGATCTGCAGTAAAATTTGAATTTTTTTTCTGTTTTGGGTATGCTTGACGCCGCAAGTTGCTCTATTTCGTGGTTTGAGTAGAGTCTGTGAGGGAGACAGCTGCATCTTGGAATTCAATCTTGCACTCTTGTTTGCGAATTCATGAGACCAAGCATTGTATGTGAATGTCATCTACTCTTTTCGAGGTTATCAGATGTCAAATGTACAAATCGGTAGAAAGCCAATAGAGGAGAATCGTTAATTTTTGTATGCGGTGGATCTTCAGATTTAGTGATGGTACTATTTTGCTGTTTTCTGCTAATTCACATGAGGAGAATCGTCTGCCATTTATGTTTTCCCTTAGATATAGGTTTTGGCCATGTAAAGCCTTAGATTGTCACACGAGAGGCTTTGAAAATAACAGTCAGAAGGCGTATGTATATAGAAAAAATATTATAAATGGAGACGTGGATTTCATGTTTTTCAGACATAGGAGAAAGTTCCTAATACATTCTAGTAACTTCGCATCTGGTAAGAGCAAACCAACATTACTAAACCTTACTGTTTCGCTGAATGGAAAAGGTTGCAAAGAATGCGTTATACCATAAGTAAACAAGAATCGGTTCTCGATGCAGACTCCACCAAGTATGTTTGGTCAAGATGCCTGGTCTTTTGTAAGCTTAAGCTGGTTCGGACTACTAGAATATGCTTATTTGCTGAAAAATCAATCCCAAGTTCAAAGAGATCATGGCGCAACAGATCTGCACTCTTAAACTGTATACCAACAATGCCAACTTCCAATGCAGCCTCCACATTCCTTAGCCTGAGCAATCCATCGCAACTAGGGTAGTAAGTAGGTATTGCACCCCTCCCTCCCTCCCTCCCTCTCTCTCTCTCTCTCATGCATCCATGCAAACTTTCATACATGCTCCCCCCAATTGCGCAGATTAGAATCAATGTAAAGGAAGAGTCAGAACACTAGAAAGAAAATAACTAATCCCAATTTTGGGATTGCCAATGAGATAGAATGACTTTTTATAAGGTGGCAGGCATAGCTCACTTATTTTAGTCTTTGACCGGTTGCATTGAACCGCCCGGGGACCGGACTACCTGGACGGTCACCAGTTCCAAGCACCTCTTGTCCAGTCCCCAGTCCCTGAAATCGGGAATCGGGACCACTGGTCCGCTCCCGGTTCCCAAGGGAACCAGACCACCCTAAATCATACAAGATATGGACGGATAATAAGGGCAAGGATAGCCAATAACCTGTCATCAATGAAGACACAGCTAGGTGGATCCACTTTTAGATGTTGCAGAGCATCCAAATAGAAATCACAATCAGGCTTCCTTTTTCCCGAAAGAGAAAAGAATGATATAGCAAGTTTAGTATGCATTCCCCTGAAAAATAATGACTTGAATTTGCCGCCATCAACATCTCCTCAGTGAAAAGTCCAGGCGTACCATTTATGCATGAACAAAATGCCCAGGATAAGTATCTCGATATTTTCAGCCTCTCCTCAATCATTTCATACCTGCAAAAATGATAGATGTAGAGATGAACCCTGTTATAAAGTAACAAATGCGTAACAAATGATAGATGTAGAGATAGGGTAGTTGGTGAAAGCACGCACGCATCTCATAGCCGTTTTCTTTTAATTCATGAAGAAGTTCCTCAATTCCCTCAAGATAGGAATATCCCATTCTCATGCATGTTTTAAGGCCTTCATAAAGAGCGAGTGGGATCAGCATATTCTCAATGATTGCCAAGAAATCATTCAGAACCAAATTAAAGAAAAGAAATTGAAAATTGGTTCTACTTATTTGCAGTGATCTAATCCAAATCTTAACACAAGAGTAGCAGATGGAATGTGCATCTACAATGAAATTTCTGCTGATACAAGGCTACAACTGCGGAAATTTGATGGAGAGAAATTCTTATTCTCATTCATACTTTTCTGCTGCTTTACAATGTTACATTTATAGGCTAATGTGCAGTGAAAACAAAAGGAAACACTCTCACAATTTATGGTAATTACAATCCCACGATTTATGGGATTTGACTAGAATTTATTCCTAATAATCAGCTAATTTCTCAACACATTTACAGCCATAAAATCTAGATATTTACAGCTCAACACTCCCCCTCAAGCTGGTGAATAGATATCTTCCATTCCCAACTTGGTAATTAGCTCGTGAAAACTTCTACCATTGAGCCCTTTGGTTAAGACATCTGCCACTTGCTGTCCTAAAGGGATATACGATAAGCAGATCAGTCCTTCTTCAATTTCGATATGCTTTGTCCTGTCATGCTGCACAGGATTATGAGCAATATTTATTGCAGATTTATTATCACAATACAGCTTCATAGGACTCTGCCACTCAACTTTCAAGTCATCAAGAATGATCTTGAGCTACAACAGCTCACATATTCCTTGAGCTGCTGCCCGAAACTCAAATTCTGCACTAGATCTTGTCACCACATTCTGTTTTTTACTTCTCCAAGTTACCAAGTTACCTCCAATGAAGGTACAATAACCAGTTGTAGACCTCTTGTCAACCACTGATCCAGCATAATCTGCATCTGTATGAGCTTCAAGCTTGAGATCTGGACTTTTCTTGAATAATATTCCCTTTCATGTGTTCCCTTTCGAGTAGTATAGGACTCGAAAAATAGCTTGTAGATGTGATTCCTTTGGATTATGCATGAATTGACTAATCAAGCTTATTGCATAGGAGATGTCGGGTCGAGTATGAGCAAGGTGAATCAGCTTTCTCACCAATCGTTGATACATTTCTTGATCCACTGCCGCTTCTTCTTTTGCTTCAGCTAGTCGTTTGTTCGGCTCAATCGGAGTGACCACTGGTTTGCAACCAAGCTTCCCAGTTTCTTCCAAAAGATCCGTCACATACTTCCGTTGTGAAATAAAGATCCCTTGCTTTGAGTATGAAACCTCAATTCCTAGAAAGTACCGTAGCTTTCCTAACTCCTTTATTTCAAACTCTCTGATCAAGTGCTGTTTTAGCCGTTGTTTCTCCCTCTCATCATTGCCCGTGACTATTATGTCATCAACATAAACCAACAATGCTGTAACTCCCCCTGCATCCGAGTGTTTTATGAACAGTGTATGATCTCCCTGACTTTGTTTATACCCAGATGCCTTCATGACTCTAGCAAATCGTCCAAACCAAGCTCTAGGTGACTGCTTGAGTCCGTATAATGCCTTTTTTAGTCTACAAACCTTTTCGGTTGTTTCTTTTCCTTCAAAATCAGGTGGCATGTTCATGTAGATTTCCTCTTCCAAATCTCCATGTAAAAATGCGTTCTTCACGTCATACTGTTGAAGTTCCCAATCAAAATGAGCAGCTAAAGATAGTAAAATTCTTACAGTGTTCATTTTAGCCACCAGTGCAAAAGTCTCTTGGTAATCCACTCCATATGTTTGAGTGTAACCCTTCGCAACCAATCTCGCTTTGTACCTCTCCAGAGAGCCATCTGCCTTGAACTTCACAGTGAATACCCACTTGCAGCCTACTAGATTTTTTCCTTTTGGCCTGTCAATAATTTCCCACGTTCTATTTTTTTCCAGTGCATTCATCTCTTCTTTCATGGCATTCCTCCATTCCTCTTTTGACATTGCTTCAGACAAGGTGTTAGGGATGGTAATAGTGTTTAAACTCACAATAAAGTTTCGGAATGGTGATGATAATCTATCAAGAGACACATAATTTGAAAGTGGATAAACTGGTTTTTTGGTACACTCTCTTGTCCCTTTTCTAACAGCAATAGGCTCATCAAGATCAATCTCTGGTATATCACTGAGCTGCTCATTCATAGAAGATTCAGGACTTACCGTGCTCTCATTGGCAGTACCCGAAGTGGCAGTTTGGACCTGCTCTTTTGTTGGAACGGCTGTCCTCCTTGAGTACACCTGAGAAAATCTCATTGAATCATGGAAGCGAGTTGGACTAGTGAGAGTAGGAAGAGTAGGACTGGTGGGATCAACAACAGAAGGTGGACTAGAGATAGGATTCAAGGTAGGTTCACGAGTTACGGTGGGCAGGTTTGGATTGACGAGAACATTGGATGGTAGATCAAGGTTATTAATAACACCAAGATCCTTATCTTCCTTATCTTTCATGAGTGAAATCTCCCCCTGAAGATAAGGTTTTGAAAAATATTATTTTCAACAAAGGTGACATCTGTAGAGAGATAGAATTTTTTGGACGGTGCGTGGTAACATTTATAGCCCTTTTGTGTTTGTGAGTAACCAAGAAAGATGCATTTGATGGCACGAGGATCTAGTTTTCCTCGTTGATGATGATGAATGTGGACAAAGGAAATACAACCAAAGACTCGAGGCGTAAGGCCATTAGATGTACGGAAGTGAGGATAGAATCGAGAAAGAATTTCCATGGGTGTCTTGTGGTCTAAAGTACGTGAAAGTAGCCTATTGATCGTATATGTAGCTGTAAGAACAGCTTCCCCCCAATACGTTTTAGGAGCATTTTCGTGAAACAACAAGGCACGAGTTATGTTAAGGAGATGACCATTTTTCCTTTCAGCAATCCCATTTTGTTGGGGTGTATTCACACAAGATGACTCGTGGATAATGCCTTCCTTTTGAAAATAAGAGGACAATATTTGATTGAAGTAATCTCTAGCATTATCTGATCTAAAGACCTTGATTTTAACCCCAAATTGTGTTTGAATCATGGAATGAAAGGAAGGAATAATGCTACTCACATCGGATTTATGTTTGAGTAAGAAAGTCCAAGTGGCCCGAGAGCAATCATCAATTAGAGTGACAAACCAACGAGCTCCAGAGATGTTTGGAACCGTGGAAGGGCCCCAAATGTCACTGTGTACCAAGTCAAAAGGATTAGAGCTACGATGATTGCTAATTGGAAATGATACACGGTTATGCTTAGCTAACTCACAAACATCACAATGGAAATCTTTAATAGTCAAACCATTAAACAAGGCTGGAAACATCATACTCAAGACTTGAAAGGACGGATGACCAAAACGAAAATGATGAAGCCAAATAATTCTTTATTTGAAATACTGAGAAACGATGAAGATAAATTATTTGTGATTCTTCTTGCGGTAAGAGGTGTCTCAAGGTAGTACAGTCCACTTTGTTCCTTAGCAAATCCAATCCTCCTCTCCGAGTCCCGATCCTGAAAAACACAGTAAGATGGGTAAAAAACAGCTTGACAATCAAGATCTTTTGTGAGTTTTTGTATAGAAATGAAATTGGAAGACAGTTTAGGGACATGTAGGACATCTTTAAGGACAAGATTAGGTGTGACAGGAACATCTCCAACCCCTGCAACAGTAGCAAGAGACCCATTTGCCACAATAATCTTCCTATTGCTAGGACAAGGTGTATAGGTCCTGAAATGTGATGAGATATGAGTCATATGATCAGTCGCCCCTGAATCAATAACTCAAGAATTACCTGAGAGTGCCAGTGAGCATGCACCGGAGGGTTTATTAAGAGACCCTAACAAACCTCTTATTTTCTCAATTTCTTCACTATTGAATGTTGTTTTCCCTTTTTCTGCTTCATAACCAGCTTGCTCAATCAGGTGGACTCGGGGCCTTGGTTGCGTTGCCCGGTTCACCCACTCTCGATTTGAAGTAGTTGGTTTCCCATTCAATTTCCAGCATTGCTCCTTTGTGTGTCTCGGCTTCCTACAATAAGCACACCACAAGTTGTCCCGGTTGTCTCTTCTTGGTAGATCACCCTTTTCATCAACCTTTCCTACTGTCAAGACTGATCCTTCTATTGATTGTGGTTCAAGCATGACAGATCGACGACTTTCTTCGGCCCGGATCAAGGAAATCGTCTCCTCCAATGATGGCACATCCTCCTTGCCGAGTATTTGAATTCTAACTTGGTCAAATTCAGAATTAAGCCCAGCTAAGAAATCGTAGACTCAATCCTTTTCAATAAAATTCTTCAAAATGGCTACATCTTCTGGACACCGCATGTGGAATACCCAATAATGATCGAGTTCTTGCCATAAGTTCTGCAAAGAGTTAGCATACTCAGTAACAGTCTTACCTCCTTGCCTTGTCCCACTGGTTTTCACCTTAATTTCGTACACCTGGGCTGTATCACGGGCCTTTGAGTACATCCGTTGGATGGAATCCCAGATCCCCTTTGCGGTTGGTAAAAACATGCAAGTATCACTTATGGCTGGTTCCATGTAATTCCATAGCCATGACATGATCATGGGATCAGCTTCATCCCACGCGTCGAAATTGGGATCTCCTTGCTTGGGTCCTGTCCCCAGTAGATGGTTGAATTTTTCTTTGCCCTTCAGGTACGTCTTGACGAATTGTGACCACTTGAGATAATTTTTCTCATTGAGAATATAGGCTGGCCTAATATTCTGAAGGTCGCCGATCATGTTTGACGAGGCGACCTCCTCCAATTGGTTTGTGGTAGGAGAGGGAGAATCAATGACCTTGGGTGTGGTTTCGGATGTGGTCATTTTTGGAGAGAGAAGGTGGAAAGGGATGAAGAAGATTATACCAAGAGAAGATTAGCAAGAATACGAGCAGTACTGCAGCTATGAAGGCTGCGTACAAAGAAAAATGCTGGACAGCAATGAAGGCTTGAAAATGCAGCAATGAAGGCTGCAATCTGAAATCCAGAAATCTATCCTAGTGCTCTGATACCATGCGAAAATTTGATGGAGAGAAATTCTTATTCTCATTCATACTTTTTTGCTGCTTTACAATGTTACATTTATAGGCTAATGTGCAGTGAAAACAAAAGGAAACACTCCCACGATTTATGGTAATTACAATCCCACGATTTATGAGATTTGACTAGAATCTATTCCTAACAATCAGCTAATTTCTCAACACATTTACAGCCATAAAATCTGGATATTTACAGCTCAACAATAACAAATGACAATAAACCGCATGAAATTGCAGCAACGGCCGCTTGTTCTGATGACTGTTCTTTATGTCCTTAATGCAGAATTTGTTCGAGGATCTTGGGTTTGGGGAACACATTCCTTTTCTGAACTGCTACATCCGGAACAATGGTGCCATGTAGGAGAAGACTAAAGATTAATCTTCCAGTGACAACATATTTCTGTCAATAAGATCATAGATATATTCTCAATTCTGGCTGTTCTGTTCTGTATTGAAGCTGCTAACTGTGACCATTTCATTAAAATCATTGACATTTTCAGTCTCGCTTGACTCCCGCTCGACTGTGCATGAATGGGCATGTGTATTAGCGAATGCCCACTGTCGCGACCCGTCCGAAATTTTCCCCGATCCGACGGTGCGAGGGGATTGAATTTCGTTAGTGTGACGGGCGAATGGATTACCGATCGCGGCCCCCACTTTGAAATGTGGATCGCGGGCCTTAGGATCGGCGCGGGCCCTCCCAGGCCCATACCAAATCGCGGCGGGAATATTTTTCAAAGGATTCGGCGATAAGAGCCGATCGATTTCGACCTTAGCGTGGTCGTGGTGGCATGTGCAACTTGTGCATGCATTTGGAGTCGCCACCGGTCTTTCTTGGAGGGTAGACCGGAAACCTTACTGACCGATTGGGAGAGATCGATCAGTTCTGCGGAACCAGCGATTTTAGGTTCGGGGACTTGGTTACGTCGGTGTCATTACCAACGCCCTTTCGGTACCTAACGCGAGTGATTTTCCTATTTAAGATTTCATGCAGGCGCAATTTTGGGTGAGATAGGTTTGATTCAGGGTTTCATGCAGATTGGAAGACTATTCCTATCAATCACAATCAATTTAAATGAAAGCGCAAGTCAAGTGCATAAATAAATCATGTCAATGCACATCAATTTCAATCATTGGCCTCCTAGTATAGCCATAAGGGCTTAGGGAAGATGTGATTTAGGGCTAGGGGGTAAAATGGGAAGATTCGGGGACAATTAGCCCGAAGGGCAAAATTGTCATTTTTGGAAGGTTTGGATACTGAATTACCCAAAATATTCCATGGCCAGTTGATTGTGGCCATTTCCCATTTTTGAGAATTTTTTGGAATTTCTTGATTTTTCTTCAATTTTTGGAGGACAACTCGCCCAAAGGGCGAAATCGTCATTTTCAAGAGGGTTCGGGGTTCAAAACACCCGAGATGAGCCTTGGCCAGTTGTTTGTGGCCATTTCCTATTTTTTGGGATTTTCCTGGGTTTTTTAGAATTTTTTTGGAAGACGATTTGTCGAAAGGGCAAAACCGTCATTTTTGGAAAGACCGGGGGTCAAATGACCCGGAAGAGGTCATGGCCAGTTGAACGTGGCCATTTCCTATTTTCTGGAATTTTTTAGAATTTTTCTGAATTTTTCGAATTTTTCGAATTTTTTATGATTTTCTATTTTTTTATTGATTTTTTGATTATTTTATTACTGTTTTTGAATTTTTTTAATATTTAAAAATATTTTCCGGGCCGGGTCAAACCCGGCCCGCGCCTCTCGGGCGCCCGGCCCGACCCTAGGGGTCAACACCGGCCTAAAACGACACCGTTTTGATTTTTTAAACATTTTTTCCTATTTTTTAACAATTTTTTTAATTTTTTATCCATTTTATCTAATTATCCGAAAATTCTCCGGATCCGACGGCTCTCGTTGCGCCACGTGGCATCATCCTGTGCGTCCGATCTTCCACTAGATCGGACGCTTCGGAGGGAGCCACGTGGCTCGATCTTAACCGTCAGATCAAAAATCAATTTATTTTCGTTTTAGAAAAATCCATTAAAACGGACGCTCCGGATTGTGCCACGTGGCGACTCTCCGTGCGTCCGATCTTGGAATAGATCAGACGTCCCACGGAGTGCCACTTGGCACAACATCGACCGTCGGATTGAATTTAATTAATATTCCGAAAATAAATTTATTAATTCTGAAAATCATTTTAATATTTTCCAAAAAAACAGGATCGCGACACGTGTCGCGATCCGGACCGTCCACCCCCACTAAGCCCGGCCGTGGCCCCCGCCTGCTGACGTGGCCGCCTATGTGGCGCGCCACGTCAGCCTTTGACCGTTGACCCGCCGGCGAAGTCGCCGGAGAAGACGATGAATAGTACAAATTCCGGCGACTTCGCCGGAATCTCGCCGGAGAACCGCCAAACCGAGGCAAACCTCGGTGTTTTCTCACCCTTTTGACACCATTCGACTCTCTAAGACTTCAACAACAAGATTCAACTAAAAACAAAGCCATGACGACGTGGAAAACAGGCGAACCGAGCCTCCCCCCGACCGGCGCCGGCGAAGATTTTTTTAGAAATTTTTTTGCAACTAAACCCGATTTCTATCGATCACACAGCATCCAAACAAAGTCTAGGGACTTACCTGAGGCCGCCTGCGGCTCGGCGGCCGCCGAAATCCCCTCGCCAAGCTCCCGGTTTGGATCGCGGCCGGCGAAGCTCGGACCGCCGCTCTCGGCGGTTTCCGATGCAAAACGAAGGTCACACAAGACTTAGAGTCGGTTCTAATGCATGCTTGAGGTTAAACACGCGCAAATGGAGCTCCGGGACGGCTCGGCCGAGAGCCAAAAACTCACAGCCCGTTTGGGCATTTCATCGAACACCTGGCATGCACTATGGAAATAGAGGTCGGGGGAGGAAAATCGACCTGGTCGTGGCTTGTCGACGACGGCTAAGGAACCGGCGGTGGTCAGTAAGGTCTGTTGAAGTTCCTCGATCGCTCCTCTCTCCGGTTTTTTGCTCGAAAAAATCCCCCCCTCTCTTTGCCGAGCTTCGCTTAAAACCGAGCTCCCTCGCCGGTTTTCGTGGCCGACCGGCGCGCCTCGGCACGTCCAATGCCTCTGCCCAACGCGAACCTCGGCCTCTCCGCCTGTCCCCCACGCGTGATGTCCTTTTTTCGTTTAAAAATCGCGCTCCCCAACATGCCCTGTTTTCGCCCACGCTCGGCCGAATGGTCTGCAACAATGTTGCAGACCCGGTCGGACCGGGTCGGGTCGGGTCTGACCCGACCGGCCCGGTTCGACCGAATCACTCCAATTGGGCCCCAAATCTACCTATTTTCATGAAATTGATGGCAAAATCGGACTCCTTGACACATTTTCTATCAAATAAGGGTGTTTTCGTGAACCAATTGTTTGAAATTTTATGAAAACCCCAAATTGTCCCTAGGATCCGAAAATGAATTTCGCCAAATCGAAGATCTAAACAATCGAATTAGTCAAAATTGAGCCCACCAATGGATTCAGCATGATGAAAACTATTGGGTAGAGGTGTTTAATTTTAATGAGTGTGCCCGTGTGAAATTTAATTTCAAAAATTGTAAAACCGGGGACTAAATTGAAAGATTTTTATGCAATTAAGCCCTTTTGGTTAAAATTGATCAAATTGGAGGGCAAATTGACCCAATTGCCTTTCAATACTTTGGAGTCCAATGTCATAGCTTATAAAAGGTGAGAATTAAAAATTAAAAGACTCGGAAAGGATTTTTCAGGCTCGGTTCGGTTTTAGGTTTGTGAAGGAACCCCATGAATTGAGCTAAATTTCCCTTATAAAATTTTAAAGAGGGAATTGAAATAAATTTTTTGAATATTTTTTTGTAATTTTCTGACCACGGATGGTATTTTTTCTGATTTTTTGGGTATTTTTATAATTAAATAAATTTCGAAAAATATTAAAAAATTCAAAAAAAAAATTTGTTCAAAATTGGTTCCTAAGGCTAGGCTAAGGCTTCCAAAGTTGATTTTGCAATTTTGTGACCTTTTTTTCTATTTTTAATTAATTTTAGAAATAAAAAAACTTATAATAACAGATGGTCAAAAATCAGGTGTCAACAGCTGCCCCTCTTTGAGAGTGAGCTCGTCAGAGGTTGCTTTCAAAGACAAAATGACACCTGAATATTAACCGACTCAACTGTGGAAAAGAAATGCTATGACATCGAACCCTTAAGTCTTTCGATGAATGCTCAAATTAATCACCGATTTACTCTGACAATTAGGACACGGGTCGGAGCGAGGGAGGCTTACCTGACGTTTACCTGCCTGTTGAATGCTGCGCACGCGGAGTCTAAGGAGGGTTTTTTTTTTTTTTTTTTACCCTTCGTGGCGTCTAGTTCGCCATGCTGGGTTTTTATTACTCCCTTCATGGCTCCTGATTTGCCACTTTGGGGTCTTGAAGTTCTTTTCCACGGCTACCGGTTGCAATCCATTCCGAAGGGTGAGACTTCGAGGCGTGGCTATCCGGCGCGTGCTTCGTGGAAAAGGCGGTCACCGTATCCCTAGGCGGCAAGTCGCGAGCGTTATGGGCTCCGATCTTGAACTGTGCTTTGAGACACCTCTGTCGTGAATCCCTGTGTAGTGGGACTTTGGGGAAAGAAATCTTCTGAAGCTGAAAATTGGCGATCCGGTCCGGAAGATGACAGATCCGCGGCTACCAACCTGTGAACACTTACAGAGAGATTTATCTGGTCATCGCGCTTTCGAAGCGTCAAGCGAGCCTTTTGGGCTTCAGTCTTGGGTCGACTTCTAGGCACATATTTGCTTTAGAGGATCCCATGACGCTGACTAGCGGGGCCAGAGGAGATTTCTCAGTCGGAGGTTTTCTACGTCCGGCGAGACAGTTTGATCTTTTGAAAAGGTTCCCAGGACAAGGGTTCTCCAAGTCCAATAGGATTTCCTGATTTTTGAAAGGGTTCCCAAATTGGAGGTTTTCCACGTCCAATGGGATTGTTTGTTTTTGAAAAGGGGTCCCAAGTCGGAGGTTTTCCACGTCCGGTGGGATTTCCTGATTTTTGAAATGGGTTCCCGAATTGGAGGTTTTCCACGTCCAATGGGATTGTTTATTTTTGAAAAGGGATCCCAAGTCGGAGGTTTTCCACGTCCGCTGGGATTGTTTGGTTCTCTTAAAAAGGGGTCCCAAGTCGGAGGTTTTCCACGTCCGCTGGGATTCTTTGGTTTTCTTGAAAAGGGGTCCCAAGTCGGAGGTTTTCCACGTCCGCTGGGATGGTTTGTTTCTCAAAAGGAGTTCCCAACACGGAGGTTTTCTACGTCCGATGGGATGGCTCGGTTCTTCAAATGGTTCCCAAGTCGGAGGTTTTCTACGTCCGGTGGGATGGTTTGGTTTTCTTGAAAAGGGGTCCCAAGTCGGAGGTTTTCCACGTCCGTTGGGATGGTTTGTTTCTTCAAATGGTGTTCCCAACACGAAGGTTTTCTACGTCCGATGGGATGGCTCGGTTCTTCAAATGGTGCCCAAGTCGGAGGTTTTCTACGTCCGGTGGGATGGTTTGGTTTTCTTGAAAAGGAGTCCCAAGTCGGAGGTTTTCCACGTCCGTTGGGATGGTTTGTTTCTTCAAATGGTTCCCAAGTCGGAGGTTTTCTACGTCCGGTGGGATGGTTTGGTTTTCTTGAAAAGGGGTCCCCAACACGGAGGTTTTCTACTTCCGATGGGATGGCTCGGTTCTTCAAATGGTTCCCAAGTCGGAGGTTTTCTACGTCCGGTGGGATGGTTTGTTTCTTAAAAGGAGTCCCAAGTCGGAGGTTTTCCACGTCCGCTGGGATGGTTTGTTTCTCAAAAGGGGTCCCAGGTAGGAGGTTTTCCACATCCGCTGGGATGGTTTGGTTTTTTGAAAAGAGGTCCCGAGTCGGAGGTTTTCCACGTCCGATGGGAATGTTTAATTTCTCAAAAGGGTTCCCAAAGCGGAGGTTTTCTACGTCCGATGGGAATGTTTGATTTCCTTGAAAAGGGGGTCCCAAGCCGGAGGTTTTCCACGTCCGGTGGGATGGTTTGTTTCTTAAAAGGAGTCCCAAGTCGGAGGTTTTCCACGTCCGCTGGGATGGTTTGTTTCTCAAAAGGAGTCCCTAACACGGAGGTTTTCTACGTCCGTTGGGATTGTTTGATTCTTTTGAAAGATGAGTTCTTCCTTCCCTTTTTTTGAAAAAGATACCCATGGCGCGGTTTCTACCTTTGATTGACCCTTCAGGCAGTTTCTACCTTTGGTTTACCCTTCAGGCGGTTTCTACCTTGAGTTGACCCTTCAGGCGGTTTCTACCTTCGGTTGACCCTCCAGGCGGTTTCTACCTTTGATTGACCCTTCAGGCGGTTTCTACCCTGAGTTGACCCTTCAGGCGGTTTCTACCATTGAGTTGACCCTTCAGGCGGTGTCTACCATTGGTTGACCCTTCAGGCGGTTTCTACCATTGAGTCTGTTGAGGCGACATTTTGGGAGCTGGGTTCTCCAGGTATCCTGCAGAAATTTGAGCCTGAAATATCTTTCTTCACCAGGAAAATGTTAGTAATCTCTGGGAAGACGATGGCTGGCCACTTGCCGAAGCCGTATGACTTTAGTTTAATCATGAAATGTGCATTTTGATGCTGGAGGTCTTCCAAAGCATTCTTGCAACATGCAAATGTGATCACAAATCCCTTGCACGGAAAATCTGGATCAAATAATTTGAAAATTCCAGGAAGAGTTTGTTCAAAACATCAATTGGAATATTTCTCGACGAGGAGGTCTTCTCACCTGTTTTGCGATAGTGGTTTTTTATAAGGGACGCACTCAGTTCCCTACTAACCTGTGCCTAGGTTTTAGGCTCATTCGCAGCGCATACATTTTGATCGGTCGGGAGGTCTTCCACGGGACCGTAATGTTGGGCTTGGATATTGGTCTGCAAGGGGGACTCTTTTTTTGAGTCAAGGCCATTGAACGAAAGCTTTCATCATCTGCTCCGGATTTACAAGTCAAGAACCCTGCAAAATGAGAAAGAAATAGTCTTGCTCGTACCTCTTCGAGCTAAGCTATATGTTAACCCAAGTGTCTTAATCAGAGAAGACTGTTTCAGGGTTGTAACTTTGGTGGGATTGGGGACCGAGAAAAGGCTTGTTTTTGGCCCAGAATTTGTGAAGGGATTGACATTGGTGATCATTGCAAATTTGCCACCTGTCTTTTCCATTCTGCATCTTCAATTTTCGAGGTGCACGACCACTTTTGAGGTGTGCACAAATTCCTATGAGAGCGTCTCTGGCTGCATTAAGAGGCTGACAACTCTGTTTGCGTCTTTGCTCCGCGCTTGACACTGTTTGAGGAGTAGTCTTTTGAATCTGACTCCTTTTAGATTTTTCCCTCCCCTTTTCAAACAGGTTTCACTGGGGGATTGATACAAATTGTTCACCCAAGCATCGGCCTTGCTTTTACCAGGCACTTTGCTTTTTCTTGATGCTGGGGGCTTTTTCCTCATCTTTTCCTTTTCCTTTTTCTTTTGAAATCCCGCTTTTTCTCAACTTCGGGAGATCGTGTTAGACATGTGACCAAAGGTCTAACAACTTTAAGCATTATCTTAGGGATTTTTTTGCAAACCCTAAGTCTTGAACTCTTCCGTTTCTGAAGTGATGATGCATCCGTCTTGGGACTTGCAATGACCACCAACGGGTTCTTGAAATGAATTTGCAGGCTCAACTTGGCTGTGCAAAGGATATGGTGTGTGGGATAGAGAAATGAATGCTTCTCGTCATCCTATGGCACTTGGATTACCATATAAACAACACACAAAGATTAATGTTAGTCCGAGCAAGAAAATCTCTAACCATTTTCTCCTGATGCTGCTGGACTCACTTTCGTTCTTGCCTCGATGTGGGGTGTTTCTTGACAGGGTTGAGAATGGAAACCGCCGTTCAAAGGGGTTGTCAATAGTCACCTGTTGTGTTTGGGGATATGAAACGAATGCCTCCGTCGTCCCGATCCATGTAATTGCTGCGAATGATCCCTACTTCCGTAGGTCCAGATTTTGCTACCTGATTCGCTCCACTTTTCTCTCAAGTGTGTGTAGGACGTGTTTAGATTAGGCTTTGCCTCTCGTCTTTTGAGAAAACGTCCTTTTGAAGGTTTTGAACAACCTTTGATTGGAAAAATCTCTTTCATTTTCTCCAAAAACTTTACCCATCAAAGAGGATTTTATGATGCACCATGCATGTTCTAATCATGTTTAGACAACCTCCTGTTTTCAAAACATGATTGTTAATGGAGTTAGAACTCTATGTCTTTTCTAGACATTAGATTCTGAAAACTTTTCTTTTTCTCTTTTTTCTCTTTTTTGTTTAACATCTTCAATGGATTGGGGAGAGGGATACTTACCTGTCCCTCGCGGCTGGAGATCCCTGAAAATGCGGAAGAAACATGTTATTGTATGTTCATGAATTTTTCAAAGAATTAGAACGATACATCTCACCCTTGGTCATGTGTTCCCATGGGTAATACATGGGATGTGAAAACCTGTTTCGCCTTGATGGCGATCCCCTGTCAAAGACGGGAATTATGTGTCAGTTTGCGTTCCAAAATTCAAGACAAATTGGAACGATACCGCCTTGTTCTTGCTTTGTGTTTCCGTTTGAACACAAACGCGCGGCTTGCAGAATTTGGCCCTCTATCTTGTGGCCATGATCTCTCCATCTGGTTGGCAATGGAACCTTCTCTAGGATTTGCACTATAGGAGATTCATTCATGCTTTTGGATGCATTCCCACGCCAATCTTCAAAGTTCAATCAAAGATCACTTCTTGGAGTCATGACTTCCAAGGTCGATAATTCTATCCGCCTCCCGTCGGCGAGTTCTTTTATTTTGCGGCTTTCTGGTGCCAACAATTTTCTGTCCATCTTGACGGTGAATCCTTGTCAACAATAAACATTAAGTGTAAGTTCGTGATTCGAAATTCAAGACAAATCGAAACGATACTGTTTTACTCTCGCTTCGCGCCTCCATTTGAACGCAAATGTAAGGTTAGTCGAAGTCGGCCATCTAGCTCGTGGCCATGATCTACCCGTCTGGTTGGCAACGAATCCTTCTCTAGGATTTGAACCGGATGAGATCAATTTGTGCTTTTAGACGTATTCTAACGCCATTTTGCGGGGTTCCATTTCCTGGCAGCTTGCCCCCTACAACGGATATTTCTTTTCGCTTCCACGTTGGGCGAGATCCTTTCTTTTATGGCTTTTTGGTGCCACCAATTTTCTGCCAAATGAGAACAAATTCATGTTAAGAATGTGATCTTTGGGAGATCAATTTGGAACGATACAAAGTTACCGTTCACCCAGGTTTGTATCCTGGGGTTTACTTCTGATGAGGACGACTCTGTCATTGCGTCCATGGATTTTGCCAGAGAAGAAATGTCCTTCTTTTGTCCGGCGCACAAATGATTCACTTGCCTCGGTTAGACGTGGTTTATCATGGCTAGGTGATGCCTGCCCCAGCTAAATTCATTCCTGCATTTTGCTATAATCTCCATCCTCTTTGGGGATGTCTTCCCTCTTGGGATTCCTGATGACGCCTTACTGACGTATTCCTTCCCTTCGTCGATTATTGACGCTTCTCATTTGATGTGGATGATGGATGTTGCTTCATCTCGTCTGTATTTGTGGGTGTTGTTCGTGAGACGATCCTTAATCACGTCGACAACCGCTTTGCCCCAGTTGGGCGGTGTTCATCTTGGCAGCGTGCCTTGGCATTCCCATGTTCCTCGACGATTTTTAATCCGATTTGAAGACATTCATGCACCTGCATATGAAGAGACATGTGTGGGGATTTATCTGGCTTCATTTGAAATTTCAGGAAGGAGGTACTCCCTTCGAGACTTCGTCCTTCCAACATTTGAAGGAGCGGTGTTTTCCAAGTATTTTGCCCCAGTGAGGCTTGTCTTGGTGTTTGTCATCTCTGGGTTTGATAACCCTGGTTCGATGCACTTTCATGGGGGATCGTGAGAATTTGCCCCCGGCTTGGCTCCTCGAAGCAGGTGGGTGAGCCCGCTCTCATGAATTTTTGTCGATTCTGGTCGTCTATCTCGATTGCCAGATTCTTCGATTATTTTTTTTCTCTGCCCCTAGACAGCATGACAATTTGGGGATTTGTCATGTGGCGGTTTGGTGATTCTCTCGATCACAGTCGCCATTTGAGATGTTCGATGCTCCCCTGTTGAAAAGGAGAAATCTCATGAGTAAAAGGGCATGTATAATTGACTATTGGAGTCGATACAATTTACCCTTGAAATTTATCCTGCGGGAACCGGCATTTCTCTCTTTGGGTTCTCTGTATGCAGGATATGTGAATGATATGCATGATGCATGTTATGTGTGCCAGCAACGAAACATGAGTTCGTGCTTTTCACTCTATTCAGAGAAAGTATTTTTATCAGATATGTCAATCTGGAAAACTTGAAATTTTCTTTTCAAGCGCTCTTTTCACAGAGATTTCTAAATGATGATAAACTTCTTCAAGTTTTCTCAAAGGTTTTGTTCACAAATTGAGCTATTAGAATGCTCTTAAAAATGTTTAGCCAAAGTGCATGTCTGAGATGCCATGAAAAGGGGTACTCCCTGTTTGTCATTTGAAGGCATTGCTTCTTGGGCCCTTTGCTTCTGTTCCCAACCTGAAAGGAAAAAGAAATGAAACATTATTATCATATCAAGAAAATAATCATTTTGGAACGATACGTCCTTTTACCAGAATCGATGGCTCCGTATCGTTCTCCTTCTCATTTAGAAGGGTTTGATGTGTTTTGTCTTTGATGGATTACTCCACTTCATCATGATTCATGGGTGATAACTGCTTCAGGGACTTCCCTTACGTATTCCCATGGTGAATTCAGCATATCCTACATTCGGTACCCTTTCTGGGTAGAGAGTGATTTGCCCCCCAGCAACTGGATGCGTTGTCTGGTGCTGACTGATTTATTTATGAGTAGTTTGATCATGCCGTGTTGTTGCATTCCCACTTAGTCGGAGCCGATCCATTCCGTGTCAGGTGATTTTGGCATCCCGCACCTTTCAAATTCTCATGACGCCTGGTATCTACTCTGTATTCTCTTTTGGGATACCAGATGATATGCTCATACAATCCTTCGAAGATTTCAGCATTTGATGTTCCGACATTTCTTAGTCTCATCAATGCGTTTTGATTTCTTCATGCACCTTCTGCCTTGTCATCGTTTCATGACATCCCTCGAGCTTCTTGCTATTTGACATCAGCAAGCACGGGTGTACATGTGGTTGAATACTTTAACATCCTGAAGTGATACTTCACAGGCGACAGTTTCTTTCATCGTGTCCTGCCGCACTCACCCTACGCTTTAACAATCTTCTATTCCACCCGTGCGATGAAATGAATGAATGAGTCGATTGCTGCACAAGGAGCTTTAATTGAAACGACTACGGATTTACTATCCCCGCTCAAGTCACTTCAAGCATCCAAGATGCCGGGAATTTTTCAGTGGGCTCGTTCATTCTTGTCATCACCTGCAAGAAATGGGAAACCATATCAGCTCATGAACCAGTCAGTCTGATTTGGAACAGATACAACCCTTTCGACTTAGGGAGAGCCAATCCTAATTAGGTTGCTCCTTCTTTATGCTGTCTGCTTAGGTTTTATCCAAATTGATCCATCTTGTCTTTGCAATCACAATGGATGACATCTGATAGAGGCACATTCCTTTTCATCTTGTAGGGAAGGCAAGTTCCCCTTCGTTGGTCTTCGACCATCTTATCCATCGTTCCACCATCATCTTGCATGTGGTCAGATGAGGGCATTTTCGGCAAATGTCTGCCATGTAAAACATGTCCCTCCTGTTTATCCGCAGATGGATTTTTCTTCTCGACCTGTTTTTCACCTGAGAGAAAGAGATAGGAAATATTACGCCAATATCTGATTGAAAATCAATTAGGAACGACACGTCCTTATCCTCGATCCGATTGCCCCGGTCAGGTGGCGTTTGCCCTGGCTAAGTGGGGTTTGCCCCAGTTGACTGCTTTGACCTCCTTCATTATTTTTGCAGTTCTTTTTTAATTTGGGGATATATGCCATTTGTAGTTTCTCGTCCCCTTTTCGTCTCGATGGGCCTTTGCTCCGGTATGCTTTTTTGTGAGAAGTCGACTCATTTGTCTGCCTTCAAATGTCCATCCCGGTGGCTCGAGTTATCGACCAGCTTCAATCTTCTTGAAGCACCACTCCGTTTCTCTTGGGCGTTCCATGCTTTGGGCGGCACACCTGAGATGCCATGAAGCCAGTTAGCCCAAATATGGAAAAGAGAGTCCATACATGACGAATTTTTCTTAGAAACACATTTTGAAAGATTTGATTAGAAGGTGGGGAACGGGGGCTAATCCTCTTATCATCGGATATCTTCGCTACCCCGAAAGGTTTTGAAAACCAGGAGACATGTGGGAAATCAGGTCTCAGGAATTTTTCTCTTTTTTTGTTGTTTTTCTTGTTGTTTTTTTTTTTCGTTTTTTTTGTTTTTTTTTGTTTTTTTGTTTTTTTTTTGTCGTCATTGACCGATTTGTGGTGCTCCCCCATGTCCCCATTTTTTGATTTTTGATTTTTTTTTAAGGAGACTGCACTCGAGACTATATATGGACTAAAATGCAAATAGACTAAAAAGTGATGATGGAAAGGAGGAAGTGACTCCCTCATCCATGTAGTTTTCCATCATCAATTGTCCGATCAGCCGGGTCGGCGCGGTCATTGATGGGGTTGTCTTCGTACACCCTGTCCGCTTGTTGGTTTTGCCGCATGTTCTCCCATGACTCTTCCCCCATAGCCTCTATTGCATATCCTTCAGAGGTTAAGCTCAACTTTGCGAAGGAAGTTGTAAAAGCGGGGTCTTCAACCCTACCGATGATGCCCATACTACCCATCTCGGTTAAGCATGGCTCTTTCTGCCCCATCGAGGTGGTATGCTTCTCCGGATTTTGAGAAGATGTAGTCGGTACCTCACGTGATTCGGGTACGTTGGTGATAAGCCTTAGATCGCTTTCCGGTCCAACCTCGGATACGTCACTGATTTTGCGATCCGACAAAAGGTCAGGCCGGACGTTGAGTCATGTCCTATCGAACACTAGTATATCACAGTCGATGAGAGCCTGCACATCATATTGTAGAGTTCGGCAATTGTCGACATTACGTCCCTTCTCCCCCATATGGTATGCACAGGTCTAATTCAGGTCGAACCCCTGGAATCTTGGCGGTTTCACCCTTGGTGGCCTCTTGGCTACCAACCTTTCCTCCAAAAGCCGATGGAGCAGTTCTGACATAGGAAGTGGGAGCGGTGTGAATAATGGGGGACTTCTCTTGCTTGACTGGCCAGATTTCTCTATCTTAGGTGCTGGTTGTCTCTGGTGAGGAATGAAATCAGGCGGCTGATGTCTTGCCACGTGTACGGAATTTTGACTCGTGAACGTCATTCTTCGATAGTCGGTCGTCGTTTCCCTGACCGGTTCTTTACTCCTTTGAGAAAGCTCTCCGCGGCTTTCTTTGTTTCTGATCATGCTATCGCGCTTAGCCCATTCCATCCTTTCACCGGCATGCACAAGTTGTGAAAATGATTGGTAATGAGCCGTACCCAATCGATTAAAGGAATCATAGGGAAGAGCTTTCAGACAGTGCTCTATTAACTCATCTTCGTCCAGCGGAGGTTGGACTTGGGCTGCTTTTACTCTCCACCTTTGTGTGAATGATCTAAAGCTTTCATTTCTCCTTTGCTTCATGTGCATCAGATCCATTCTGGTAGGGGTGGCATTCCTGTTGAAATCGTATTGCTGGAGAAACTGATTAGCCAAATCACTCCATTCTCGGATGCCCTCGACATCAAGCCTCGTGAACCATTCTAACGTGGGACCGACCAGGCTATGCCGAAAATTTTGGACAAGAAGCAAATCGTCACGATCGAAATCGATCATCGCCTCCAAATAGTATTGGATATGAGTTCTTGGGCAACCGATACCACCATATCTCCTAGCAAGTCCCGGCCATTGGGGAATCTCAAGCGTCTTCCCTTTGGGACATGTAGAAGAGACATTGTATGGACGGGTTTCAGCGGGGATCGGGTTCGCACGACCTCCAACATCCTGCTGGTGACTATAGTTTTTCTCCCGAATCAGGTGTGTGACGAACAGATCCTCTCTAGTCATCTCATTTTCCTCCATAGCACCATACTTTTCTTTATGCTGTTCTTCCAGGTTACTCATCATGGGTGTGCCTTCGGAGAAGTCTTCTACTTCCAGGGCTCGATCAACATCTGGCACGCCGGTTGAACCTGGTCGGGTGGTCAGATCAGGATTGAAGGTCGTCGGGGACGCCTCTTGTGTAGTGAGGAGGAATGTCCTCATCATTGCCAATATCTGAGTCATCTGACTCTCCAGTGCGGCCAAGCGCTTCTCCAGGCCAATCTGATCCATTTTAACCTGTGACTGAAGCTTCACACAAGTTCTTGGCTTTTGATTCCGGAAAACACCTGTTTCGAATGACAGGACTATGTTAGAAAGGGGAGTAAAGCATAAATCCTTTCAATTTTATGCTTTCTTGTGATTAACGAGGATAAAAACTTTTACACAAGCCTTAGCCTCGTGTGAAAGATTCTTATCGATGTTTTTCAAGAGAAAACATAAAACTAAAAGGAGCGTAATCCATGGTTATTACTTTTGGCAAATCCCTAGAAAATCTGTGGAATTTCCAAGAAGATAAAAATGCAATTCCAATGTGTCCTAAATTCGGTGAGAGATAGGACATCCAAATTGAAATGATTTCCCGAAGGTAATTTGGATATCAGGTCTCCTCTTGAATTCAGGAAACATGGACGACTTTAGTTAATTACCAAGGATTACCAATGATGCATGCTATAGACCGGTTCAATTTCATGTCCGGCGCACCATGAAATGAATGTTAGATTCTCGTACTTGGGTTAAACATGCCAAGTGTGAGTTCTAACGAAAATTTCATCTGGGTAAGACATGCAATTGAATCGGAAAATTCGAATGGTTGAGAGAAATTCCAGTGTCACGTTCCAATGTCAAGACACTTAGACAAGACTTAGGAATCGATGTGTAAAAGATAGATGGGGGACCCACAAACGAGTGCTCCTTACAGACTCGATGATCCTAATAAAAGAAAAGGGACGACTGGAACATGACCCTTAATAATCTAAAGAGATGCCCCAAGTCGGGTCTTCGGGGGACGACGCTTGATGTCTTCGGACTGGCTATTTCGGGTCTTCGTTCTCATCAGATACCCTTTTGATAATGTCCGGCTAGTGTCTCGGATTTGCTGTTATCGCGTGTCCTTCAACTATCGGTATGGTTACTGGATCATTCCTCGGACAGCTCGAAAAGGGTAGACTCCGTTGAATGTCCGGGCAGTCTGATAGCGGATGACGCGTCGCTCATACTTGAATACGTCCGGGACGTGGGACCGACTTGGAGAGATCATCTCTTTTATCTATACTTTAAAATGGAATTGGACTCAACCATCGGACTTGATGAATGCAACATGTTGTGCAAAATGAAAGGCTGCAAGTGAATTTAAATAGAAACGGCAGGACCTTACCATGAGAGGTACCCAATGATTTTTTGGTTTTAGGTATACCAACCATCCATATACATGCGCATGAGACAAGTGAGGCTTGACTCTAGAAAAAAAAAAGAATGGCTTAGGTGAGGAACCTAGAGGCTTCCCTCTATCCGAGTCGATAAATTCGTCCATGAGCGCAATCCACAACAAATGGATAAAAGTCTCGACTTGGATAGTGAGTGGGATCGAATATGGTCGACCCCAGCGCAATCCACGCTAGAGCGTTGCATATCGATCCCTGATCTATGGCTACCTGAAAAGGTGATTTCGCGGCCTGGGTTTGGGCTCTTTGTGCAAAGTGTCGTGATCCTCAAATATGCAGTGAATCATGCGCAACAATTTATATATCAATCAGCGCTTCAAATTATCCATATAACATACATTCCTACGCCCATCCTGCATAAAACAATGTTAATCACAGACTACACCCCTTATCACTCCAATCTGCAAAAACATATAACACCTATCGTGAGCGGACTTACCTCACCTTCAAGAGCGCCTGCAGGGTTAGAAAAATCACTCAACATTTTAATTACGGCCTAAGTCCACTTGAGGTCCAAAACCAAGTGTTCTAGAACAATGTCCCCAGCGGAGTCGCCAGCTGTCGCGACCCGTCCGAAATTTTCCCCGATCCGACGGTGCGAGGGGATTGAATTTCGTTAGTGTGACGGGCGAATGGATTACCGATCGCGGCCCCCACTCTGAAATGTGGATCGCGGGCCTTAGGATCGGCGCGGGCCCTCCCAGGCCCATACCAAATCGCGGCGGGAATATTTTTCAAAGGATTCGGCGATAAGAGCCGATCGATTTCGACCTTAGCGTGGTCGTGGTGGCATGTGCAACTTGTGCATGCATTTGGAGTCGCCACCGGTCTTTCTTGGAGGGTAGACCGGAAACCTTACTGACCGATTGGGAGAGATCGATCAGTTCTGCGGAACCAGAGATTTTAGGTTCGGGGACTTGGTTACGTCGGTGTCATTACCAACGCCCTTTCGGTACCTAACGCGAGTGATTTTCCTATTTAAGATTTCATGCAGGCGCAATTTTGGGTGAGATAGGTTTGATTCAGGGTTTCATGCAGATTGGAAGACTATTCCTATCAATCACAATCAATTTAAATGAAAGCGCAAGTCAAGTGCATAAATAAATCATGTCAATGCACATCAATTTCAATCATTGGCCTCCTAGTATAGCCATAAGGGCTTAGGGAAGATGTGATTTAGGGCTAGGGGGTAAAATGGGAAGATTCGGGGACAATTAGCCCGAAGGGCAAAATTGTCATTTTTGGAAGGTTTGGATACTGAATTACCCAAAATATTCCATGGCCAGTTGATTGTGGCCATTTCCCATTTTTGAGAATTTTTTGGAATTTCTTGATTTTTCTTCAATTTTTGGAGGACAACTCGCCCAAAGGGCGAAATCGTCATTTTCAAGAGGGTTCGGGGTTCAAAACACCCGAGATGAGCCTTGGCCAGTTGTTTGTGGCCATTTCCTATTTTTTGGGATTTTCCTGGGTTTTTTAGAATTTTTTTGGAAGACGATTTGTCGAAAGGGCAAAACCGTCATTTTTGGAAAGACCGGGGGTCAAATGACCCGGAAGAGGTCATGGCCAGTTGAACGTGGCCATTTCCTATTTTCTGGAATTTTTTAGAATTTTTCTGAATTTTTCGAATTTTTTGAATTTTTTATGATTTTCTATTTTTTATTGATTTTTTGATTATTTTATTACTGTTTTTGAATTTTTTTAATATTTAAAAATATTTTCCGGGCCGGGTCAAACCCGTCCCGCGCCTCTCGGGCGCCCGGCCCGACCCTAGGGGTCGACACCGGCCTAAAACGACACCGTTTTGATTTTTTAAACATTTTTTCCTATTTTTTAACAATTTTTTTAATTTTTTATCCATTTTATCTAATTATCCGAAAATTCTCCGGATCCGACGGCTCTCGTTGCGCCACGTGGCATCATCCTGTGCGTCCGATCTTCCACTAGATCGGACGCTTCGGAGGGAGTCACGTGGCTCGATCTTAACCGTCAGATCAAAAATCAATTTATTTTCGTTTTAGAAAAATCCATTAAAATGGACGCTCCGGATCGTGCCACGTGGCGACTCTCCGTGCGTCCGATCTTGGAATAGATCAGACGTCCCACGGAGTGCCACTTGGAACAACATCGACCGTCGGATTGAATTTAATTAATATTCCGAAAATAAATTTATTAATTCTGAAAATCATTTTAATATTTTCCAAAAAAACAGGATCGCGACACGTGTCGCGATCCGGACCGTCCACCCCCACTAAGCCCGGCCGTGGCTCCCGCCTGCTGACGTGGCCGCCTACGTGGCGCGCCACGTCAGCCTTTGACCGTTGACCCGCCGGCGAAGTCGCCGGAGAAGACGATGAATAGTACAAATTCCGGCGACTTCGCCGGAATCTCGCCGGAGAACCGCCAAACCGAGGCAAACCTCGGTGTTTTCTCACCCTTTTGACACCATTCGACTCTCTAAGACTTCAGCAACAAGATTCAACTAAAAACAAAGCCATGACGACGTGGAAAACAGGCGAACCGAGCCTCCCCCCGACCGGCGCCGGCGAAGATTTTTTTAGAAATTTTTTTGCAACTAAACCCGATTTCTATCGATCACACAGCATCCAAACAAAGTCTAGGGACTTACCTGAGGCCGCCTGCGGCTCGGCGGCCGCCGAAATCCCCTCGCCAAGCTCCCGGTTTGGACCGCGGCCGGCGAAGCTCGGACCGCCGCTCTCGGCGGTTTCCGATGCAAAACGAAGGTCACACAAGACTTAGAGTCGGTTCTAATGCATGCTTGAGGTTAAACACGCGCAAATGGAGCTCCGGGACGGCTCGGCCGAGAGCCAAAAACTCACAGCCCGTTTGGGCATTTCATCGAACACCTGGCGTGCACTATGGAAATAGAGGTCGGGGGAGGAAAACCGACCTGGTCGTGGCTTGTCGACGACGGCTAAGGAACCGGCGGTGGTCAGTAAGGTCTGTTGAAGGTCCTCGATCGCTCCTCTCTCCGGTTTTTTGCTCGAAAAAATCCCCCCCTCTCTTTGCCGAGCTTCGCTTAAAACCGAGCTCCCTCGCCGGTTTTCGTGGCCGACCGGCGCGCCTCGGCACGTCCAATGCCTCTGCCCAACGCGAACCTCGGCCTCTCCGCCTGTCCCCCACGCGTGATGTCCTTTTTTCGTTTAAAAATCGCGCTCCCCAACATGCCCTGTTTTCGCCCACGCTCGGCCGAATGGTCTGCAACAATGTTGCAGACCCGGTCGGACCGGGTCGGGTCGGGTCTGACCCGACCGTCCCGGTTCGACCGAATCACTCCAATTGGGCCCCAAATCTACCTATTTTCATGAAATTGATGGCAAAATCGGACTCCTTGACACATTTTCTATCAAATAAGGGTGTTTTCGTGAACCAATTATTTGAAATTTTATGAAAACCCCAAATTGTCCCTAGGATCCGAAAATGAATTTCGCCAAATCGAAGATCTAAACGATCGAATTAGTCAAAATTGAGCCCACCAATGGATTCAGCATGATGAAAACTATTGGGTAGAGGTGTTTAATTTTAATGGGTGTGCCCGTGTGAAATTTAATTTCAAAAATTGTAAAACTGGGGACTAAATTGAAAGATTTTTATGCAATTAAGCCCTTTTGGTTAAAATTGATCAAATTGGAGGGCAAATTGACCCAATTGCCTTTCAATACTTTGGAGTCCAATGTCATAGCTTATAAAAGGTGAGAATTAAAAATTAAAAGACTCGGAAAGGATTTTTCAGGCTCGGTTCGGTTTTAGGTTTGTGAAGGAACCCCATGAATCGAAATAAAATTTTTGAATATTTTTTTGTAATTTTCTGACCACGGATGGTATTTTTTCTGATTTTTTGGGTATTTTTATAATTAAATAAATTTCGAAAAATATTAAAAAATTAAAAAAAAAATTGTTCAAAATTGGTTCCTAAGGCTAGGCTAAGGCTTCCAAAGTTGATTTTGCAATTTTTTGACCTTTTTTCTATTTTTAATTAATTTTAGAAATAAAAAAAAACTTATAATAACAGATGGTCAAAAATCAGGTGTCAACACCCACACAAGTGTGCTTGTGTTTGTCTTTGCGCACATGTCTAAATGCCAGCATTGGTGTATCTGTGTTGCTGTTGCCTTAACGTCCTGAACCTGTTGAATTTTTGTAACAAAGCCACCTCCCAATTTACAGGATCTTATCCCACATATTTTTACTTTTTATCAAACAAAAGAATCTTGTTCTTACTCTTGCATTTAGCATAAGAATTCCCACCTTAAGATTGAAAATTTTCAAAAATTGATAGTGTTTGTGTGGCCTCTTCATTTGTAAACAGGAGAAGGTTAATTGAACTAGCCTGGACATTATCTGTCTAAATTAATAAGCAACCATGTTACTTTTAGCAATTAGACAAATTTCGACTCTGAGAGAACTCTTAATGAGAGGTGAAGATGCAGATAGAGTCCAGCAGGAAAAATAAAAGCTATCAAATCCCTATTTCAGTTCAAATTCAGCAGCCTAAGTAAAATCCATCAAATGCTTACTCCACATTTACTGAATTCGAAGTTTCGGTATCCAAACCACTGGTATTCAATGAGTGAGATACTGTTAAGCATATAATCTAGTTGAACGGCAATATTTCGATCAAAGAGTTTTGAGGAGAAAAATCAGGCCGATTTGTCATTAAAGAAGCAAGAATATGCACTCTAAGGTTGATTCTCTTGGACTAGATGACAACTCGATGTCGAGAATGTATCTTCTAGAGCGAGGCGAACAAAATAAAGATACGATACTGAAGTAGAAAGCAATGGCAACACCTAGCAAGAACACCGACAGGGAAATCGGCCCTTCAACCATCTCTTCCTGAAATGTCTTACCAGGCTCAACCGGTACATTACCCTGGCCGCAAACTCCAGTTGACGCGGCTCCACACTCGATTTCGGGTTCCCAGCAAATGCTCCTGGAAATCTCCAATATCCCTGTTTCTTAGATATATATCAAAGGGATATGTTCACTAGAAGTCCTAAAACTTGTCAAGAAAGTGCAATTGAATCCTAAAACTTGTAAAAAAAATGCAATCACGTCCTAAAACTTTTCAAGTTAGTGCAATCGAGTCCTTCCGTTAACTCTATTAAATTTGACTAACAGAAAATGCTGACGTGGCATTTTTTTATTCATTTCTCTCTCCTATGTGGCATTTAATTATGATGCCTATGAGCGGTCCTCTCGTTGGCATTTAAATCCAACGATGTCACCTCACTGTCTCTTTGAACTAAATCCTGCAATTTTGCTCTTGCTTGATGGTTGTCAGCTTAAAGCTTTTTTTTTTTTTTTGGTCGAAAGCTTAAAGCTTTAGAGGGTATACCTTTGATCATATTTCTGCCTATTCTCATGTTCGTCATGCACCTACTTTACTATTTTTTGCAGGTTTAGCAGATTGCGGTTGAAGTTCTTCTTGGAAGCAGCACATGAAGCTTTTCTGGTGCCCCGCTAGTTACCCGGGCCTGGGTTGCCTTTGCAAGTTCAATGTTGTAATTCTAGTATTTCGAATCTCCATTCTTTATAGACCATGATTGTAAAGTGACACCATTGAGTGCACAATTTGGTCTCTAGAGTGTATGCAGTTGCGGCATTCATACTATGTGGATAGTTCTGTAAATTGAAAATTTTGAGATAAAATCATCTACGCTTGGATATTGTTTTGGACAGCAATTGACCATAATATTTACAAAAGAAATAGAGAAGCCACTCAGAGAACTCTAAACCTCAATATTCGTCCATTGAGCTAAAATGACGTTGGTTCCAAATAAATACAACTTTACAGGCAAAAAATTGAAGATTAACAGATGAAGAATGAAAATCACTTCTGTCCTGAAGCAAGGAGAAAAACTAGGGAAGGTAGTGGAAAGAAGGCAAAAAAGGATGCTGATTTAGATTCAAACAGAGCAAACTAATTAGCCAATCTTCTCGGTGTAATACATCTGCAGGTCATATCAGTCTCAAAGAGCCAATTTTCTCGGTGCATAATAGCCATTTATCATTTGATAGACTTTCTAAGTCTCGAAGACAACCTTCCGGAGTGTTTAGAAAAAATGCTTTCCATCTTTAGGCTTGTTTTCCGCTACAAACCTACAATTTGAAAGTTGAAGCAACATTAGATAAAAGAATGCATATCCCAAGGGGAATAAAATTATTCCAATATTTAGCATAGCTTCAGAGGATTAGATGAAACTGAGGAAACTTGATGGTGCCATAGTAAGCTTCTTGTAGTGTCATATCTAATATATATAGCATGATTGACCTGAAATAGGGCATTAGTTGATTGTCTCTCCCATCCTGTTTGTCAAAGACTTTCCAGTCATTCCAGCAAATGATACAAATTTGCAATATTATTCTCACTCAAGCCAAGGGAAAAGAACGTTTGACGATAACCTCAGATATCTAATTATTAGACAAGATGAAAAGCCAACTTACTTGTAGAACCACTTATAATGTGTCGGAATCATCTCGTAAGCTAGTTAAGAACTGTCCTCCCATCTTTAAACATGAAATAGTTTGAGTATTTGCTGCAGATAGGAAAAACAAATTCCAGCCAAACCACATCCTTATCCTTCATAAACTTTGATCGACCCACTTTGAACATAAGCACTACCAGTTATAGTTTGAAGAACTCCCGCAACAATGACTACATCGCTTTTCGCTGTTTCTACCAAAGCAAGAATGGAACAAATCACCCGATAATTTCTTGCGGGAATTGTCGAATTTTTATAGTCCATGATATATCAATGCCGCACAATTTTAATTCTGAGTAGCCGCCGGATAAATGGTACTATCTTTCCAACACATAAAATCCACAAAGAAGACATTTGGATAGAATCAAAATAGCCGATCCGCATCACCGGGCTGAAGACTGATGACATAACCGAGACATTGTTTAGCACATGTTACAAGTGAGAATTTTCAGCACTTAGCACTTCTCATTCGGACAATTAGTCTTCTCTGTCTCAGCCAAAAAAAAAAACATTATAAAGGATCAAACACCAAACCTGGAAAGAATCAAGAAACATGTTTTTACCGTTTCAAAATATACGTCAATAATGTGATTCAAAGAATTCACTAAAATCGCAACCGTCATCTAGAAGTCGTCTCAACGGCGTACAAGTATCTCGAAAATGAAAAAGTGGAGATTTCTCAAAGGCTTACGGTTTTAACATCCTCCAAACTGTCTTCATACTGGCCACCCAACTCGCCGACGACAACAACAAGCCCTCTTCCTTCTTTGCATTGATGCTTCCTCGAATCCGTCTCATAGCACTCGTCGAGAGTGCTTTTGCCTCGATTCACCAATCTATGCCAAAATTCACGAAAAGAACTCATGCAGTGAGGCTAGACGAAGAAGAAGAAGGAGGAGGACACGCGGGCTAAGAAGGGAAGGGTTTGAAGAAGCAGACTCCACGAACAAGGAACAAAACTTGAGAACAATATTAGAGCTTGGAAATTTGGGGAAAACCTTAAACGAAGGACACAAGGGCAAAGAACAGGGCCTCGAAGAAGAAGAATCTCTTCATTTGATCTCCACGAACAACGAACGGAACCTGAGAATGAAATTAGGGCTTGGAAATTTGGGACAAACCTCAAACATCGTCGTTTTTGCAAACGTGGACCTCTTCATTTGATCTCCACGCCACATAGGAAAGAGAAATGAATAAAAAATGCCACATCAGTATTTTTCATTATCCAAATTTAACAGAGTTAACAAAATAACTCAGATCTTGTTGCCTTTACATGTAATATCCGCCAAGCAAAGGCAACAATGTTGTAATAGAATTCCCGCTTGTAGATGTGGATTTGGGGTTAAGTTCTGAGCAGTAATTATTACAACATGTTAAATAGGGCCAATGCTATAAAAAAAAATGGCAAACCATTATATATGTGTCACCTTTACTCCCAAATTATTTTTCATGTGACAAAAAATCCCAATTTAGCACGTTCATGTCATATTTATCCCGAATTAGTTTCCTTTGTACTAAAAATCCCAACGCGGTACACCCGTGCAGCATTTAACACAAATTATTTGGGACTTTTTTTAACAAGAAAACTAATTTGGGGTAAATATGTGATTTTGAGATTTTAGGTGACACCAAAAATATAGCACTATTATACCAGTAAAGCATTTTTTTTTTTTGCTTCAAAAAGAAATTTGTTGGCAATAAAATGCGGTAAGAGTTAAAAAATTTAGAATTTTGTTTGTAGTATTAACTTAATTAAATATTATTTGACTTTTGATCATATTACCATATTCAGACAAAAAAAATCAAATACCATATAGCACTTTTTTAAACAAAACCCACTTTAATTTCAAGAAAATAAAATGAAATTAGGAAACAAATATTCATGGACCAAAGCGTATCCTCGTGTGGCTTCAATTCCAAGTTTGCCCTTTTTACCGTTGATGAAAACAGGAAACAACGCGTTCTCTGTCCAACGTGCTCTTCTTGAGTATTCCTGATCAAGGCTTGCCGTGGTTTAAATGTCTCGGTTAGTGTGAAGTTCTCTCCCCCCTGTTCCAGACTTCCTTTCATCACCCAAAGTTGCAGAGCCGAGACAGAGAGTGACGTCGCAAGAAGAACAGAGAGAGTCAGTCGAAGAAAAACAGAGCAATGGAACCCCACAACGAGAATTGTATTGTCTCGAGTGAGGGTGACGATCAATTCCCGAAGGGTTAAAGGTTCTAGTGGTTGACGACAACGCCCTTTGTCTCCATCTTCTAGAGAAGACGCTTCGAGATTGTTCCTATCAAGGTAACTTTACTGCACTGCTTCGTATTCTCTCTTTTTTGACTTCAACTTCGCGTCCGCGACGTGAAGAAGTCAGAAGAGAAATTGTGAAACGGGGAATGGAAGCAACATAGAGCATTTGGAACAGACAACCGTCACTTCCAAAGAACATCATAAAGCCAGAAGTAACTGTGGGAAGCTTCTGCAAAGCTCAAAAAGCCTTATCCTAATTGATCTTCATTCACAACTGTCACTCCAAAGAACCTCAATGACAACCACTTGAAATGAAAGGGAGACATATAACTTCAAATACAATTTTCGTAGGGTAACTCGACAATTAATCCCTTTTCGAACTCAATCCATGCAGCGGCGTGCTTGCATTCTATTAATTCCTTCAAAGGGGGTTTGCTTAGATGTAGGTATATAGTATTTTGGGAACGGAAATATTCGTATGTGGTCATCGGGGGGTCAAAAGGGAGTACTCTTTTCTTTTCTTTTTTTCCATATTTCCTGTAAAAGAGCATACATACACTATGGGCTAGGAACCCTAAGTGGGGTCATGTCCGGCCCACAGGGTTATTCGGACCGGCCGGAAGAAAAGCCCACACAAAACCGGGCCTCTCCCGATCGAAATTCACGGTGCCCTAACTTTCCCCGCACAAAACCCGGCTTATATACCACCGAACCGGTTCGAACAACCAAATCCCTTCTCTAGCTCTTGCTCTGGCTCTCTGTCTCATGATTCATCCCTTCGCTCTGTGCGCTCTCATCGCAACGCGAACAAACTATCCCCCTCTTTCTCTCTCTTCCTATCTCTCTTCCTGTCTCTCTCTCTCTCTCTCTCTCGCATACGCAAATATTATCTCAAATTACACAAAGAGAGCTTCCTCTAATTTACCCGCCAAAAAGGTAAATTACTCGTCGGATCTAATGATTTTCGCGTCTGTGACGAAATAATACTTTTCAAACGCTTCCCTCTCCCTCTCCCCCTCTCTCCCGCTCCTCTCCTCCCCACTCGGTCTCGTCTCCTAGGGTTTCGTTTCGCGAAGCTCCTCCTATCGATCATGTCTCCATTGTATTTCCTCTGCAGGTCCTCCGCCGCTCGACGTCGCGCATGGACTTGTCGCTCTGACGGATGGATTCGGGGATCGCTCTCTCTCCTGCCGAGGCTCCGGAGCCTCGGGCGGGCGGCTCGGCGTCTCCGACTGGGGAGAAGCGAGGGGCGCTGGATGGAGGAACTGGAGGATCGGCCGTCCCGACGGCGAAGAAGCCGAGACTTGGGCGGGGGGACTTTGGACGAGTGGCGGAGATCGTGCTGGTGTTGGCAGCGATGGGGAGGATGCGCGGAGGGAGGGATCCGACGGAGGCGGAGCTAGGTTTGATGATGGAGGCCAGGGAGAAGCTGGCGTCTGTGTGCGCGACCCTAGCTCCGGAGGATATTGTGGCTAGCGATGCTATTGGGCGCGTGATTGACGATTTGGGGCTCAATGGAAAGCCTAAGGATCAGAGGTTGGCTTATACGGTTCCGAAATTGTCGATTGCTGAGAAGCTGGCGTTTGCTAAGAGGAAGGTACGGTTTTCTCTCGAACAGTTTTCACTTGATTTCCCGAGATTGGTATATGCTAGTCTATGGGGTGGATGGAGTTGTAATTTTTCAACGTTTCTGGATCATGTCGTGGCTACATATGGTTTACCTAGTGGCTCGAAAATGTGGACATCAGTGCAGTCCTGAAGTATTAGGTCTCTAGATGCTTGCTTTTGTTTTCTTCCTGAGAAGCAGACAGCAACAGAGAAGTCGTTATCTTATGACTTCTCATAAGTATTCTCAATGTTAGAAGCTTGAAGTTTCTATATCTTCAAAGTGATACTGCAGGGAGTCATTAGTTTGAATTGAATTGTTGTAGGCTTGTAGCTTAAAGCCGGGAAATTGCTATTAAGTGAGCTGTGATTTCCGTGGATACTGGTGAAATTGGCATCGGAAGTTGTTCTGCAGTTCCGCCATGCTAGCTAGCCAATATAATGAGATCTTGGCATGTTAAAGTTTCTTCAACTACTAAGGGAGTCCCATATTTTCTGTGTTTTTTTCTGAAAAAAAAAATTATGTAGAAGCTTGATGAAGAGAAATCTATACTGATCTTAGGGGCTCATAAAATTTAGGGACCATGTGATTAGATACATAATTATCACCTAGCTTTTATATCTTAAAAGCAAATAATTGCTCCTTATTTTCGAGTGTTAGTGTTACCTATTACCACCTGAAATCTGAGATATATTAGTAATCTTTGGATTTATGAGTTATTTACATGAGGTATCAACTTTCATGTTTACCTATGTGGGATCTTGAATGAGGAGTTATCTGTGCACCTTATCTACTAGATGGAAGAATCGAAGAAGTTCACTTCCCATACAGCTTCTTATTCACCCCACTCGTCACCAACAAGTTTTGGTGCTACAGCCGAAAACCGCGGAATGGCACCTGTTGTTCGTGCATTTCCGTCGGATAAAGTTAATCAGTCTCCCCTTTCTTCCGGAGTCATCCCAGTTTCTTCTGCCACGGCTAATGTTTCTTCTGGAAGCTCTGCGCCATACCAGTTTCCACGAAGTGAAATAAGGACGTCGACTGCTTCTAGTGGGATATCTAATATTCATATAGGAAGAGATTCTTCTGCAATGCTTCTGCCCAAGGTTGATCAAGCAAACAATGTGAATCATGCAGGACCTCATAGTTTAACTAAACCTTCACAAGGTAATTTTCCTATTATCCTTGACAATTCTACCATGAGACTTTGTTACCTTTTTCTTTACGTTACAAGGGTTAATTTCCATACCTTAGTGGCCTGAAGCCACACAAGGTAAACCACCATGAGTTCCACGCTCATATGTTTTTTGCTATCTTGCAGCTACTTATGCAAATCAACCATCTGTGAATGCTCCTTCCTGGTCCCTACAATCCCAACATGCTTCGTTATCTAGACTAGGAACAGGAAATGGTATTCCTAGTAATACATTGGGCCAAGTTGAGCAAGCCTCTACCTCGGGGTCTGCAGTGCCTCCTCTCGCAGCGAGAAACCCAACAAATAGACCATTCACTGCGCAAACTGCTGCTGCACATCTGCCTGCCATGCATCATCAATCTTTTCAGGGTGTCAACTTTGTTTCTCCACCTTCAAGCTACGCTAGTCACTACGAAATTGCTAAAATTATTCAGAAGCTCTTAACTCCAAAGCTTCCCGAGCATCCTACATGGACACCTCCTTCAAGAGAGTATATGAATAAGGCATTGATTTGCCAGCTTTGTCAAGCTACCGTCACTGACGTGGAAAGTGTGTTGCTTTGTGATGCTTGTGAGAAAGGATTCCACTTGAAATGCTTGCAGTCGCAGAATCAGAAAGGGATACCTAAAGCTGAATGGCATTGCCAGAAATGCTTGGCACTGAGCCATGGGAAGGCCTTGCCCCCTAAATATGGTCGTGTAATGAGAAACTTAGGTGGTCCAAAAGTATCCCCTAATGCTACTGGTAGTCATTCATATTCAGAGAGGAAAGTTAGAGCTGTGGATTCAAAGTTCAATCAACCAAAGATAGCGACGAATGGTGTCTCCTACTCACCAAATGCTGCTGTTGTCATTACTGCTGGAAAAAATCATATTAATACCGGCTCTGATTTGCAATTCCCGAAGGCCAGAGAAATGCAGGAGAATGATCTCTCTTCATCTAAAAAAGAAGTGGATCAGAAGCCTTTTTCTGAATCTGGGATAAATAGCTCAGGGAAATCCATGGATCCCATTTGTGGTTCTCCTCTTGGTTTACTGGGCGAAAGATCCAATGAGAACAGGGAAAAATATGAGCCATTTGCGCGTTTTGATAAACAAGAATGTGGCTTAAAGTCAGAGCTTCCTGCTAGCTTATGTGAATCAGCAAATATTGAATGTAGTCTGCCTTCATCTTCACACAGTGTGTCAGATGTTAACCACTTAGAAAAGAAAACTTGTACTGAAGTGTCGTCTAAAATGTTAGATAATAATGATTCCACTGTAAAAGGTGCAGAAAAGTCCAGTGCAGAAGACCACCAAGATTCTACTTCAACATATGATGTAAAGCAAGTTGTGGACCAAGATGGCAGATGGCCAGATCATGTTCAGAGTTCTCAAATTAGTACTGGAAAGAGAGAGTGTGTTGGCTTCCCTTCGGATATTGCCCTTAGTGTTGAGTGGGTTGGTGATGCACTAGAAGTTGTCAATGGCAAGACATTTTACTCTTCTTGCTGCGTTGGTGGTGTAACATACAAAGTGAAGGAGCACGCCCTTTTTCGTTTGAGTAATGACAAACTGACACCATTTAAACTTCAGGTGAGGTGGTTTTTTCAATATTGATAATTATTCTTCATATGTTCAAGAAAAATTCGGTGGCCTTATTTCCAAAAGCTTGTAACGTACTTTGCCGTGTCCTTGAAAATGCCCATGTTCAGTAAATTCAGCATGATAAGCTAGTTGAATTTCTTTGTTTTAAAAGCTTGTGACATACTTATTGTACTTGAAAATGTCCATGTTCAGTAAATTTGGCATAGAGAGCTAGTTGAATTTCTGTACTCCTTGGTTTTTACATGGGGAAGACTCTGGTTTCTTTGCAGGCAATGTGGGAGGATAGTGAAACTGGTTTGAAGTGGTTTGACATTACCAGGTGTTATTTTCCTGGTGACTTGCCAAATAATGTGGCTCATCCATTTGTCCCTGACAGCAATGAGGTAATACTTTTTCTCCAAGAGGCATATTCATCTGTAGGATATAACAGTTAAACACATAACCTATAAGTCACGATTAATCTGATGATTTGGGTGGTAGCAAATTCTGGCGTATGGACATTAATCTTGCTGCATGTGTACTACTCTTCATTGCAGGTTTTTGAATCTAATCATGATAGTAGTGTGATGGCCTGCTCAATTCAAGGCCCGTGTGATGTTCTTCCCCCTGCCAAATACAAAGAAGAAACTGAAAGACGAAGTCATATAGGAAGCGAAGCGAATGTTACATCAAGACCTCTCTTTCTGTGCAAGTATGTTTACATTCATTTTTTTTTTTTTGCGCATTAAAATACCTCTGTTTTTCTTCAGAACATCTATGCATGTTAACTATGCTGGCGTGGGCATTGATTGAGTGGAACTTTTTTGGCCTCTCATCCTTTCACAATCAGCGTATCAGCTCATTGGACCCATGAGATTGTGAGCATGATTCGCATTTACCACCCTGCATCCAAAAAAGACCCAGACATCTTAAATAGATTTGCAGCTGTTTAACCTGCCGTTTGCTTGTTCTAGTTACATTTTCTAAAGAATCAAGCAATAATCATTTGTTTATTCACGTCCCAACAAAAATAGGATGAAGAACTTTAGATCTTACCGTTTTGAGTTATAATAATTGCTTGAAGATATTGCTAATAATCCGCATAGATGGTAATACTTTGTTTGCTCGTTTACTTGCGAGCGCATATGAACTTTGATGATGCATGGACTTATCTTTCGTATACCTCTTTGCAAATTGTCCTTGGAAATTGCTCGGCCTTAATTGCTATTCACCTGCATCCTCGTAATAAAAAGTGTGTAGGATCTATAATAGTGCAGTGTTTATTCGCTTATTGATTTTTGAATCTTGATTTTTTTTTTCTGCAGTTGGTTTTATGATGAACTGAAAGGTCATTTTCAAGCTGTTTCCATTTAGTTTGGTAGACACATCCTCTAGGCACCAAGACAGCTTAGCTAGTGGTAGCTGCATGGTCCTCATACAATCAGGTACATGCCCTACCGTCCTTAAGGTTCTTGCAATGCATTGAGCAATATCACAAATTTTGCCATAATTTGAATTTGGCAACTCTTTTTTGATGAACTGTTGCGACTTTCGTCAGTTGTGGTTGCTTGACCATAGTGCAGTGTGCTTGTAGACAAGATTTCTTGTCAGCAGGGGGTGGTGACTGAGTTAAATTGCAGTATAGGAGGGCCTGTAACATTTGGTCTTCAGCAATTGTTATGTGTTGCCTTCGAATTAAATCCACTATGACATTAGAGCTGCTGATATGATGATTGGATGAGCATAGCCTGTTCAACTCTTGAGTGCCTAGAAATATGTTAGTTACTCGATTCTATCAGTGCAGCGAGGTAACGAGCTAGGGACTAGCAAGGTTGGGGTTTGGAACGGTTTTAACCTGACTAGGTTTTGGAACTTGACCATAACATAGACTGCCCAATGAAGTGTGCATAAGTTGCTATGAGCAGATAACTTCTCCCGCTAACTTAAAGCTTCACTGAGCTGCATTGTATAGGATCTATAAAAGATTTCGTAGGGAAATCATATAAAACGTGATCTTGCATACCCGTTTGTAGTCCATTTCTCCTGTTTATCTGATACATTCTTCTGTCCCCAATTGGCAGGAAATGTGCTATTATGGTAGGGAGGCCTGCAAGAACTTTTGTAAAATATGTAGATGCCGCGTTTTAGTGTTTCTTAAGAAATCATCCTGTGATTTTCCCATCGCAATTTTTTGTACGTGTTAGTTTATTAATTTGAGCCCTTTTTTTATTGGGCCATAATTTAGGTCGAGGTAAATCTGTAGTTGCCCTTGTACGTTTTTTGGCGGAAAAAGTTAGTCAGAGACTAGTCGTGACTTCCAGAGATCCATATCCGCCTTTGGCAGTCGATTCTTTTCGGGAGTTAGCAGCAGCACTAATCGCATACTCGCGAGTCGGCCCAATTGCATCTAAGCAATTTTAAGGCGAAACGATGGCTAAAATAATCTTTATAAGAATTTACACTTGGATGTTTTGGACCAACTGCACAGGTCAGATTGAGTTCTTTGGCCCAAAATAATCTGTGATGCAATGGTTGTAGTTCAGCGGCAGCCAGTCTTGCACCGAACCCCGCAACGCCACCCCAGTATTCACCTAAGAGTGAGGCCCGGTAAGGCCCAGTGGAAGCCTGAAATCAGCAAAGAACAGCCCAAAAAAACCAAAGCACGCATAATACGTACGTCCGTGCGCCCAGCATCGTATCCAGTAAAACCACTACGCCCAACTTGCCCTCGATAACGACCAAGCAATGACCAACTTCCAACCCGTTAAAGGCCCATGTCGAACAAGGCCCAAAACATAGACCCAGTTTGGGCATTCTTACATGGGCCGATGGCCCAATAAGCAAAAGGTCGAGTTTGGGCCACATTATATATCATAGAGGCCCAACATTCAGCCCAATAGGCCCAAAACAGTGCCCAATTAGTCTTCAACAGCCTAACGCAACGATGGCCTATTTGTGCCGAAATTTCAGCCTATTAAAATGTCGGGCAACAGGGCCCAACTTTCGGCCCAATAGGCCCAAAACAATGCCCAATTTGGGCAAATTAGTCCTCAGTAGGGCCCAACACAATGATGGCCTAGTTGCGCAGAAATAGCCCAACTTGCGGCCCAATAGGCCCAAAGCAATGCCAAATTTGGGCCCAATTAGTCCTCAGCAGGTCACAAAGCAATGATGGCCTATTCGCGCAGAAATTTCAGCATATTAAGATCAAACAGACCCAAAAAAGTCCATTTTGGGCCCAGCTTCTGCTTCCATAAGGCCTAAACTAGGATAATTTCAGGCCCAATAATTCGTCTACGGGGCCCAACTTCGTACCCAAATAGACTACAAGGATCATGAAACTTGCATGCGATGGACCAGTGGGCCACACTGATAGCTCTCTTTTCTAAGCCGAAAGCGCTCGCTTTTAAGGGTCGATGGGTCCATTTGTTCGGTAATCCATTGGACCCGCAGGCTGAACCACTGATATGTCTTACAGCTAGATCCTAGTCCTGCAGACCGGTTAAATATTTTCTTCACCCAAGGGGGCAGCAGCAAAATATCGCCAAACCCAAAAATCAAAAGCTAATCGGAGCCGAAACGGAAAAAGAGTGTCCTCCCTTGAACCCCGGGATACTTACATATGGGGAGAAGGTACCCAAGACCAGCCTCACATGGCTTTAATAACTGACAAAACAAATGAATAATGGCTTCACCGTGAACAATGGCTTTACCGTCTGCAACCAGCGAAAAAAAAAAGAAAGCAAAACCCCGCATGAACAGCCATGTGAATACTCGCAAAGCCCTTTGGTATTTCGCATCCTTCCTACTTGGTGCATGAAATCAGACGGTGGCCAGCAACAAAGATACACACTGTTCTTGGTATTTCGCATCCTCCGTACTTGGTGCCTGAAATCAGAAGGCAGCCAGCAACATACGTTCACGTAATGTCCGGAAGAAAACTACAACCCTCATTTCCTCATGAACCAAGCCCTCCGGTATGCAGGCTGTAGCATGAGCAACTGATTATTTACTGACCTGCTGACGGATTTGTCAGCAGTTCAAGAGATTTTCGCAAGTAGTCCACTGCAATGGAAACATCATCAAATGCCAATGCCCCAACAGCAAACCTAGCAGCTTTGTGTGCCTCGGCGATTTTTTCGGGTGGCGGCTGGTAGTTACTGTCGTATTTGTATGTTTCTGCAGGAGGAGCTTCTGGAGTAGTTCCATTTCGGTTGCCAGCCCCAGCCCCATACGGAGCAGTTGAAGCATGACTCTTTGAGGTTTGACGATCTGACTGCGGAGGGTAGGACACATCATGGCCTTGGTAGTGCGAAGAATATTGAGATGGGACCGATGAGAGGTTACTTTCCGTGAAACTCGGATAGGATTGGAAATGGGGATATGAGTAGATAGGGTTCTCCTGAGAAGGATAATTATTTGCCAAGTGTTGTTGGTCTGATAGGTAAGTATGTGGAATATTCTGCTGTGGTTCTGAAGGATAATTATGTGGCATCTGTGGCAGTTGTTCTGAGGGATAATTATGTGATAAATGCTGTTTCATATCTGAAGGGCAATTCAAAGATGGATGTGAGGACTCTTGAGCATAGTTTGGGGGAGGGTGTGAGGATTCTTGAAGAAAGTTTGGTGGAGGATGTGAGGATTCTTGAGGAAAGTTTGGAGGAGGATGCGAAGATTCTTGAGGATAGTTTGGAGGAGGGTGCGACGGTTCTTGGGGATAGTTTGGAGGATGGTATGATGAGTAAGTAGAACTCGCAGCTTTTGTGATTGGAGAAGAAGGTGGCTGAAAGTCAGGAGACGAATAACTGGCAGATGAATAAGAACTAGAAGATGGAGGAATGCCTGCAGAGTGATGACGTTGGTGGTCCAATTTATCATGGACCTGAGGTGATGAATCGGATTCTGATCCAGCATTCGAGAAATTAGATTCACTAGGCCCAAGGTCCTGCAAAGGAAACTAAATAATAAATCCAACAGGAAGCCAACACAGCCAAATAACAAAAATCCCCGACCCCTAAAAAAAAATTAAAACATAAAACAGGGAAAAAGGAAGGAAAAGAAAAACCCAAAACCAAAGAAAATAGAATGTGAGTCCAACGGTAGTGCATGTAGACCCAATTTTGGATCATTGCTTTCAGACCGCTAAATTAGTGAGAATGAACTCCACCACTTAATTGTGCAATTGAAAATAAGTATCACAGGCTTTGGCTCCAGAAAAGCACAGTTCAGCTTCAAAAATTCATACAAGCAAATTTTCAAGAATTTACAAAAGAGGAGAGTAAAGAGAGAAAACAGAAAACACGAGAGCAAGCTAATGCCTCTACAGATATAGTCAATATCGAACTTTGCATTTCAAAATGAAAACTGCGAAGGCATTGTTTGATTAGCAGGGGCGAAGCAAAGCCAGTAAAAGGGAAGAAGGTCCCGCTCCCTTTCCTGACATTTATAAAAATGGGGCTGGAAATTAGAACTTTGGGGTGGAAAGTGTTCTTCTCTTACTACATTCTAATCCTTTTTTCACTTCTGGTTGAGCTTACCAACAGCGTTTACACAGGGGTGCTGGAATGAGTGACAATGAATATGAATGCAGGAGCAAACCCCAACAAATAGATGCAAATTGGGAGTGGATTCGATGACATCGAAAAAGAAGAATATCAATATGGTAAGGATAATTTTATTAGTTTAATTCATTAGCTTAGACCAATGGTCATCTACAACAAAACACTCGGCCAAAAAACTATCAATCTAATTTTATATGACTTCTTTTAAACTTATTTTCATTGCCACAGCTAATTTAGCCTCCTACGTCACTCGGGACCGACAAGTGGTATAGATATTCCTATTTATAGATTCTTCTAAAAATCGATCCAGCAGACACTATTGGCTCGTAGTTCAAAATGTGTATATACTAACGAAACCTATAGTTACAAACACATGATTCATTGGGAGATCATAAATGGCTCGAATCAACATTGCTTTTAACTAAACAGGACATAAAGGAACTACTATCCATATTATGATGCGAACAACCTCAATGAATGCTTGAATGGGAACCAGAACCATATTGGCAAATCCAAATAATCCTACCTCTCAGTGACATGGTCTTGACTACAGGTATGTTGTCCCACAACACAGCTTTGCATAAAAGGAACATTACACGATGGAAAACGGGTGGGGGTGGGAAAACCAAAGTATGCTTCCCAGTTAAAACCATATCACAACCTCTGGGTGGATGTAAACAGTATAATTCAAAGCATTTACTAAACTAACCAATGACACGGGAAGAAAAAACAAGATTTCATGGAAGAATTCAGGACTGTAACAGAGTAAAAGATTCATTAGCTACAATTACAGGAAGGAAAGAAACGTACATATGAACCACTTGGTATACTTGATGGTATAGAGAGATCATCATCGCCAGAGGGCGGCCCAGGTACTGGCTTCCTTCCTTCTTTCAAAGCTTTCCTTATATCTGCTGCCTTCCATGCAGCATACTTCTGTTTTTGTTCAAGCTGTCAATTAAAGCCCAAAAAAAAAAAAAATTACCAACAGTTTTTACCATCTAAGAACTCGATAACCCAGAACACAGACAATTTGAACCTATTTTTCAGATGTGAAAAAATAAGTGATTTTCAATTTGATGAATTACTATTTATCTTAATGGAGATGTTGACTTTTTATTCGTTCCAATTACAGACAATCCTATGCAAGTTATATATTTAACTTAACCATTTCCAGGAAACATAATTGAGATCGTGCATTGTGATTTGTCTTAATATTTACCATATGAAGAATGTGTAATTGAAAAGTAAATAAAAACAAAACTGAGACTGGGCAAGATAATGTCCCGGCCCTTATAAAGGTTGGGGGTTGGAGTAGGGTGAGACCATAAGACAACGTAAAGCTTACATCTGGCTGAAGAGGCCCAAATTGGCTGAGAATCTCGAAGAAGATGCTAGCAGCATAAAATGTTTTTGCCGTATTCCTGTAACGAGAATTCAAGGAGCTTTTGTTAATCAACTAGCCTAAAAATAAGAAGAAAAAAAGCATCAGCACTTTTTACTTCTATTCAAACTGTGATTTCCTCAAAGACTATAAATAAAGGCATGCAAAAAATCTATACGAAATGCTATGTATCACATGTCAGTTTCCAATCAATAAAGGAAGTTCTTAAAATGCTTGAGGTGCTGTAAAAATAGAGAAGGATCATGCAAGAGTCATACTTTTCACTATTTGAAAGAATAAAGCTATAGAGAAATTAAATCAAGAACATTTGAAGAAAGACTAAGGTTAACAATCAAATCATATTAAAAAATGAGAAGTCAATTAATCATACAAATCAGCGCGCCCAGCACGATCTTGTTTGTCTGCCTTCCCAAACACATTCAAGGCAAAACCCTCCAGATACAAATTGTCTTCTGGCCCCAGAGTTAACGATTTTTTGTCCTGTTAAACAACCAAGATAGCTGGCAATGAGAACAAAGCAGTCTCAAATTTAAGGAAAATGGAAAACAAGAATTATATTGCTTGCTCGAGCATGTCATCCTATCCATATACACGAGGGAAAAAAAAACCACAATGACAGCTCTTGAAGCATCAGAAGGACCAGGACGTCCTCCTAAAAGAAAGCCAATAGAAAAAGGCGATAAAAACCGTGGATAGTTTGCATCACCACCCTATTGTCCTAGTTCTGGATAATGGATATAGAATAATACAATCTAACTTATTGTTCCTTCACAATAGTGCGCTACAACTAGCACTTTGAAGCCAGCTGCAGGTTGCACGCTACGGCTTTCAAGCTTGACTAATAGGGCTTTCTAGAGAGAAGTGAGTAAGGGGCTCGCTTCACTTATGACCTATTGGATGTGCGTTATGCATAAGTGAAACTCCGATTAGAACAAAATGAAGAGAAGACATTCCGACAGAAGGCTAATTGATTCAGCACCTGTTATATATACAACATGGGTTGGAAAGATAAACAAAATCGTGCAACGATGACCTCCGTACCAATTCTAACAATCGTCTATCTGACACTTGATTCGAAATTTACTTGCCAGATTAACACCATGGATAACTTCACGTGCACATTAAGAAGTCAATTCGATTCAGCCAGTAGAAAATGTGTCACGCTCATTAGAAATGCCCATAGTACTAAACATTTTGCACATTGAATAGAGATGAAAGATGGATCTACTAGAGCCTCGGAAAAATACATGCGAAGGCCAAGGAATGCAATGAGTGCTAATTTTACACCAATGAAGTGTCTCAATTACATTCACAAAAGTCCTTAAAAAAAAACAACCACAGGTCGGGAAACTAACTGTTTAAGCTGGCTTATGTCTGAGAAACAACCATGTTTAGGACCATTAAACCTTCGACTGACTCCTAAAGGTAAGAAAGCATGTGAAAATGTTTGGGCATCACGGGCAGCTACATATTTCTTTTCTTTATTTTGAGTCAATTAGCTTCAAAGCGGATCCTAAATTGTTTTAGCACGACGAGGCAAGGCAGCTGGTTCACTCTCTGCATGGAGCGTCAGAATCAACAGAACGTGCTTGCAATTGCACGTATCCATACTCGAATTACCGATTGTTTCCTTTTAAACTATCTCGGGCAAACATTGTGAAAGGACCACATATTAATGGAGTAATTGCCGGCCACACTCGGGAAAGCAGTAGTGTAACAAAAAACTAATGACTGGAGCCCAAAATGATGCATCCGCGGCTTGTAGCTACTGACATTTGAAAGAGCAACAAGCGTACGCTCGCGGCTCGTACATGAAACTAACAGTTGAATCTAGCGAAATTCACACACACACAAAAACCACGAAGAAACAGAGATGCTCTTGCATAAGGTCGCGATGACCGAAACCTTTTCAAGCTGTTTTATGAGGGAATTGAGGAGGGCATTGGTGGTTTTAGTTCGCTCGCTCTGCGGAATCCTCAGACCTCGATCCATCGCATACAGCCTACCTGGATAAACAATATGAACAAAAGCAGCCGACCATAGTAAGTGCACGAAAGTGATCGTGGAAGCAGACACATGTCGAAATTCTAAAGCTAGGGTTAGATGGAGAGAGAGAGAGAGAGAGAGAGAGAGAGAGAGAGAGGGAGGTATACAGTAATAAGCGACAACAGGTTCGTGTTTCTGCAACTCATCGGCTCGTTGGAGATATGGTAGCAGCATCTTCGCAGGCTCCTGCTCGCTCGCCATAGCTAATCGTCTGCACGCGAGAGAGAGAGAGAGAGAGAGAGAGAGAGAGAATTGCAGGAGTTGAAATGTGACCATGGGTTTTGATTTGAGATGGGTTTCTAGAGTGCGAGGAATGGATGCTGACTCCGCAAAACGACGTCGGTTTGAATTTTTGTATCGTTCTCCTCTCCTTCTGACCGCTTTTTCCCCTCTTTCCTCGTTAGTTTATTTCTTAGGATAGAAGTTTCCTCCTATTTTTATTTGTTTTTTTGGGTCGGAAAAGTTTCAAAGATTCATTATAGTACTGTCACTTGCCATTCTCCATAATTAAGCACAAGAACAGTTATTAACATATAATAATTAAACAAATAAACTCTGAACTTTAGCCCGAAATATAACCTCGTTCAATATGATCCATACATTTTAACGCAATATACATTATTTAATTCTACAAAATATGATTTCCTATTTTTTGGAAAATATTCAATATCGTTTCTAAATTACATAGAATATAAAATGTTGCACTTCTATTAATTTAAGCAGCGAAATTTTCCAATTTAGCTTTCGATCCTATAAGTTTTGATGTCGGATAAAAAAATTAACGATGTGAATTATCTCCGATATTCAATTCAAATTAGGATATAATAATTTAAGGATGCGCATGGCAAAACCACTGGAGCAAAAATATATTTGGACTTCACTTTTTCACTTTTTGCACTTCTATTAATTTAAGCTGCGAAATTTTCCGATTTAGCTTTCGATCCTATAAGTTTTGATGTCGGATAAAAAAAATTAACAATGTGAATTATCTCCGATATTCAATTCAAATTAGGATATAACAATTTAAGAATGCGCATGGCAAAACCACTGGAGCAAAAATATATTTGGACTTCACTTTTTCACTTTTTGCACTTCTATTAATTTAAGCAGCGAAATTTTCCGATTTAGTTTTTGATCCTATAAGTTTTGATGTGGGATAAAAAAAATTAACGACATGAATTATCTCCGATATTCAATTCAAATTAGGATATAACAATTTAAGGATGCGCATGGCAAAACCACTAGAGCAAAAATATATTTGGACTTCACTTTTTCACTTTTTGCACTTCTATTAATTTAAGCAGCGAAATTTTCCAATTTAGCTTTCGATCCTATAAGTCTTGATGTGGGATAAAAAAAATTAACGACGTGAATTATCTCCGATATTCAATTCAAATTAGGATATAACAATTTAAGGATGCGCATGGCAAAACCACTAGAGCAAAAATATATTTGGACTTCACTTTTTCACTTCAGAAGCAATTTTTTTTTTTGCTTAGAAAAAAAAATTAGCAATAGAAAAATCAGAAATTAATTTATATTTAGAGCAAAAATATTGTCATGGGCGCCCCCAACCATCGAATAAAAATTTTCAAGAAAAACCCAGACTTCCCTCCGAGAGAGACGGAGAGAGAGAGAGAGAGAGAGAGAGAGGGGTCGGGATGGCGCGCCATTGGATCGTACAGTTGCCGTGGGCGAGCCGCCAGAGCGCGTCGGACGACGAGACTCCTCAAAGAAGAATCGGATCGAGGCGGAAGAAATGGGTTGAAACTCCGCTAGCATCCATTGAAGATGCGTACAGCTTCACTTCACCTGTACTTTCATGGAGCGATTGAAGCCTGAGCGAAGGGCGCTCCTCTCGCAGAATGACTGGCGGGGCTGAACGCAACGAAGAAGAAGTCACTGTTAGGGGTCCAACTCATCGACAAGAAGAAACCATGGAGGCGTAGAAACGCGATCGATGTAGCGTAAATTGAAGTAAAAGAAATACTAGTGCGGGAGGAAACGAGAATATAATGGTAAAGCGTTTCATTTTTTTTTTGGGGGGGGGGGGGGCGGAGCGCGGGGCCGGGGGGCGGGGGAGGAATGTGAAAAATAAGAATTTGCTAAAGGTTAAAAGGTGAAAAAAAAAGGGGTTAATATCACCAACAATCTTAAATTGTAACAATTTTATCACAAACTAATATAATCGTGACAAATTTACCCTCCATTAATTTTCGTTGGATTTTACCGTCAAATTAGTTTGACGACACGTGGCTATTGTCGAGTATAGTAAACAATTTGAAATTTTTTGTGGTATTAATTCAATTTAACAGAAATTAACAAAGAGTAAATTTGTTATATGTGTGTCAATTTGAGATTTTTTATGATAAAAAAATTGTTTTGATTAAATTTGTCACAGGTATATATGTTAAGAGTTTTTGGTTGTTAAAAAAATATATTTGGATAAATTTGTCACAAGTGTACTAGTTTAAGGTTTTTGATTGTCAAAAAAATAGTTTGGAATAACTTTGTCACGGTGTACCAGTTTGGGTTGTTCGCGGTATTAACCCAAAAAAAAAATTACGAAAGGAGCAATTATTTGCTATCGAGCTGTCAAACGACGTCGTGGCGGGGAAAGAGTCCTAACTCGTCGGGTAGTCCATAAAGGAATTGGAGCGACGGAGACGACGACGACGGGGTCAGACAAAAGAGTTGCCGGTGGATGGTGGCTTCGTGCGTCAATCCTCCACCTTGATTTCGCAATAGGACGACTCCCTCTCATTCTCATCGAAATCTGGATTGTCGACGCCACAATCAAAGGTAACGCCTTTTTTTTTATCTTATTATTGCCAAAATTCTCGCCGATTATCCGTTTGATTCCGGCTGCAGATCGTTGCGATCACCCATCATTCTTTGTTGGATTGAAAGATTCGCGTTTTTCCCGCACCTCATGTGATTTCTTTCGTTCCTTTTGTGCTGATTGCATCGGTGGAAGTCGCGCGGTTCGTTTGATCTCGGGTAGGGCTTTGATCGGATTGAGAAAACCCACAGGGATTGTGATGTTGGATTCATCGGATTACTCTTATTGATTGTTTTGCTGTCTCTTTAACCCTAAGACGGGAAGATGTGGCCTTGGATTTTATGCGACAATATGGAGTTTAAGGGAGTCGACTCATAATTGTCTGGAAAGTAATGCTTTCCGGGTGCACCAGATTATCTGATTGCTGATCCTTGTTGTGTTGTTTAGGCAAAATGGCTTATTCTGCAGACTCATGGGTGAAGGAATATAACGAAGCAGCCAAGTTGGCTGATGATATCGGTGGCATGATTTCTGAGCACGATAAGTTCGTCTCATCGGGACCTGAAAACCAGCGTCATGCGTCTTCTATACGGAGGAAGATAACGATATTGGGCACTAGATTGGACAGTTTGCAGTCTGTCCTAACAAAGATGCCCAGCAATCGGCCTATGTAAGTAGCTCAGATGAAGTTCGTGTTCCCGGTTTTTATCCCTAGTTTTGCGGATGCTGTACTGGTTCTTCCATTTACATTATGATGTCAGAAGTTTGGAGAGCAGGACCTTTTTCTTCTTATTTCATTTGCATATGCTGTTCTTACTCACATATGATGACATTTAGTACAGCTATAAGGCGGCTAGGGCCTGCGAAAACTCAAGCCCCTTGAAGGAAAGTTACCTTTGGAGTTTGAACATCTGAAAATGAGATGTCTTTTCTAGGACTGCATAGATCTTTCATCCCACTCCTAGTGAATGGTTTTACTGGAGAACTTTCAGACAATAAGCTTGCTCCATTTGCTGGTTCTGTCATTGAAATTTTCACCTTTAGCTTTCTCCCTTTAATTTGACCTTGTGAAACTTTTTACCTTTTCAAGCCTGTAATTAGAGTTTTTATGGAGTGGTCTAGTGGATCATTACATGTCTGAGAGTCGTTTCACAGTTCTCGGGACCTTTGTAGTGGTTGTCATTGTTATATTCCCCAATAACAGATATTTCTTCTGTCTAGATCTGAAAAAGAGATGAACAGGCGCAGAGACTTGCTTTCTAACTTGAGAACAAAAAAGGACCAGATGGCTTCCGCACTGAACATTTCAAACTCTCGAAATAGAGATAGTTTGTTAGGTCCAGATGCAAAGCCAGCTGATGCAATGAGCAGAACTGTTGGCTTGGATAATCAAGGCGTTGTTGGTCTTCAGCGTCAAATTATGAAAGGCAAATTGCTATTTCCGGATGACCTTTTTCTCAATAATTGTATTTTAGATTTCTGTTGTATTTTATATATATATATATATGCTTTGTCTTTCTGCTGAAGAGGTGAAGTCTTTATCTGTGAACTCATTCTAAATCAGAGCAAGATGAAGGTCTTGAAAAGCTTGAGGAGACGGTCACAAGTACAAAACATATTGCCTTGGCAGTTAATGAAGAACTGGACTTGCATGCTAGACTAATTGTATGTAATTTCTGTTGAATTTCATACTCCGTAGGTTTCATCATGTAGACAATGATTCATTCTTTTCATATATTTTTAGTAAGTTAAGCTTCATTGCCTAGCATTTGACACTTGTTCTCTGATTTTGCAGGATAGTTTGGACCAGCATGTGGATGTCACAGACTCCCGTCTACGGGTAATTTCCTTCCCGATCTATTGTAGACGAATTGCATCGCATCAAAATTTTGTATTTTTTTTTTTTTTTTGGGGGGGGGGGTCATTTTTTAGAGGCATTGCACTGATGGGTTGGGAACGTTTTGAGTCATGCCTATCAAATGCTACCCTATGAGCTAAGTGAAGCTATGGATTCTAGTAAAGCTGAACAATAGACTTTGAAAGGATAAGAATCGGATATGGTTGACCCAGAAACCTTGCTGCTTCTGTTGTTTTTGCGTGTGTGTGTGTGCCGTGCATGGATGGATGCATGATAACGTGAAGTTGCTTTTGATCTCAACTCCTAATTTCTTTTTTGGGGAAATTCATAATAACCTACTTCTAATTTTTTGTCATTTCTTTTGAGTACAGAGGGTGCAGAAGAACTTGGCTATATTGAACAAGCGCATGAAGGGCAGCTGCACCTGCATGAGCATGCTTTTAGCAGTTATTGCAATTGTGATTTTGGTGGTCGCTATTTACTTGGTAATCAAGTACCTGTAACATTAACCACTGTAAACACAATGATCTGCCCATTATTTATCTGTGGTCTTGGCTATAGCTTTCTGCCATAATAGCAATAAATTTCTCTTGTTTTGTTATTTCGGCTATATGAGATGTTAATGATAACCGCGACGAGTGGCTCCTGTTGATCCAATTCGTCTGTTTCTGTCTTGCCCCCATGGAAGACTTAAAAAAGCTGCAGCCTTGGCGTACGTATCAAACATTTAACTTTCTTTTCTGGGATTTCTGTTACCGAGTTTCATTGTGCATATCCTGTCATTTTCCACTTGAGCCCAATCTTTGCCTTCTTATGCCATCGACGATCCAATTTAGCTTTAATTCCTCGCGTGACGATATATGATCGTTCTCATCCTCATCTCTTTTCCTCTCTCGTTTTGGTTGACCATCTCGTCTTTGAATAGTGGATGCGAGCAATCTTGCACGTCACCTCTTTGGCGTGATGTTTCCAGCAGGTAATGGACACACAAGCATGAAGTCTCTCAACCATTTTATTGAAAACGTTGTCGTCTTATTGGGAAGCGTAAAGCTCAAACGGGATTAGATGTGAAGAACTGGAGTATAACGTTGATTTTGGCAAGTTCAAAACCATACTCCGCTCTTTTAAACAGCTAAACAAAGTTAGATTTAGTTTAAGTAGTTTCTTATAGGCGTATGGCCTTACACCTATCTATCATACGTCGACCTTCCCGATGACTGAGATTTGTTCCAATTGTTAACTTGAAGGGAGCCATCAGATGAATTAAGTAACGGACTATGCAAACTCGAATGGCAACACAATTGCGCGTCAGGACATTACAAAAATGCAAAATACAAAAATATAAAGATTAGTCTAATCAGAAGAAGAGCCTTCGCGGTGGAGACTTGGAATTAACGGGGGAAGAAGAGGCAGGAGTCTTGAGAGGCAGAGGCATGCCCTTGTTTTCTTGAGCTGCTACTTTGTCAATCAATTTGGAAGCCTTTGGGTCAGCGAGAAGCGTCTTCTGAAAAGATTGCGTCTTCTGAAAAGATTGCGAGAAACCTGTCGCAATGATTGTCACGTGAATCTCGCCATTATAGCGGTCGTCAACAACCGCACCGAATATGATGTTTGCAGAAGGATCAGCCAAACTTGTCACCACCTGAAAATTTATACAAACATGAGCAATCAGTAGCCAAAAACAATTTAATTTGCAAATCACCACTAGACTATCAAGTATGAACCCAAATGAGTGCAATTGCACAATTTGAGGGAAGTAGGAGAGAAAGCTTTGTGCTTTCACGTTGAAATACATTTTGCATCCTCTAATTTATCAGCTACGGATCTTTGACCAAATTTTTCAATCAGTTATCCATCTTTAGATGCAAGGAAGACTACTTTGACATTTATCCATCAACATAATGACAATGTACACAATCAGATTGGCTCAATCCAATGATTTTTCTCGTCTGGGCACTACTTCCCCATGGTTTAATCGATGTAAAAACAAAACATATTCTTTAGCAAGGCAAGCTCACCGCCTGAGCGTAGGAGTGAAAGTGACGGAACAGCTTCTATTGCACCAAGAGCCTGTGTAGTCTAGAACCTTAGGGCGCAAATCGCAAATTTCATTCCAAAGGGTGAGAAGTGTCAACAAAGCAAAACTCACAGTGGCATTTGAAATTATTCCTTTTCCAATTATTTAAAATAACATATAGAATGGTTCAGACTCCAAACTGCCAGTCTTCCATATATGGCAGCAGAAGGAAAGATTTTGAAAAATCTTCGAGAACAGGTACTTAATTCATAATATTTCTCTAGTTGACCTCAAAATGAGAAGTTAAATCATTCAAAAGGAGTGTTTGACGAATTTCTTAGAAACAGAAAAGCAAATACTTCAATGAATTAAAGAATATCCAGTTATTTCAAGGATGAAATTATTATCTACTAAAGAATACAGGGAATAAGATAGTTTCGTTGGCAACATTCTAATCCAAAAAACACACTCGAGTGCATTGCTTTGAGCAATTTGAGGTCAGTCAACTCGTACCTGAGAAACTCTGTTTACTTCCTGCAAGGTTATATCCTTCCCTCCGGTGATATTATAGACAATTCCAGTCGCTGATTGAATTGATGATCCAATCAAAGGAGCCAATGTAGCTTGTTCAGCCGCTTCTTCTGCGCGATTTTTGCTGGAGGAAACCCCTACACCAAGCATTGCAGTTCCAGAGTCCTTCATGACTGCCTTTACATCTGCAAAATCCACATTTACAAGTCCAGGTATCTGCACATCGGGAACACAGGAAAAGTTTGAACACACTCGTGCCTCCGAGCAGATTTACACTACATTTCAATATTCATACCCCTTTGGATGTATAATGAGAACCCAATTTACGTAATAATGTAGCAATCCTCATCAGTGATGAATATGTAAGATGGACGATCAACCATGGATGCTCATAACATGTCTTAAAAAACATAGACCACAATAACCAATTCCTGTGACGTAACACCTGGTAGCAACAGTGCCATCCTAGTCTCCAGTGAGCGAGAAATACTATTCTAAAAGAATGATGAAACTCCTCTGAGCTCCTAGATGTTCATCATGACCCGTCCGAAATCACTATGGGCTGTTACGAGCTAACTCTTTGCTAACTCTTCAGTGTAGCAACAATCAGGTATCTTGTGATAACAATTTACCAATTCAACTGACTGCTCACCATCGTGATGACTGATTTTTCAATGAAACACTCACCGTGATTATATCAGAAATTCCTTGGACCCCCTGCCGTAAGACATCATCAGCAAGGAGAAAAGCATCCTGTAGGGGGGTCTGCTCATCAGCAATGTCAAGCAAACGATCATTCGGAATCACTATTAATGTGTCCACATTCTTTTGCAACTTCTCAATAGCCTCTAATGCCTGGAAAAAGGAGAAAAGACTTATCAGCTGAAGAGCAAAAACCAGCTTCCAATGATATAAAGCTCTCCAAAATATTGGAACTCAACAATCAACAATGTCCCTATAAGGTGAAAAATACAACAAAAAGACCCAAATACTTTTTCCATAGCAGAATCTTTCACAAAAACTAGAATACTATCAACAAAGAACTTGTTAGCTGTAATACTCTAGCTAAAAGATGTGCTATGGATTTGGCTACCCTTGTTGTTAACCATTGATGTATAAGATTTAGCAATGCTCTAGAGGTCAGATCAAAACAGTAGCACATACAGTTTCCCCAGGCATTTCTGTATTAAAACATTCTGTTGGATTCCACAATAATAAATTGGAATATCTTCAGTGAAAAAAGACGCAGACAAGAAGAGGTTGAAATGTTCCACATTAGGTCCCCTCTCTTCTCATCCCGGTTTTGATCTACTGATGACATATGTCTGTAATGACTAAAAAGGAAAGAATGTCTGCCAGTCGTGGACAGGACAGCAAGACAAACCTGCAGAGATCTTTTACGTCCTTCAAAGCTGAAAGGATAGGTAACCACCCCGACAGTGAGATAACCAGCCTCCCTGGATATCTGGGCAACAACTGGAGCAGCACCAGATCCGGTTCCCCCACCCATACCAGCTGTTATGAACACAAGATCTGACCCTTTAAGAGAATTGCCTATGGCTTCCTTTGATTCCTCCGCTGCCTGCTCTCCCAAAGTTGGGTTTCCTCCTGTACCTGCAGCTCTACCATGGATTTCAATCAGAAAACCAACAGTCCTCATGTTATGCCCAGATCATGCTATAATAATAGCTGCATGTTTAGTATCTATGAGCATCTCTTACTATATGTACAATAACATATCCATACAAATTACCAAGAGAATGCATGTCATATATCACAATAAAAGACATTAAACCTGAAAAGGAATTATTTAGGTTAAAAGGGACAAAAGCAGACCTAATCCACGAGTCAAGAGCTCTCCAATCTGTAGGGGGTTCTCTGCTGCAGACTGTAGTAATGCCTGAGAATCTGTATTTATGGCGTAAAAGTCGACACCCTACATGCCAGTAGTAGAACAACAAGAACTTCAGTGCTACTTCCATGGCTTGCGTCAAGAGGAGGTTATCGCAAGGTTAGCATACAGACTGAAACAGTAAGCCTTGATCTAGGCATTCCATATATGATCGCAAAACCAATCAGATTGAACGAAAAGCAAGACCAATCCATCAATGCAGCTCAAACCAGAAGACCATGGGGAAAACTGTAGGGAACCATTGCTAAGAGAAAGAAGTAAAACAGCAAATGCGGCCACAACCGACGACTATGAAGGAAACCCCGACAAATGACCACAAAAAAAACGCGAAGCAGAGCGAGGGTTCACCTGCAGACCACTTCCGATCATGCGATTGACGGCATTGTTGCCGCCACCGCCGACTCCGACCACCTTTATCTTGGCCGACTCCATGGGGACGAAGGAGCAGCTCGCACCGCTTGAGCTTGCGCGGTTCCGTCTCCATGGAGACCTCCTCTTGCTAACGCTAGAGCAGAAACTTGCCCTGGAAATGGAATGCGAGAAGGTGGTGTGGCGGAGGGATGGCGAGATTAGGTCTTTGAGATTGGTCAGGTGGACCGAAGACGCCATTTTTCTCACTCTCTCCTCTTGCACGGAGAGCACGAGGGAGGTTTTAGGGTTTTAGCGAATTACCAATTCTCAGAATATTTCCTTTCCGATTTTTCTTTTCTCGTTTGATCAGGGGTGGATGCTCTCTTTTTTTTGTCGAATTAGGAGCGGATGCTTTTTTTTTTTTTTTGGTCGATTTTAGGAGCGGATGTTGATTATATGGGAAGTGGGACGGGAAGAGGGAAAGGGCGAGAGAGTGCGAAGGGAACGAGATTGAGTGGGACCCTGGTGCCACGTCATTATTGCTGTTCACTGTTCTTTTCTTTCCTTGATTGCATAGATTGATCTGGTTAGCTTAGGGGGTGCATGGTAACACTTCTGGAAGAGAATTTTCTTTTCCAGAAGTCATTCTGGAGAAGAAATTCGTTTGGTAAAGACACTTCAAAAGTGTTTCTGAAGCTGAAAGCCGTTTGGTAAAAATATTGAGAATTTCTACTTCTGTAAGAGATTTCTACTTCTGGTTGGATTTTTTGCCAACTTTGAGAAGCTAAAAATTGTAACTTCTCAAAAAGAAATCATTTTTTCAACTACAACCGTCTTCATCGACCAATGCCTATCGTCGCCGCTAGCCACCGCCGGTCGTCGGCCGCCGCCGCCGGTCGCCGGCAGCTGCCGCAGGCCGCCCGCCGCCGCCGCCGCAGCAACTGGTCACCTGCCGCCTCCGCTGCCGTCGGTCACCGGCCGCCGCCGCCGACGGCTGCCGACGGCCAGCTCCGCCGAAAATTTTATTAATAATGTTTCAGAAGTAGAAATCAACTTCTGATGGAAAAGTTGAAAAATCAACTTCAGCTTCAGAAATGATTTCTGAAGCAGAAGTGTTGCCATGCGCGCCCTTAGCTGCGCTGTCGCTCGATCGTTTGGCTTGGGAAGTGTCGTTTGACTTTGTGTGTCCTCTTTGTGAGATCAGACAACACTAGTGTCATCACTTGTATACGATATTCACTTAAATGTTATAACTTTTTTTTCCACTCACTTGAGTGCCATAACTTTCAAAAATCAACCACCGAAAAAATTGATGTGGCACCGACGAGACACTTTTTTGAATATTTTTAATGTACACGTGGAAATTTTTCATAATTTTTTTTTTTGTAAATTTTCAGTTTTTGGGATTATTTAAAAAAAACAACAAACAAACAAACCCACGTTTCCCCCTTGGTCGGTGAGGTCACCGGCCACCATCGAGCAACCCAGGGGCCATGGTCAGCTCGCCAATCACTAGTCTGGGCGAGGGCCCTCGCGACCCCACCGGCCATTGGCCATGGGGCCCTCGCCTGGACCTCCCGATGGCTGGTGAGGGCCCTTAGGCCAGTGGCCAGCTGGGTCGCGAGGGCCCTCCCCCAAATCTGGCGAGGGCCTTCGCGGCCTCACCGACCCGAGCGACTCTCACCGGCCAAGGGGATCAAGTGTTTGCTTTTATATATATATTAAATAATTAAAATAAAAAAAAAACTTCAAATAAATAAATAAAAAATATATTAAAATATAAAGAAAATTCACATGACATTGAAAAATTAATAAAATAATAGTAAAAAGTCGACATCATCTTTTCCGACAGAAATAGCACTAAAGTGAACGATTTTGCACCGACATGGGGCCATGGTTGACTCAAGGGGCCCTCGCCTAGACCTTGCAACGGCCGACGGGGTCGCGAGGGCCCTCACCCAGATCTGGCGAGGGCCTTCGTAGCCTCGCTGACCCCCACCGGCCAAGGGGGAAATCAAGGGTTTGCCTTTAAAAAAATAAAATAAAAACTTCAAAAAAATAAAAAAAAATCCATAAAATATTAAAAATGTAAATAAAATCCATGTGACACTGAGAAATTAATAAAATAATTGTAAAAAGTCCACGTTATTTTTTTCGGCAGAAATAGTACTTAAGTGAACGATTTTGCTTCGACATGAAGTGAACAAAAAAAAAGTTATGGTACTCAAGTGAACGTTTATGACACTCAAAGTGTACTTATCCCCTTTTGGAGCAAGAGAAAGTGACTCGATTAGTTTTGAATTTTAGAACAAAAATGATTCTGCGCGAAGAACATACAACAGTGTTAAGTCTAGTTTCTGTTCCATGGCATTCGTAGTGACATGTAGCTGCTGTGTGTTAAAAAGGTCCAGGACTCTGGTGCTGGCTCTTTCTTCCTCCTAGATTAGTACTTTAAGCATAAGAGCTCGGCTTCCTGAATAACTCTTAGTCTAGCCACATCACGAACGAAAGGTAAGAATAAACTGCTTGCTGGCTGGGAGTTATATTAGCGGTAATGTCCACATTCGTTCCGTGAGAATGGCGGTACAAATACTGTAACCAGTAGGAAGACTATGCATTCAAAATTTCCATAGCCAACCGTAATGAAAGTATTAAGAAGCTCCGGAAAGAAAGCGTAAAGAAGTATGATGTACCTCCACGGTAGTAAAAGGGACATAACACTTCGGCGTTGTCATCTGTATAACATCGGTATTTATTCTTCTTACATACTAATAAAGTTACACATCAAGGCTGAGATATTCAGGCAGTCAATCCATACGAACTCAGAGGTGGATCTGCCAACATTACTTACATACAAGCCCAAGAAAAAATTGAATGGTCCTTGTGCATAAAAATATGCAATACGGTAGCCAATGCATCACCTACAACACTAGTCAAGCGGGAAGCACTTCATTCCCCTTCACTCAGAATTGGGACAATGAGAGGTTTCATCTGTGCAAGATATACAATTGCCCACCTGCAAAACAAACGTGGACTATAAGTGTGATAAATGATGAAAACAGAACATCCCTGACCAGATATGCATATTCGCCTCTTTGACAGCATCAACATGCACTACTAATTTGTGTTGGTCTACATATGCATATATCTACTAGATACTACAATTCACCCATTTTAAATCAGCAAAATGCGCTAATGATTCTTTGCTGGAAAGAGCTCTCTTCAATTTAATTTTCATGCATCTCAAGAAGTTTTTTCGCAGTGAATACCATGGAATCAGGAAATTCCAGCATAAGCAGGACAGAGTCAGGGTGCAAAGTGATCAGCTCATATAATCCACGTTGGCCAAAAGAAGGCTTGGTGTCATCATTCCACGGAGGGTAAAAAAACAATAAAATACACGCACTGTCATGGGCAGTAAATCCAGTCATAAACTGGAGCAATTGATATATTTCCTTTGACAAATGGAACGTTTCTCTCGTGAAACACCTAGAACAAGCTTTTTTTTTTTAATACAGTCAGGGGCACTGGAAGAACCCAGCAGAGATCTGGAATGAGATCCCACAAATATATTGACAGTAGTACAGATAATCAAATTGAGTCAGCAACACCAACATTCCATCATGTAAGTTTCACACTCTCATCTGGTGCAATATATCTACATGAATGCCAACGATAAACACACACTTAGACAGAGTACTCAAGAAAATGCAAATATTTCATTCTCAATGAATTGTAAAGAAAGACTAACGCGATCTTCCAATCGCATTTATACTTACATCATCCAACAGCAGACTGTAGCTGTAATAACCAAAGTGACGAGTAACCTGCAATACAAATTCAGAGCCGAAATTTAATAGAGGGCTCTATCCGGGGGTCTGAGATGGAACACTCACTACAGTATCAAGACATCAACCATGGGTGCATTGACAGGAAAATCCCACATGGCAAAGAAAAGGTCACACCAGCTACTAGAAGTTTGCATGGTGCAGGCTCTTGACGCATTGTAAATCTCAGAAGCTAAAGGCATAGCATTCGCGTTGAAATAGAACAACCGTGAAATCAAACAAATGTGCCCACTACTGAGCAGCCGATCCATATAGCCACATTAATCGCCCCATTGCAGCCATAGGAACGAGAAAACCAAATTCAAAGATTGACCAGTGAGATACGGCAGCTAGACTTAACAAGCGGATGGGTAAAGGAGTCATTTTTCCACTGTCGGAAATGAAAGCATGCAGTCAGGGAACCTTGAACTTTCTATGCTTGTTTTCAGCAATCCACCAAGAAAATTTACCATTTGACAAGGTGCACGGAGATTCCCTTCCCAGAATCAATATACCCATGAAATGACGCACTACTCTTCCCCATATTATAAGAGATTCGGTCTATACGATTGGTATGCTATGTGATAAACTGTAAGTGGACCTTTGCAAGGTCATTTTCAATGCCAGCGAGGAGTCAATTGTGTAGATACCTAGCATTGTAATGCAGCGATTCGTGAAGCAAGAGAAGAAATTAGCTAGTACGGCGCAACGCACGGAAGATCAAATGCAACCAATTCGATCCTATCAAGACTCGATGAGAACACACGCTATTTGTGAAGGAAGAGGATACGTACAAATTCGTGGATGGCCCGCTGTTGCAGAAAACTCTGGTACAGAGCGATGCAAGAATCCCAATCACTGTAAAGATGAGGCTCGTGACCACGAATCCCATGGCTTTCGCTCGATCTCTATCGCGATAAGAGGGAAAAACTTCTGCACCAAAAAACAGGCCGTCGTCAGAGCTCAACGCCTTCTGCCTCGTCGGGAGCCGAAGACTCCGCCGGAGAAACAAATCAAGAAAGGAGGGAGGGGACCGTGGGATTCTTACTCGGATTTCTGAAGCTCCGATTGGCGATCGGAATGGATCACCCGCAGATGCAGAATCTAAAGCTTAGGCAGAGAGATCCGAGATGCCTTGGGCAACGAAAAGCTTGCACGGGGCAAAATGAAGATAAGGCCCAGAAAAGAGCGAGGAGGGGTGTCAGTTTGGGCTTGGGCTCTGTACGGACACCTGCTCTGTGTGTGAGAGATTTTCAAGTCGACATCGTTACATAATCGAGTTAAGTCGTTACCGTAGTACTATCCAAAAAGCAAATACAACAACCCACCAATGAACTTTTGATGAAGTCAAAGCGAAAGGGTGTTGCTAATTATTGGATCAGCCGTTGGGACTTGGACCTAATAATATTGAAGTTAGAGTAGGCAAATCGAAGCCGCTTTTATTGATAGCTCCACTGTTATGTTTTGCTCCAGCATCTTTGTAACCGTACGATTTCCTTTACTAAATGACAAGTCTTAAACGACCCCACAAGGGGAAAAAAAAAATCAAGCCAACATGTTGGATTTTTCTTAACCCTCCCCATCCACACAAACCCTAAGGCTGTGTTTGATGATTCGGATTTAGGCCCAGATAAGATAGAATAAGATTGTATTAGAAATCATCCGGATTGTCTTTTGGATTTTGTAAAATTCCATCATATATTTGGTAGATGTCCAGATAGGATATGAATATTCATACTTTGTCTGGTCCGCAACCTCTCCGCCGCTCCTCTAGGGTTTCCTCTACTCCTTTCGAGCAAGTCCGTCCGGCCTTCCCACCATGGGGCCGCCAAGGAATCGGCCGGCGATCACGAAAAGGCTTGTTTTGGCTCAGAATATATGTATGAGAAGGGTTTGATGTTGGTGATCATTGCTGCTTTGTCACTGATCTTAGCCTTCTGAAAATGTCTTCAAAGAATACCATCGTTGGTTGAGAGATGGTAGCCTTTTGCTGGGAATTGCACTTTGCAGATTGACTGGAGAATGTTCTTTATAATTGGACTCCGTTGAGGAATTACAAGAAAATGCAGACACATTGAATTTACAAAATGACATTGAAAATTTAGAAGTATTGTTCAATAATTCGAATGGACATTGGCCTTGCTTTTGATAGGCACTTTGCTCTTTCCATGCCCCAAATTTTCTTTGAGTTCAGCCATTGCTTTTCTTACTCCCGACTCCCATTTTCCTTCTTTTTCTGAGAGGAAGCCTGTGTTGTTTTTTTTTTTTCGATTTTTTCGAGATAATGTTTTTTTTTTCGAAGAGAGCTTTTCGACATCCCTCTTCTTTCTTTCTTTTTTCCTTCTTTTTTCTAGGGAGTGGGTCCCTTTTTTTTCAAGCTGAATTTGTTTATTTTATTTTTTTACAATCTCATGATCTTGAACAAGAATAAGCATCACAAAAGACGAGTTTATTCAGAAGTTCTCTGTTGACCCGATTCTTCTTCGGTTCTGCTCCTTGGGAAAAATGTCATCATCGCCATTAGAATGAGAAAATAATCACCAACCGAGGTTTAAGAAATGAATTTGCAGGCTCAAGTGGGCTATGCAAAGGATATAGTGTGTATGATAGAGAAATGAATGCTCTTCGTCATCCTAAGGCACTTGAATTAAAGTTCGAGCATAAATGCAAAGAAACACCCGGAGATTGATGTTAGTCTGAGCAAAAGAATTTCTAACCATTTACCTCATGCTGCTACTGAAATTACCTCGTTCTGCCCAATATGGTGTGGTTTTTGACAGGGATAAGAAAATGGAACCGCCGCTCAAAAGGGTTAACAATGGTCACCTGTAGTGTTTGGGATAGAGAAATGAATGCCTCTGTCATTTCAGCTATCGTACCTTTTGCGAGAAAACCCTTCGCCTTGAGGAATGCGGAATAATACCACTCAACTCTCTGGGGGTTAAAATGTAGGACATGTATGGAAATAGATTGCCTTTCATCATCCCGCGATGCCCCATTCTGTACATTCGATGCATCATATATAGTTTACGTTCTCTACTCAGAGTTGGTAAATTAAACATGAAGAACAGTCATGCATAAACCTAGGCTGTGAGCATTTTCAAGTATATGAACATAGCAACTTCAATCATTATATCACGTGTCACGAAAATCTCTTGCGTTTGCTAAAGAATCAGATATTGCAAGAACAAGTGAGTTGCCCCAGAACATGTACGTGGATCAAGTTAGGTTAGGGAATCTAACTCTCGGGTTGAGGATTGGCCCATTTTCGTTTTTGCCCCAGAGCGAGGAACACATGCATGAGTAAGACTTGAGATGCTCTGGTTGCCCTTGTTCAAAGATAATGAACATCATGGTCGGTGCCATGTTCCTGCGAGAAGGAAAGTGTCACCCCTAAAATAATATGAAATAGAGAAATATACTCACTTTTCCATGTCGGGTTCTGCTTGCCCCTATTTCAATCAAGATGGCGTATGGCTTTGCCATCATGCGAGATTGCCCCAAACATGGCCAGTGCTGGGAATTCGATTTCGAGCAATGGCATATGACTTGTTTCCACGTTTAATCCTCAAGAAAATAAAATGAACAAAAGTTCGGGATGTTCTTGATTGTCGATCTGCTTCAGGACATGTTTCCTAGCTTGGCATCTGCAAGAAGGAAAATAAACAGTCATTTCCAATAATGATCAGGCGAGGTGAGAGATACTCCCTTTTGAAATCAAGTGACTTTGGTCTTGCCCCATCTCTTGGCATGGCATGATTAATAGATCAGTCGAGGTTGAGGCATGGATCAGCCTCGCTTGATTGATGGAATAATGTTTGAGCTAGCTGATGTGATGCGATTGATGAATCGATCAGGGGATTTGCAGAGGATTGCCCCAAGGATTTTCATTGGGATGATGCATGGTCAGAGTTAAGAATCGGTCAGCATGGGATCCTCAGATATAGCTGTAGTAATAAGATCATCAAACCAACCAGAGAGATCCAGAAACCCATGATCAACTCCACCTTCGTCCAGAAGTTCATTGATTCTCTCACTTGTAATGACTGCAACCTCAGATTGACCAATCATTCTCCTTGCTCCAAATCGAATATTATGGGAGTGTGAAGAATTCATGACATATCACCTTAAAGGAATGATCACACAAAAATTAGTATAATGGGCAATGATAATGAGCCGGTCCATGACAACCCTCTAGACTTGACGAACAAAACAAGTATGAGCAGAGAACTGAGTCAGGAAATTTTTCAGTTTCGTCTACGGTAAAATTCTTCATAATTCACACGTTTATCAAAAAATTCCCAAATGTTACAAGATGGTACGGGACACAATGATGAACAACTTTTATGTTTGGACTTAAGGCTGAAAGTGAATCGATCAGTGCAGTTTAAATGCATATTTGTGAAATTTTTATCCAGAAAACTGTTTCGTCCGGTCTTTGTTAAATGAGCGAAGGACCCCTTTAAAGTGTGAATTAAAATCTGGAATTTTTCAGGTTACTAGTTGAAACATTAACCTACAACTTTCATGTTTCATGGTTCAGCAAAGGAGGTCGTTCATTGGGGTCATTTTGCAAAATGATCTGGAGTCTGAAAAATGTGAGAAATTTCAGCCTGCTCCACTACAGCCATTAATTTCGTATTAAATAGAAAACATGATGGATTATCACCAAAATTTTTCACTAAATATATGAAGATCTCATGGACATTTTTCATTTGAAGCTCAGAGATTTATTCCAACCGAAAAAGTGTACGAAAATTCAATTAATACTGAGAGGTCAGAATGAAAATAGAATTGACTTATTGACTGAAAGTGACACACCTAATTGCCATGAACCGACCCAAAATATAAGTAAGCAGGAGGATAAAGATTGAAGAGAGTATCACCTTTTGGGACGTCTGAAATGACTAATCACATAGACATGCAGATGAAATGCGACGTGAGTTTCGATTTCTATCTATCAAGGCTTAACAAAGGTGGAGCCCCAAGAATACCCGGATTGAACCACCCTGGTTTGTGATTGAATCAGGATCCCCCGTAGACATCCGGCTCAGCCAAGTATCGACCCGTATCACATGGTGAATGACAGGGGCGATGAATCATGGCACCGATTTGAAAGAGTTCGGGACTTGAAGAGGGAGACTCAGGCCAGATGGTGATGGCCAGAGTGTCCCTAATCAAATACCATCCTAAGCCTAGCCATTCAGGTCCAATGGCGGGTTGTGTGTGGTATGTGAAAATGTAAAAGCAGTAGAAGCATGCACAAGAGTTTATATCAAAACAACGCTTCAATATAACCATCAAACATACATTCCTACTCCAACCTGCAGAAAAGGGGTTAGCAAACACTTCGCCCCTTACCACTCCAAATCTGCAAAAACATTTAACACCTTAATGGTGAGATTCAACCAAGATCGCCAAAAGCGAGACATCAATGGAAAATTTTTTTAGGCCTAAATCCACTAAAACTTTTAATTTTTCGAAAAATTCATGTGAACCAGTTAAGTCTTAATTTTTTCGAAAAATTAAAGTGTATTCCCCAGCGGAGTCGCCAAGCTGTCGCGACCTAAAAAAAATTAGGCTAATGGATTATTAGGTTAATTATAATGACTAACCTAATACGGACTCTCCCAAGCCCTACCAAATCGCAACTTAAATTAATTAGAAATGATTTAGAATTTGGAGTCGCCACTAATCATTTTTGGTAGGTTGATTAGAAACCTAAGTAAAATAGCGGGAGAACCATTTCACTTCTACGAACCAGAGATTGTGGATTCGGGGACTTGGTTACACTAGTTAATTAAAACTAATGCCCTTTCGGTACCTTAATTCCATGAGATGCCCTAATTTGACAACTCAGATTGAATTTGTCTTGTAAGCTCAAATGAGGTGTTTCTCTTTTTTGGGGTTTTCACTTTTTATAATGCAATGCATGAATGACATGGATACAATGACGTGAAATTATCTAAATAACGGGGATGAATGCGATGGTAACATGAGTGACACGGATGTAATGAACGAACAAACACGAATGCAATGACATGAATAGATGACCAAATAATGGGATGCAGTGCCAGACACACAAAGTTATGGCCATGTTTTCCTATATGCAAAATTTAACTAATTAATTAAAGCATGCAGAAAGAATGACAACACAAGGCAATTCGATGGGACAAAAATGTAATTAGCTAAACTAATCATACAAGGACCACATATAACATGTGAAAAATTATTATTAGACTAAGTGACATGCAACTTCTAATTCAAGAAAATCAACCAAGCAATTAGACTCGCCTAACATGAATACCCTAAACATGAGACTAATGACATGTAAAATGACATAGCCAAATGACATGATATAATGACGTGGCAAAGATGCGTGACATGGCATAACGACGTGGTAAAAATGCATGACATGGCATAATGAAAACACAGTAATGCAAGCTAAATCATATGATATGCGAATGACATTTTTTTGTATTTTCTTTTAAATTTTCAGCCAATAAAGATATTCCGAAGATTTTATTATCTCGATTTGCAAGCTTAAAATTTAATAAAATCTTCAGGAATTTTCAGAATATGGCAAGCCAAATCAAGATAGCAATCCATCACCAATATTCTCAGCAAGATAAGGAAAGAATCACGACCATCATCCCATTTTCAATTTTTCTGAAAATTTCCACATTCCAAATTAGCAAAATTGGCCTTTTGAAGATAGCAAATCGGACCTAAGTGGCGATAGGTCAGATCAACTAAATCCAAGATTTAATTCTTGACATGCAATCTTCCAAATTAGGCAAGTGAACATTCTAATCTCCCTGGACAATAATCAGAATATGCAATTTCAATCAATCAAATTATACAATCAAATATATCGAGTTTTAAATTAGGAAAATACCTAGATTGCGATATTGCCTTCCCAAATTCGAATTTTGGGCCAAGCTTGACGACCAGCTTCGAGTATTCGTACAGGCTCGAATAGGAATTTGGACGAGCGGCTTCTGATAAATCGGCTATCCCTCTCTCTTGTATTGCGGCTTCTGAACGTGGATGAAGATGCTTGGCGATTCTTGTTCGAACCAATCACAAAAGTGGACAAGCAAATTCCCCAAGAGTAACCTAATTTGAATGTCATCCAAATTTGAACAAGAACCTCACGGATTGGCTCGGACGATGGGGTTTAAGAAAGATGATGGTCGGCAATGGGAAAAAGTCACAATAGTGAGAACTCGGTGGCCAAACCGAGAATGATTATCCCGTGACCTGCAAAAGATAAATTCACAAAGGCATCATGGGCGGTAGGCAAAAGGAAATCTGATAGTTTACTAGCAACATTTGTAGCAACCACAGCTTGCATGAGGAATTCGTTGATTGATTGCAAAAGATCCGCTAAAAGTCCTGCAAGAGAAAAATTCACACATAATGGAGTTGTCAGGCACTATGACAATGGTATGCTTTGCAGACACCAAAATTTGTCCGGATTGTGATCGGGCTTGCAGGAAAGATCAAGGATTGATAGAGACATTCGCTCGTCTCGGTAACTAGTGGATGGAACATTAGCGTCACGATGGTCCAGGATGCTTGCGACAATGTCGAGAGCTCGAGTGAAACCTCAAAACAGTGTTGGACAGTGGCGATTTGCAGCTAATTGTCAATGTTAAGTTCGTCGGGATTGGCTTGAACGTTCATCGAGAGGAATTCATAAACATGGGGTATTATCCAGAAGGCATGTTGGTGCAAGAAGTGGCCTTTTTCCGGCATGATCCCCAATATATAAATCTTCAAGCATGTCACTGTGTCACTTCCTTGTGCATATCCTACGGTGACCTGCAAAGAAGATAAGAAAGGAAAGGGCTTTTTGTCTTTTGTGAATTTGTAACCATCCCTCTCACTTTCTATTGTGGCTGTGCATTCTCAATGAGCCTGTAAAGATGAGCAACAAGACTGTGGCAAGCAGAGAGGATCTAGCAGTCATGAACTGAGGCACTCCGTTTCGATTGTGCTCGATGCAGCCATGGTCCAAGTGATTTGGCCGATTGATATAAAGAGGCGTCGGTGCAGCAGCTTCTCGTCGGGTAGATTGGGGACTGGAATTTGTCTCAGTTTGACTCAGCATGCAAATTTAACTGGTTGCCAGATGCCAAGAGTTGCCGCATGAGAGCTACAGGAGTCGAACCAATTCATGAAATTGTAGCCCTGTCTCTTTCATATTCGCCCAAGAAGAATTCTTTGGCCTTTTCTGCGTGTGGAAGACCAAGAATTCTACTCCTCCTTCAGACTTTTTTTTTTCTCTCTTGGCTTGCGCACCACGCCTTTATCTGCCGTATGTGAATTATCTGGCCTTTTCTAGACTTGTGAGCATGAAATATATTTATAGAGCAAAGCTAGGGTTCGCTACTTCCTAAAGAGATATATTCTTTATTATCAATATAAAATATTTTGATATCTCTTATATTCTGTGATAATATCTAGCTTAATTGCTCACCAAGTTTCAAGATAAATTGATATTCTATCTTGGCATGCCATTTTCGACCCTACTGATATTCATATAAATTTTGGCCGAATTTCCATTCACCGCGGGCTTAGTCCAGTTAATTAAATTGAGTTTAGAACCATCACCTTGAGATCATTCGCCACTAGTCCGACAAAATTGAAGGTGCAATGCAATGGATACCAAAAATTAAATATGAAAAATTGATTGATTTTTTGTTAGAACTAAAAAATTAGCTCTGATTTTCCATGAAGATGACTGACAGAAAATTAAATATGCCATGCATGAGGAAATTATTTTTTGCGAGAATTATGACTAACTCTCATTTTGTGCTTAAATAAATAAATTTCTAAAATTCAAAATTTAGGTGTCAACACTTAGTTATACCATTAACACACCGGTAATTAACTTAAGAACGGTTAACGGTTTGAGTTGGAAAAAATTAAAACAGAAGGCAAAAATGGGCTTGTCGCGAGGCCCACTTTCAGTTCCCGCATTCGTGTACTTAGGTCGTGCGCTCGCGCCCAAGTTTCAACTTGTCGGGCCTCCGTCGGGGTCTGGGATTCGCACCCCCTTGCGTGCGCGCGCGAGGCATAGTACTCGTTACAATAGTTACCACTCAAAAGGAGTGTAATCACATATAAAGCACTTCAAGGCCTTCTTCCTTTCCTATGTGGGACTAGTGCTTTGTCACTTCCCACTTCCAACTCAATGGGTGTTCTTTGAGAAATAATTTCTCATTCACTCACCCATCAAAATACCTCATATTTTCCAACAATCCCCCTCATGAATGAAAATTATTTTGATTTTGACTCTGTGATAGTGTTCAACAAATGAAACCTGCATAGGATAGGTAGGTGTCACCCTTTGAACCTTCCCTTGTGAAAGTATATTTAATTTACCAGCTGTCCAGTAGACATGATGTCCTTGAACTGTCCTGCTTTCTTAGTAAATGACCCATATACTTCACACATGAATCATCTAAACGTTTGTTCAATTCTCATGAGTATGTTCTTTTGGCCATGAACATCGTCCTGGTTATGCGAGAGTTTCTAGAGAATTCAGCCCTCAATAATTCTCTTTTAAAGCGGCCCCACTTCTCTCTTACATAGGTGATTACTTAATTTTGAGTAATTAGTTTACTCCACTTAAGAATCATTAAAGCAA